>JAWUZG010000036.1:10313336-10959172 GCA_036785705.1 Acanthornis magna
AAAAACTAAGAAGGAATAAAAGATCTGTTTCAAAAAAAAAATCTATTTGTCATGCACTAATCAGTTGTACAATACCACTGTCAATGCTAATTCTGTGAAAGAGGAAAAAAAGTCAGAGGAAGAGAAGATAGCCCAGTAAAAACTGCACACACATAGGTTGCCAGTTTTACATGAAATTTATGTCTCAAGTGCATGCTACAATCTTTCACCATCCTTCTAGCTTTTAAACTCTCACTCTTTATGATGATAATGAAGAAACCAGGCAGCAGATGCTTCATCTTAACCATGAAAGAGAGGGTAAAGTGTGACTCTGGATATTCTTCAGAAAATGAAGATCATGATCAACAGACACTTGGGAGATTAGCTGTGTTCAAAGCACATCCAAAAAGTGGAGAAACTCATTAATGTTATATCATATGGCTACTCTCCGGGGTTAAAAAAACATGATAAAGTTTATGTTAGTGTAGATACAAAAGGACTACTAAATAAATAATTTAATTAGTTCAATATCTGTCTCTCTTGTACTGTAAATAAACTCTCCTTTTTTCATGATGCATGTTTCTTTTCTCTTTCTCTTTTTTTTTTTTTTTTTTTTTTAATTTGTTGTGGAAAAACAAATATCTGAGTTTGCTGAGCAGGTTTGTTTGTTGCCAGCACCTGTTACCTTCCAGCTAGGATACAGGCTCTGTGAAGCCAAAGAACATTAAAAGTGAGCAAGCTCTTCAACTCTCATGATAATTAGAAACAAGATAGAAGAAGAGCACAGGGAAAATAGAGAATGGCAGGATATATTTGAAAGATGAAAGGAACCTAGAAGAGCAGCAGTCTAATTAAATCAGAAGTGGATATGTTACAACCAGAGCCCTCTTCTGTAAATGACACATCGTTAAAAGACATTAAAGCTTCGTTCCTGAAGAAAATTTGTTACTACTAAAATAAGAGGAGAAAAACATGAGAGAGAGACTAAATTGATGTTATAAACTTGAACCGTCTAAGAATAAAGATAAAGGGCTGAAAGAAAAGTACCTTTTAAATAAGTTAATTCTGAAAGACATCAGAGAAAACAAAATACAGACTTATTAGAATTTTTTTTTAAATAGCTAGTCATAGGAGCTAAAATGTTGACAATAATTATTTTCATATCTTCTATTGCCCTATTCATATGATCAAAACATTCTTCATTAACTTGACCAAGGTGCCAGGGCACCCACGGTTTATCACTACTAAACATAGTAATAATTTACTGATGCATGGAGGCAAGAGAGGTTAACTTTTTGAGAGCAATCATTGTTTTTTGTACTGTAACTTTTAGTTACCCAACATTTGACTTATAACAGGCCTTCTTTCTAACGGAGCTAATTACTCCCTATTGCACCTGAATTCTGAAATATTTCCTGTGGCCTTTTTTTTTAAGCCCATGGCATTACTCTCTCATCAGGAAAAAAAAAAAAAAAAAAAAAGATGTATCCACCAGCAGTAGCCAGTTCTTCAGCAGAGGCTTTAAGCTGTGAATCACACAAGCCCAAGGAAAGGTCAGGAGCAGAATGATTCATACCTACCTACCTATTTTTCTTTTCACATCTTGACCAAGGTAGTAGGCTATGTTATGGACAGCTGCACCAAAAAATTAGGAAATGGGCTAAGTAAAACTTTGCTGTAAATTTACTCCAGTACTGACATGATGCTTTTGCTTTAACAAGCATGCATTAACATAAAAACTCTCCAGTGTAACTGAACAATATGTGATACAAACATGTATTAGTAATGTACAAAAGAGTAGGAGCTTGCCTTAAAATCTGAAAAAGCAAAATAGAGTATCCAAGGTCATTAGTAATTTGGGCTGATCCCTTTAACAACCCAGACTAAATAGTTATTCCTCAAAAGTCCATTCCAGGAAGAACAGAAATAAATTTTCTTCCAGTTTTGGTTGGTTGGTTGGGTTTTTTCCACTAAAGTAGCTGTTTTTGCAATTGGATTTCATTCGCTTGGATGAGGGCTCGCACTACAGAGCAATATGCAGAGTTAAATATGTTGAATGGAAAAGTAAGGGTGTAAAAAATTGTGAAAACATACCAAATTTTAAAAAGTAAATTTCAGAACACACATTCAAAAGAATCGGAATATTTTTGTCTTTAAGTCAATACAGGAAAAAGTGTAAATAAAGGACAGAATAATTTAGTCTTCCCCAATGTGGTCTGTTGCGACCTTATACATCCCATGCTGTCCTTTCACAGCTTCCACTAGAAAAAAAATAGATTAAACATTTTTAAGAAATTACATGTTCTGCTTGCTTAAGGCAGCCCAATGAATGCAATGTTTCTTCATGCTGTGTAACTGATAAGAGTTGCATTTCATTATTTATGTTAATATGAAAATTAACAATATTGACTAGTAGAAGCAGTAACTGTGAAGTAGACATTAAATGAGAAAATTTAAATCTCCACAGATTTCTCCTTTGGCAGATGGTGTATGAAGAAAGACCATACCTAAGCTGAGTTTAGACTTTTCGGAAAGGTATTATTCTTGCTGTGAACCAAGTGTCAGCAGAGGTGAACATGAAACATCTAGTTCAGAAATCCTGTGAAAGATCATAAGCACAAAGTTAGTCTGTAAACTGAAATGATATTTGTTAGATAGGATGATGATCTTATTCCACATTCAGATCCACAGGGAGTTTGCTTCCTGAAAACTCAATAATTTTGTCATATTACAGGGTGAAGTACCTAAAAGAAGGGAAGTAGGAACAAGCAGAAAAAAAAAGGGGTCATTACCCTCCAGAGGAACTGGAAGTCACTTATATGCCTTTGCTGCACAGACACTAAGGGAAATTTAATCTCTTTTTTTGTTAACTACAACGTAAATTCACTTTTCTGTGAATTTCCAGATTAATTTACTTTCAAATGTTATTTCATATTCACTTTTAGCAATTCTTTACAAAAGTACCAAAACTTTGCAAAATACAAGATTGGTCAGCTTTCAAGTATTATTCATTATTTTGGGATTAGTATCAAGATATTGATTTGATGATATATCCTGTGTTAAACATTAAGAAACCCTAATACTTGCCCACGTATGAATGGATACAGTTTTTAAGAGTTTGAGTTGCGATATACTCCTTTGAGAAGCTTCCTTTTGCTTTTCCTAGTAGTGTTATCTGCATAACTTTCACAAGAGGGTTTATTTAGGTTTATTTTAGACAGTATTTATAACTGTCAGGTAAGACACAGTTAAAAATCTAGGTCATGACTGATACAGATTTGAAAAGCGAAGAAACATTCTCCAGCTCTTTTGAATGGAGAAGTGATAGCAGAACACAGACGAAATTTTTGAGCCTCTGAAAATTGACTCTACCAGCCCTCGAAGGAGGAGTGCTCACCACCTATGAGGAGGCCCAGCATAACAAAGGTAGGAGACCAAAAACTGTCTGGCAGAGCCTTGGAGAGGAAAGGGCACAAAGGAGAGAGGAAAATTTTAACAAAAACACAGGCAGGCAAGAAAGAACAAATTTTAGTCAGCACTTCCATCACTAAACAATACAGGGAGAAAGAAAAAAACCTTTCTTCAAGACCAAATGGACTCACGAGAAGCCCTGACAAAAAGAATAGAGACAGCAAATCCAATAGCGATGAAGAAATGCAGCTGGGGTCAGTTTATATTGTGCAACAAAGGTGAAACAGGCCATGGCACAGACTGAAATTGCAGTCAATTGTGGGAGGAATCAATTCTTTCAGTGCTGCACTTATTGATATTAGTTCATAAAAGTAAAAGGAATTTGTTCCCAGATAATCCATGCCCTTGTTTTGTTAATATAAATACTGAGCTGCAAATGTTACTATTTAATACTTTAAACTGGATGCAGAACCTTTTCCCAAAGTAAGCCTCTTCCTTGCACTGTGCTGTCAGGAATCAAGCAGTTTTCAGTGAAACAGTTCTGTGTACATACAAGCATAAGCGAAAATAACATTTGGCCCACTGAGTGTATTTTCCTGGGGATTCATAAGGATTTTCCACAATTATGATTTTTTTTTTTGCCTAGATCAGTAGCTTTAGTGCAGCAGAACACTCTACCTTACTCTTGTGTAAAATGAATGTTTATTGAAGATTAAAAAATATTATTAAAGGTCAAAAAAGGTCCCAAGCATTCAGCTTTCAGAAATGCTTTCGGAGAACTTATATTGAATTAAAAACAGATGGCATGATTAACTTTTTAACTATTATTTAAACAATTTTTCTCCAAAGAAAAAAAATACTATCCTGAAGGATTTCTTTATAACCTAGTGGAATCTATGAAAAAGGAAATAAATTTTTTAAAAAACAAAACTAGACAGGAAGTTAAGTCAAATTTATGTGGCCTTGGATCTCCTCAGAATGTGCATCTTCTGTATATGAAGATCTTCCTTACAAAAGTGGCATTTTATTGACTAGAAGATTATATTATAAAACATAATTCTCAAAAATGTTATATTTCAAATTTTATCCCTTTTTCTCATTCTCAGATGTGGGGGGAGGGCTTGATAAGAAAGCTGAGCAGGAATATATTTCATGGAAGTATATCATAATCCAAAGGATGTTACCAGCTAGGGGAAATCTAAAGAATGTGTACCTTAAAATGACACATAGTAAGTTTTTCAATCTAAAGATCTTCATTACGTTTACATTTCTGATATTAAAATCTAAAGTTTTTCCTGGTGCCCTGTTTCACTCTGATATAAAATAATATAGCTGTGGAGTGCCAAAGACAGTTAATGTTGTAAGCGACTCGCTTGCACTGCAGTTATAGGGCAATTGCTACATAGCATAACTTACCACAGTATCATTGATTGGCCAGGTTGGAAAGGACCTTAAGGATCACCTAGTTCCACCCCTCTGCCATGGGCAGGGACACCTTCTACTAGACCAGGTGGCTCAGAGCTCCATCCAAACCAGCCTTGTGCACTTCCAGGAACAGGGCATCAACAACTTCTCTGGGCAACCTGTGCCAGTGCATGCTGAAATGAATATTTCGCCACCTGCTCTTGTAAGTAGTCTCTCTCCATCTTTCTTGGGGGCTCCTTTCATGTACTGGAAGGCTACAATTAGATCACCCCAACACATTCTCCTTTTCAGGCTCAGCACTCCTAGCTCTCTCAGCCTTTTCTCATAGAAGCGATGCTCCATCCCTCTGATCCACTTCATGGCCTCCTCTGGAACGGCTCCAGCAGGTCCCTGTCCCTCCTGTGCAGGGACCCCAGAGCTGATGCAGTGCTCCAGGTGGGTCTCACCAGAGCAGAGCAGAGGGGCAGAATCCCCTCCCTCCCCTGCTGCCCACGGGGCTCTGGATGCAGCCCAGGACACGTTTGGCTTTCTGAGCTGTGAGTACTCATGGCTGGGTCATGTCCAGCCTCTCACCCACAGCAGCCCAAAGTCCTTCTGGGCAGGGCTGCTCTTGACCTGTTAATCTTCCAGACTATGTTGATACCAGGGATTGCCCTGAGCCAGGTGCAGCACATTATTCTTGGTGTTGGTAACTGCAAGAGATTTCCATGGGCCCCCTCTCTGAGCTTGTGCAGGTCCGTCTGGATGGCATTCTCTAAGCACTTCATGAAATTGTACTTTAGAACTGAATTTTATAATCAAGTAAAAAAGAAACATAACCATCAGCAAAATCTATTGTTCAAAGTAATTAATGTTGCCACAGGGAATGCAATGCTACAGATCTAAGTACAGTGATTCTGATTCCTTTTTTCTTTGTGTATTTGTGTTTGGACGGTGTTGGCATAAATTTGGGTCATACTGACAATTAATATTCGCTTTCGGCTGTTGGCTGCTTTCTCAGTCATCACAATTAATTCTAGATAGATAGGCAGACAGATAGATGATAGATGATAGATAGATAGATAGATAGATAGATAGATAGATAGATAGATAGATAGATAGATATAGATAGATAGAGATAGATAGATAGATAGATAGATAGATAGATAGATAGATAGATAGATAGATAGATATAGATAGATAGATAGATAGATATAGATAGATAGATAGATAGATAGATAGATAGATAGATAGATAGATAGATAGATCGATCAACTGCAGTATTTCTTATTAGCATTATGTAGGTTATGCTTCCATACCTGGTCAAAAGTTAACTACTTTGGGGTGTAATACTGGAGACTGTGGCACCTGTCTCACTGTGGCACCTGCCTTACTCTTCTTGACATGTTCTGTAAAGGAGTAAGCATCAATGGTCCTTCAATTGTGCTTGCATTCTTATCTCTGGGGACGCAGCCTTCAAGGAAGCAAAGAAAGGATCACACCCAGCAGGTGAGACTTTCCACCCTGCTGGAGGAAAGCAGTAGACTTGTCAGTCACCAAGCAAAAATGGAACTAAGACCATAAAATGGACCCAGTTAAGATCTTTCATTAACTGGGTTCCTAAAAAGGACACAGAGTATGTGTTGGACTTACTGTTGTCCCAATGGATAAGTGAAAGCTTGCAATCTGCATTAAGAGGGAAGAAATGAAATGGAGAGGTATTTACAATACCTTATTACCCTGCATTGTTTCAATAAATTGTATTGTTTCTTTGCACAGCTAGTGAATGTTATCACATCTGCGTTTCTTAATTATGAATCCAGTGCTGATGTTCATAGTACGTCTCCTGCCACCTTAAGGCTGGACAATTTGTCATCACATTAAGCCCTTTGGACAGCTATGCCTCAGGGGGCTCAGTCAATCAACAGCAGTAGAAAAGAGCTGCATTTCAAATTTTCTTATTTATAGGACTTGAATAAGCAATGAAAGTGGGTGCAAAACACTTTAGAACTAAATGTACTATTATCATCATAACTTGCAACTGAACATATGACATTCAAAGTTGAGAAAATTGCTTATATTTCAGGAGACTCAACAGAGTTAATCGGCAATCAGAGATGGCTCAACTGATATGCAAAACAGGAAGGGGGAGGAAGGCCAGGAAAATGCCTAGGAAAATGGTGGAGATTAACAGAAAGAGGTTGCTCAATCAGTAATACCAGCAGCAAAAAGTGCATTAATGCACTTATCATCAATTTTCTCATGTACATCAGCAGGGAAATGCCCACAGAGACCATGGCTGGGGCATGGTTATACCCTATCCCAACAGGTATCCAAGTACTGCACATAATGTTCTATGTTGGAAATGGATAGACAAAGCCCACAGTGCTTTAAATTTCTAATATATATATGTGTTACTGGAATGACCACCAGAAAGTTAAAGAACATCAGTGTGTGTGAGATAATTGACCTGATAATTCTGAGATTGAGATCGCAGCTTCTACTGACAGATTTAGTTCTGTCTGTCTGAGTTTCAAGGCCACAGCACCAAAAAAGGCATTCAGGCCCTGGGTTTCTGGCTCCTGCAAGACCATTTTAGTCTGTATTTTCAGTGCCCTGCCTGTGTGTGTATGAGAACATGTTGAATAATATAAGATATAAAATTTGTCTTTGTGTACCCATTGACTCCCCTGTGCTCGGCAAACTTATCCAGGAAAAATACATTACACAGAGCACAAGCAGCTGTGAAAAAGACAGTGTTCAAATGTAAAACCTTTGCTGCTGCTGACACTTCAGTGCCACCAAGCACTTCGACCCCCGTTTCATAGATCAGTTTTTATTATTGTGACCATGTAAAAATGGGATGACTTGTTTTTATTCACTCATGGTTCTACTGCACATGGTTTGCAGTGTCGAGGTGTTGAATTCTGGAAGCAGGGGTCATATTTTCAAATTATATACATCAATATAGTTCAAGGGAAGTTATTAAGCAAAATCTTTTGTACCAGACAGAGAGTAGCAGTCCTTATCCAAAACCTGTAGCATGTGGACTGTGATTACTAAATTGACAGCAACAACTATTCTACTTAGTTTTTTTTCCTTTAAAATGTAGCCCATCTTAATAAAGCTTAACCCATCTTAAATCACATATGTATGTGTATCCTCATAATTTTAAATACCAACATCTGCCATTTCTGTTATTGATTTGATTTTCCTTTTATACTGCCTCAGTAAATTATTCTTGTGGAAACTATGTATTATGACATATCTTAAGAGCATACAGGACAATCTGAGAATATTAATGTAGTTTCTCCAAGTTTGCTAGGAGATAAATCAGGCCCACATAAAAGTGATTAAATGTTCAAAGCCCAAAATAAGCTGGTTTTTTTCTCTAATTAGTTTGTGGTTTAGGTTTCAGTGTCAGAAATTATGTATGAACTACATATGTAAATATTAATTCTGGTTTAGTGATATGCCTGTAGATCAGTTCAGTATGAAACCTTAAAATCCCACAAATAATCACACCTTCCATAAATCAAACTTTCAATCCTTAAAATGAGAAATGTAGGAAGAAGTTCTATTGCCAGCATTGTATTACATATTTTCAAATTAAATAATTTAAGCTCTCTAAAACATTAAGATTTAGTTGTTCTGATTTGTCTTGTTTTGAGAAGGAAGGAAGGAAGGAAGGAAGGAAGGAAGGAAGGAAGGAAGGAAGGAAGGAAGGAAGGAAGGAAGGAAGGAAGGAAGGAAGGAAGGAAGGAAGGAAGGAAGGAAGGAAGGAAGGAAGGAAGGAAGGAAGGAAGGAAGGAAGGAAGGGTCCATTCCTCATTGGTAAATACTATTTCCAGTCCTGAAAACAAAAGTGGGACAGGTCCAAAAAGAAACATTCTGAAAGAAGTCTGGAACAAAGCAGTTAATGCAAAAAGTATTACTCAATTACCATAGAGGTACCTGGAATACTCCCACTAATTTCAATTATTTTAAGTGTCCTTCGGCAAAATTTAGAGACAAGTTCAGTGGAGTAACAGATTCATAAGGTCTCTCACTCTTCTGTCTTACAGGAACCAATAACAAGCCTAAAGATAATGTTATAAAGGAATTATGTAAGTATTAAATAGTTGTGATAAAGCAATCAGACTATTTGTTAAGTTTAAAACAGTTGTATTAAAATAATTAAGACAAAATACATTGAAATTCATTAAACTGCCCTGTTCAGGGTTGGAATTTAATCAGTTGTGAAACAACCTGACTAACTATATTAAAAAGTCAGCATCTAATCACAGTTTAATGTCCATTAAATTAATTTTTGCAGCTATTTACAGATGTACTACTACCAGGATATATGTTGCTATATGTCAGTATAGTTTCAGGTATTAGTATATAAAAATTACTGGGTTTGGGAAGATGGCTTCTATATCACTGCAGGAAAATTCTTAGCTTAGAAATAAAAAAAATGCAGTGAATAATTTAGAAAATATTTTGGAACAATGCATTTGAGCAGTAATGAGCATGTCTTATATACGCTTTTCTCCACAGAAACTACAAAGGACACGTGTCATCTACTGTTCTCAGCCATAGCTCACAAACATTCAGCTCAAGTTTTTTCCCTAAATGTGTCTTATGGTCTTCCATTCAATACCTGTGTCAATAGATATGGTAACAATCATCTAAATAAACACTATTATCCTTTCATTTCTGATGGAAAATAATGTTTTCCTTGGATAAAACACCAAAGCAAGGGAAGCTGGGGCAGAAGACTCTTTACCAAATTTATGCACACAGATCATACCAAACCAAACACAGAGGACAATTTCCTGATGCCTACACTCTTCTTCTACAGGCTGACTTCTGTCTATCACTGTTCCAGTTTACAAACCGCACTTAGACAGATCTGATAGCCATTGATGAGGGTTTGCAGGTGTGCAATTTTTCTTCTTTTTATTATTTCAGCTTGCATAAGATAATACTGCCATATGGAAAGTTTCTACCACTTCTTTTTTGCAGTTTTAAAAAATAAGTTTCATAGCTCCCACATGCAGAACACATGGAGGAAGTGATGAACAACTAACACCACTTACGCTTCTGCCCCAACTCTCTCACCTGCCCAAACTTGCACAGAGCCCAGAACTGTGTTTCAGATAGCAGAATTAAAATCATTCCCAACAATACTGTATGCCCATAAGTAATGTATACGATTTTTTAAAACAACATCAATAGGTTCAATGTTGCTCTGAAAGCTGTAGCCGAAACCATGTTGGAATGCACCCTAATTAATGTAATATACATAAAATATCTTGAAATATTATTTCAGTCCCAGACACTGAATGATATATTGTCTAATGGCCTGACTGTCAGAAATGGAGTCGAAGTTTCTTGTCAAGATATCTGAGGTAACACCATAGCGTGAAAATATGGCCTTCCTTTTGTTTTTCTCCTGTGCGTGCAGTGAACATCTTTCATTCATATTTAGTAAGGAGGTATTCCCCAGGCATTCAAACCTCATAGCCTAATTCCAGTTTGAGATTTGATTATCCACCTTAATCCCATTAGACACTGATCTTTTAAACAGCAGGAAAATTGCTGACAAAATGCCACCAAGAACATTAAAATTCCATTCACAGGGGGAATTTAATATTACAATTAGTTGCAGTAGCAACATAAGCATTGTAATTGTTTACATTTATTTTTTTACTGAATGAGAATTAAAAAATGCTGAATGAAATAAGTAATTGTCCCATAAATGAAAAAAAAAAAAAAAAAAAAAAAAAAGAAGGAAAGCAAGACAACTTCGCATTCTATCCAAGCAGACTAACTTCCATTTGATTCTAACTTAGGTGATATAGATAATTTTAGTCTAGTATTACAAAATGGATTTTTTCTTCTCTGAATAAATTAAATAAAGATATGAATAAATGAAATACAGGTATGTCATTTATGGCTATGTTTATAAGAAAGAAACATTTCCTTATGGAAATGCGCATATAAGGAAATCTGAAGTTTTCCATCATTTGGGGAATCAACCTGAGGGCAAATGCCTAAGGCCCATTTAAAAAAACTGTGGCGCTGGAGGTGATTTGGTTTTTCTTTCCCTTTACTGGCCCCCTAGTCTTCTAAGTGACCAGTTTTGGTGTTTCACCCCCTTTAACACTTGACTTGTCTGTATAGCATTCTAGGACTCTACAGCAACTTGGGACTCTCTGGCTACAATTTAGGCCACGACCTCTTTTTCTGTCCATCGTAGTTATGGACAGTACATTTCTCCTTCCTCTGTGCATATTTGAAGGTCATTACGCTCAAATGATGGAATGGGCAGACAATAACATCATGAAGCTTAACAAAGGCAAATGCGGTGTCCTGCCCCTGAGGGAGACTACCTTCCCACATCTGCGCAGTCTGCTGCCCAGCTGGCCTGGCAGCAACTGTGCAGAGGGGCACCCAGTGAATAATGTCTAAAAAAATGAGTCCATCTTTTGTTTTTCAAGTCAAGTATTCCCATAGATGTGTTTGTGTACAAAAAGGAGTTACTGAGAAGGCACAGATTGCTCTTCTAGGGGGTGCAGAGCGGAATACAAATGTTCAACTGATATGAAGTCAAACAAGGGAAATTCCAGCTGGACATACAGACAATTCTCCCCCATGAAAGTGTTTAAGTACTGGGAACATATTACTTACTCAGAGAGGCTGTTAAATCTCCGTTATTCCTGCAAGTTTTGAAACCTCAAATGGACAAAGTCCCAGGGAACCTGATTTAAGTCTGAATTTAGCCCTGCTCTGAGAGCATCTGAAAGGTATTTGAAGTCTTAATCATAACCTTCAGCAACTAGTAGCAAGAGAATGAAGAGACAGAAAATCCAAATGCTTTTAAAGGAGAGACAAGTAATGTTAATACACTGGAAAACAGACTAAAAATGGACAGGGTGAAAACCTTCTTACATACTGAACAAATGCATAGAATTCAAATACTACAATATTACAAGAATTTACCAACATATTTCAAGGTGTTTTATTCTTAATGATCCATGTGTCTCTTGTCATTTGCTTATAGTTGTACCTTCTATCCTTTCTATCCTTTCCTACACACTTTTATATAAAATATATTCCAATTCTGCAAAAGCCAGCATATTGTGTCATTGTAATTAAGATTCTACTTTTTTTAAAAGAGTCACTCTAGATTCTGGAAAAAGTCAGAGATAGCCTAAAAATGTTAAAAAATCTAATTTTGTTATCTTTATTAAAAAGAGTTATTATTTTAATTACTTCTATACTCCTACGGGGTAATATTTTTTCCCCTTTTTTATTCTTCTGTGTTTAAAGACTAGCTACTTTGGTAATGAACATTCACGTAAACAAGTGGAAAATGCAATAGTTGAAAGGAAATTCACAAAAGCATGCAAGTGTGTGCAATTGTGAATGTAACAATACACATTCACAGTGATGAGAGTTAGTAAGCCATCTCTAGGTTGAATAGCAATGTGAGCATTAAAATATTCAATAAGTTATATATGTCTCCCTTGTTTTTCAGAATTTTCTTGGGAAAGAAGCATTTTGGACCTAAAGTATTAAATTATAATAAAAAAAATTTAATTTCTTCCTTGCTTTTTCTAGTCAGCCTTTTTGAAAATGTACATTGACTCTAGAAGCCCCTTACTGAAATCCAATTCCATATTGCAAAGGATATTTTAGTTTGTTTTCTGCATGTATCTTTGGGTTGGGGAGGGCTGGCTGTTCATACTTATATAATGTTTTCACTATTAGAGGAGAGAACAAAAGAAAACATTGAATATTGATACAAAAGAAACTATGAGAGCTTTTATTCTGAACTGCACAGATTACTTTGTTTGTATCTGCTCTGGATTGTATTTTACCAGACCTGTAATAAAAAAGGAAACATCTAACATGCAGCGACTTCCTCCTGTTAACATTGTGAAAGATTGCACAGATGAGCCAATCAGGCTTACATTCCTTCCCCGAAAAATCCTTCTTGCTCATAACAAGTGCTTTAAGATGTGAATATAGGAAAGGTCTGCATCAGCCTGCCGTCAGTGACCGCTGCTGACCAGAACTGGAAAGCACCAGATAGGCAGACATTTGCTGCCCTCTTTTGGAATATGTAAGTGAAGATTCAGAGGATGATTCAATGTGGTTTTCTTTTTATCAGATGTTTCCCTGTGCCACGTTCCTCACAATCAATGGATTTTTAGTCAACTTCTTGGCGTACGGAATTAAAAATTCCTTGTTGGGTTAAGTACTTAAAATTCTACCAAAACAAAAAAAAAAAATTATTGAGATGGATTTTTCAGGTGAACAGGTCATTTGGATACACTGAACATATTCTTTAATAACTGAGTAATTGGGCATTTATTTTAATGGAAATTTTTCATATTTTTTCTATTAATTTTAATAAAATGGTTTTATGAAAATATGTGAAGTGTGTGAAGTGTCCTTGAAAAAATAATAGAGTTTGTCTTTGTTGTAATAGAAAAAATAATTCATAAAGAGTGGTAATGTCCCTTTATGCGTAATAAGTCTTTATTCATTTTTTATTCTTTAATGATTCTGCCTTTACTTTGACCTGACTGACATTTCACTAAATATTAGAATTAGCAAACTAAGAATCAAATGAGATGCCGCATAAAATTTAAATCTGAAATACTACAGAAGTCTAAGCACCTTATCAAAATTGTCATTACCTGCAAACAAAGCAAGGAAATTTTCAGCAACCAATCAGAGACCTTAAGTGGGGCATTAGGACAAGAGAAACAGGATATAAAACCAGCCAAGGTCATCAGAACTGTACCAGAAAAAAAATGGCTGTTTGAAAAGAAAGCAATGACGAGTGTTTTGAAGCAGTTATGGTAGTAAATTAAGGAGCTTCTTCTAAGCAACATAGGTTGCTAAAGATAATATCATTGTATGCACAAAAGAAAGTCCATTTACGTTACAATCACTGTACACACAGGTTAATCTCTATCAATATTCTTTCCTGGCCCTTTTTTTTTCTTTTCATCTTTTCTGTATATGACAGAAAATATTTTTGCCGTCATTTAAATTTTTGAGCAGGGAAAACGTAATCAAATTAAATTTATCTTTCTTACACTTAAAAAATACTATCCTATACCATTTTTATACATAGTAATTGTTTCATTGTTGTGCTTTAATGAACATGCTATGTCATAAAACCAGAATAAGACAAATCCTTTGGTTATCAAAATCTCTATAAAAGCACTTTACGATGGACTTCATTAAAACAAATTCCCTATGTTATATGACAAGTCTCAGCCTTAGAGCAAGACCCTGAGACCACTATTTTCTATGTTTAGGTAGTAGCTCCTGGACTTTCATGCAATCTACATCTAGACCAGGCTCTATCAAGCTCCAAATTCTAATTCTACTAGAGGTGTAAAATTTGTAAGGCTGGTTCTGAGTCAGAGAATACAGTTACTAAGCTGTGTGAGTCTAGAATTTATTGCATTACTTGGTGTGATTTCTGTCATTGAGACCGCTGAAGTAACTTTAATGTTGATAATCATTTATCAACATCATCAAATAAGTGGAACAGTATTGCAAGGGACTTGCAATCTTTTAAAGGTTAACTATACATTATTGACAATTTTGGCACATTCAATGCAATCATTCTGCAGCCTCTATTCAGTGAAATATCTTTAAGTAAAGCTCTTACACTGTACCTTTTCAAAACAGGGCTTACTTCCAGAGAGGAAGTTAAAAGATACATAGAACTCTAAAGCTTTCTTGGATTATATACAGTGCTGAAATATTTCTTCTCCATTACTTACGAGTTTATTAAGCTTTCAACATTAGAAATATTTTGGCTTTAAAATACAAAATTACAGTGACGCATTACATGATTTTTGCAGTATAAATATTTTTCTCATTGCTCAGAGGGACTCAGGAGCCAAAACAACCCTTACAATTACCCTGTCATTTTCTGTCTTGATTCTGGACTTCGTAGGGATAAGAGTGTTCTCTGTCCACCTTAAAAATTTTTAATCTTTTTGTCTCTTTCATATTTTTTTTTTTTTTTTTTTGCCACAGACCTTTCTGTAGTTCTCAGCTAACAGGCTTAATTATACTAGAAAAATCAAATCCAAATAGAGGATATCCCTAAAATGTTGTTTTGGAAAACCTGAAAAATCTTTTTATTGCCCATTACATCACCATTAGCTGTGCATATTATTATTTACTTATTTGTTAGTATATTATGCATCTATGTGTACATATACACTATAGTAAAAACAATTCTGACCAAACTGCGTAAGTCCATTAATGGTACAGACCTTTACCAAATCACTGCATTTTTTTACATGTTTCACAGAAACTCAGTGAATAATGTTAGTCTAAGCCTACCAAGTAAAAAAAAAAAAAATCTCATCTACCACAAGCACCATTCACTCTAAGATTCTGCTCTAATTCTTGAAGGCAAGAGAAAATTTCCCTACAGAGAGAGAAATGTAACTGGTTTAAATGGAGTCTGCAATGATTTATTTGTTTGTCAGCCATCAATATTAGAAATCTGGTGAAGAAGATTTGTCCTCTGCTATCATAGAAAATTATTTTTATTTATTTTTTACTTCCATTTCACCTGCAGTCAGGAATTTGAAAACTTTCCCAGCCACAACTAGAGCATAATTTCTGTCAGTTGCACTTCCAAATATACAGTCACTGTCATCAATAAATTATGATGACTTTAGAAAGTGGTATATGGAGAAGAGAGTATAGAAGGCACAGCACTGACAATCTCAGACAATAGATCATTACAATGTCCTCCAAGGCCATCAGTGGAATGGCTCATCTACTGTCTTTACAATTCCCCATGTAGCTATTCAGCAGAACTGATTGTGATAAAGAATTTGTATAGGTGGCATTAGAGTTTCCATAAAAGGTCTTAATAGCTTATGTTGCAGTGGCTGTTATAACCTTATTTTGAACATATCTTTCCAACCTGCAAAATTCACAGTTACATGGCTGCATTGGTAAAAAGGCTACGTTTGTGTTTGTACCTAAAATCTGAGCGTGTGTGTATGTACACTTAGAGATTTTGGCTTTTTCCTAGAGTGATGATAAATGTCATAATTAAAGCAACAGCATGTATAGTCAGAATAGACTTACTATTAACCTGACATGTTCAGATTTTATCTGCTTTCTTTCATTCATCAACCATAACATCAAACTTTTTAAACATATAATAACTATTGCATCATAAAATTGTATTTTTATTTATGTAGCCTGTAAGCTTTCCTTATTCCTATCAAGAGCTTTTCTTTTTCCCCCACAAAATAGTTAATTGGCTTCACAGTTTAATTTACTTATACTATAAATTGCAAACTGCCTAAATACTATACTGTAGCAAGAAGATGTCAATATTCATGAAGGCATAAGGATACTATATACGCTATAAACTTGCACCACCTTAGCTCTTTCAGTAATGTGTTCATATCTTTAGGGTCATACCTTTTAGTAGTCTCAATAACCTGAGAGAAGTAAAAAGGACATATATAGTGCTCTTCCAGGGGACACATGATGACTGCTGTTTCATCATATGTGCAGTATGAGCCGTGTCCCTCTCCAGAGATCTTCAAGGGTTTAGGATAATAGGAAGGCAGAGACAGAGAGAGGTGAACCACAGCTGTCAGCTTTTTTATTCCTAGTTCTGGTTTGCTTAAGGGTTTTAAAACTGTCACTAAGATCAAAAGCCTAGCACTTAAGACAGCCCTCAGGCAGTCAAAGAACAACTCTTTCATGTTGAGTGCCTCCCACCAGAATTCATAATATAGAGGCTGGCTATCGTTTCTACTATTGCAGCATTTCCTAATTGGGTATAATGGATACTAGCAAATGTGTATGCCCTCAGATTTCCTTTCTGTATCTGCCCACTAAAAATATGCGAAAATATATGACAGTGTACTGAGGAATACCACATACATATACTTAAGTTCCAAATGTCTAGTTCTGCCCAGCTGCCCTCTACAAAGGAAACTTCACAGGACTATAGGTTCTGTAATCCTGGAAAAAGCCATACCCACAGCATCCTTTGCTATTCCTGTCCTTCTATATTAGCAAACTGTCTTAGAAATTAGCTGCTGGCCATCCCACTTGGAAACATAACTATCAATCTCCATATGAAGATGCATCTGGATATAAACCATACACCATACCATCCAGACAGATTACTGGATAAAATCTCTGAGGCATCTGCTAACGCTGTTTGTAAGAACTCTTCCTAGCAGTTGTTGATTTTGTGGTTTTATATTGAGTGCTACTCTCTCTCACAGGCTTCAAGACAAAACTCACATTTAAATAGTGGTAAATCATATGTGTGTTCTCTAACCAAATGTAAAATAAGATGGATAAGTAGAGAAAATTGATCATTTCTTGGAGGCTTGTTTTTGCCTGTATTTCTGACCCATTATCAGAAAAAAGAACCAAATGTGTTTAGAATAATATTTTCAGAAATAAAATATTTGAGTTTGCCTCTGAAGTAAATGCTTTCAAAAGGAAAAAATCAGCAAATTACTAATGTCAAGAATTTCATCTGCACAAAATTCTTCAAAAAAAGGTTACTTCCAATAGCTAAAATTCTTAGAGGTATATAACATCTTTGCAATAGCATAATTATTTTGGAGATCCTTCCTTGAAAAAAAAAAAAAACAAAAAGAACAAAATTACAGGCAGCCAGCGTTAACATGTGACATTTGAGTACATGTTGACTATGTTGTAATTCCTAGGGAAGTGTCTTCATCACAAGCCACAGAAAGTGCACCCCATGGAGCAGACAAAGTAGTATTTATTCATCTCTATGATGACATTACCCATGGTCTAGCCTTGGCCACTCATCTCCTGTGTCATTCTGAACAAATTGATTCATTTTTGTCCTATTCTATAAAACAGAGACAATGACATTACCTCCTTTGGGAAGCTCTCCAGCACCTCCTGATAGAAAAGATTGTTAGGCTGTAACTTACAGCCTCATCAGAACCAAAATAATTTTTTTATTGATTGTCAGTGAAAGTAGCTTTTTCAATACTTTCAGCTTTCTTTCTAACACTGAAATTTCAAGTCACTTATGCTGAATCATAGTAAATATTTTTCTATATCTCTGTACAGCACATAGTACTGAGATATTTGCAACTTGGTGAAGTGTAACAGGGATTATAATAACACTAATGTATAAATTTAGAGAGGTTTTTGTAGTCCAATATTAGGAATAAAATTTTTTCAGAATTCTGACTTTCAGCGTAATTGTTTCTCAAACAGAGCAGGTTTCCCCATTTCCGAGAGATGCTTAACCTCTGCCTGGAACCACAGTTTGGTTCACAGCAGCCTTTTGTCTGTATAAAATTCTAGAGTCATTGTATGAAAACTGTTGGTGAAAAGGAACCTATGGTAATTGAGATAGAACATCCATTTCAGTGCCATCTCATCTTTAGTTTTGTATGCGTTTGCAGAGCTAAATGCTGTGGTACATTGTGTCCTTATTGACTTATTTGTGTCATGACATGTTAGCTGCAATGTGGTATAACAAGTTGTGGCACAGTAGCCCAGCCCAGTCTGGTGAAACGTGGCACATAGGAAACTTCACTGAAGTGCTCTTTTTCCCTTCTACAAAGATCAGACCGCCTGACATCTACAGTCATCTCAATTTGGATGAGTAGATGGCACTGCAAGGCAAATGGAACTATGATGTTATTACCAGATTTGAAAAGTGTGAAGTATGTTCTTCCAATTCTGCATAGAAAAACAGAAAGCAATAAATCAGTCAGGTAATATGTGAAACAGCCAAACTGCAAAACTTTCACAGACGTTATGTAAGGGAATTTTCTTGTAATTTGTGGTCTTAGATTAATTTTATACAACCTTTAAACTAACCAAAAGCATGAGAGAAAAGCTTTGAGCCTGTCTTTTTTGCACTCCATCATTGCAAACCACAAACCATTATTCCTGTAACAAAATATCTCTAAAAAAACCAATCAAATTATACAGTTACCAATTAACAACAACCCACAAATACCTCGTTTTAAGATAACTGTGTGGGAAAATGTGTGACATAACTCTCATACCCTTTGAATCAAAATTCTTACAAGAATTTATCAGACTTCTAATAATTTTTAAAAAGTACCATGAAGCTTACACATTTTTACTTGAATCAAAATATTAGCTTGGTAGATCTGGGTGCAGTCTCTTGCCCTGCTCTAAATTCCATATGCGTAGGCTCTTAGTGGCTTCCATTCACCACTTCTAAAATGGAATAAAAAGTCTTTACTGTTGCTGTCAGAATAAGGGGGGGCGGGGGGTCTAAAGAGCCATAATTTCTCACCCTTTCTGCTCGGTGCAGCCTCAGTTGGTCTGAGCAATGTGCCCTCTGAGTCAGATGACAAGAAATGGACTACAGCATAGCAGTGCTCAGCCTCACCCTTGCAGAATCTTTCTACCACACTGAATGACTGAGGAAGTTACCTAAAGCCAGAGGATGACCTAGTTAGAAACCTCAGTCAGGGAGATGCCCTATTAAGGTCTAGAATTTGCAAGACAGCAGGCGTGGGAGTCTGACAAAATATGCTGTCTCTCACCATTGAAAACACCAAGAAGCTGTTCTCTGCCTTTTCAAAGTCCTAAGTGACTGATCCCAGCAAAACTAGACTCTCTATGGCAACTCCCTTTCCTACTTACTCTAAGGAGTTTTGATATTGATTTATTCGAGTTTGATAGTTACATTTGGTAAGGAGAAAAATACTCCCTTCTTAATGAAAAGTATCAACTATTTTTTCTTCAAACATTCATCATGGCATTTCCTAAATTTTCAAGAAGACATTTGGATCTCACTGCTGAGTGCACCATCAATTATCTGCAATTATTTTATTTTTGCATGTACAAAAATAAGGCATACAAAGAAAGAATTTCTTTTTAAACTACTCAAAATACTCATTAAAAAAAAACTTTTGTAAATCTCTGAGAAAGAATTCCTTCTTTCAGTTCTCAGAGCCTGAAAACACTCTGGACACATGAAGTGAGTGAAGAAGTGCCCATCTTAGCATTCTAGACAAGAAGTCTATACACATTTTTTTACATGTAAGTTGAAAGCAATGTCAGGTGCATTAGAGTATAAACTCTAATAGAACTGTGACGTCTAAAGCTATCATATCTGGAAAATACCCAGGCTACCTACTGATGCCCTTTATCCCTGTTCATTAATATTACTGCAACAGTCTGTGTGCTGAAAGTTCTGCCTGATGGTTCAGAGCCCTGTCATGGAAGGCACTGCACATGCAGTGCTGTAAAAGCTTCCAGTGGAGACATGTGAGAGGCTACTGGCAGTGCTAAAGACTACAAAAAAGACAAAATGGGAACACTGGAGTAGGAGCTCTAAAGAAAGAACATTGTGTCATGTGGCCCAACTGTAAAATAGAAAAATTGCATGCAATTATTTTCCAAGCTGAGTGTGATGATGTGAAAGGGACGAACTAATGATGATGCACTCTGCTTGTTAGAGGTATTTCCTTCCTGGAGCTCAAGGTTACAAGTGCTCTTTGCTCGGGTTTTTTTTTTCTTCCTTCCACTAGAAATGTGATGGTTACAAATAAATTCTGTAAACAGGGAGTTAATAACCCTCAAAAAAATTATGAAATAATTTTAGTTCCTAATGCCAGACATACAGTCTTGGCAATATTTTTTTCCTGACTTCAAGCATCCTGTATTGATTGATTAATTATTCTACCGATGAACTAACAAATATTGACCTTATAGACTTGAGCAGCATTTAGCCAAAAGTCAGTAATCCACATCGATCACTTAATGGAACATCAAAGCTCAGCATCTCTGACAGTTTTATGTCATTCAGCAAAAATCTGTCCATGTTTTGATGATACCCTGACCTTTCTTATTAGGTATCCTTGGAAGAAAACTAAGAGCAATAATAAAATTAAACCTGCGGATAATACTTTGTTATCTAGCGTAAAACAGTCACTACTACAGGATGTTTCCTACAGATTTACCTACAATAAGGGCTAGACTCTCTTTTTAAAACTGAAAATACCATTTTCTAGTTCTACAATCAAGCATAGTGATATACAAATGTGATTTTATAACATCAGACTATTAGGAAAAAAATGGGGGAAAGACACTGATGTATGTATTAAAAAAAAAAAAAAAAAAAAAAAAAAACCTTCAAACCCACAGTTTCAGAATAGGATCGTGAAGCCCTCTTAACAGCCAGAGATCTGTCTGTACTGCTGTCACAGTAGCAATTAATTCACCCTGCCTGTGCACAAGAGCTGTTACTAACATCCTGATCAGGTACACAGAACAGGGTTACTGCTACAAGCCCTGAGCAGACACAGAGAACACCCTCACTAAGCCTATTTACTGTGCTTCTGGGGTATGTTTTCAACCTCTAAACCTAGCTAATGTGCATTTTCATATGCAGCAAACATTGCAATCACATATGACTGAAAGCATAGATGTACCCTGAGGGGATTAGGGAGAGGCAGTAGCAGCTAATGGGGAAGGTTTCTCACACAGCTTCCCTGTGCAGAGAAACAAAGTCTCCGGAGTGCTTGCCTTAGTGTCTCGCACCTCAAGCCAGCTCACCTCACTTCTTCAAGCTAAAACCAATCACTAGGATAGTGAAATATCTATATCTACCCCAATATTATTATGGTCAGAAGTAAACTTCAGTTTACACAATGTAAATCCCAGATCCCTGGGTGACAGGAGCAGTGTAACAATGGCAAAGAAAGCATCAAAGTTAAACTGAGATAGAAGGAGAAAGCAGAGGATTATCACTTCAGTTTCCTAATGCCAGCAGCTGAAGTACTTCCTCCCCTTGCAAGAACCAAGTCTAGGAAACCACCTCCTCCTAGCTTTTCAGCAGACTCACTCGAATCTTCTTGTCTTTATAATTAAGTGATACTATTCAAATATCACTTGCCTAGAGCAAGGTGCTGTAGGAAGCACTGACATTCTACTTGTATTTACTTACCTGAGTAACTCATGAGACTCAGGCAAGAAGTGCTTTCCCTGCTCTGAACTCATTGCTTCATTAGGCTGGTTTATAGACAAAACTAGTCCAGCCATCCCTTTCCCTAACTTTTAAATATGTTCTTTCGATCCCAGCCTAAGATGGATAGATATACATAGCTGTGATGTCTCCTACTCAATACTGTTGCATAAAGAAATATGTGAGTAGGATCCATCTGAGTTGTGAGAAATGGTAGAGTTCTACAGAAAGCCAAAGGAGACAATGCAAACAATTTCAGTTCCAAAGCTTGGGAAGGCTTTGATCACAACAAGCTGGGCTTAGAGAGTTCCGATTCAGACCCCTGAAAATGTTGCTACTGTAAGCCATTGTTACTATCGAGGTGTCTTAATGTCTGCTATTTCTTACTCACTGATACTGTAATTCATAATTTCAATTTTTCTAGTAATTTCACTGGGATCTCATGAGAAAGTCCCTGGGTTTGGTGAAATCTTTATTTTTTACTAATGTTACACATTTTTTACTTATTAGTGACATCAGTTAAACATTTTTTACTAATGTTAACATCCAGATTGTTTCTTTGCTTTGAGTGGTTGATTTTTAGTGAAAAGAAAATTTTTCTAGCTGTATTGGTGAACATTTTAAATATTTTGCCAAGCAAACATTTTAAACTGGTTGCCAACTAAACTGCATGCATGAGTTGCCATGAGAAAATAGTGCAGTTCAATATTAAAATAGATTATGCTTGTAGGTCAATAGAACTCTGAGCATTTAACTTTTCTATCTGCTAATGATGTAGCCCAATTCTGGCCACCCAAGTAAGAAACCAGATTTTGAAAACTGCCCAGTAACCAACAAGCTTTAAAAAATTAACTTTAAGGGGACCTGAGATTTTTGAAAATAATGACATTCAGTGTCTAAAAATCTATCACACACACTGAGAAAATCTACCTTAATTTTCATAGTGAAAACCATTGGCTATGATATTTCTATGTAGCCTGTAAGTGTTGCAAGATAATAAAGAGTTTGTAAAAAATTACAGTGCTGTAGAAATCCACCTTCTTCACTAACCAAGTACTAAAGAAATCTCACCGTTTCCTACATTCTGGCTTAGGGTATAATTGTCTCTTACAAAACCTTTTCTAGTGGAAGGAAATCATAGCTAAATGAGCTGTAAGTTCATCACCCCTGTCCATGTCCTAACCTTAAAGCACTATCAACTCTAACTTGTATTATTACGCATAAATTCTAGGGGTTAAACACACCGTTGTTTTTACAAAAATTCAGATACTTTCTCTGTTCTCGTTGCTCAAAATCATAAGTCTATTTCTTATGATATTCAAATTCATTCTGTGTGAAGACATACAACTCCCCATTTGTTTGTTTCTATTATACAAAGTAACACACCTTATTTAAGAGTTTCATCTGAAATTATGGTGTGGAGCAGAACTCTGGAAACAGACAACCTGACTTCCTAAATTGTCTATAATCTAGAATAATAACTAAACATTTTACCACACACAGTATAGATGAAATTGTGCGCTATTATCAGTATCTGGAATAAAGGACACTACTTGTCTGCTGCCCTACAACAGATATTCATGTCTGCACATTCACACAGACACAGGCACGCACACACACACGCACTTCCATCTACAGAACTGAAAAAATACATTATTTAAAACCACTTCCCAATGATGGAGGTTTGTTTTTTTTTTTCACCCTGCCGCATATAAAATACGCTTTGTGCACAAAACTATATTGAGTAGGGAACTCAGTCAAAAATAAATTGTGCTATTGTTCTTTTTTTGAGTGTTAATTTGCTTCTAAATTTTCTATATGTACCCTCTTTAAAATGGTACATTCTGTTTCTATTTTACTGTATTCAGCAATCAGTGTCAATTACTCTTGGTAACCATGGCAACAAGGCAACTAACTGTTCTTAAATCTTCATTTGTCCACTACTTTTACAAAATACTATACAGTTAAGAATGCTTTCTTAATACATAGGGAAAAGCTGAAAGGGGGAAATGCATAACATCTTTTAACAAATAATATGATGAAAATATATTCTGCAATATAAACATATATTCTCTTCCAGATTTAAACATTCTTTAGGAATGAACCCTGTAGTAATAGCAATTCCACAATTTTCAGGATTTTCCAGATTAAACAATTTTTTATTTCTTGTCTGTATTTAATATCTTCCCAGGGGACCTGTGGAATCTTTTCAGATATCAGAAGGTTACCTTCTGTAATAGTCTGCTTCTGGACTACTATTAGTATCATAAGAAAATAGCTAAAACCTAGCACAAGCATAGTTCTCGAATTTCCTTTGGGAGCCTGAAATGTTAGTAAAGTACACAACGGTGCAGAATAATTTCAGCTGCTGCTCTGAATCTCATGAGCTCCAGTCCAGACATAAAAAAGGACTGTGATATTTGTGTAAAGAATCAGGGGCTTGATCTTGCAGATCAGGGCAGATGAATATGCAGCAAAACTAAAAAGTGTCATGCCATGAAGTGAGAAGATTGGAGAAAAGGTTTTGTTTTCCTGTAATCATGTAAATCTGTATTGAGCTATCAATAAAGCAAACTATGTGGAAGGAAAAAGGAATGAATTATTGTGCGCATCTGTTCTGTTTGGAGACAAGAGAAACCCCATTTCTTTTGCAAATAAAAAGCACTGAAAAATGTGACATATTAAAAGGATTTTGTGACCAGCTTTTGGGGGGTGAACTCCTTGGGAATACATCGGCTTTTATCACTGATGATACAATAAAGTAAACAAACCTTGTTGTGATGAATACAAAAATATCTCCTTATCACAACATTTTATAAAAACACAAGATTATATGCATTTATCCTGTTTAATACAGGGAAGTATGCATTTAATGCTGCATAGTTTGCAGTCCAGTTTTACTTTTCTTCAGACAGCTGCTTCCAGAGTGTCTCCTTCTCCTAGTCACGCACTTTATAACACTGTAAATTTCTCAAAAAAATGTTTGGTTTCTTTTCATATAGTAAGAAACATACACACACACACACTCATGTCCCACCTGCCTTACTTGGAGCAAAATTGTTACTTTCTGCACATGAGTATAGAAAATACCGGTTTGCAAGATAAAGGACTGACAAAAATTACAGGGAATTGAAGGTGGTGTTTCAGAATGGAACTTTTTTTTAGCTCCAAGCTAATATTTCTATACTCTGTCCCTAGTAAATCTCACAAAAGTTTGGATTTGGTTAGTAGAAAATACATGTGTAAATGCAGTCTCATGATACTTTCAAGTACATCTCCATAGACAATGCCATAGCTGCCCAACACTCCTACCTAAATTCTCATATTACCCATATGATATAAGCAAAATATTCTGCACCCTGCACAGAAATGGGACATTTTGCATATAGGCAGTGATAGACACAGAGATTTGGTCCCAATTATTCTCTTTGATCTTTCAGATTTGTGTAAATATTTTTTTGTGATTATAGAA
This sequence comes from Acanthornis magna, assembly GCA_036785705.1. NCBI lineage: Eukaryota > Metazoa > Chordata > Aves > Passeriformes > Acanthizidae > Acanthornis > Acanthornis magna. Next base: position 10,338,617 of record JAWUZG010000036.1, read on the forward strand.
AGTAGCTGTTAAATCAATTAATAATCGCTTTCTACAACAAATTCCCGTCTTATATATGTTTTTTACATAAATTGAGGTGTGAAATATGACATCATAAGTTTCACAATTGCTATCATTCTGCTTTTGGTAAATACGCAGTCTAAGTGAAATGCAACTTGGAACGAGCACCCACTTCTTGCAAAGCAGACCCTGCCTTCCTGCTTCTACAATCTTGACAATTTCATTGCACCAACTCTTTTCCAAATCTAAGTGTAACCATGTCTCTCATAAGACTTCCTTGAATTTACTCTCATCAAAAGTTCTTTCTCTGTGACATAAAGGTTAAATAAAAACATATTTCAACAAACAACATCTATTTTTTTTCTTTTCCCAAATTAGGTGTGTATCTATGATGTTGTCAGGCTGGTTATCAAGATTACTATTCTACATTTGGTGAACTGAAAGCAATATCAGTATTTTCCGTCTATCAAGTGTTCCCTTATGTAAAATTTCAAGGAAAATTTTACAACTCTGCTGGGCTACAGCTGAATCTTTTTCTATCATTGCATCTGAGCTGAAGGAATAAAATTTAATGGTAAAATGTACATTGGAACCAAGAAAAAGACCACGATAATACTGTCATTGTCATACCTTTACGAGGATTTTATGATGTACAGCTACTGCTTTTCTCAATTGACATCATATAGGGCTCAGCTAATGAAATGAGACATGGAACATAATGCACCAACTAGATGTTGGACAGGAAATTGTAAATGGATCATGAATCCAACCCCCCTAGCTAAAGCAGTGAAAACTGAATAGCAAAGAGACTAATGTTTTTAGCCATTTTCCCTTCCAGATATGAGCCATAAAAAACCCAGCACTGAAGTGTTTCTGTTATCTGGCTGCCCACCTTATCGTGAAAGCCATGCTCAAAAACCAGCCATGCTCAAAAGCATTTGTTTTTAAATGAATCATGGCAATACAATAGAGATGCAACATGCAGATTAAACTCAAATTCATTGCAGAAGCTGGGGCTCACATCAGTATGTTCCAAAGTACAAAAATTGCTCACAGTCAGAGAAAGTTCATCCTTTCAAAAGAGGAAAAAAGACAGACATAGGGAACTACAGGTCAGTGTCACCCCAGATCCAAGCAAGATCATGGAGCAGATACTCCTGGAAACCATCCTAAGGCAAATGGAACATAAGGAGGTGATTAGTGACAGCCAGCATGGCTTCACTATAAGGTGAACCATTCCTGATAAATTTGGTTGTCTTCTGTGGTAGGGTTATGGTATTGGTGGGAAAGGGAAAAGACATCATCTACTGGGGCTTGTGTATTTGACACTGTCCCACAAAATAGCCTTGTCTCTAACCTGGAGGGAATGGACTTGATGGATGGACACCACCATGGAAATGGAATTGGATGGATGATTGCACTTTAAGAGATGCAGTCAGTGGCCTGATGCCTGAGCGGAGGCCAATGACAAGTCATATTCCTCAGTGGTCAGTATTGGGATTGCTGCTTTACTTTATTGGTGACATGGACAGTGGGATTGAGTGCACCCTCTGCAAGTTTGCAGAGAGCACCAGACTGTGTAGGTCAGTCACTGGAGGGAAGGGATGTCATCCAGAAGAATCATGACAGGCTTGAGAGGTGGTTCTGTGCAAGGCCCATGAAGTTCAACAGCACCAAGAGGAAGTCTTGCACCTGGGTTAGGGCCATCCCAAGCACACATACAGGCTGGGTGGAGAATGGATTGAGAGCAGCCCTGATGAGAAGGACTTGGGGGAGCTGTGGGTAAGAGGCTGGACATGCCCTGGCCATGGCACTCCCAGCCTGGAGAGCCAAACATGTCCTGGGCTGCATCCAGAGCCCCGTGGGAAGCAGGGGAGGGAGGGGATTCTGCCCCTCTGCTCTGCTCTGAGACCCACTTGGAGCACTGCATCAGCTCTGGGGTCCTCAACATAAGAACCCAGATTTGTTAGAGAAGGTCCAGAGGAGACCATGAAGGCTATTGCGAAGGTGGGATTGGTTGGCCCAAAGAAGTCTTCCTGCAAGTGTTCAATGCTAGATTGTATCATAGAATCATGGAGTATCCAGAGTTTAAAGGGACTTACAAGGATCATCCAACTCCTGACCCTGCAAGAGACAAATCCAAGATCGTCACCATGTGCCTGAAAGCAACATCCAAACACTTCTTGAACTCTGACCCCTTCCCTGGGCAGTCTGTTCAAGAGCCCAACAACCCTCTGGGTGAAGAATCTTTCCCAAAATGCCAGTTTATTCATCCCCTGACACAACTATATGCTGTTCCCTTTGGTCTTATCACTGGTTACCGTAGAGAAATGGGATTTGACTTCGAGAAACCTGATCGACCGTGAAGTCTCCCTGCCCATGGCACTGTGATTAGAACTAGATGATCTTTAAGATCCCTGCCAATAGAAACCATTCTATGGTTCTATGATAATAATGTGCCACAGTGCATGAACAGAGAGAAATATGTTTTCATTGTGATGGCCTTGTTGCTATTGCTGTTCTCTTGAGCAAATTTTGGATTCTAGTAAATGTATCAACATTGATAAAATTTTCTCCCCTACAGTGCAGTAGATGTTTTTAAAGAAGCAAATCTCCCCCTATGTCTCTATAGCTCTTTGGTTAAGTTACACATTGTAATCGTCAGGCTTCTGTTCTCCAGTACAAGAATAAGCCATGTTTTCCAGTACTGCTGTTTATAGGGGAAAAGGGGTTTTATTTAGAAAGAGATAGTAATTTCGTAGTTCTTCATGGGCTGAAACTTTTGAAGTTTAAGAGAGCTTTGGGGTTTACCTATAGCTCTTCCACAGGAATTAACAGTTTTCCTGCAGAACTGAAAATATATTATTTTATTCTCTACAAGCACATATAATTGGGCATATGAAATAACAATCAATCTTTAGGCCTCTCTCTAATGCAATTGCTGAAGATCTCAAAACACAGTGTTGGGAATGAACCAAAACTCCATAGTAAAAATTTTCAGTTATGTCATTTTTTGTTGACTAAAATTATCAAGACATAAATTCTCTTACAGGGGCTCATAGACACCATAAATATAATCCCTGTTTCCTCAATCTTAAAATTAGACATTTTAATGCTAAAGATGTGTCATGGTTTAAGCCCAGCTGGAGATGAAATACCACACAGACATTCACTCAATCCTCTTCCTCTCTTTCCCCCCAACCTGGTAGAATGGGGAGGAGACTCAAAGTAAAACTTGTGTGTTGAGATAAGGACAGATTAATAATTGATAATAAAGTAAAATGCAATAATAATGGTAATAAAAAGGAAACAAACAGGTGACAGACAATGCAGTTGCTCAGCACCCAGTGACTGGTGCCAGACCCCCCTTCCTGGACCCAGATCAGCCATGCTTCCGTGTAACTCCCCCCAGTTTATATCCTGGGCATGACTTCTGTGGTGTGGAATATTCTTTTGGTCACTTCCAGTCACCTGTCTTGGCTATGCTTTTTCACAGTTAGTCTTGGGATTTGGGCGGGGGGGGGGGGGGGGGGGTGGTTTGCATATCTCCTCACTGGCAGAGCATGAGACAAAGGAAGAAATGCCTTGACTTAGGATAAAGACAAATTAGCAAAAACTAAAACATCAGTGTGTTACCATCGCCACTCTCATTCTGAACCCAGTACAAAGCATTTTAACAGCTACTGAGAAGAAACTGGCTCTACCCTAACTGAAACCAGGGCAAGACCACATTAAACTGCTTGATTTTTCAGTGGTGGTGAGAATATAAAAACTGTAAAAAATTATTTGTGTAACACAGAATTCTAACCAAAATGTTTTCAAAATTTGAAGCTGAACTAGAAAGAAGTAATGATCTATGTAGAAATAGTAATGGCACTACTGGATCATCCAGACTTACATATACACTGCACTTTCCTGGAGGCTATAAACTTTAATTTGTCCCTAGAGCTAATTAGGGGCAAGGAAATGCAATTCTTCTGTTAATAAATCTTCCTCTGAATAGTGTTTTCATACTAAGATAAATCAAAGACACCAGCAAATAGCACCAACATACTTCCTTAGAATACATGTTTTATTTTGAAACGGAAAAATATGTCTTCCTAAAATAAGGGAAGGCTTTTTCTCTCAGAGAGCTACCATGTTTTACTATGCTTCTGTGTTATCTACTCTAAGTTTAAGCATCTACATTGGCCTTTACCCTTCCAAAATGTGTTAAGATAGCTAGCTGTGTATTTTCCATGTTATATTTAGGATTTTTGAATGGTTGTGTTAGTAAATTTTACTTCCGCTGAAAACTAAAGCAATTGATTTTTTCAGTTTGCATTTACATTTCCTAAGTTATATTTATGACACATTTGTAGTTGGTGCTTCATCGCAGTCTAAAAAGAAAAAAAATATTCTCAGTGTTTGTAGGGTTTTTACATTCACCTGTATTAAAAAAATTTCCACAATGCACAATTTTGTGCTACTTTGGAGAATGCAGGATAATCGAATTTCCCTAATAGTGTATTTTTCATTTTCTTTCTACTCCTTTATATATTGTTACTAGGTTGAAATATAGTGCCATTTTGTAGTTATCAATATAAAGAGCAAATCCAAATTGTGTTTCAAAGCACAGAGTTCCAATAGTTCTTTTAAAATTAAAGTGTAACATGCACACAAGCATTATATAAAACACACTGAATGAACACTGGCTTAGTCACATGAGAACAGTGATTCTCTTTTCCATAGATGGGCTGCTAAAAGGCACCAGTATCTGATCACAAATCTATGCAACATTAAAATCTGGTATGAAATCCTACATTGGCTCCAAAGTCCATGCCTTTGTGGTTTATAATTTTATAAATATAAAGTGAACATGAAATTATAAGATACTTGGAATATTTCATTCTTCAAATTTAGATTATAAGAAATAATGGATGACTTACAGTGTCTGAACAGCTTACGTCATACTGCTTGTAAATAAAATCTGTGAGATTTGGAAAACTCTAATCTATAAATACAAGTAGGTTTTTTTAAAAATTAAATAAATCTCTATAAAATGTTTATAAACAGAGGAATGCAAGTAAATGGCATGGAACAACAATTCTCTTTTTTCCCCAAATTATATTTTAGAATGTACCAATTTGTTTCATGCTTGGTTATACCCATGCACAGCAATAAACACATCAAGACTGGTAAAAGGGATTCGTTTGCACAATTTTCTGTTTACAGCCATGTCTTTTTGTCTTCTCATATTAACGAGACTACCTAATATCTTGATCCTAATTAACTCTTAGAAAACTGTAACCGCTTCATGAAGACTTTCTTTATTTTCTCAAAATTGCATGTATTGTGTAGATGTCCTTTTGGGATTTAATGATCATTATGAAGAGTCAGGACATATGGCACTTCATTTTTTCTGTGAGTACTGACCTAATTTCCCCTCATTAGGAGCTCCTTATCAGATTGAGATGGAGTCTAACCCCACCACTGAAAAACACCTGTAAGATGATTTGGAGTCATATTACTAATAAAACAGCAGACAAAGATTTCCTCCCTGGAAAATTAGCATTTCCATCCATCTCTCAACGAAATGACAGGAGGTAACTCCTCTGCATATCAGATATGCCAAACAGAAAAATCCTATTGCAGTAAAACTGGGGAGTCACCACTGAGCTAATTGAATCAGGGTGGATACGATCGTAAGAGATAAAAACACATTAAACAAATTAGGATATTTTACAATATACTACATGATTTAAAATTCACATTTTCCCAACAGAAGGTGAACCATGATGTCTAAATATGGATGTGATATTACTAGCAATGTTTTAGATTTCAAAGTGTAATTAAACTAAGAGGAAACTGCTTTTGAACAAATTATTAAAAAAATAACTTTTAAACCTTATGCATCTTTCATGTTCCCTTTCTCTCCACTTTTAAACATTTTTATTATTAAACCAATCAAAAGGATAAAAAGAATATATTTGCCTATGCTTCTGGAAAACTACAATTTTTCTGATCATTGAAGGTTGAACTTTCCACCCCATTTTTCCCTCCCTTATTTTTGCACTATGTCGTTTCAATTAATCCCTTTTTTTTTTTTTTTTGGTCACATTTGTGCCAGCGTGTATCGAGTTAATCTATATTTTACAGATTATATTCCCCTTCTTTTTTCTTCCCGCCCCCCCCCCCCCCCCCCCCCGTACTATCACACTTTCCATTGTTTGGATTTTGGTGTTCTGGTCCAGACTGGCCTTAATGAAACTTATATCATGCAGTTTGAGGTCCCCAGCCATCTGCTACACTGAGCCTTCTGAGTAAACCCATGACACGTGGAAAATGGAAGCATATGGAAGGTGGCTCTTTCTGGTGATAGAGAGGGAGATCTGAAAAAATAAAAAAAAAGTAAAGATTCCTTTCTCATCATTCAAGAAGCCCAATGCTCTTTGGATCATCACAGTTTTGACTGTTTTATTTCAAAGTGGGAATCATCACTGGAAGACAGACAATGTGTCAGCAGGAGTCTAATTATAGCGAATTGTAGGAAATATCTTGAAACATCTACAATATTCACATAGGCGGTCCATCATTTCATTCTCTCAGCACACTGGTATTTCCTTTTGGTAGCTAGCCCTGCACAGATTATAGGAGTGAGGACAAAATGGGAAATTATTTGGCTCATAATTGTGAAAGCATCAGACTAGAGATATCTGGTTCTCTTTTTAGACATTAAGTTTTAGGTGCTTCTCCTCTCTGCTTTGGGAGGATTTGGCTGTGTGTGTGGTAGGTTGGGTTTTTTTTCCTCTAAGTAAATATATTTTATATTTCATATATACTAACTGTTGAGGATGCAAAAACTACTGGGAATTAGACTTATCTATAGTTTCAAACAGTTGCTGCATCCTGTTTTTACATGTTTCTGTGTCAGATCCAGAAAAAAGCTAGAGTTTGGCAAATATCTTCCCATTTAATTCCCTTCTTAAGGATCAGCAAAGACTAAGATAGAATTCTGACTTCTTTATTTCTTTATTTCTTATGTTGCAGGTTGTTTATATATTTTAGCAAGCTGAGGTAGCTACAGAAGATACTTATATCCTAGAAATCAGCCTCAAGGACAAAAGAAATATGATAAAATATGGTGTTTCTTGGACGTAAAAAGCATAATAGAGCTTATTTACAGAGATAAGAACACTAGTTAATGACAAAATAAAGAAATATAGCCACCAAATTGAGCAATTGCCTTCCCTTGTGGCTACTTCTATCAGGAATAGTAAAATCAGAAAAGTCAGGAAAAATACAGAAATTTTAGCTTGAAGATAAGTTATTATAACATTACATGGCAAGAGTAATTGCAGATAGCATTTCTTTTGTGTTTGTGTTTATGTGAAGTAAGAATAATTTTTAAAAAATATAAAAATCATAACAGAGCCATTCTGAAATGGGTAATTACACGATAATGGGCATCTGTGGAGTGTACTCATCCTTCTGAGACTTACTCTGAAGTCCTGTCCTCATGATATTACACTGGTTTCCAGTTCTGTGCCTGCTGGTGTAATTTTAGTCTAGTTAATAGAAGAATTCAGTTCATTCAATGATGTATGGCACAATTCATACACATCTTACTTGCTTTTTCAACAATGTGTTTTTTCAACAATGCAAAGGAGTTGAACAATGATCCAGGAGAGAAAGCAATCAAGAGAAGGCTAATAACATTGATATCTCCAGTATGGCCTAGATCAGACCTCAAAACTTCTCAGGAAACAAACATTTTTGGAAGTTAATGATACATCACATGAATTCTCTTGGCAAGCTGCTTAAGGCACTCAGCTGGTAAGCTGAGAAGCCCTGTTTCAAAGAGCAGTCCATTTCCTAACAAAAATTTACATTCATACAGCCTAAAACTTTGTATCATCTCCAAACCTGAAGACTCTCAGCTGCCATATCTCCAGACCCACTTACAGCTTGGTCACTCATGGTGGAGTTTATCCACACTTACAAATTTTTGTGCTAGAGAAGTATAGGTGTTGGGATTGTGTCAGGACTCTGTGTCAATCTGCCATATCTCTCTTTAATTTTGCTCATGTTTGAATAAAGTTCAGACTGTCCTGGTGCATATGACAAACATGTACATATCAGCAGACAAAAAGGAAGATGTTCAGAACTAATCGTGCAGCAGACAAATCCTACTATTTACCTCAAATTAGATGATGTAGTTTATATAGTGGCCATCCAAGAAGCAGGAAAATAAATAAAAATGTAACCCATATATATTTCTTTTTTCTTTTACATTTTATTCTGGCATTTGCATCTCAGGTCGTACAGTCACAATATTTTTGAAATCTCTTTATCTGAGTAGATTGGTCAAGAAGTACTTTAATGCAACTATGTATGTATTTTGAAGAAAATGGCACATTGCAAACACACTGTAGCATACACACTATACTGTGCACTTTATATAAAAGGCACTAGAAGCAAAAAGAGGCATATATGTGTTTCCTTGATGCTACAAAGATCTGAAAACACACACTCATAGAGAACACAAGCACCTGAAAAATCGGAAGGAAACTGAGGGTCAAGTGAAGGGGAAAATAATCAGTTGAGGTTTACTTTCCAGGCAAAACAACGCATAAAGCAATAAAACCCAACAAAACCAACAAACAAAAAACTCCAGCTAAGATAGATGACATGAAAAACATTTCCCCACAATCCCCACCTCCCCCAGTTCTTCCTAAGGGTCTTGAGTACAGGAGTAAGGACAGAAGTGATTATGTGCAAATTGGCTGAGTATTGGTGGTCTGATCCACCTGAACACAAGAATATGGTCTTCTTCCTCTTCATTTTAGCATTGCAATGAGGACCAAACCGCATAATAACAAAAAATGGACTAATATAGATTTAGAAACATACAAAAGAAAAGAATTTTGGAGCACACTGACTTCTCAATCACAATATAAACCAGCTGTGCCCTAGCTGCCCTGATGGTACTAAAGGTGATACTGAAAAAAAAATCAGAAATGGTAATCAGTCATGTACAATTGGTCTAAGCTATTACATTCTATAATTTTCTTCACCAATTTTAAATAAACTACTATATTTAAACTTTTGAATATACCCTTTACAGTATTCAGATTTCAGGATACAAGTACAGACCTGTACTCTTAAAACCTTTACTGACTGTTTTTTCTTATGTACTCAGATGAAATTATCATCCTTCCCAGTGAGATACGGAAAAACCTAAAGCATTCTTCTCTCTTATTGACTTCCAATGTCTGTTCTATGGCAAAGCAAGGATTCAGGACTGGTCTACTAATGCACAGGAATGTGTTAGGAGCTCAGCACAAGAATTACTGTGTGAAATTATAAGGCTTATGTTATACAAGAGGTCAGACTAAATTATCATAATGGTCCCTTCTGGGTCTTAAAACCTATGAATAATCGGTGTCTCCATCCTAACGTAGACTGCTACTTCATCTAATCTAGTCATCATCGTATTTCCAACAGAGGCTAACACCTGAGATTTCAGTGGAAATCAAATCCCCTTTCACCCTTTTAATGTAACTAGATAATTACATAAAGAAAGAAAAATTTCTTCCCAACTCTTGTAGGCTATCATACTATAAATGAAGGTAAGGTACTTGTTTCCTTTCTGATATAAGAATGTTTTATCCCATTAAAAATGTAACATTCTTGAACTTCGTATGTAATTAACACATACAGCTGCATCCAGTAACCATTTAGTTGATACTATGGGTCATTTATGAACCAAAATTTAACTAGGAGTTTTGTGATGAAGGAAAATTTTCAGCAGCAAAGTATCCAAGAGGAGTTCAGCCATAGTTCATGCATTCTATTCAAAAATTCATATTAGAGTACAGTTGCAAAGAAATGGCATCCTGAATCTGAAGGGTGTCTTCCCTGGTGTGTCTCAGGGTCAAGAAATCCCGTACCAAATAAGAATGTAAAGGGTTGCTGTAAATACTTGTGGTTTTCCTTTTCATAATACCTTTTTACCCAGTGCTGGAACGCTGCCACATCACACCCTCAAGATGAAGTATATAAAAGCCACGTGTTGTAGGGAATTTTAGCATTTAAAAAAATGCAAAGATAGGAGATACTGTGACACCCTTGCCCCTACAAGAGGCTAGGAAGACATATAAGAGGCTAGGAAGAGGTATAAGATGGACTACCAAACTAGTCAATGAAACAGGGAGAGACTTAGTCAGCCAAATGAAGCAAAATTCCAGATGCATCCTTCTACCTTTCTTTCAAGACAAATACAGGATGGCTGATTAGCTTTGTAAAGTGCTTAGTTCATTCTCTCAGCATGTCTTAGCCCTAGGGATTAAAAAATGTAATGAACCTAGCAAGCTTGCTCAAACTGCACAACCCCAAACCTCAGAGCTGCAGTGCAGCAGTTCTTATTTTTTCCAGAAGCCTTCTTAGAGCACCCTGATTTTCTCAAACTACTCCTGCTGGATGATGGAGGGTCCATTCTCTATGGTACAGAAATAATCCATGGCACATATTCATTGTTAGAAACTCTGTTTCCATAACTCTTTGCTTTCCTGTTTCTCATAACACAGTACTATTCAAAGCAACAGTGCTTTCCTTACATCTAGAATGCAAACTTTGAATATAAATGAAGTTGCTGCTTGCACTTCCCTACTATTTTCACTGTCTTCACTGAAAAATCTGTGATCTGGAAACCACAGCTAAACACAGCTATCAGGTGTCAGGAAATGTAACTGGAGTGACACCTGCACACAAAAGGGACTGGAAGGTAGGGATGAGATGGGGGCAGCCATCTGGACAGGGAGAGCCATTTCAATCCTTTTATGAAAGCCTGTGACACTAAGTCATAACAACAATTCTTCAATTCATAAAGTCTGGTGACTTCTCCTTCCTAAAGCACATGTTTATAATTACTACAAAGAAAGCATTTCACTTCTACAGAATCTGCAGGACTGCACCAGGAACCAGCTCTGAGAACTCACAGGGAGACGGGTTCTTGTAAAACATTTCTATTGCTCTCTGAGCACCTCCAAATGCAGGGTAACCACTAGTTTCCTTCGTAGAAACATGGTGATTATGAAATAAAAATGCAGAGAGACTATCACAGGAAAACATAAATCTAAAATTACTTTCATTAACCTTCAATAATATATACACTCTTTTCTAACTCAAATGTGAGCATGTATTGTCCAACTAATTTTTTTCCCAAAATGTTTCTGAAGCTTAACACTTATCTTTGTAAAATATCTCATTTTCTCCAAAAATGTACTAAGAGGTGTGGAATTGCTGCAAAGTAAATGGACAAATTTAACCCCCTCTCCTTTATTCCCTTTACAATACAAATAAAATTTGGATTACCCATCTTCAAAAAAATGTATTGTATGTGAGTGCGTGTGTGTGCACATATGTGTGTGTGTGTGTGTGTATTATTTGTCTATCTGATACATACTGTAATAGCAATTTAAGGTCTTTCTTGGAATTTTTACTGTAGCCATTGATTGTGAGTTATTGTCATTATACATTTTGGAAAAAAAATACATAAAAGCATCGATATTTTCTCTCTATACACATGTGTGGAAATATATAGTTTCACACATATACACAGTCACAGAGATGAAATCCATATTTCCATAATTTCCTTAACAGATCCCTGAAGGAAGGAACATATTTAAAGGTATTTAGTGGTGATTAATACAGTGTGGATATTGATGAATTAGTGTATTTCAGCATGAAAAGCTGCCTACCAATATGCAAGGAGACATAAGATAAAAGCATCTATTCTTTCCAGTGTCAGGACTAGCAATTCTGTGTTCCAATACACCCAAACTGAAGCAGACCATTTCATGGCAAAGCACTTTCAAAATTATCCCCTCTAACAAGTGTGTACAATGAGTCATTGACCTGATCATCTTAGAAAACCATATGTGCTAATAGAGAAAAAAAGACTGGGATTTAACTGGGGAAGTGAGAGAGATGGCCAAAAAAGCACAGCTGCATGAAATATGTAATAAGGAGCCTTGGTCTCTTCTGGAAACCACAGAATCAGTGTGGTTTCTTTCTGCCTTCAGCCCAAAGTTCTGGGAGAACTGCCAAAAGCAAAAAGAACTGTAGGATGCTAGTAAGGCTGACTGGAAAGGAGGAAGATATTTTATTAAAATAAAATGTTTGGGTTTTTTCTCTCAGAGGGGAATCTGCAGAACACATAACCTGCTGGTAGGGTCATCAAAGGATGAAGGAAATTTTTGGGCCTAAAGCATCGCTCCTCCCAGATGGAAACGGGGGAAAAGATCCCATTTCCTCCCAAGTAAACAATGGTCAGAATTGTTGATTTTCTGTGCTCTGTCCTGGAACCAGGATTTGGCAAAAAATAACTTTGGAGAGGAAAACTTTGGATAAGGGTCTGGAATGAAGATAACCAGTTAATGGAAGGAGCACTTCAGGAAAACAAACGGGAACAAGCTGAATTTGGGGGGAGCTGACCGTGAAGATTCAGATGTGGTGTGTGACCTTGAGTGCTGAGTGAGGGGTGCACTGCTCAGAACAGACCACACATGTTAAAGGTAGAAAACTTCTGCATGGAAAAAGAGTTAAGAGCAATAGATTTGATGATTAAATGCTCAGGGAGGCTGTAGCTCCAAAAACAAGCAGAACAAAATCTGCATAACTATATTATTCACCAGAAGACAGGTGATTATTTCAAGTAGAGGAAACCAAGCCATGGTTTCATTCGGCAGGAGGAAGGGCTGAGTGCTTGAAACAAATTGAGCAACATGAACACCTTAAGACTACTGCAGCTTCTACTTCACTTCTCTTCCCAAACTATGGGAATAAACCACACTTCCACTCTCAGCAGCCATATTTGTGCACTCCTGGAATGAGGATTTGACTAAAAGTAAGACACTAAAGCTACAGTGGAAAGTAAAAGCTATTAAGCAGTCATGCTGTTATGTCTATTACAGATTCTAGAAGATGATTTAGAGAACAAGGTAAATGTTAATTTACTTTATATCTTCTGTGTATGGGGGGAAGAAGGGTCTCCTTTTTTGGTATTTTTAATCTCATTCCTTACTCCCAAGCCAGGGGCTGAATCACAGCTCTGTAAGGAATTGTGCAGCACTGTAAGATTGAATCTGCAAACTCTATTCCAGAAGCACTTAGTACATGCATAAATCAATTTTTTTCTCTTGAAAACAGCCTTCCATGCTTCACCTGCAGGAGTTACATTTAAATAAATTCTTCAGAGAGGAATTTAAAGAATTCAGCTGCTAATAAACACAAAAAGTATTTTTAAATAAAAACGAATGGAAAGTACATTCTATTGACTAATACTGTATGAACCATAGATATTCATCAAAGAAAAAAAATAGATTAATATTTAGATAATGATTTTTAAATAAACATGCCTATAATAAGGGCCAGAATTCAGACATTTAAAGTGTAGATCCTGCAGACATGGAGTAGGCAAAAAACATATATTGACTATAAGGAAATAATTCTGATTTAAAATAATAAAAAAGGAAACTAGTAGCTGTACAATTATATCTGCTCATAAGAAGTTTTCTCCATGCATAATTTCTAGGAGTTGTACCACAACACATATACGACTTTGAGCAGAAGTGCAGGCAGGAGACAGAAGGGGAAAGATGGGACTGCAGGTGACCTTGAAGATGGAGGCTTTTGTCAACCATGTACCATTACAATCCTTTTTCAATATGAAATTCTTCTAAAAGCATTGAGTACTTTTTTGCTATGTTTTTGTCAGAGAAAATTCTGAACATATGCTTTTTTTGTAGTTAGATTGGCTAAACTAATAATTTTAAAGTATCCCTTAGAAAAAAACTTTCTTAGTCTCAACAACCCAACACTGCATTAATTTCTGTCACTAATCTCAATTATTTATTTCCAGCTGTATAACAACTGGTAGTGCTCTTATCTTCACTTAGTTAGCTTCGATTTCTAATGTTAAAATTCCTGCTTAAGATTAAAAAGTTCATGGTAAGCCACATGTTATCTGTAAACAAGATGAGTCTGTTGTGAAAGGTTCATATGCAAATGCATATTGTTGATGAATAAGAAAACTATGAGTAATCAAGGCTGTAAATCTGTCATCATGACATACAAGAAATGCTTAGCTCCACACTTAGTACAAGGGCAAATATGAAAGTGAAAAACTTGTAGACGAATATTGTGAAGAAAACAATCAAATAATTCCAAGCATTAATTAGAGAGCTTTGTTTAGTTTAAGGGAGCTAAAACCTGCATCTGAAAACTACCAACATCAATTCACTGCAGATACTAAACTCTGTGATAAATCACTTGTCTGTTGAGAATCACTGTCAAAATTGATGCTGTTGGATAATTATCTCTACAAAAAAAGCAAGCATTTCAGTTGCACAAATTGGACAGATACTGAAAGTTATTTTGTATCTGAAAATCTTTTCAAGTGAAGGGAGTGAATTTGATATGATGATATCCCTAAATCCTTTTTACTGATGATATATGCACGCCTGGGCTGAAAGAATTTGCTGTGTGCTCCACTTTTGTGCTGGAGATAACTGTTATCTGCTTCTGCCAATCCTACTGGGCTCATTTGACTTTTATAAGTGTTTCTGCAGTATAGGTAGAGCTGAGTAGGGGTATCAGGAAAGGCCAGCTCAGGCCTTGCACATGTCACACAGCCTCATCTATACACTTACATAAAGTCATATTCGCAGGCTGGATGAACTACACAGTGTATCCTCTGTTAAAGGAAGTAGAGAAAGTTGAGGTTTGTGCAGAGTGAAAATCAGTTGCTCTCCAGCATGCTGCTGTATTTTAATACATGCCTTCAACCAAAAAGGGTTATCATTTTGTTTATTGTGATAACAGTAAAAAATCCGAGCAGTAATATCCACTAAATCAAACAATTAAATCTGAAGTTTTATGGCACCAAAAGAATGACCTGTAGTAAGGTAAATCTCCCAGAAAGGCAGGATTATGGGTATCTAATAAAATGCTTTAATGTCAACCCATCTCTGGTCACCATGTCCTTTGAGGGTATTCTTCAGTCTTCTTTCATTTCCCAGCATCTTTCAGTCTCTTCCCAAATTCCCAAGTCTTTCTGCCGCCCATCCAGAGGCAATACAAAGTATCAAACAGAGGTAATACAAGTACCTACAAAGTAACAAAGGAGCAAAATTATTTATTAAAGAGTATCCATTTTCCTATTTGGTGCACAGTGTCTACACACATACAAGAAGAAACAACTGTGGAGTAAATACTGAAATCTACATGATGAAGACTGTCTCAGACCTCAAATAATTTTACTGATTTCACTGTGACCAAACATCACAGTCTCAAAACAGTTTTTGCTACTGCTATCTCACATATTTTAACCAAAAGCTTGGATGATAATGCGCTCATACTGTTCTTTGTTCCAAGTTATTGGATCATTTCTTAATTCTGCATGTATGGAGCAGCTATTAGTCATTTTGCATTTCCCATTTTGTTGAGGCAGGGAGAATTGTCCACAGAGTATTCACAAGCATTCCAGCTTTTGATTTATACAAGAAGAGAAATGGATATATCTGATCTTTCAATTAAAACTATAGCCTGATTTGAATACCACAGGTTACTCACACTGTTGTCTAACATTTCAGGATTGGTATTCACATTGAAGAGAGTACACAGAAAGACTTGCCATTGAAATACACTGAATAAATACTTCTGCAGTGACCCAGTTTTGACTGTCTCTGATGATTCAGTACATTCGTGGATATTTAGAGAAAAAGAAACAGGTCAAAGTCAGAGGAGGCTTGCTCCCATGAAAGACCCCTGCATGGACAAGGGAGCATGAATTTCTTCAGTCCAAGTGGACACATGAGATTTCCACCATACTGACCATCTAAATTAATGAAATTACAAGTTTTCTGCTTATTTCTAAAAGCAGTGGCATTGTAGGCTGATCTCTTAGGAAAAACCATGCTGAGATTAATCTTTAACCAAATTATCTCAGATGTGACAGCTCGACAATCAGGTCTTCCTGCCTCTGCACATCTGTCTGAGAAAGGTATTTCATTCTCACCAAATGTTATCTTAGCCCGTCCTGAGACTCTGAGTGTACTTAAGTGATACCAGTGTTTACAGCATGGTTGCATCCCTAAGACAGCTGCCAAAGAATGATACGACAGATCAAAGCTCTGTGGAAGTTTTCAGGTAATCCTAATCACAGCCTATTATAAGAAACACAATCCTGTCTGACACATGGAGCAAATGACCTGTAAATGAAGCTGCCTCATGAACTATATAGACACTTCTCTGTTTTCCACACAACTTTTGCTTCAGAAAATTCAGGTCAAATAGCGTTTCAATTTTTTTTCCTAGCAGATTAAACTGGGTCATGTTCCTAGAGAAGTGGGTCATTTTTCCTTGTAAATAAACAGTTTCATGCCTGCATATCCTTAGATCAAAGGCTCTATTGTTTGTACTCAAAACTGCACAATTCTTTTGCTTAGCCAAGAGGCAGTGATTTTTTTATATTTTTTTTCCAAAGGGCAGTCTTTAGCCTAACCCAGTAAGACACATGATTTCTCTCAGTACATGACAGTGTAGAGTCTCTTTTCTGCCTTCCCATCAAAACACTGACTGGGGACAAAATTCTTAGCCAGTATTGATTGATTTGCTCCAGTGCCTTCAACAGAGCTGTTCTGGTTTATATCATGTGGGAATCCATGCTAAAAAAGATCAGTGTCCAGTGCATAAATGTAGAAAAGTTATTGCCAATTTCCTAACACACCTCAGAAGATTATTTTCACATCTGTTCAGGTGAGAATAAGGACCTTCATGAAGAGGACATAGTGCAATTCCCTAGCTTGCACCTGTAAAGTTCAAGCCAGATGATCCAGCAGCTTAGTGAATTTACACGAGATGGTTCCATTAAATGTTATAGGAAGAGAAAAAAAAAAAAAAAAAAAAAAAAAAAAAAGACAAAGAAGTCAACATATTAATATAGTCTGCTTTCCCTTTTTTTCTTTAACTTAGGCTTATCAATGTTGTTATCATTTGTGTCATCATGAATGAGAACATGAACAACTCTCATACTGCTTAGATGTGTTTTCAAAGGGTTACATATTTATCTAATTTCTATAAATACAGACATACATTTAAAGTTCACATGTACGAATAGGATATGAGGTCACTCTTATGCCAGCCATTCCTCTACCCGTTATGTGCTGTTTCACAATTTTTCCTAATGTTTAATGATTACACCAATTTTTTCTCACTGCTGTTAACTTTTCATTGCATGTCTTACAGAAAACTCAAGGATTTAAACATTCTTCCTTTTAAATTAACAAGTCCCTTGTTCTCAAATTGACATTGCATACATATGTCTAACAAACCCTAGAACACCTACTGTCTTTACAAGGTAAATTCCTCTTCAGTATTATTTCTTCGCTACGAAAAGAGGAATGATTATATTGCTATGTCAAATTTCAGCATACATAGGTAAAATAATTCTAAAAGAGCATAAATTATTGGACAAGGAAGTTGGTTTTTTTAGTAGAGGAGTAATGTTTACCAACTTTTCTGGGAAATTTTGTCCCACTTTATTGATATTATTTACTTTTTTATATTCTGTACTACTTTATGTGCTTCAGGAAAGACTGCATTTAAAGTGTAACACCAACAGACATAATAGTTATTTTTCATCTTTAGTCACAAATTTAGTCTAGTTTTTGTATATTATATAACTTCTGTATATGTAACACAGAGTTCCAGTCTGGTTTTCTATGTATTTGGAATCAAACCTTTGAATAGAGACATCCCAACACCTGTTGGTTTGGAAAATCCTTCCAATATGAACTAGAATTTCCCAGCTTCAGAAGGACTCCAGAGAAAACTCACCATAATTTCAAGAGATTCAAAAGCTGCATACAGATTTGACAACATTTCTTTGCATGCTAATATTTTGCCATAGGAATCTTGCTATCCATTCCTACATGAAAAATGAAGAAACTTCTATTGGCACCAATTTTTTCAACAATAATTTACAAAAAACCTCCAGCAATTCCACTGTAAATTTTCACCAATTTTACTCTTCAGACATTTGTTCAGTTATATAATGAACACAAAAACTAACACCAGTGAATGCTGTTTTATTCATATCAGTGAGTGAAGTGCTGAAATGCTTCTGAAAAGAAGCAAAACTAAAATTATCGTCAAAAGAAGATTGTAGAAAAATAGCAAAATATGAAGTCTAACTTTAAAAGAGTAAATAAATCCTTTTCATGTTGGTTTTATAATACTGATATTATTACTCTAGTGATATTTACATAGTTTACCTATTTATGAAAAGAAACGATCACAGCATAAATATAAATAGCTTGTGTAGATTAGATTGAAGGGGAATTGTTGTTCTGTTTCAAGAGAAACACAACTCATCCTGCAGAGATCAGCATCATGCCTCAGATGATCACCCACAAACTGAGGCCAGGGCAGCTGTGCCTTCAGGTGAGCTCCTTGAAAAGTGTTTTCCATGACAAACATTTTTTTACTTTGAAAATGTTTCTAGAGTATAGTACAGATTTGCAGTTTTTTCTTAATACGATTGAACCTTCTCACATCATGGCTAGGCTGTGATGTGTAGATCAGATGTGTGAGAAATAAAGGAGCCCAAAACCACAGACCTCACTCCAAAAGGTTACAAACCAGTATTTTTAATATTAAAAATGTCAGTCAGCACCAATATGAGAAAAACAAAGAAAAAAAATTCTATGTATTAAAAAGACAGAGATAGAAGCTGAGCAGTCCTGATGGATAGCACTGGATTATTTTTTGAACTTTGCATATATTCGATAACTTTGCATATATTCACTTAAATAACAACTAGCAAACTGAAAAGACATTGATATGAAGATACCATCTCATGCAGTGAAACAGATTGTAAATAATTTAGAGGAAGGAGATGTAAAAATAATATCAAAATGAGAGCAAAAATTTGGTCTTTTTTTTTTTTCTTTAGTTTTTTGTAGGATGTTTGATTGTTTGCTTGTGTTTCTTTTGTTTGTTTGTTTGAGGTGAGGGTTTTTGGTGATTTTTCATAGAAAGAATTGTAATTTCTGATGCTATCTTCAGAATGAATGTAGCTAGAAATGAAAAAAACCATAGTAGTGGAAAAGAGTTAAAAAGAAGGACTTAATTAAAGATACTAAAAAAGATTTTAAAATCAGTTCTTTAATTCTTTTAAAATTGTGGATAATATGTAATAAGTATTAACAAGTATGAGACTACATATGAAAAAGAAAAATTATGACTTTGTTCTCCCTTGTGCTTTCAAAACTGGAACAAGCAAGACCATAATCAAAGCAATCTCAGAATATGAGAAAAGCAAAAGGAAGGAAAAGTAAAATCATACAAAAGAAAAAACAAACTATGGACAAAGAAAGGGGAGTTACTGAAAGGGCAGACTAGGGTGAAGCAATGAGCATGGAATAAAAATTTCAAAGGACTACTGGTGTAAGAGACAAGAATACCACTGGAAATATAAGAAATTGAAGAGCTTGTGTAGGAGAAATTTGGTAACTATGTAACGATTTTTCCAATTCTGAAAACACAGTGGCAATATGGTAATATTTGTGAAGTTTATGCACCTATCAACACAATACAGCGCAGTGCTGACCATGACCATTATTAACCAAAGTCAAGTTATTTAAATAATACTAGGTCTCTATTTAACAGCCTGTCATGAAATTTATTTTAATAGTACTTTTAGTCAACAGTCTTATCATGCTTTTACCAACAGTGTGATCAATATGAGCATTATATCTAGCCTACAATTTCACCCACCGCTTCAAAAGCTTCATAAATCATCAACTTTTATAACTTCTTGATTACCTCCTAATGTTCATACAAAACAAGGATAAAAACAAAAATCACCCTCTGATGAAAGCATGCTGAGCACTTGAAAAACTTTTATTAAATGATATCCAGTTAGCAACACCCTGTTGGGCCATCGCTGTGTAGTGATGATTATGGAGTGCTCTTTCGCATAAACTGAATAAATCTCATAAATTGTTGATGGAGGTGCTTTAAAATATCATCTATTGACCAACTTTACCCCAGCAACAGAACAAAATTGATTTACTTTGCCTCTCTTCTAAGAAATTTTATCCATAGCCTGGGGCTTGGGGATTGTACAGCAAACAGATCAATCCCATGTACTTTCAAGGGCTGGAGAAAGCTGCTCACTTCATTTCTGGGTTTCCTGAAAGGTCTGCATCTTGTTACCCAATTTAGCGAGGCTTGCTCACCATATGACAAGAAGGGCGGGTGAGAGTAACCCATCTTTAACATCAAAGAGAGTTCTCATAGGCACGATTAAAGGTAAAATTGTCAGGCCAATTTTTACAATGAGGTTAGGTCTACAGGAGACATGTAATTGAATTTCAGTTCCACTGGAGCCCCAATTCACCTTGTCCCTTCTTTGTTCTGCCTTGACTGTTGCAGGGAGTGTGAGAAGGCAGCAGGCCATGCTGCACACAGCCAGCGTGGTCTCAGACAGACTTCTTGGGCAGTACAGCAGCACACAGATTACAGACTGACCACAGAGCAAAAACAAAATAGGGGAGACAGGAAGACCAGAGAGGCCTTATTGCTGTTGCTCCACCTCTACAAGGTTTGTATTTTAGGTCTCTTCCACAACACTTTTTACAAGTTATGGAAAATATTTTTGTTTGTCTACAGCCTTCAGTGAACTAAAAATGCCCTCAGCATTTTAACCCACTTCCCTTTAGACCTTTAGACAAAATCCGTCTTTGCCACTTTTTAGTCACCGCTGGTGATGAAAAACTGAATTACTCCAGAGTTCTTCACATTATTATTCCTCTCTCTTCCATACTTCTGTGACACTACTCTGCTAACATACCCTTCACCATACTGAAAAAAAAACCACGAACAAACACTACTCAAAAAAAGTTCATTATGGCAAGATAACCAAACAAAATCAGGTCAATCCAATTGCAGTAAAGAATCATATCTCATCAATGTTGTCTTTGCTATAGGGTGATTTTTTACATTTGGGTGACATCTCAGGAATACAGAATACCCTTTTAGACTATATTTCCATAAGAGCATCTAACAAGGACCGTTGGTTTCTTTGGGACTATGGCTGTATCTGAAATTAATGGTTTCATACATGAGATGAAAGATAAAAGTCATTTAATACGTTGCCTAATTGTCTCATAAGCTCTGAGGCAGGTATGGAATTGTTTTGTTTATAATAAAATCCACAAAAAACAACTTTATCCAGTAGAAAGTGCTCTGCATGAGGCAGTTAGAAATACCTTATTAAATCCCCCCAAAAATGAGGTGCACATTGAAGCCTCTCATGGCTGTTAACTGACTCACAGACATCGCTGCCTATTGCATCTCCTGTCTCACCCAGCTTGTGATTCTTCTTTGGGTCCAATCTTATCACAGAGTGTGAAAATAGATTTGAATTCAGCCTTCCAGACCTGTGGACACATAGAAGTATGATTTTCATGATCACCTTACAATTTTACTGTTTGTAGGAACCATCGATCCTACTTGAAGTTGTTATAGAAGTAACACAGCCTGGTACAATAAGGTTGTTACTTCATTCAGATAACACTTTTAAGTAAAGTGGCATCTCCAATACTATATTTCTGATTCAGTCTGTCTGCATTAACATCAAATGAGTTCTCATTTAAGCAAAACTACTCATATATGCCTTCCTACTGGGCATTTTAACATCCAGGAACCTAAAATCCCCATTAAAATGTAGTGGTAGAGGAAGAAAAACCAGCCTTATTTTTCTTGAGGAGTTCCTAACTAACAACAACTTTTAAATCTTCAGTACTCCTTGAGCTAGGTCTGCTTCTCACCTGGGAATTAATCCCTCTCTTACATAAATATGCACCAGATGGCTGAGGAGGGCTTAGAAAGGCCTGAAAGGGCACTCTACAGAAGAGCTGTAGTGTCACGCTCAGGAGGCACTGAAGTAGTCTTTTGTGAAACCTACTGTCAGCCATTTATCATGGTACTACACATTCAGGGAAAAAACAGGCAACTAGAGAAGGAGGGCAGAAGTACGCTCTTCCAAGGTCACTTCTGCCAAAGGGACCTTTTGCTATTTGCTATGAAAATGCTGCAACTCCTCTTATCTTCTTTTAGTGAGGCTTCTTTTTTATTTCCTTAAATGTGGCTCTCTGTCTAAGGTATATTTCCTCAGCTATTTGTACATGTCTATGACAAGTTTCTTTTATCCTTGTAGAGGCCAAAATATCAAGTTTCTAGCAGGATCACAGTGAGGGAAGGCAAGGTTTCAGATTCAGTAGGAGGCCCAAGCATGTAGGGAGAGCACGAATATATCTGCTGCAGTTTTGTTACTGCTTGCCGCAAGTCAGCTCGGGCTTTGTTTCTATACACAGAAGGAGCATTAGCACAAAGATTCTCAGCGTGTCTACAATATAGGAGTGAGCAGATTCAAGTTTTCATCTTCCTAAAATGAAGATCAAAGTTGACTAATTATTCGTAGCTAGGTACATCTGTCAAACCCTGAAAGGATGGCATTTACCAAGGCAAAGTGTAATGGTGAACTGGTTTTTATCATCTATACAAAGAAAACACCAAATTAACAATGTGTCTTCTTTCCTACTATCAATAAACTACTTTAAACTCAGCATAAATTTTGAGTTTTAAACGGAAAAGAACAAAACAGAAAGAAACTTTAGCATGTTACTTTAAAAAAAACCAAAAGAAAATAACAAACCCTACAGTCTGATTTAAAATTTCTCAGGGGCTTCTGAAAAAAAAATTACTTTTTCTTTTCATAATTTTAATAGGACTCAAGCTCTTTGGAAAATCTATTAGAGTACTACTTGTTTATACCATGCATCTAATTAACAAAACTAGAAATTATATTTTGTCTGATTACTCTTGTTTTAATACCTGCACACAGCATGTAATGGTTAAGTCATTTTCTCTCTTCTCTGTACCAGGTGGATCTCCATAAAGACAACTGCTCAAACATCACATTTTTTCAAGGCTGTTCCTAGATTTCTGAATACATATACAAGCTCCTCTAACAGGTAACAAGTTATCCAAGTACCTCCTACACACTCCTTCATAAAATATTTCCCTCTTTAACTGAAGGACAAAGGGAGGACTGCTGTGACAAGGAAAATCTGAACAAGCAATAAAAGGCAACTTGCATGATGCTGTGTCTCAGATGTAAAAGGGGTATGGGTCACATTATGAGCAGATATAATTTTGAATGCTTTGAGCACAGGCCAAGGAGGTTTACATCTGAACTTCCTCAATGTTCAGAAGCTTTTAAATTAGTCCATTTTCTTTTAGCACCTTCATAGGCATCGTGGGCTACATGACAAACGGGAGGACATCTCTGTATGCTCAAACCTTTCAGAAATAAGCCTAAGGGCAAAGCAAATTGTTGTCCAGTTGCCCATATAATAACATTTAACTGGGATTTTCTTGTTCTTAATGTTTTCTTAACATAAGCTCTCATTCCCAAAATTACACAGGGTTGGTCATTTTATCACATAAGCTGTGTTCTTTCAGACTTACAGATGGTGACCTGTAAATGCAACGAGTTTTGCTCTGTTGTTCCACTTATCCTTACAGCCTAGTGAGAGTACTAAAAGGAACCCATTATCTGAAAAGGTGGCAGATCAGTGCAGAACTGAAAAAAAACAACTCTGAAACTTGTATCAGAGAAATGTGATGCTTAGTCACAAGAAATTATTTTAAGGTATGCGTGACATTTGCCTCCTGGATTCATGTTGGGAATAAGGCTGACTAACATTCTCTAAACATCCCAGAAACTCTCTCCAGTTTAATTCATTGCAGAGAACTTGTTCAGGAAGGAAAAAACATTTTCTCTGAGTCTCTGCCTGGAACAGCACAAGAGTAAAAAAGAAAAACCATAGAACAAAATGACAGCTGTAAGGGTCAATACTCCCATCTTGTGGCTGCTGAAGAAAACGCATATGTCTAAGTAAAAATGGACAAAACAGTCTCATTTAAATGGTTTAAAAATACTAATTTACTTGGAAAGACATTTTCTTTTATGTTGCAATCATATTTGGATCTTAGAATTACCTGTGTTATATTCAGAGAAGGAAGGATGTGGAAATTTTTTCATTCAGGCATAACAAATTAATAACTGTAGCAAATTCCTAATTGCAGGAAGTAGAAAAGATGAAATCCACTTTTGTGATCCTTTGAGTTCAAAGTATCCTGAAGGAAGGCAGGGATGTGATGGAATGCGATGGAAGTCCACAGGCCAGGGGGTAGCAGGTAGTGGTGGAAAGTAAGGATAGATGATGGAGGAGTGGGAAGCACTTAATTCACAATGCCTGGGTGCAATAGATACAGCTCTCCACTCTGTAATTGTACGAAGCTCAGAAGAAGGGGCAAGTCTCACTCTTTCTGGGTCTTCCAAAATATTTTTCTTCTTGATGCATTAGTTACCCACATAAAGCTGAAATAGAGAGCACGTGGCTGATAAGCCTCATTAGATGTCCTAGATGGTTCCTGCGTTAGGTACCTATTTACACAAATCACTGCTGGATGAAGTTGTTTCCTCCATCATTTCCCTGAATTCACACAAATTCTAAGACAGTATGCATCCTGACCCTTGATTAGGATCTCAAAGTAGACAATTTATGATTTGTGCTAGTGACAACACCAACATAAGAGTACTCCTGTGCTGTTTGGAAGACACTGACACTGAGATATTTGCTTTAATATTTGGCCATAACTAATTCCTGGAAAACATCGAACCTGCAGTTTCAGTAGATAAAGCTCTCAGTGTAAACTCATCTGGAAATGTGGTTGTAAAGTTGAAATAGAAGACAGTTACAGAGATTGTGAGTCAGAGAATAATTATTCTCACCTTAATAAGCACCAAATATCGAAGGAAAAGATTTTCCCAAGAAGCTTGAACACCTTTTAAAATATTCTGATTCACATAAAACAACTAAATATACAGACTGAAACTATTTAAAGAAGGTTAAGGCTAAAACTCATAAAAACTATGGGTTTTTCTCACCTTGTATCTCCATGTGACTGAAATGAGTCCAAGGCCCAGCCTAGAAATGGGATTTCTGGGAAATATGAGATCCATGCATGTAGCAAGGGGTTATGTCTTACCAAAGCAGAAAGGACAAAACATAGTGAACCCTCCTGCAGGTCAGCAACGTTAACAGCAGGCGAAATTGGCCTTGAAAGCCAGCTGATTGATTAACAGACGCAATATTTCAAAGCAGAAGATGCACGAAGTGCATGTCAAAGACAGAAAAAAAAGTCAGAGGACTCCATTCACTAACAAGCCTCCTGGCAAAATGGCTCAACAGAAGTTCTAACCTGAGATTCCTAACAGGAATTGCCACTCCTCAGGTGAATGCAGTTCTCTGCAAGTTTGCTCATAAACCCCCAAAGCAGTGGTAAATTATGAGGGAGCACAAGACTGAAGTCAGAACCTGTCAGCCTCAGATGAATAAATGCTGTAATCATGGGATACAGAGTGTAAAAAGGGAGACAAGACACAAGAAAAACAGCAGCAATTACTTCTTCAAGGTTACGCTACCCTATATGTAGACAGGCCAAAAAACCTAGAAGTCATTATTAGCTTAGGTTAGTGCTTCAATTTGTTTTTTTCTTTAGTTTGAGGGGGAAAGAAAAAACAGGATTCTCCCTATGAGAAAGAATCTGTTCAGTGCCTACTAAAGATGCCTCATAGCAACTAAAATGTGAATGAGGGACATTCATAGTCAAACATGACTGAGGAGAGTACCTTTGCAGTATGAAGATGAAATATGTGTTGGGCTGTATTAACACCATGACCAACAGACTGATGGAAATGATGATACTGCAGTACTAGAAACCTGTAATGCTGCCTGTGGATCACTGGGTTTCATTTTAGACAGATCAACCATTAATGGCTTCAGAATGAAAGGGAGTTTGTTTAGATTATGTGTTAGGAAAAAAAAAAATTATTGTGACAGTGGTGATGCAGTGGAACAGGTTTCCCAGTTACTATATCACCTGCCTTTTGCTTATCCATTATGAAATCAGGGTCTTAATAATTCAGTGAAAAAATTGGGATTTTATGAAATCTTCATGTATTTTGTTTCTGGTGAGAAGCGTGGGAATTTTTAGTAGGAGTTGTTCTTTTCCCCTTGCTGAAGAAAGAGAACTAACTTGAGAAGTCAATGACCTAAAGAGTGAGAAGTCTGAAATGAATGTATCCTTTGCATCAAAATATAATTACAATCAAAACACCTCCATTTGGAAAACTTCTGATCTAAATTGACTTTATCTTACACTGATGAATAAAAATAAAAACCCAAAGAGAATTCTTCAATCACCAGACAGTCACAAAGATGTTATAATAAATAAATACAGTTTTCATGGCAGACTACATGTGTAATTAAAATAACAGGAGATAAAAAGAAAACAACTCTCATTTAGCCATGTAAAGATGATTCTACATATGAAGAAACAGCAAAATGCAACTACTGCTCAGCTGCTTAAAAGATGATGTATGGGAAATCTGGATGAGAGCATTTTCTAGTTCTGTCTTTCATGGTGGCAAAATTTTACTCTGCAATTTGAGATATGCATCTAAGGAAAAACCATTTAATCTGCTTTTTTGGAATACATAACTTTCATATCTAATGCACACACTTAAGATTTGTCATATTCTCGTTCAATGCCATCCACACAAAAATAGTATTCTGTCTCCCTGCTAAGGAACTCTTTCAGGGAGACAAGACAAAGAAAAGATAAAATGCTGTCAAAAATCAACAAGACTCATAGACTTCTTTACTAACATAGCCATTTGAATGGGATTAATATTCATACTTAACATCTTTAAAGACAAGATACGTAGTAGTCATATTTTAAGGCATTTATTTTGGAAGTTTAGAAAAAAGCAGTTTCAGATTCATGGATTTGCTATGTTATCATTCCAGAGTACTTTTGTTGCCCTGCCATTATGGATAAAGTTGTACTCAATTATGTACACGTCCCTTGTCTCTAAGATTTCTTTTCTACATTGCAGAACTATCTTGCCACCAAAAGTAGGCAGTGAGATATATTGTGAATGAGATTTCGCAGTCAGGTAAAACCCATACTGTGCATTTCCTACAGGAAGACGAAACAATAATTTGTATGCCAGCCAAATATCTCCTCAGTACGTGATATAAAAAAATGTTTACAAATGTATATTCTTGTACGAATATGGTCCTCAGTGTCTCCCCATACAAATCTACAATTACTTGTCTTCTGTTTTACATGGTAGTGTCATTCCATACTGAAATGCCTTATTTGTAACATGAATGGAAGTTTTTTCTTTTTCTATCAGCAGCTTCCACAGATAAAAACACTTTCTGAAACAACTTCTACTGCATAATGTTTCCTTAATTTCTCACTGTATGACACTGATTTATACTTACATCTGTTAGACATTCTTTTGTCAATAGAGAATGGGATTTTGCCCTTCAGTTTCAAAAGCAAATTTTTTTAGAATGTTAAAAGTACAAAAATAGTGCTAAAATTAGTATTTAGGGCCTCTAATGGAATTCTGAATCGATAACTCAGAAATTTAAGCTTTTTTCGTCTCTTATGTTAAACAGCTCTATCTCTCTAATGGACTCTATCCAGCAGGATGCTGGCTATCTCTAAATGCAATAAAAAACACTTGCAGGAGAACACAGCTGAGAAGTTCTGTCAATGGATTTTTACAAAAAATGGAAGATGAAGACAGTTCATCCAGCAAATCTGATTCAATGCAACACAGTTTGAAAATTATGAAGGAATGACTACTCTCCATATATGGAATATCATAAGCAGTCGTGATTCAGTGCAGTAATTTATTATCATCACCAATATTACCACAAATAAATTATTGCTCTAGAATGTGGCTTGAAAGATAATGTAATTAGGATGCTCTTCTGTCACTATTTTGCACTAATTTACAAGGTAATTAAGTTACTCAAACAGTTCCTGCTACGAATAGCTACAAATACCAGGACAGATCTAAAGTTTCAATGAGAGTAGATGTTTTGAGGTCATCTGAAGATAGAGTAACACATAGAGTTATAAAACGTATTTTCCAAAATACCTAGAGCAAAATGGGACCCCGGATGTTGGAATTATCTTACTGTTGTTATTATTATGGTTAAACTCTCACTTTTTCTACACCATTTAAGTACTAGGTCAGCAATGTTTTAATGTTAGCGCAGCTGCAGTTGGGCACTGCAAATGGGACATTCTGAACACTTAGGAATTTAAATAACATTTGCATAATCTGTTCAGAATTAGGTTTAGAGAAAGGTCTAGGGATTCAAAGTCTTAGCATAACAATTCTTATGATATGCCATTTAAACTGATTTTACTTAAGTCAGAAAAGGAAAATTTTCAGCTAAAATGGGTTGTACAGTCTCTTCTTACTACCAGAAAAATGTTTATCTGAGCATAGGATGGGCATCACGCTAGAAAGTCCTTAGAAAAAGGGAGAAGAAACTAATGGACAAGTTCAGATTTCCAAAATCACATCCTTTTCATACCTAAAGTAGCATGCAAAGAATTTTCCAAAAGTGTCTTGAAGGGCCCTATGGATCAATTATCCACACAGAGTGGACAAATGTTTTACACTGTGTATTGCCCACCACTGATGAATATTACAAACATGGTCCCTGCAAGTGCCTAGTAGATGATTCCTCTGAAGTAAATGTTTTTTTTAATTCAAGAAGAGTAAAAAATATTCAAAAGAAGGATATGTATGAAGAGTTTAAAAAGGGTATCTAAGGTGGGATCTCTGCAACGCTGAGGTAAATAAAGCTGTGATCCTGAAATAATACATTTCCTTGTTATTTGAATATTACAGCTGTCACAGATTGTAGCTCTCCAGAATTGTGTATGACATGCTCCATTGACCCTGGATTGACCTCATCAATTTTGAAATATGTTAGGGCAAAGTGAGAAAGGTAAGGAAAAAGAAGAATTTACCATCTCTGGCGTTCAGCCTTTAGTAGAAAAGAGTTATCTCTTGCTCTGGGGAGGGGTCTAAAATCAAGTACAATATTCTGGATGCAGTTTAACAAATGCCAGCTGCTATGAGTATCATTATAATGGACAATTTTATAAATTAAACCACTGAACACATGGTATTTCAAGCTACAGCCACAAGGTAGCAGAATATCTTTAATTTGAGCCACTTTCATGATGTAATGGATGTCCGAACAGATAAGAAAAGCATATATTAAAAAAAAAGGAGCAACCACACATAGCTCTGTCCTCCTACTCTTAAAAAACAGCCCCCAGACATTCCTTAATGACATATATGGTAGCATTCAGCTGTGCCTTGAAGTTCAGTGAAAGGAAAATCGGGGTAATGTGTAACACAATCTCATTAAAGATAAAGACTTAAAATTTATTTCACAGCCCAGGAACTACAGTTCTTTTCCTCTCTTTAAACTTTTATGAGAGAAACAAAGATTTTGGAGCTGGATATCATTATCAAGCACTTTTGTTGCAGAGTTCTAAGGGATGATAGCTGCCTTACTGTCTTTACTTGAACAATACACTGCAGTGATAAAATACTTCCATTTAAATTATCTTTTCTCTGTTTTAGCGTATAGTTTACCTTATGTTACCTCTGAACTTCAAGAGTAGGCTTCCTCAAGGGTTTAAGCTCTGAGACAATTCAGATCTTAAGTATTTAGAGACAAATTTTAGCCCCCATACAGAACATTTTTAAATCCTTCACTTTCATTGACAGAAGACAGTTTCTATGACATATTAAAATCATAACATTTGATATAGGATTATGAACTCTTAACTTGTAAACTGGTTAAACATTTTTTTCCATATTTTACTAAT
Organism: Acanthornis magna; assembly: GCA_036785705.1. Classification (NCBI taxonomy): domain Eukaryota; kingdom Metazoa; phylum Chordata; class Aves; order Passeriformes; family Acanthizidae; genus Acanthornis; species Acanthornis magna. Next base: position 10,368,518 of record JAWUZG010000036.1, read on the forward strand.
TTCTTGGCATCTCCGCCTGTTCCCATGATCTGGAGTGAACAGGCCATTAGTTTCATAGTGTTATCAGTCTGCGCAGGGTATCACGAACCTCTCACCTACAGGAAGGAAAAATTGCTGAGATCTTTTTACTGATTTCTTCTCATGTGTAGTTTTTGGGCACGCCCAAACAGGCCAATCCAATGTGTACCTCATGGTGATGATGTTTTTTATCTATTACACATAGGATAAAAATCCTTCCATAGAATTTGGGCATGATGGCATGTAGAGACATGGGGAGCAGAAGGGCAACAGGATATAATTACAAAACCCATGTGAGATTAGCTCCAAGGAAAGTCACAGGGAATTAAATTTTAATTTATTAATTGTTAAATGCGGATTATTCCTGCAAGAAATAATTTTAAAGGCTATATTGCTGCATCTTCATGTGATTTCCCATGGATATGTAGCACTAATTTTGATCCACTGTTTACATGGAAGATGAGATTAAGCGCTTTTGTCCCAGGTAGGGAAGACATTTAAGGCTGAGAATCCCTTAAGGCAAATTCATAAATCTTGATACCTGGTAATGTCCCTGATATGCCAAAAGCCATGAAAACACTGCTCTTTTGCAATTATAATTATAGTAAACCTAAATTAATACTTGAACTTAAAATTAAATGTAGGCAATTATTAAACTTTTCCAGCCTACTCTGTGTTGCTGAGTCACCACTGCACCAAGCTGCACAAAAACTCCAGAAAGAGTTGAAAATTTTTGTATACTCATTTACTTTACTGATGTTATCACTTCTTTACAGAAAACCAGATACTTAAGTTTTATCAAGGCTGGCCACAAAAATAGAGGGAGAAAGCTAGAAAACCTCCTTTTATTGTCTGGTTGGCAGAGAAGAGAGATATAATGGTGAAGGGTTATACTAACCAGTCTAGGAAATGGGGAAATAACTGCTGATTAAATACAGATGCTGAACAAAAAGTCACTGCTAATCACACCCCCTGGATACTGCTTTAGAAAAGGAAAGGGTAAAGACATGACCTCCACTCACTCATCATTTACTTTACTGCCACATAATTTCTCATGCATAAATACTACAGTGAAACCACTCCAGTATTCCACAAATGTTTCTATACATAAACAGGGTATTACAAGGACAAAATAGAATTGACTATTTGTAAGAGGAGAATAAATCATAACTAGAGGAATTAAGGTCATGAAACAACAGAACCCTAGTAGACATTAGATATGAATAATTGAAAAGAGAATAAAGGAGATCAATTTAAACATGCAGAATGCAGAATAAGCATTAAAATAAAATTTATGTGAAAAGAGATCTACATAATACTAAAGTACAGAGTTAAATATAAAGCCTTGAGGTAAAATGGCCTGATTTTAATAGAGTCTATATTTATTTTTTGATTACTAAAAGGCTGACCAAGATCAAACAAGATCAGATAAAAGTTTTCATTGATTTCAAGACATTTGGACCAGGTTTCAGAAAACAATTAAAAGCTACATATTTTTTTCTTGTAAGTTTCAAATATTAAAACTCAATTTTTCAATATTTCAGAAAAAAAAACCTCAAAAGATGTGTGAGCTTTTCTAGAATTTGTTCTTGCATATACCAAATGAACAAGTACGCATTGGTCCTTTGAAATGTTCATAAATCAGTGAGTTCTCACTCCATAACGCATGGCATTGTTTATCATACCAAGACAGAAAAGTTGCGAAAGGTTTTATGGGATGCCATCAGAAAGGCATCCACAATGATATATCCCTGCCCACATGTTTTGTGTTTGGAAAACCTTCAGTGGGTTCATGGAGCTGGCAGGGAATATTTGAAATATATTTGGAGATAAATAGATGATAGGTATCTTACTGCCAATTATATTTGGAATTCTGTTGGGATTCTGTCCCACAATTTAATCTGTATGGGTAGATCCTTCTGTCTGCACTTATTTTCACTGTAAGGGAACCTATCCATGTATATTTCTAGTTTGGGCTAGAAAAATTATTTCGTTTTAAAAAGCATTTTTAATGCCACCAAAATTCCCTAATGCTTCTATTTTAAATGTTCTAATGAAGACATCTGGTACTCAGAGAAATCTGATTGCTCACTCTGGACAAATGAAACCATGAAAAAGCAGACTACATATGAAAATCATCCAAGCTCCTTCAGTTTAGTTTCCCAGTAATTTAATTATGGTTCATATGGAGACACAGAATAGTACCATGAGATCAATATTTTTTTCATGGTATATTACATTAAAATAAAATGAGGGATTATGCATACTTGGGGTGTATATTTATTTTTCAATTATGGAATACTTATACACACACACACACACACACACATATATATGTATATATATATAATGTATGGTACATTAAAATTATTTATTGTGTTATTCATATTAAACTTCAATTCCTAAAATACAGGAGCATTGGAAAGCCATCCTGAATAACAGCAGAAGTCTGTCGAGCACACAGTCTGGTCTCCAGTAGGGCTGACAGGCAAATACCTGAGTATGAGTAAGAACAGGGCAACGATACACATTGTTCCTCCCTAAAATACAGGAGTCTTTTCAGATCTTCATGAGTTATAAATAGTTTCTATACATTTTGTAATCTTCAATGAATTTCTATTCAAGTTTTCCATTTTCCTCTTAAATCTACGTGGATTTTTAATATTCACGATATCCTTTAGCAGGGAGTTGCACTAATCAGCTGGCTATTACATGAAGAACTCTCTTTTACTTGTTTGAAACTGAATCCAATTGGTTTCCGTCTATTTTCTCCCTCTCCTTCCACTGCCTGCTCTGTATCTGACAGTGTTATCTACATCATCATCTACAGTCTACAGCATCATCAAAACTGAATTAATAACACATAACATGGCTGCACCACAGCATCATATTGTACATCAGCTCTTGAGGACTGATTGCTCTCATCTTTTGGAGGTAGAAAACAAGATGGCTTAACTGTATGCCAGTGTATGCATGAGAACATTCTAACTACCCCTAAAACCAGCTGCTTATTGATCCATTAACATATACCATTTTGTAATATCTATTAAAAAAAATTCATACCCCCTTTGTCAGGAAAACTGACTTTTTTTCACTTATTTCAACAGAAATGTAAATGAAAATGAATGAATTCATTCACTGAATTGCAAAAGCATTGCAATTCAGTGAATGATGACCTTACTCCTCCACCTCAATCATTCATAGGAACAGCACTGTATGAAACAGAAGCTTGAGGGAAATTAATTCATTTGATGAAGTGGGGAAATCTCCAAACCCAAAATTGCAGAGCCTAATAGACACTGAAAAGGTTGGATCCTGACAACAGGAGGACATTAAGCCAAAGGCCTGATTATTCAAGCTGATACTTCAGCCAAAAATCTATGATCATTTGGTTTGTTTCGCCAGAACTTAGTCTTTCTATTTGCATCAAGATTTATACATTATTTTTGCATAAGAAATAAATGTTCTGAAGGCATTTCAGATCCAAAATGTGTTTAGCATGCAATTTTCCTAATGTCTGGAAATATTCTCCATTGTTTTTCAGGCCATCAAATCAGGGAGAGGTTTTCTATTCCATAAAACACCATTAACAGTGTAAAGGGGGAAGGATAGTATTATACACAAGGAGTGAAGGAAGTGGGGGCAGAGGAAGCACAGAAGGAAATAGCTTGCCACACGGCAAGAGTAAAATACTCTTCCCTGTTTGAACTACTAAAATTGCTTACCTACCCAAATAGAAATCCTCTTTAATTAGTACTTGACAAAGTGATACTTTCAATAACAGCAAGATTGGATTTGTGGCTTATTTTACTTTTGGCTTATTTTATTTTCCTTTGTTTCCACTGTACTAGATTTTGCCAAGGCTGTCTAAACCAAGTTGCCTTGTTATAGCACATCTAGCTTAGAAATTTCTTGGTCTGATAGCACATCTATAGCACAACTGAAACTGTGTGATCTGGCAGTGATGGAAAAATTAATTTAAAAAGCAGCAAAAATGAATTAGTCTGCTAGAGATATTAGTGGCTACCTTCTCACACATAGCCTCTTCCAACTCCTGTTCGGAGCCAATGGGAAACTCAAATTGCTTCAGCAGCAGAGAGATAAATTTTTCTGTCAAGTAAATCATCGGCTTTTGAATTTGTGCCTAAATATGGACTTCATGATGAGAAGAATGTCTCTGATGCTGAAATCTGACCAAATTCTCCCCACAGATAGAAGCAGAAAATTCTCAACAGTCTTTAAAAGGCATAAATTCTAAGACAGGATTACTGTCATTAAAAACCTTTTGTATTTCTCTTAATTGCTTATGTTATTTTTTCATTAGCCCATAGTTGCCTTCACATGGAGCTTTTTGTCTTGAGCTATCCCAAACCCACTAAAGAAAATGAAACAAACAGCTGAGTTATCTCCAAAATTTCAATTTCACTTTCTAGAATCTTTAGCGTTACAAAATACTACTGCATACTGAATTATACAGATGTATAAACAGTACTCTCTCTTGTCTTGTGGAACAATTTCAGTTTGTTGATTACATTATTTTATTGTTGTACAATTTTTAAACCTGCTTGTGTAAATATAATTCACGTGAAGACACTGAACCAGTGCCACACATTTTCACAATGTGCCTACTTCTTTTATAAATAAGAGTAAACTCCCAATTTGTTAGCAGATATAAGTTCTATCCAGAAACCCTGAATTCCAATATGAATTCTAAATGTTCTCTGTGGCACCTCTGATCCTTAAAACAACCAAAGCAATTTTTAATAAATCATCTTATTATTCATAATGACCTTTTGTATTTTTTCATATCCAACATGGTCTTTTTTACATTATTTTTCTTTTTTAACTGACTGTAGTAATTCCAATTTGCTCTGCATAAAACTAATCATAAGCTACCATGTGTCACCCCAGAAGTACTTACTAATTGTAATATCTTTGTCTTTACTATCTGTCCTTTACAATTTCACCCAGGATTTTCTGTTTTCTTCAATCATTCATCACATTCAGAGTCTCCAGTTTTATTAGCCTGAAATGTAACATGGTTAGATTATTAACCTCTGCTTTAAGACTAGCTTACAGCTACTGCCCAAAATAATAGGTTATTCAAAAAAGAAGGGGTCAGCTCAGACTAAGGCCTTGGGTAATGTTACTTCAGAGAAGAATATTGTGTCTTCGCTCTACCTGAAAATAGAACATGTCTTTGTGCAAAAGTACGAATTACTCTGGGATTTATCTGTATGAGGTTTACAGATGCAAACCTCAGGAAGTTCAACAATGTCAAGCAAAAAGTCCTGCGCCTGGGTCAGGGCAATCCCAAGCACAAATACAGGCTAGGTGGAGAACGGATTGTGAACAGCCCTGAGGAAAAGGACTTGGGGGTGTTGGTGGATAAGAAGTTCAACATGACCCAGCAATGTCTTCTCACAGCCCAGAAAGACAATCACATCCTGGGCTGCATCCAGAGGAGTGTAGGCAGCAGGGCCAGGGAGGAGATTCTGCCCTTCTGCTCTGCTCGTCTCTGCTCTGCTCTGCTCTGGTGAGACCCACCTGCAGTGCTGCATCAGCTCTGGGGCACCCAATGCAGGAAGAGGTTGACCTATTAGCCTGGATTCAGAGGAGGCCATGGAAATGATCACATGGCTGGAGTACGTGCCCTGTGAAAGTAGAATGAGAGTTTGGGACTATTTTGCCTGGAGAAGAGGAGGCTCCAGAGAGACCTTATAGTGCATTCCAGTACCTAGAGGCAACCTACAAGAGAGCTGGAGAGGGATGTTTTACAAGTGCATGTAGTAATAGGACAAGGGGGAATCGCTTCAAACTGAATGAGGGCAGGTTTAGGTGACATTTCAGATGACTTTTATACTTGCAAAACTAAAGGTAAAGGAGAAAACTTTTTGAAACCTCATCCCCAGTTGTTTATTCAAGAAAGCAAAGGTAGGTATTACATGATGGACCACAGGGACAGTTCACAGACTACATACTTCTTGTCATACTGGCAGCATGGTGACTACTAAGATCTGATTACAGAGAGGTATCTCTGTCCAAATTAAGATACAAAGGAGACCATATGTCAGATTCAGTAGTACAGATTTTGTTTAGCAGTCAAATGAGAGGTAGAGAAACAGAAAGAAATAGAAAAAAGAGAGGGAAGAGAGAGTGGAGAGAGACACAGGTCAAGATGGCCATGGATCAAGCAGCATCCCATTGGTCCTTCCTTACTTGGGACTGACCAGTGGTGGGGAACCTGAGACTATTCAAAACTTTTCATTATTTATACATTTAGCAAACAAAGGAATTCATGCTCATTGGCTGTACAGTTCTCTTATTCTACTGGTTAAATTATTTCCTCTCCCCTAATCCTAAATAGTCCACATGCTTAATCTCGCATTTCTTTTGGGTTGGTGGACTGCTTGTGTCTGAGGGTTGTGAGTTGGTGGGCCATAAATTCTGTGTTCTTTGAGTCAATTTTCAGTGATATATTCTTCTCCCCCAGCTTTGTTAACTTCCCTCTAGGTCTGAGATAACACTGGGACAATAGTCCCACCTTCACCTTATCCCAAATTCCTGCTAGGGGTGGCTATTTTACAGTCCAGCTTCCAGGCACCCATGGTGGTATATTTGGGGGGGACTTCAGTGGCAGGTGGTGGTCACACAAAACATCTGTCCCATAATGTGGGGTGATCTTTTTTGCACCAGTGATATGCATACAGGCAGCTGTTTTTTTCACAGTTTGCCAACTTTGAGTCAGCTCCTACTGGTCAGAAAATAGAATCAGCACTTTAAATTCTCTGAAAAATGCCTATTCAATGACTGACTGACACATGAAGTACCTTATTTTTAAAAAACACATACAAATAGAAACAAAGGTAGAAAAGAAATGGAAAGTAAAGGTATCTTTGTGCATAAATTAATACTGTAACCATATACAAAAAGTATTACTCAGTGTTTCCTTTAGTTCTAATATTCCTGAAATAAATGTATTAGATGGACCATGGGCCTGATACAGAGTATCTCTCTGTTGTTACTGTCCTCTTACATACTAAGATCTCCCACAGAAATTCTGAAACAAGTTTTGAAAAAAATGTATGCAAAGAAGGATGTTAGACTATTTGCATCTTAACATGGGTTTCCTCCAAATCAGGCAAAACCAGTCATTTGTGAAACAAAGTTAATACTTGTGTGGAGGATTCAGTTCTCACCAATAGTTTTCTCTTTGTATCTTTTATATTTAGATGTGAAACATGGTTTTCTAGATTAAAATTATGTAAAACATGATCTGTTTGTTTCCTTTATTTTTAATATCAAACTACACTAATAATGATTTAAATTTTTGGTTCTTTCAATTTTTTCTTTGCAAACACCTTTGATTGTTTTGTTTTTAAAAAAACCCTCTATTATTAATTTGTTTATTCTGTTTTTTAATTAATTGTTGAAGTAGTCCATATTCATTTTATTGTCACACATTTTCTTCAGAAAAACACGCATCTTAAATGTTTTCAAATACTGATGCTCTTAACTACCCAATAGCCATTTCTACTTTGTGATTATTCTTCACTCAAAACTCCTCCTATTTCTTTTATTATTTCCTAGATCTGTTTCACTACTTCATATAATTTTCTGACAATCATTTGCTTACTTTAGACAATGCTTCCTTCCTGTGTTCTCTCACTGTATATATTACCCCCTTGTATCTTCACCTCCTTTCCCATTCATTAAGGACTACCTGCATGGATTCCAGCTACCATTTAATTCACTAAAAACCCCATGATTTTCATTTAGCTATTTCTCTCAAAATAATTCAAGTAACTTCTAAACTGCGTGTTGGCCATAAATCTCTTCTGTGCAGCACTTTTAGCTTATTCACGCTGGTAACACCATTCACTTAATTACAAAAAAAAAAATTACAAGAAATTAGGAAAAATATTTACTATATTCTCCATTAAAGATAGAGTCATCAACAGAAGTATTTCTATCGAATGTATTATTTTGTTGTTGCTTGGTGCTGTTGCTGTTTACCATCTCTTAAGAGCCCTGCTGGAATCCCAGCTCTTAGTTGTTTACAAACAGAGAAGAAAAATTAGGATCCTGGCTGAAAATGTCTTCAAGTCTACAGGAATCAACAGATGGAAAGAGCCAAAGGAAGCAGTAGAGCCAACAAAGATAGTGTCTTATCATCTAAATTCTCTACATATCAGTAACATAACAATTGCAGAAGTTTTTATAAGCGTCACAGGCAAAAAAAAAAAAATGCATTTGGCTGGAGATAGAGGAATTTTTATCTTGGGAATCTCCTTCCAACTGCAAGTAGCATGATTGAAAAATATCTAATCTTGTTTGAAAAGTCAACAATGGGATAATGGCAGCCAAAACCCTGAAGCCTTTGGAGGTGGGGAGAAACTCCTCAACTGTAAAAGAGATAAAATAACTGATAAACTGATGTAAGGTGGTGCAGGTGTACCAATCTGCCATTCTAGCATCTGAAATTCAAATGCCTGATGACCAATTTATACCATTCTGCTTTTCTTCTAGAGATGTTAGTGCAAGTTTTATAAGCAAGGTAATAGATATACTATTGATGCTTCAGATGTTCCAGATGCAGTTGTGGCTTATCAGTTCTTGAAGAATTCAGTTGTACATAAATTTAATGTATGCATCATAAAGGCAGAAACATCAGCAAATAACACTGGGCTCGTCACAGCCCAGTGCTGCATGTTATGAAAGAGCAAATCTTCACAATGCAGATGGTGTTTTCTTTCAGAATGAATTTGCTCTCATGTGTTTCATGCAGCATTTGCATGTTTCTCTTGTCCACCCTTTTCCAGTAAGCATTATTATGTTTCCTCTTTCTTTGTGAACTGCCTGTCACCCCAGCATTTTTTATTTCAATCCAAACAAAGACACAAAATTTCACCCTCCTTGAGACACACTGTGGTGGCTTGACCTCTTCTGGACACCAGGTGCCTACTACAGCTGCTCCTCATTTCATCATTTCACTCCTCAGCAAGACAGAGGAAAGAAAATATAACCGAGCCAAAATAAGGACAGGGAGACATCATCAACAATCACTAAAAGAGGCAAAACAGATTCGGCTTGGGGAAAATTAATTTAATACCAATAAACTCAGAGTAGGATAATGAGAAAATAAAAACTGAATCTTAAAATACCTTCCCTCCCCTCTTCCAGGACTCAGTTTTGCTCTGATTTTCTTACTTCCTCCCTCCACAGCAGGGCAGGGCTATAGGGAATGGTGGGTGCAGTCAGTTCATCACATATTGTCTCTGCTGCTTCTTCCTCCTCAGAGGGGGAACTCCTCACACTCTTCCTCTGCTCCCTCTTGGGGTTCCTCCCACAGGAGACAGTTCTCTATGAACCTCTCTAATATGAGTACATCCTGTGAGCTGCAATTCTTCATTAACTACCCCAGCATGTGTCCTTTCAACAGACTGCAGCCCTTCAGGAGCAGGCCACTCCCCATGGTTCCCTCTGGGGTTATAAGTAATGCTAAAGAACCTGTTCCACAAAATTCCTCTCTCCAAGGTGTTATGAATGGAGACAGGAGATTAGATAAATCTCTGCATTTTGCCTAGGCCTTTGGCAGTAGGCAGTAACTCTTATTGGGGTGGCCAGCACCCCAAGAGCCAGTCTCATTTGCAAGTTCTTTAATAACGGCCAGTTAGGTCTAACATGACTTAAATTATCATTTATTAGACACAGAAAATAACAGACAAAAGACTTGGGACAAAACTACATACTACACAAAACAAAAGCAAAACTACAAATAGCTAAAAATGCAGTCTGCAAAAAGGTACCTATCATTATTATTATTGCTAGCAAAGAAAAATACGATTTAGGAAACCAATGTATCTTACCAAACTCCAATTTGGTGATGGAATACATATCAGAATCGTCACTCAATCCTCAGGAAGTTACTACAGATTTGCATCCAGACTCTGGGGAGAGGCTTTTTCACGCTCCAGTGTCCATGTAGAAAACTTCTGCCTCTGTGATATTTTGTGTGTCTTTTATAGTGTAAAAGTTGTGTCTTTTAGTCACATACTCATTTCTTTCATCTCTCTCCACATCTTCTCTCTATACCAAGATGTGGATTCAAGGTTGGAGATTCCAGACTTTCGGGCACCAAGAGATAACCTCTTGCTGGGCTTTTGACTCAATCTGAGTTATCCATGCACCAGCCATGGAGAGAGAGGGGATGGGGGGGTGCCACACAAGGGTCCGCAGGTTCTGCCAGGAGCCTGCCCCACCATGGCCTTCCCACTGGATCTTCATGGGCTGAAAGTGGATCTCTTCTGCTTTATGGACCTCCATGGGTTGCAGGAGCACAGCTGCCTCACCATGGCTTCTGCCATGGACTGCAGAGGAATCTCTGCTCCAGCACCTGGAGCACCTTCTCCATCTCCCTCTGCACTGACCTTGTCTGCAGCATTGTTTCCCTTATTCTCATGCACCATTTCTGACTGCTGCTGCTGGTATTGCACAGTGGTCCTTTCCACTTCTTAAATATCCCAGAGGTGTTACCACCATCACTGATGGCTCAGCCTTGACCCGCAGCCAAATTTTGTCACCAGCTGGCATTGGCTTTATCAGACACAGGGGAAGATTCTGTCAGCTTCTCACAAAAGCCACACCTGGAGCTTTCCCTGCTATCAAAACCTTGTCACACAAATTTGATATGCACACCAAACCATGACTGTTTAGGATTATCACGACTACTCTTCATGCTTAGTAAGGTGTGAAGTGTTCTCCATGCAGAGACTTCATATGTTCCTGGAACCCTGGAACTCTAAGGGGTTTTAGACTACATACCTCTCCTAATCTGTAATTCAGAAAATAAATTTTCTGTTTGTGAATCATATTTCCACAACAATTAAGTTCGTTTGCTGAACTTTCTGCTTGGAATGCTATGATCATTCTATTCATAGCAATTTTTTTCTTCACCACCTCATGACCCAGAATTAGCAGCTAGACAGCAGCTTACTGAGTGTGCAGGTCACTGTCGAATAAAATGTATCACATGGTTTCTTCAGACAAATGTCCTTTAGGGTGCTTAAACTGGCAACACTTTTCTATATTCTAACAATCAGAAACAATTTTCCTGATGGTCTGTTTTGTTTTTATTTTGGGAGGGCCTTGATGTCATTTAACCTTAAAATCCTACAAGGGATTTTCTCATAATATGAATGTGTGTGTTTACTCCTGAGGGTTCTCCCCAGGGATAACCTTTCATGCAAGTTTTTTAGATATCTCCATGTCTGGATGGTTTGCTCACTAACTGATTGCCTGGGATCACTTTGACATCAGTCTGCATGTAGCTGATATGCACAGGAATTTTATGTGTCCTTGTACAGGAAAGCAAATCTTACCTCCTCTTCTCCCACTTTGGAATCACTGAGAAGAATCCTTTAACAGAGTTTGCAGAGATTTTCTTGTTCATTATGCTGCTCTGAAGGTTTTCCTGTAGGAGGGGTCTGCAGACTCACTTCTTTCTGGTTTCAGTCAAGCCATCTGTAACAATAGCAGAAAGCTGATGAAATAGCTGAGAATGGGGAATGACTGCTGTTTGTTTAGTTTTCTGGCCTGTTACAGTATTTCCTGCACAACATTAAACTTATGTTTCCAAGATACGTAACACAGAGCAGCATGGTCATGTAAGCACAAAGATTTTTCCCACAAGATGTTCAGCTGGTATCGGTGTCTTCAAAAGGTCCGATCTGCATGCTTTCAACTTCTGCTGTGTTTGGTTGGAGATGAAAGAATTCAGCGCCCTTTAATTCCGCTCACTAAAATCAATACTGCAGTAGAAGAAGTCTTGAACAAAAATAATTTTGAACCTCGCACCAGTTACTGTCAGAGCTTGGAAATGGATATGAAGTGGCCATATAGCAGCTGCAAAATAGAACATATTCATCTGACCAGTAACTCTAAAAGGAAGGTATTCCAGCCTCCAGACACAAGAGGTTTCAGTTCATTTAACTCCTACCACTTTTATCTGAAGTCCACCCATACCACCCCAGGCAAATGTGAATGGATCTTCCAAGCCTCTTTTAACTTTTTGTGGACTGAGATCTGAAATATAGCCTACCACTATGCCAATACTGGGAATATGTTTTCCACCACTCTCCACACTTTGAAATCCATCTACAAATTTAGGTGTTTTACATGGCCATAGAGCATTGTTTTCTTGTCACTACCTATGTAGTAAGTCTTGAGTATCATTCAATGAGGAATTATAAATACTACTTCTTTCACTTTCCCTCATTTTTCCTTGAAGTCTTTATATGGCCCAAAAAGCTGAACATTTTAGAGTAAGAAATAATTTTATTTTGAAGCTGATTTAATTTTTATCATGCTTTTTCCCTTCTTCTTTCTATGACACAGACTTATTAAACTTGATCTCAGGCCTTAAAATTGTGGCTGATGCACTCATAAGGAGAAAAGTGTTTCTAGGCAGACATACTATCATGACAAAAATCAATCTTAGTTTTTAAGCCACATTCATTGTCATATTTCTGAAGTTGAAAGAAAATGGCTAGACCAGATGCAGCTAAAATCTTGGTCATAAAGTCTATAGCACCGGCAGTGAGGAGCAGTCTTTCTTGTGCCTTCATATTTTGAAGTGATCATTTTATAGTGTTTATAGAGTTATCTGAAGAACTATCTTAAGGCATCATCTCTTGATACACTACTACCATAAAACATATGTTTAGTTTATGAAGCAATACTATTTGTTAGGTTTAGCAGTGTCACAAAATTTAAACACAGTGAACTCACAATTCTTGATTTGCCAGGTGCAGTTTAGAGGGAATCTTCTCATGAAAATGAAAGCTGCTTCCTGATTACTAAGAAGAGCCTAAAGCTTCCTTCAGTAACGTGGAGTATGTGCAGCACACTGACATCTCTACTGAGAAAATATCTGAGCCAGTTGGAGGCATGTCCTCACTCACAAAGGTCAGCCAATGTGAAGTGTAACAGCTATTATTTTGGGCTTTCAAAGACTGGGAAGTCTGTACTCTGTTTTTTCCCTTCTTTCCCTAGAGAAAGGATAAATACCAAGTGGGCCCAGCTGAGATCTGTAAACTTAACAGCTAGAGATGGGGAATAAACCATCTCAGATCAGTATTCACCACAGATTTTTGCTTTAAGATTAATATAGGGGCACCTCTTCATGTCAGCCTGTTTTTCTTTCTCTTTTCCCCCTGAGGAATATTCAGCTATGGGATTGTACATGGCCTTTTGCCCTGCATTTAATATCATCTTTCGGTCTTTTTTTTTTTTTTTTTTTTAAATCAGAAAACCAGTTTTAAGTTCCTTTCATATCTCCATTTCAGATTTGTTTGTAGAAGCTTTCTGGCCACTACACTGGATTAACACATCTCATACCAGAGTCAAGTCCAGTGTCTGCCCTCAGTCTGGATCTGTGGAAGCTGTGACTGCTCTCGAGATTCAACGTACATCAGAACACAAGATGTATCTTCTTACATTCACGCTGTACTCAATTCTATAATTTATTGAGCCTTTGAGTGCTCCTGGTATTAGGCATATCTTGAAGGGTGGGTGAATTTCATTAATGTCTTACCATTCAAGAAAAATGCTGCAGTAGGTGGTCCTGAGTCATCATTTTGGCATGTCTTGGGGCTGATATTCTCATAATGTTTCCAGTAGGAATTTGTTAAGGAGACACTATTTTGCCTGTAAATTCAGGTATATATGTCTAATTCAAAACCAGGTTTGCACACAAGGTAGAGAGTTGTTATGTTTTTCCAAATGGTTAACAAGTCACACTCAGAGCATTCATTTCTGCGTCATTATTTAGACACAGCTTCCAACAAAATGAATAAGAAATTCAGATTTAGCTGTGTAAACTGCACATCCAAGATAAAATAAAGTGCCTCAAAGCAAAAATCAAGATACTTTACTAAGTAAACAAGATATATTCAGTCTGAAAGAATAAAGACATCCATTATTTTAGGCTGCTGCCAATAATCTCATTTAGCTGTGTCCACAAGGTTCCAAATTGGAGACTAACTTCCAGCATAGCTCTGTTTTAGTCTATATCTTTGCAATTTTTGAAATAAAGGATCTTCTTAAGGTTTGACCTTTAAACTGACCCCTCTGCCACTACTGAGATGGAGCTGAAGAAAACATGTCTCAAGAATGGTATTTACAGAAAAAGAAAGAAATTTTATGATTCAGTCTACTGGAAATATTGTTCCTGTTTTAGTGGCTTAAAGATATTTTTCATTCAATTCTTCAACAGTCTGCATGTATAGCACTGCTTGCTTGAGACTTTTAACTGTAAAATTCTTGTATGATGTGAAGACTACTTTTGTCTTAGTAGAATTGCAAATATACTTCATATTATGCCTATGTACCCATGTTGTGTTGGGTAGGGACCTACCTAAGTACCCTAGCACTTGAAGATAAGCTTTCAACCAGAATTCCATAAGGATAGAGGTAAGCAACGGCTTAATCACTCTTTGCCTGTGACATGAGATGTTACCCCATGGCACCAAGCTGGCATTTTATTCATTTCGTTAGGTTTCACCACATAGGACTTTGATCTGGAAGCCATTGCATAAAAAACATTTCTTCTGAGAATGTCATCGTCATGTGAAGAAGCAAAGGTTATTGATGTTAACAGAGACAGCTACCAAAGGAGGAGGAAAGAAAGACGGCTGTGGACTTCCAAATCTCTCACAGCCATCCCTGGAATTGTTTGACATTTTGAGGGAAAAGGCATGCACTTTTCAAAGGCACAAAGACTCTCATCCTGCAGCAGTGAAAAATTTCTGTCTGCTTAGTGTACAGGTAGTCATTATGAAGCTAAATACTCATAATAGCTTCATAAAACAATTACACCATGTTATTGCTACCGAGTGGCTTTAAGGCTTGCAAAGGAGAAGAATGAAAAAAACTTACTCAAATGCAAGCTCAATCACTTTTTATAACAAAAAGCACCATGCAATTTATATTCATATGTATTTTTTACCTGTCATTCCTTCAGCTTGATGGATGTCAGAGTACTACATTTTTAGTAGACTTGCAATTGCTGGAGAACTTAAATACACCCTATGATTATATGCTGCAGGACCGACAGCTGAAATGTCAAATGGTCATTGCAATGCTCCTGGCAACACTCTTCTCCCTTTGTGGCAGAAATTCAGGTGCTTTTCTTTAGCTGCAATTAGCATTTGATGTTTGGAATAGGCTTTGGATTCTCTTTCCCTCCCTCTCCCCTTTTTTCTCTCTCTTTTCAGGCCTATTGAGACAGTCAGAAAACTGCATAAATTATCTTTTCAGCCAGGTCAGAAAGCAGGTTTCCTACTGTATTATTTGATATTATGAAATTGCTGATCCTTTTTCTTTTGAGAAAGAACACGGCAAACTTTTCAAACTCACAATCTTGTAAGGATGTCTAGGAAGTACAGGCAGTGAACAAATATGAAAAACTGACATTAATATGTAATTGGTTATCAGAGCACCATTATAATTACCAATAACAACATGACTAAAAATAAAATGTTACAGAATCTTAATGTCCCAGATTAAACTTATATTATGGCTATAGATTAGAGATATAATGAAAATGACAATTTTTCTACCTATAAATTCTGCAATTTGCTACATAGAATACCTACAGAAAAAACAAACAAACAAAGTTTTGCTCTTTATAAGTAAAAAGAGGACCAGTAGATGGCAAAATAAGCATCTGTGGTCCCCATATCCTTGTATGTAGAGATATAACATGGAGATTTGTATCTCAAGAAACAAACAATCTTAATTTGATTTTCAGCTTAATTCTTTGAAAGTACATTAATTGCCTTCTGGTGTAGCAGGAGCTGACACAACACTTCAAGGTAATCAGAAATGTCAGCTGCAGTTGTCCTGGAGAAGCTGTTTTGTACCACAGTGAATTATAGAGCCAAGCGTACCACACACCGAGGTGCTCGAGATGTTCAGTTGCCATTTGGACACACACTAATGAACTCTAGAAGTCCCACTCACAATCTTGTGCACATTCTTGGAATTTTTGTATGCCATGTCAACTCACTAAAACCTGAATGATATCAATTACATATCTAATTCTGTAAGAGTCACCTAATCAGATTAGACAAACATGTCTAATCAGAAACTCAGCAGTGTTTTACTGTTTGCTGGTCTGACAGCAGGTCTAGAATATTTTAGTGCATTAAGAGCACCTGTATGTGGTAACTAGTCATTTCCTAAGTCTAGGAAAAACACAATAAATGTAATACCATTTTGATTTCTTTGTCATATCCATTCTCATTTTAAAAGCTGAAGTGAGAAAGCAATGCTATATAGAGAGTGTTTAAAATACAGCTGTCAGCTATAAAGCAGAGACTTATAACATTAACAGTGAGTTTTAAGATGTGATCAGACACAAATAGTCAGGAAGATGTGGACAGACTTAAACACTAATCTTCTATAGTTCTGTGTATCCCAGTTTGAACCAATTGGTTTTAATTAGAGATTGGACAGTGACATGGATCCACTGGAACACTGGCCTGATTTAAAATGATGGTTCCCACATTCATTTCTCTGGCTTACTGAAAGGCTGAGAACAAAACTTGTAATAGTTCCTGGCGATCTGTATAAAAACAAACACAATTACATATGACATGAAAAATCAGGGCCCTTTTCTAACATTTCAAAAGTAATTGCTTTAGAGTCATAGGATTCCTGTGTAGAATAAAGGAGATAAGCAGACTTTAAAAAAAAAAAAAAAGAAACAAAAATCAATAAGAGTGATAACAGTGGTCTAGCATGGGCACTGGATTAGCAAGAGCCATTTTTAGTTAAAAATCCCTGTCGGTAATAACAGTTCTAATATATTAAGTCTTTTAGGTACAGAGTGTGCATTGGTATGATGTATTCCACAGTGACCAAAGCACTCCTATTCCAGATGTTCTTTATTCTGGTCCGTATCCAAAGTTGCAAGTAACTAGTCAATCAAGTAAAGTGGAAAGATCCATAAATATTCATGTCCCATGTCTTTTCTCCTGCTGTGACATTTTCATGGAAAGATTAACAGAATTCCTGAATACACACTTTCTGTGAACAAAACACAAATTAACATCAAATAAAACCTTACCAATGGTTAAAACAGTACCTGAAAATCCTACAGCAATTTGGTTCCTGCACTTTTCCACAGAAAGGTCTGCTGCTGCCCATGTCTGCATCAGCAACTTAATGTATAACCACAGGTTTGGGAGGGAAATATCAAAGACATATTTTACAAAAGCTAAGGCTGTCCCCTCACAGGTATTGAGGAATTTCTTATCAATATAAAGACATTTAAAGACAAAAGAAGAATCCATCATAGAATTCCTTTATGTGGTTTCCTACCTGTATTGTCTTTGCATTTCCAGGAAATGAAACTCACATTCATGTCCAACTACTTTGCTGCATCAAGGCACATGATGTGCTTGCACTTGATGCGCAGCAGGGTTTTAAAAATAAGGGCAGAATACCAGTAAGCCAGTCTGATACACATATATTTTGAAACATACTCAACTGCAGTTTTAGATAGACATTTCAGTTCCCTCATTGCCCTTCCAGAGTAATGCAATGCCATTGAAGTGCCATTCCGCTTTTTTGGTTGGGTTGGGTTGGGTTTTAAGACTACGACTCAGAAAGTTTCTTACAGCAGGTAAAGAGGAAGGACTAACTATTTTAACAGCAGCTTCTCCAATGTGAAGTGTGGAAGAAAACCAGTTAAGAGTGAGCATACTTCTGAACTTTCTTTTCTGATATTATTTGGAGAGGAATTCAAATGAAAAGTAGTAACTGGATGTCGTGGTCGTATAAAAATAAATGAGGTGGATGAGGTGAAGAGTTGGCGGGAGGGGGTTCCTCCCCTGGTTCTCCTTTATACAGGGTTAAGGGTGCATGTGGTTGGGAGGGAGAGAAGGGAAGGACTGGCCACCCCACATGGAGTGTGGGGAGGAAAAAGCCCACCCTGCCCCTATTACAGCCGCTTATAAAGGGAAAAGGGAAAACCAATCCGGGGAAAGACAAGAGGAGGAAACAATATACATAAACCAATTACAACAAAGGAGGGAGGGGTACTGTTCAAACCAACCAATAACATAACCAACGGAATAGAAGGATCGGGAAGAGGGGGCAGGCCCTGAGCCCTGGGCACACCTTACCCCCAGATCCAGGGGTGGACCTAGGCAGTCAAACCCCCAAGGTCCTCCCACGGCAGGTGGAGCCGGCCTGGGAGGCGGAGGCAGCTAGGGGGTGGACCTGCTTCAGCTGGGCTTTGCTATTTACAATCTAGGTCTCCATCTTTATGCTACACTTCAACTCATTTCTGAGTGAAGCAAATTTTCACGTGGCTGCACTGAGAACATAGTCCAAAAATTCTATGAATTTCCAGTTATTTCAATACAGGTTTAACATGGGTACCAAGAAAACGAAAGTGCACACAGGCCATTTCATAAAACAAATGCACAGCATGCCAAAAAAATACTGTATATGTTGCTCTTTCTTAGCATTGTTATGCCTCTTAGTCCAGTGAAAATAATTGGCCTTATCACATAGCAAGACAGTTTAAAGAATAGCTGGGTATTGACTTCTGTTCCTCAGAATGACTCTGGCTATGAATCTTTAAGTATGGAGTCTTTTCTGGTGCAGAGAAATATATATATGTTCCACTGAACACTAAATCAAATTCCATTTTCTAATATTGTGGTATGGCAATAGCTATTGTAATTCCCAGTAGAATACCCTTGTCTTCTGCTTTCCAATTAATAAAAGCCTGGAAGTACTTGTAAAAATTTAGCATTTCCTGCAATCTGAGAACTGTTATTCAATCCCAGTTTATACATTCCAGTATATTGGTGTTTAAACTTAGACAATGGTCTACCTCAACAGATCTAGTCTCCTGCCCTGCAGACAGGATTTTTGTACAAGAAGCTGGGTGGTGTCCAGGAAGTTCTGGAGGTGGGCAGGAGTCTGGGAAATGTCAGTGAGAGTTTTAGCAGGTTGGAACTGTTCAGTGGAAGTCAGGGAAATGTGTTAGGAAAGCTTGACGGAGCCTCTGGGTGCTCAAGATAGGGATAAGGGACAGCAGAATTTCAGAATGTCTCCCTAGGAGGATGGGGAGGAGCAGAAAGGATTACATTAGAATTTCGGAACAAAATGTGCTTTGTTGGGACTGTCAGAGAATGCAACACAAATCATTCAGTATTTGGCATTATCACCTGTGCCTTAGCCTGTCCCTCGGTAATACTAGAGTTAATGTAATTAGGTAATGCATTAGTATGAGCAATAATGGAGAAAACTAATGTTGCTGTTTTAGACATTTACAGATTTATTTTCGTAACAAATTTGCTGTTCATACTGGAAGTGAACATCATCTGGCAAGTGAGCATAGAAAATCACAGATTTTATAACAGGTTAAAGGAAAACGAAGCTATATGCAAAAATGAAGACAATGAAGTAATGAAAAATATCTTTGTTTATAAAAGCCAACTCTCCTGCTAGCAACAAAAACAAGAGTTAGTACAACTCAGCAGGCATTCACAGCTACATTATAGTCCTCTTGAGTTACAGGCTTGATCCAAAGGACAGGTTGTGCCAGTGGGAAAGGAATGGAACAGGCTCTCTCGATGTTAGCAATACTGGTTCTACTATATTGCTTTATTTTTCTGTGAATTGAAGTGAAGAAGAAATAATGAAAGAAAAAGTTTTGTTACTCTATGGTTTACCTGGAGATGTATTCAGATTGTCATAGCAGAACTGGAAAGAAGCAAACCCACAGAGCTCATTAATCACTATATTCTTCACTAATGTAACAGATTATTAAAGTTGTCCAAGAAACTTGTCTGAGACCACGCAGAAGTGACAAAAACTGTCGACTTGCTAAAGACACTCTCAACATTCTAATAGTAATGATAATAGAGTCATTTTTGCGAATTTATTTAGTGGATTGTTGTTCCCTAACTCTCTGTTTTATTGGCATCTATATTTTAAATCACATTATGTATTACTGTATCTCAAGTAGTATCTCTATGTTTTAAAACACCTAAAAAATAAATCATATTTCTATTACAAAAACAAAAACAAAAACAAAAACAAAAACAAAAACAAAAACGATAACAAAAAACTACTAACTAGCATTCAATACTAAGTCTTGCAGTACAGCCCACATGAGTTGTCATTACTTTTATTAGCAGCAATGTTCCTGCTCAAGTTAAAAGATGTGTCTTTCTGACAAATTTAAGTGCTCCTGCCACACAGACACATCCTGGGCTTTTTTCAGTTGGCTGACTTTGTTTGTTGGTTTGGTTTATTTCTGGTTTACAGGGCCTCTGGGCTCTGAAGCTTCCCTGGGCCCAGAAAGTACTACTGTTTCTCCCAGCAGACTTCCACACATACCTTCGCAGAACAGGGACTCCACAGCCCTCAGCGAATGCCTCCTCACCCAGCTGGAACGTGCTCTTTTTCACACAGTCCACCATGTCAGCACTTGGCACTTAGAATCTGATAAACAGGGACGTAAGGTAGCTACATAGCATACTTCATTTAGGCTTCTAAACCAA
Organism: Acanthornis magna; assembly: GCA_036785705.1. Classification (NCBI taxonomy): domain Eukaryota; kingdom Metazoa; phylum Chordata; class Aves; order Passeriformes; family Acanthizidae; genus Acanthornis; species Acanthornis magna. The sequence goes on from JAWUZG010000036.1 coordinate 10,389,124, forward strand.
ATTTAATTTCTTTTAATTTACATTTTTTAAAACCCTCTTGGTAACCCATTTCTCTGTTTTCTTTTCCTACCACGGTAAAAAGAAATTTTGGGGGGGAAAGAAGGCATAAAAATCACTCACCAGCTGAGTGATACGTGGTAGGCAGGATGGCACTATGCATATGACATCTCCCCAGAATTCTGTGTCACTCCTCTCTCTCCCCCTTCTCTCTCTGCCTCCCTCCTGACTTGCCACACCCACCCCCCAAACCCCAATGTGTTATTCCTTAGCTCTCCATCTGTCAGTGCTCAGTTACACCATATAACATTCCCATCTCTTTCTCATTATAAGGTTTTGTGACTGATATTTGTAGGCAAAAGTAACAGTCTTGTCAGTTCACAGCAGATCTAGATATTGAAGAGTTCTTGAAATGCAACAGGTTACCTTAAGATAAAGGACAAAGGATGGAACCTCTACTCATCTGTGGGCTGAGGGAGAAACAAAAAGGGGGCACAGCCTTTCTAATGCCCATAACCAAAAATACAGCAAAAATTATGCAATGCACTCAATCCAAAGGAATGGGCCTCGACCCCGTTACTGTTGGCATAATGGCTGTCCTCAGGCTTGGTACCTGCACAATTTCTCATGGAGTCGAAATGCTCTCTCCTTTATTCAAAACACTCTCTCCTTTTTTCAGAATGGTATTTTCTTGACAAAGATAACTGGTAAAGGACAGAGTGCTTTATATTTTTATTTTCTGTTGAATCTAGCTAAACTAGAAACAGCCTGGCTGTCTTCTAGCTTCTGATCTGGTTTTTTGGGAGCTAAATCCTAGATTTATGATTTCTTCTCATTAAAATTGCCCTCTGGTTTTTATCAGCAGTATCTAGAGCTGTGTATCAAGGACTGAAATGTTTTACAATGTTATGAGAAGGCGGTTGGGCAAACAGGGATTACTTTTTGTTTCAAGTTACTCCCCAAACTAGGAAGCAAATATAAATGGTACATCGCAAATTTCTTCATTTAATGCTTGTGTTCCTCACCAGGGTGATGCTGTCTGCCCTTACAGTTAATTTCAAAAACACACTTAATTACAGCTTCCATTATTCCAAGTGATGCTGTGTTACTTCTGTCAGTGTCCTGTCAGGAAAAAATATTGAGTGTTAAACTGCAACACAAAAAAACCTAGCAAGTATATTACTCTCAGAAAAAACAGAGGAATCAGAATACTGCATTACACAGTTGTTGCATGCAGATAACTCCAGTGAGCTTACTTTCTCTGTTCTTCTTCCAGCAACTATTTTTTAAATGCAAATGAGAGATTTGTGGTACATTTCTCTCTATTCGTTCATGGTAAACATTAGCTCAGGAAACACTCAGGGAATTGTTGTATCAGTTTTGTCCATTACTAGATCACATGTCAATTTGGTCAGAAATCACAAATTTGGTCAGAATTGCAGACAGCAAAATCAATCAGCCCTGTCCCTTGGAAGAGCTGCTATCCCTCCTGGTACTCAGACTGCTTTGTGTTGGCAGTGCCTACAGCAAGAAGTGAAGCTGGAAGTTCAGGATTGAAGACATCCCAAATGAAAATTCCACTTCCATTATCTTCTTCCTCACTCTCTAACTTCTCAGCGCACCTACATCAGGAATACTATAGCCTTGCTTAAGGATTGTTACCTGCAGAAGGCAGGGTCTCGGTGGAACTGGAGCAGTCTGTAACAGTGGAAGGCCCAGCCTTACTTTATGTCCACAAGCTTCTCCTGCTCTCTTTGTGCCTGACAAAGGCTTCTCCACATGACAAGCTTGGTATTTCCTGGTTCTTTCAGGTTCTAGACCAATGGGATGAGAAATCCCATTTTGGGAGTGTCTGCACACAAAGCCTCTGGGAAGAAGGTAATTAGTCTTGATAGTTCTCAAGGTCCTGCATACGTTAGTATGCTGCATTTCTGCTCGAAGCTGCCAACTCTAATCTTAAAGCCAAAGCTGAGTGAAGCAAGAGCAGAAGAGCAAAGGCTACAAAAGTGGTGAGACCACCGAAGTGGAAAAAACTGAGAGACAGGAGATGTGTCACTTGAAGATTGTCCCTAAGCACTCTCTTGGAGGAGCGTGAAACCAACATGTCAATGGGCATTAGAAAGGTGATTTATCACTCAGGAGCTGGCAACCCATATTCATCCCACTTCATTACAAGCTCATTTGGGGTCAAATGGTTGACAGTGACCATCACAATTAAAAAATAACCTCTGCTATTTGGGTAGCTCCTAAATCAGGACAACTGTCACTGGTGGTTCTTTCCTCAAATAGAAATTCTGCTTTTTTTTAATCCAAAACCATTTCTGGTTCCACTTGCTCCTTTCAACTTGCCATTCTGTGACCTTGACATAATAGCAGAGGTGACTAGGGAGTTCCAGGGGAAAAAAAAAATTACAAATTTACCACAAAGATAAAAAGTAAAGAAGCAGCTAAAACACAAAACAAAGAGAGAGAATAATGTGTCCTTAGAAACATCTGTTGTGAGAGTCAGGGTAGAGTATACATTCTAGACATCTGTTATCTGTTTTAAGATTCCTGGCTCCCTGAAGTTCGCTTCATGCCTCTTCCCTGGACTGAATTCTTTTTGACTCTTCTACTAGAGATACTTCTTATTCCAGTTTTCCTCGGTACTTTCATCAGATGGAAACTGGACAGAGATCATCCAGAAATCTTCCTAACACAAGCACTGGTGCACTCCACTCTCACAAGTGTAAATGCCTGTTATGGTAGATGGGCTTTTTTTTGACTTCCAACTGTTTATTGTTGCCTTCAATTTTCCTCTCAACATAGGCCCAGAAATTAATAAGATAACTAATAACTCCAAAAGATGTTATTTCATTTAGACTACAAAATGACATGGGTTCCTAAAAATAACTTTCCACCCAGATATTCCTGCCCACATTGAAATATATCTATGGTCCCCAGCTGGGATGAGAAAAACACTTGGGAAATGCAACTTATGATTTTGCAGTGTCAGACTTCAGCTCCAAATAAGCAGCAATGTTTTTTTTCCAGCATCATTGACTCCAGCTGTTCCAGTGTGAGAGACTGGAAGGATTACTGGCTCAAAACATGTCAGGTGTGAGGGCAGGAGCAGGTCAGGCCTTGCTCTGGTGAGGCAATGAACTGCCCCATACCCCCCACCCAGCCCAGGAGTGTCCCCCAGCCCCTGCAGTGTCCACCAGCCGCTGGCACATTGAGAGCAACGCTCCATACCTCTGATATAACCTCCATACCTCCAAACCTCCATAACTCTGAAGCCTCTAACCCAGCTCCTGAGTGTCCACCAGACCAGAAATCCCTCCTGGGGAAAGCAGTGAGGAAAGCCAAAGGGTATTTAACCTGAGACATGAGCACACGTCTTGACCCTACGTCCTCCTGGAATTTCTGTCAGCTGAATACTGCTGGAACCAGGAGTGGTAGTTACATGTGTTCTTTTCTATATCTCTTCTGTCTTTCTCTCTCTTCTTCTAATTCCCTCTTCTCGAGATTTTGCATAATTCAAAATCAGATGGGCTAAGTTGAACGGGATAAGTTAATCTCTGAGAAGTGTCTTATGTTGATTGATTGTTGCTCTGAAACTTTTGCCAAAGTTCTTTGACTCTCCAAAGTTTTCAGTATTTTTTTTGTTGCTATTCTGACCTCTTTAGAATATCTTTCTGATATTTCTCCCGTGTGTCTAACTCAGAGTACAAGAAAAACAATAAGCCCTTCTAAGTGTCTCATCAAGGGAGGTTTTTGGGGCCTTACTTGCAGTGGTTTGTTAGTGGGACAGGGAATAGCCAGAATCAAACGAATGGGAGGCTTTCCACATGCATGCCCTAGAGAAGATGTAGGATAAAAGTACTCAGAACAGAAGAGGTGCTTTGGGGTAATATATCATAAAAATTGTCATGGAGCAAGGAAAAGTCAAACCATGAAACAGGACATTAATCTAAACCATCCATAAAAGTATGACACCCTAAAAAATATAGTTATTAGAGTATTTGGCTACAGCTTTGCTCTGTCATCCTTCATAAGCTCCAAGACAGAATTTATAGACAACAAAATTAATTTTGTCCTAATACTTAAACTATACATAAATTTAATTTTCACTTATCACAAGAGGGTTTCATAATCTTTAAAGCCACTTAAAAAAAAGATTTAAGATATATTCCATCACCTATAATTTTGCCCTCTACCCTAAGTATGGATATAATCTTGTTGGGTTGAAGTGAATAGGAACCAAGTCATATTGTGCATGGTTTTGTTTCTTTTGAATGAAAACAATAATATATAAAATTCTTTGTAGAAAACACAAAAATCAATGTGGAGATCTGAGAAAATCTGGCTTAAAATCTGGAAACTTTAAAATGTTTATAATTATTCTTTCAATACTTATAAAATAATCATTGATTTATATCCTATATAGACCTGAACTAAGAAAAATATTTTGATATTTGGAGTTCAGTCATGCAGTCTTTGATTACTAAAGAAATATTTATTTAAGAGAATAAATTCAATTGGTCTGCATAAGCAAGAAGTAATTCTTCCAAGTATAAGTGCTGTGACAACGAATATTTTTTAATTACACAACAGAAAAGACAAGGAAGTATATTGTTGTTGAAAGCTTGAAGGCCAAATGGTCTTTTCCACACTAACGTTGCAAAATTAGGTTCATCTCTCATGAACTTTCTCATGAAAGGAAACTAGAGGTCATTACTTGACTCAGCAAAGAGGATTCCCAAGCTGCAGTCAGCAGTCAGCTAAAATGTTCTTGTTGTTTTAAAGTTCATACACTACTTCAAATTATTGTTTTTAAAGTATTTTCAGCTATGTAGAAAAATAATATTGAATTACTATTACAATTCTCTAGAATAAAAGTCCATTTAGGGCTGAAACAAAATTTCTTACTAGCATACCCATGCTTCTAAGGATGTGACTTAACAAGAAGACTGAAGGCTGATGGTTCCATTGTTCAATGTTCATACTTGCAGCAATATTTGCAAAAAAAACAGGAATAATTCTTGATTTTTGGGGGGCATTGTATGGGTTTGTGGTTTTTTCAGTCAAAAATTAAAAAATGCGTTAAAAAAAAAGGAGTCAAAACAACAGTAAAAAAATCCCTGTACTTTTGTATTGGTGTGGTTCTTAAAACCACTAGAATTTCCTATCAAACACCAGAAGAAATTTTCAGGTAATCACCAGCCAAGCTGTAACAGATCCAGTCGAGTTTTAAAGAAATCCACCTAAAACTGTAGCAGCCAATGTTACGGGAGTAAAACCTAGCACACATGTTTGCAGCAGTATTACAACAGAAATTGACGCAGCTTCTGAACATGAGGCATGGATCATACTTGGTTCTCAGAGCGGAAGCAAATTATGATTTCCTGAAAGAAATACTCTCTGTGATGCTGGTCATGAATCCTTACCCATATAAAGATGGAGACAGAGGTGTCTCTGAAACTTGTCTTCAAGGAAAATATTTTTCTGCCCTGTTGGGTAAGAACCCACACAGATGGGTATTTCACCTCTGAAACGTGCATTTTTTCTGAATATTCACAAAAATTACTGGAGGTTTTTCAGGGACTCTGAAAGATACGTGAGCTGGCAATGAATTGCTGTACTGCGGTCAGTGATGTGATGCACACACGAACGGGAGATTTTTACTATGTAGTTCTCTACGGAACTTTTCATGGAGTAAGAAAGGATTTGCCAATCTAAAAATAATATTGTAGCAAAGTTATTGACAGTTTTCAAGGAAGAGAAAGGACATGTCTGTCTCCAAAAAGAGCCCGGTAGCTCTGAGTGCAATTTCTCTAAATGGACTGGATTAGTCTGGGGGTATTATTTACACGTGAAACAGACTTGTTTTCTGAAGGCAAGAGGAAGATTCTCACTGTTAAGTTGTAATAGCACCTAGAATTTTGGGGTGCAAGTAATCTTACCAAGTACAGCTATCTATATGTCAGATGAATTCTAAAATTCACTATTTTACCTCCTTCTGTTCACTACCAAGTGAAAACTACTTGACAACATAGGTTATCCTAATCACGACTGTAGGGTGAGAAGAATCAGTTCCTAAAGAATCTCTCTCTCTTTTTTAACAATAGATGAAGCCTAAAAAATAGCTTTCACCACATTCTCAGACGTCAAATATTGGATACAATCAAGCCCATTTTTTGCAAATATACACAGAACTATAAAATCACAGAATCATTTTGATTTAAAAGTATCTCTAAGGTCATTGAGTGTAACCATTAACCTGGCACTGTCAAGTGCACCACTTAAGCCATGTCCCTAGTACAACATAGAGCACTGACCCAGTTCGAGGACAAACAAACCTGAGGATTAAGGAATGTAGTGTTTTATCATATCCATGTCAGAAAAAAGCTCCAGATCTATGCAAGCATTGAAACAGAAAAGCCAATACTGCAAATTCTTCATCTTAAATTAGGAAATTCCTTTAATTCCAGTTCAGATTTCCTGCTTAGCTGCTTGAAAACATCTCAAGCTCTCCTACAGCACACCATTCTAGGGCAGTCAAGATTCTAACCACCCACAGATTAAATTATTCCAGGTAAAACCTCAGTACATACAGTTTTTATCTCATTTCATTTTCTATATAGCTGCCCAGATACAAATGCAGCAGCAGGTAAGACCTCTGTTTTTATTTTATAGGTGATTGTAGATCTCCTACTGGAGGACAAGCAATGAAGTGTCTTTTTGAATCCCTGGCCGATGAAACACCTGGGAAAAGGTGCAAAAAATTTTTATCCTGAATGTTCAAATGTGGAGTTATTCAATACAGAGCTTTTCTAATGGTTAACAGAATATGTTGTATCATTTCAAGAACTTACCACATTGTTTATTTTGGATGGGAGTTTCACTCACATTGTGTTAAAATCATGTTGGTTTATTCAAGGTCTGGTATTGTTTAGCTACATTCACTTCCAAGTTAATTAACTTGAACAAAAAGAAACACACCCAAACCATTGAAAAATTTCCAATAAAACATTTTTCAAATTTTGATACCGAAAAAAGGATTTGACAAGGAAAAAAAAGTGCTCAAAATCTATGGAAGTAGAGATGGAGGAAACAGACAATAAAGGAAAATGCCCATCCGTATCAAATTATGATCTAGCTGATACTAAATTATATCTTCTCAATAATAGCAATGGTAATATTTCCACATAATTAATAAACACACAAAGATAACAGAAGGCAAACTTCACTGCCTGCACTTTTAACCATTTTAGTGTTATACTCTTAGATTAAGTTGGCAGTTAGGCTCCCTCTAGAGTTGGTGGAAAAAAAGGAAAGTACAAGAGAACTACTGTATCTCATCTAAGAAAAGTAAATCAGATACAATTATGGGGGAACTTCCTTTCACTGACTGTACAATGAGCTTTTGCAGATGGCTTGGATTAGACTGCCACATTTCAAATGCAGAAGATGTATCTTAGCACAAAAAACAATTGCATGACTTACTAAGGAATCCTCTCCACTGCTGAATTTAAGGTACGGACTGTTTAGAAATAGAAGAGAAATTGAGATCAAAAATTCTGTGTCTAATATGCAATGCATTGGCATCAGATTTCATCCAAGGATGAATCTAATTTGTTTGTGTCTGCATTTCAAATTTTACATCCCTTTTCAGCCTTCAAAAAAATTTATTTTTATTTCACTTGGTTGCATATGAGAAATCTGTTGTCAAATGATTTTATGAGGTCAGTTAAAAATTAACCTCAATGAGAATCTATAGCAATCAAATGATGCACATTTTAGACAGCTTTTTTCTTAAAAGGTAAAGAAACTGTTCAATAGAATGAGGGTTTTAAAAAGCTAAACATTTTTTTTCATATTGGGGAAATAAGAAAAAAAGGCTTATCTGTCTCAATAAAAAACAAAGCCAGGAAAAATTTCATTGACCTGGTTTTATCTCTAATGGGAGATATTCCTCAACCTTAATTCAGGAAAACCATTTTTATATTCCAAGAAGTTTGAAAGACTTTCACAGTCCAGCACATAAGGAGCATGAGAGGCAAATACGAGTACTCAGACTGTTTGAGAACGCAAATTCCACTACACTTCAAGGCACACTCTGAGCCGACTCCTACATTTTGAGCTAACTTCTACACATTGTTTTAAATCCAGCTGTCTTTCATTTAATACTCCTCAGTGATTTTTATTTAAACAAAAAAGACTAAGCCTTGACCCTCCATTTGTCTACGATAACTATAATCCTTCTAAGTGTTAGACCTGGGATAAAGAACTGTGGTTTCAGAGATATCATACAATGCATTGTCAGGAAAAGGCGTGGATAGCTTGCATACGAAATTTCCTGAAAACTATGTTTACAAGGAATTTGCTTTGTTATAAAGTGTTTAAAGCCTTTCCACCTCCTAGTAAACACTATTCTTTTGAGAATATACATCTCCCAATATTTTTACTTCTTAGAGCAAAGCATAGTATATGGTTATCCCTCAAGTATTTCTCTTCTAAATAGAAGTTAAGCTGGTATGAAAAATTCCATGGCCTTTAATAGGTGGGAAAACACAATCTATTAATTATTATAACATATGATTTTATACTGACCTCTGTAACAGGAAATAGAGCACAAATGACTCCATAAAGCTGGTGATAAAAAATATAAATAACATCTTGCCTTCTTGCTATTGTGTTGGCTTTTCTGCATTTCTGGACGTCCTGTATCACAATGTAACTCACAAAGACATGCTGCAGAAAGACAGTGGAGAAAATCTGTGTGGTTTTGGGCAAGTTGCTGGAAAAAGAAGCTGCCAAGCAGCATCTGAAAATTTGTTTCAGAAAACTACTTCATTAGCTTATTTTGATAAGCAAATAGTATACAAATATTGTTTAGAAATACAATGCAAAGCTTCTGAGTATATGTAACTATATATTTGACTCATAAAAAATATGTATTAGACTTATACCCCTGATTATAGGTGTTGCATTTCAAAAGTAGAAATACTTTGAATTTAAATTATATATCTATTTAAAAAATCATACTATAATCATACTGTTGTCATACTCTCTTGTGTTACTTGACTTCACAGCATTACTTTCCCTATCTCAAGGTGAAAAAATAAATCAACAGAGACAAAATCATTTATTATTCATCAATTAATGATTATAATTTTAAAATAGTATCTTAAAAATCATTTTAGATGCAATCAAGTATTCAAAGTGTCTGATTTTTCTTCAATATGGTATGCCTAAACAGGAGATGTATGTGTCTCGAAAATGTTAACATTTATCCTTGTTTTCCACAACAGTGGCTAGAAAATTACAATACATTTTTTTTCGTTAGTCTATCAAATTGTTTGGTAACTTTGAACTGATGTGTCCAGCCAATTGGCAAAGGATGCCATTACATTTACCAGAAGTTTTTGTCTTTTAACTGTGTTTTTTATAAGGGGAACAATTTTTTTCCCCTGTCAATATCTAACTTGAAGTCGATTTTAAACTGAAAAAAATTTAATTATGTTTGTAATTATAAATGAGGTGAATAATTTGTAGTCTGAAAAAAGTTCTCTGAAGATGAAAAAAAAAGAAAAAGGGTTATTTTCCTGTAAATTCACCTTGCAAAGAAAGCACTTCACCTACCATGACTTCTTTCTTCCCTTCACCCACATCTCCTATCAAAAGCCCTTCCCCATGACAATAACACTGTTGCTGTGCTGAACTTCTAACCACGATAATTAGCTGTCTGGTATTATGTATGCTGCTTGATTGAGGCTCAAACATCATCCCACATGGGAACTGGTGGAAAAGATGAATATCTAATTTAACACAATTTGACCACACTTTCCCAGACTTGCGAGACCACACTCAGTCCTCTGCTTCTCCCTCAAATGGAATCATCTGAAACTGACTGCTAGGTTCAAAGATTACTTGGGAAAATGGCATGTATGTGATAGAACTGATAAGCTGACAGCATAATTGCACAATCTTCAACTCCAGAAGGGTGATTAAAATCAGCAAATTAAAAGCTGAATAGGGAATATGTTTGTTATCTTTTGAAAACACCATTTCCTTGACCAAATGGGGTCACCACAGTTACTCAAAATTATTCTCTTGTATTTAAGCAGAGCCCTTGCAAGGACAAAAGAAGAAATGGAAAAATATCTCCTTTAAGGAATATAACAAAAGACTAGGCACCGTGACTGTGAATTCTCCATGTGTCATGTGTTCCAGTCTATCAATATACACAAATAAACATGTGAGAGAAGTTGAAAGGAAAATCTGTTTAGTGGCTTTCCAAAGCCTTTTCCATATCATGACGCCCTTTGTTCCTCTTCATTATTCACTCTTTTTCTTTTTCTCTTTCTGTGACAGGAGAGCTCACTTAAAACCAACATTTGACCAATACCCATGTAATCCAAACAATGAACTCTGATACTATCAGTCATCACAAAGAAATGTGAAAACAGTGGGAGTTTTGTAGTCTGTCTCAGAGAAAGTGGAGGTTTTTCTCCCTTCCTAGTTATTCTGACAAATCTTCCTTTGTCATCAACAGATGCTGAAGAGATTTGTGACTACGATAGATGCATATTGAGCACATTTATGTCTCTGAAAACACCCACTGACATCCTTTGAATAAATCAGATCAGAAGTTGTTTTCTCTCTTTTCATGATTCTTTGAACAAGGAAATCTCCACTTTTTTTTTTATATGTGCAACAATGCAATATAAAGGTGTTCTCCCTACCAATGAATCCACAATTAGAAGTTACATCAATCACATAGGTGGAAAATGGAAAAACAGTCTTCGCAATCCCAGCTACCTTCTGTATAATGTGTACGTTCCTTTCAGAACTCGTGTTGACATTCCATCCCTAATGAAGCTATCAAAAGATTAGTCATGGATTTTTCTACATTAAAGATTTAATTTCCAGGATGGATTCAACTCTTTAGTTTATATATCTACAGTGTAGATTCTACCTCTCAGCTATTCACCAAAATGCCTTACAGACAATCGAGAAGAAAAGGCTGTTTCAGGTCATGAGTTATCTAATCTTTCTCAGACCTCTTATGATATACCTTTCACACACTGGAAAAGCCTGATTCTCTTCATTGGTTATTAGAAAAGCCAAAACTCACCAGCTCAGGTAAAGACATCACCAATTACTTCAATAAATTTTACTACTAGGACTTAGTACAGCTGGAGGTAAAGACAGCCAGCACTAAATTCTTCGTGAATTACAAGTAACATCTTTCAATGTAAAGTATAGACTTTGAAGCTGACTTTCCCTTCTTCAGGTCACAGTTTTCTCCCTGTAAATCTGTTTGAACTGTCATTTCCAAATAAAATTTTTCATTCAAACTAACCAATAAACCAAAAAATAAATAGAATTCTAGTTCACAGGAGCTAAGAATCCCTTCTGTTGTTTGCTATGGCTATGTAAAGGCTCAGATTCCAATTTTTAGGAACTCATTTTGTGAGGTCATGAGAGGAAAAAAGTCAAAATTATATGCTGTCTGTTCTATGTAATTCTGCTACCCTATATCCTCAGCTGCTTTAATAGGACTCGTTTACATGTGGAATTCTGATAAACATTAACAGAGCTTAAGTTAATGTTTACAGATAGAGTAGGTGGTTTTTGTTTTGTTTTAGTATACTGGAGAGTGTATAGAAAACAGTTTGTTAGCAGGAACTATCTTGTCTTCATAATAGACTCAGGACTATTGATGTTACTACTTACAGCTTAACCCTTTACCTCCTACTATGCAAGGTTACATTCCTTTCTCCTTTTCTTCACAATATCTCTCGTCTTTTGAAGTTATTGCAAAGCATATCCTCTAACTCCTCTCACTTTCCCTCTTGAAATTCCCAAGACCTACTCAAATCAATCAACTTGCACTTGTAAACCAAAATACAGTGTTGTCATTATATCTGTAAATTCTGGTCTTGCACCACACCTCCTAAACTTAGTCAAAATACATCCACAGCTGAACTCAGTTTTTAATAGCATGCAAAATGCTGAGCTAGCTTTAATGCTGGTTGCAATATTTTCATGTAAGAAGCTGCATTTCATTAATGGCATACCATGCTTTGTTATACTTCTAAGCATATATTCACTCTCATAAACTGGCTGAGGCTTTCCTAATGAAATCCATTAAAAAGTTGAAAAACAGATTTAAGTTAATCTTAAACACTGGCTGCTTACACAGAAGTTATTGGCATTGCTCAAAACAAGGAAAATCCTTGCTTTACCATAAATGGATATCAGTTCTAATGCTGTTCCTTTTCTTTGTTTCTCTAACTTCTCCGTGAGCCTTACTGACTTGAAGACCCATATGAAGATTCTAAACACTGTTGGAAAAGGCAATAATTAATAGGTTAAATAGGTCTAAGATAACAGAATTAAAAATTTATTCTTAAATTGGTGGAATGGTATTTTGTCTAATATTATATAAATGTATACTTTTATCTGACCTGAAGAGAACATTTAAATGAGAGCTCTGCATTCTACAGTAGGTCAGACTAAACAACCATAAAAACCATAATAATTCCCTTGGTCTTAAAGTCTGCTCACTCTAAAATAAATTTATGGCCACGCTACTGGAAATTCTTTCACTGTGACAGGTGATTTTACATATTTTGCAGGCTTAAAGATTTGGAGAAAGTCATTAAAATATGTCTTGAAACACATGCAGTAACTTACCTCTTTTGTAATGTAAAATCTCAGAACCAAGGACAACATGATTCGCAAAGAATGAAATCAAACTGATTGAATAGCTTGGGTTATTTTAAAATTATATTTTTTTATATTGAATTGAGCAAAGAAAGCATGAAACTGAATAATTATGTGAATTCAAAAGTACCTTTTACCCCCCAAAATAGTCCAAACAGTACTAAAATAATGTAAAGAGTCTAATATAGATTATCAAGAAGGGTTAAATAAAATATAAGCTTTATTATTTGATTGTCGTCACAATTATTGTATCACTATATCCCTTACAACTGCAAAATTTTATATAAATATATCAATTACTCTGATTTTATTTCTACAAAATGTACACATTTACTATCAACCTGATTCACAAAACAATTCCTTGCAAATTTATCAATCAAGTGCTCTATGCAGACAAATTTCAGAAAAGACAATAGCTAAAAAAAAATCAGGTTCAGAGTATTCTTTGCATACATTCATAAATTATTGGTTTACAGTATCCCATTGGTTACAATACCACATACTGATACCATTTTCAAAATATAAAATAGTAAATTGTTTCACTACCTTGAATGTTCATGCTTTGTGGAAAATCTTACTATGTACCTACACTGCTACATAATTTCCTGCATAAATTCCTTTCGCATTGTACATAAGACTAAAAACAGTAATAAAATTAATCTCAAAGTTTCTTTCTCTGAGTGTCTTTGTTTTGAAAAGCAGAAATCCTGTGACTTTTCAAAGCTCACTTCTCCCCAGCCTTGCTATTTCCCATGTGAAATACTCAATTCTGATTCAGCCTTGTAATCACTACTGGAAAATCTCGTTGCCACAGTTGCAGCTGAGATGGCTGTCTTATCTTAAATTAGATATTATGACTATAAGACATTTACCAATGTGGTCTAAACTTCCCTATTTCTGTACCCCTTCCTTTATCTTCCTTATTTAGAAAGGTCTTCATGCTGCTCTATATACTAGCTGGCTACATGACCCAAACACACGAATAGAGCTAGTTTAAATGTAACCATAAAACTAGTTATAAACTAATTCCGAAAGTTTCTGCAGGAGTTACTGGAATGGCTATTTATTGAACACATATAACTTACACGCATTCCTTTTCCAGGTTAAGTACAGATGGCACATCCACCCTGGTAAAAATCAGTAGAATTTTGTCCCAGACTGATGGTACGTTATGATTTCCTACGTACATCATGTTATGATTTCCTTGTTGTTCCTACATAATATCCAGGCCTGGTGTTAGCTGGATTGTGGCTGCCCTGCGCTCACAGTATTCACTGAAAATGTATTTTGAATTAAGATGATACAACAGTACATGCTTTACTTGCAAATATGTGTACAATATCAACAGAAGTGAGGAGCTCTCTGGAGGCCCAGGCTGTCTTCTCTTGCCTGGATCTGGAGAGACCTAGAGCCTTCTAAATTTCTATGGTACCACTTCCCCCATATTCCAAGCCGAAAGCCCATAAATACAATGCATACAACGTTTGTTAGTTCCTGAATGTGTTTGTGACAACGTTGGCATTACTTCACTTTTTCTGTCATGGTCTCTTCCAAAGATGTGCCAGTACATTCATGTCGCCCAGTCGCAGCCACCACAAATGCTTGGTTCTCATTCACAAATATTGCATCTGGTTCGTATAACTCGTTGTTGTCTCTTATATGTGGTTCTTGGAACATTGTCCAATCTTTCTTTTTAGCTTCCTTTGATAACGTTTCACAGATGTAATCATGCCTTTTAATTCCTGCATCCTGTGTGATTGGGCAGTTCCCAACGGTACAGAAGCACGTTTCATTCTCAGCCTGGCAGTGCCTGAAGGATCTCATGTACCTTTCTGGTTTGCCCTTTGCCAGAAACTCTCTTGTGGGGTAAATGTTGATGGTGGAATCTTCTCAGACAGACATGAAGTACAATTTCTTCCTGTTTCAGTTCACAACACAGTTCTTACTCTCTCCAAAGCGAGAGAAACACTTCAGGGAGACCAGCTTGTGTCACACCACTGCAGGGCTCACTTTTCTAACTGGCACAGTGCATCCAGCAACCTGCATCCATCCACGTACACCAGTATTCATGCCATTCAAGTAATTAAAATCCTGGGAACTGGGATTCAAATCTTTAGCTCCTTTCCGACCATTAATCTAGGAGCCTAGGAAACACGTTTGATAAAGATGCTCTGAATCTGCAAAATACTGTCCCTGGAGTTTTGTGATTACTATCCCCAAATCAGCCTATAAAATGGGCTACAAATGTCAGATGGACAAACTGGTGAGATACCAACTTTAGACCATTCCCAAAAAAACATCATCTGAAGAATATTTCAAAATCTCAGCAGAGACCTCCCAAAAATATTTTTGGGGAGACAAATTTTAATTTTCAAGCAGCTCTAAAGCAGTGATAATGTCTTAGCTAAGAACTGAGGAAAGAGATTACTAGACGAAATAAGTTTTTGCATCTGTGAGATATGTGTTCCACTCTGGGTGAGTAAAATACTTTTAGAAAAGGCCATAAGAAAAGGCTTTTCAGGAAAGACTCTAAAAAGCAGTTGAAATAGGACTGAAAACAAACATGGTCAATGATATGAACATTCATATTTTAATAAGAGCACTCAAGGAGCACTCTTGAAAGCAAACATATCCAGTTCTTCTAGCAGTCAAAACTCAACTCTGTTCTGGTGACACAAGACCTTCCATTAGAGCCTGGAAAACTTCTAAAGAGGTTCAAGATGTCAGGCAGATAAATGCATGTTAGGTTCACAGGTATTTGATAATGGTGCCAGACTGAGTTAATTGAAAAGCTGCAACCTATGAATACTGGACAAGGTCAAAAAGGCTAGTTTGGCTGCAGAGTTTGGGGGAAATATTGTCCTGAATTGCTCCACAGGGAGTTATTTGGATTGCTGAGCTAACTTTAAAGCCTTTGCAAAACATGCTGACCTGAATCAAGGTCTTGGCTCTGAGCCCAGCCCTATTGTAGAAATAAGATTTCCATAGACAGTAAACACAAATTAATCCAGGCGTTACACTCACATCCACTGCCCCATCAATAAGCACGCTATTAATAAAATTAACTCTGCCTCTGGCGTATATGTTGGTTGTTTTAATAACCCCACTGTGGTCACTGGATACTTGGACATTGATATACTGTAATAAAGCAACTTTGATGAAGGCAACACAATATCTTCAGAGAGAAACATAATGGTTACATAGACTGCAGAAACACATGAAATTATTCATGCTTACTACATTGGTGAATATCTTGAAGATGAAGAAAAATTTTTTCCTTAGATGCTATGAAATAAGACCTTTATGAATTTATATTTTTCATTTTACTTTTACTTTTTTTACTTCTAACTGTGTACAAAACCCACCCCCAGGTCACCCTGAAAATGCCTCTGTTAATGTGGTATCATCTGAATAAATGTTACTCAGCAGCAGAATCCACAGTAAAGCACAGCACATCCATCTTTGGGATTCCTGGTTTATACAGCGTTAACCATGAATTCTGAAAATTTATTTGTAAAAATAACTTGCCTCTTGAATTTTGAGTTCATTCTGGTCTCTAAGACCAGAATACCCTATGAGTTGGAGGGAACATCTGCATCTGTATTTTTTCAGATTCTACTTTCACAACATAGAGAAACTCTTTAGATATGGCAATATTTAGGCATATTTAGGCATGCCAAGTGGCATAGCAATGACACACATAGAGTATCACTTCTGTTGATTTCTAACTCATTAGCTGAGCAGCTAAAAAGGAGAATAATACAGCATAAAAAATTTTATTGTGTTTCACAAAGAATTAATTTTCAAACTAACAAAAAACTAATGATCATAAACTCCTCATGTCAGAGTAGAACTTCCTCTTTCATTATGACTATACAATTTAAACTGTTTCTAAGAACTGCTTAAGTTATATTTGTTACACTGAACAATCATTTTGCAGAAATAGAATACAACTTTTGGAGGGTTTAAAGCAAATCTTGCCACCATTTGAATAAAATACTATAAGAAATCTCTCTTTAAAATTTTAAAATAAACCCAAAGCTATGCTTGCCCTATAACCTAGATCCACTGATACTGTAAAGCAATTCTTAATTTAACCTGTATATTTAAATTCAAAATTTTGTTTTAAAAGATTTCTTTTACCTCTTCTCTGAAATTAGTGTTAACTACTCTGTTTGGATGCTGGCCTGTCCATAAGGTTCTCAAGACATTTAGCATTTTGCTTTTTGCATGGCTAAAACTGTGCTTCCAAAGCAGTTTGGTGTCTGGATCAAACCTCTAGATCAGACACTTCAGTTTTACTAAAGAGCCTGATCCTGTAGATGCACCAAGAATATGCTCAGCACAGATTGATTCACAGTGATTTACAGTGCAGGGGAAATATCCTTTTGAGTCCTTTGACAAGAAGGCTAAATTGTCATTCTGGTGATGTGTCCTGGTCTCTGGTTCCTTCTTCTAGGACAACATGCATTCTATTTGATGCTTAGGACATTCCCATGTAAGTGAGATAACCTAAAATAACTGAGTGTATCCATGTAAACAGAACAATTCAGTCATATTAAAGACTCTCCTCCTGGCTACCTGAAGGCTTATTGTGTAGAATGATGGAGTAGGCAGCATTGTCCTGGTATGGATTTTCTTGGCAGCCTTGCCTTTTGTCACCCCTTTTCACAAGTTCCTGGCAGCACCACTTTCATACACAGTCATACTCATGCCTATCATATCTAAAAGGGCTGATATGCAGAAGCACAATGTCATGGAATATCTGCATGGTCCTCATCTGAAACGGCATATACATATCATTTCAGTCATGCGACAGACAGGTTAATATATTGGTCACTTGAGTAGAGCACATCTCATGACATAAAGAGCTACACAACTCAGACTGTGTGGGGGAAAAAAGGCTCATTTTAGCAGTTTCCAGAGTTACAGTTCGGCAGATTATTTCTGGCCTGAAGAAACCTTACTTCTCCAGTACACAATATTAGTTTCAACAGAATGCTACAGCTAGTCAGGCAAAAGTCTGATGGTTTTGACATGGAAAAATCTGGAAAATTGGAGATGCTTTTTAAAAAGTCTTTCATTTGAAAAAGAACAGCAATTTATAATTCTGACTTTGAAGCTGAGGGCTTTATTAATCTTCTAAGAAAATTATGCTTATTACCTTCTCTGTCAGCTGCCCACTGTTTCAATATGACCCACATTCAGAAAGACCCAGACTTCCAGACCACAAAAACAATTTATTTGTACAGACAGGTAGATGGAGTAGTGGGATCTGAAATATAGGTCTCTGTACATAAAAATTATTGTGGCACCGCTGAAACAAAGTTACTGCAATCTACAGGAGCTCGAATCCCAGCAGGAGCCTGGTTGGCCACCTCACTAAAAATGTAGCAATGTGTTCCTCATTGTAGAAAGATTGTTGCAAACTTCTAATTTGTGTAGAAATTACATAGTTAAAACATAAAGAGGTAATCACTGCAGAACCTGAAGTTTCTGCGCTCCAGGGATATTTCTCTTTCTTTTGTGTGTGCTGTTTTTCTGGGGGGAATTGTTTGTTTAGCTTTAGGGTCGGTTTTGTGTGTTTGTTTGTGCTGTGTTTTCTGATGAGTTTTTTGTGGGTTTGTTTTGTTTGTTGGGTTTTTTGGGGGGTTTGGTTGGTTGGTTGATTTTTTTTGGTCTGCTTTTTGGGTTTTTTTTTACTGTAGGGCATAAAACATAGGCTGTGATCATGACCAGGTTTGTGTTCCTGCAAAAAAAGCAAGATCCTTTTTTCCTGATTAAAAAGATTAAGGGAAATCTTGGGCAGTCTTCTATATTTTAATATTGCTTTTGCTTTAAGAGCAAAATAATAGACATGGAAGAAGAACATGTGCATCAAGGAAAAAGGAGAGAGTCAATGTTTTTATCTATTAGGAAAGGAAAAAAAAAAACAGAATAAAATAAGTTTTCACAGGGTTATTACAATCAAAGCTACCTTTTTCTGTAACCAAACAGTAATAAGTAATTACATTATGCAAACCAGCTGTGTAGGTAGTGAAGGCAGTGCAATGCAATACAAAGTAAGATTCTGCAGACTGTGTAATTATTTTGAGAAATTAGTGTCATCAATTAGCCTCCCTTCACAGCATGTTACCAGTAAGTTATTCTTTTGAACAGTTTCATAATTGAAATCTATCTGAAGAATAAATAATATTGGTTACACAACAGTCTATGAGCAGCATGTATAAAAATTTTTAAAAAACCAAAAAAAACCCAAAAAAAACCCTTGATGGTTAAGAAACAGTAATAATAATAAAAAGAAATGTGTGTGGACTGCAAAAAGGCCAAGGTGTAATGAAACTAAATTAACCCTCTACACGTACATTCTGGCCTCATTGCAAATATTCTTTGTGTAATGCAGTGGGGCTAATGCACTGATGGACCAACACTATCTGGGATATTATAGGTACCTTTTGTCCAAAACCTTAAAAACACATTGCAATTTCTAGTTCAGGTGCTTAATTTTGTACAATACAATATTAATTTCTTTTTTTCATCTCTCCACACTTGGAGTTACCAGATACATTCCCCTCAGACTCAATTGCATAGCTAAAGTGACTTCAGTGCTGCAGAAACAGTGCACCTGTGCAAAAAAAAAAGTTGATATATTCAGGCCAGAGAAATCAGTACCCTATTCATGTTGAATGTCTTGTATAGTGTATACTTTGAAGAAATTTATATTTGTGTTAAAGTTTGGTAATATTCTACAGTGCTCAGAGATCATTTAAAAATAGGTACACAGATAATAAATAAGCAAGTAGAAAATCTCCCTCTTTCAGGAAAAAACTGTTAATCAGGACTAAATTTGCAAGAAACTGACTCAAAGAAAACAGAAATAGCATAAGGAATTATGAAAAGCATAGGCATATACTCAACAAGAATCTTAAATTCTGTTCTAATATAAAAATCCTTCTACATGGGCATAAAGCAACAATCAAAGATTAAAGAGATTGGTGGAAGATGTATAGCAGTAAATGATGCTGTACAAACTCATCTCTTTCTGGTGTTCCTGTATCTTTGTGGTACGCCTAATTTTGGTCTCTATAAATTTGGAACGAATATTTAAAAACTTGCACCTAGAGAAAAGGCATAAAGAAAAGCAGCATAACTGGGGATGTGAGACACTTGAAATCTGTTAAGCAGGAAAATTAGAAATGTTATGTCAGTAAGAACACAGGCTGTATATTAATTTGGTTCACAATTACATTATGATATTTGATACACAATACAAAAAAGAACAAGAAGAAATAAAAGATATTGTAGAGAATAGATTTAACACACAACACAATGGGCATTTTCCATAACATTTCCTGCCAGCATTAATTAAACTAACACAATCTGCAAAACAAAAATTTTATGAAGATCTTATTGTATAGCAAAAAGGATTTTTGGCACATTTGTACTACTGGTTAATACAGATGGAGCAGAAACATGGGCATGCTCCAAGAATATCAAGTATCAGTTAAAAGCTGAGCTGTAAAACATGAAAAGATTTATGCATAGAGCATTGCTGGAACCATACCAAATCCTGCAAGGTCTTAGTTCTGGTACTTGAAGAAGAAGCCCTTGAGTATTTCAGACATAATAAAAATAAGACTACAGACCCACAAGTTCTGCCAAGTGAATTCTAGTATGGTCCTAGAATCAGATAGGAAAAAATGGAGAATATGAAAATGAACAACAAAGTCATCAAGGTGAAAGACGTATTGGAGACTGTGAATAAGCAAGTGTAAGAAAAAACATATGCGTAAATTACCACTAATCTACAGTGCAATGTAAACTATCCAAGGTTATAATAAGCACTGTCAATGATAAATATTCACTTAGAAGCTATATGAACACATTCTGTAGTATTTTCCATGCTGTGCATAATGCAGTATAATAACAACAGTGAACACTACAGAAACATGTTACATCTCTCTTATAATATTGATGCTGTCATACTATTCCTTTAATGGAAGAAAGTTAGACATGCTTCTGGCTGTTTGAAGTCAGTCTTGCATTATGCATTGCTGTCTTCTATTACAGGTTAGAGATCCTTTTTTACCTAACAATCAAAATAAATTAAAATTGCTCATATCCGCTTGAAAAGTGGAAGAAAAAAGTCTATGGAAAATAAGTTCTATGTAAATTATTGTCACTCTTCTTAGAAGACTGCCTGCCTTTGAAACTATTTGAAAAACTTTGGTTCTCGTTTCTTCAGCCTCACCTTTGGGACAGAATGAATTTCTACTGGTTGGGGGTTTATTGCAGGAATAACACCCTCAATGAAGGGAGAATAATTGTGTCTTTCTGATATTTTTGTTTTTTATTGTCTTTTCAATGTCTAGTTTTTCAAAGTCTTTAAACTAATCTTTAATCACAAATACTTCCACAAGATTCCATGGAGCTAGTGGTGTACTTATTCTATAACTCATATTCTAAAACAAGTTGCTGAAACTGAACTGGGAGGCAGAGTTCAAAATGACAAATTTGTTTTAATTTATGGCACTAGAAAAAAATCCTTCCTCAGCATTCTGTGATATCTTAGAAAGACATAAAATATGCAAGCCAACTATATTCTTTATACTAATTCGACCTTTTTCTTTTATCCATCATATGGGTAATGATTTCATATACTGTTATGATCCGCTGTAACTAATTATATTAGTTTTCGCATATTAAAATGACCTAGTATCTTAACTACTTCTGGGCCTGAGTGTGCTTCATCTGGAGATTTCTGCTTAAAACAGATTTGCTCCTTACTTCTAATGTATGAAACTTTAAACAACAAGAAGATAATTTAGCAACATGTTATGAGCATGGCTTGAATTAATACACATAAAGCAACACAAACTGTGAAAAGGAAGGTTTGCATTTTTTTGTAGTTTGACATTCCAAAGTAGATAGTTGTCTGGACGTCTGTAATGTATTTTACTTTCTTGAATGTGTTCAAATAAATGAGAAATGCTTGCTCAGACCAGTAATTCATCTTTTCTAATGTTTTCCTTTAGACATTGCCTGGTGCAAGATGCGTAGGACACCACCACAAAAAGAAACTAATAAATCATAATAACAAGAAGAATTTGGTAAAAATTAGGAATAACTCTTCATCAGAAATGTTTCTTTATATTCTCAAGAAGTTTAATTCTCGAATATGATGCAGAATCCCCACATATATACCAAAAGCTACATAAATTTCAAACAGGTTTGAATTTATTTTAGTCCAAGAGAAAGTCCTTAGTTCCCCTGTTTCTTCCTCTGATGTAGTACATTATATTGCAAAAATAAATCCTTCACTATGATTTGAAAACAAGCACAACTCCTCCATGTGCCTTTAGTTGAAGTATAGCAACAAAGGAAATACAAAGATTTGGTTGTTTGATTTGTTTGTTTGGGTTTTTTTTAAAGAAAATACAGCAGTCCATCTGTATTAGGTAGGTGGGATATACTATTTTAAAGGGTATAAAAAAACTCCAGCTTTATAACCCAGCGGGTGATGGCTTTTGTGGATTACCACCCAGCACCCAAACTTGGAACTCTGTAATAAACTACGACACCAATTCTATGTGCAATTGGCTCTTGCACACAGGGTTACGAACCCTGTTTTGGAAAAACAGTAGTAGTAATGCAACCAACTGGCAAAAATAAAATGACAGCTTTTTCCATAATCTCAGTCTTCTTTTAGTTTGGATGCCATTTTCATTTCCTTTAATTTTTGCACAAAACCTTTGACTGGAAAAAATGTGTCTTGTCTTTTAAACTGGCATCAACTGAGCTAAGATCTTCATTCAGCAAAAGTTACACATGTGCTTAATTTCATCAGCTTTGAGTAGTTCCACTGAGGATTTTTGCTCTTAAAACCAGCTTTAAAATTATGCAGTTTTCTAAAATTTCCACAGACCTACAAGTAAAGGTGCACCCGAAGTTTTCTCATGAAATTAAGACAGAAGCTGGAAGACGCAATAATCTATCATGGTGCTTATTAAAAGCTGTAGTTTATTAGTCTCGAAGGAGCTTGCCAAAATTCCACTAACTTCCACATACTCACCAAATCCTTTGCTCCAAGTCAAGGAAATAATAGAGGATTTTTCTAGAAGCACCAAAATCTCCAAATCCTTATGGAGTATTTTGATTTTTCTTTTTCTTGCTTGAGGGACCATGGATTCTCTTGTTTTATAAACAAAAAAATGATTTTTCACCAGGTCCAGTGTGAGAACTCATACACTTCTGAAGGGGTGTCACTCCACTTAAGCATCACGCTGGCAAACTCAAAAAGTCCTGCAAAACTGCTCTTTTCCTGAGTGAGCAACAAACCCTGAAAATCCCTGCTCACGGGCTTGAATCTGGCTGATTATTACCTTTGCTATTTATTCAGTTATTTATTAGTGAAGTCATTCTGGGGGCAGGGAAGGAGTGGGAAGGGATGCCATGCAAACATTCGATAGACAAGGGCAAAGGCAGCTGCCTGGTATTTCCTCTACCCAGCAAAGCACTGGAGGACGAAAAGACTCGAGAAAATCGCCCACTGTCTGAAGAGTTACGGCGTCTCCAGAGCCGCCGAGAATGAGGAGGGGGTGGCTGGCTTCCTCTTGCGGGCAAAAGACCGGGCGTCGAGTGCGTTTTTAAGGGGTGATGTCAGAGAAATTAAACTCGAGCAGTCAAACACACCCCCGTACCTCAGCGACGTGTTTCTCCTGTTGATAAGGCTGGAGAGGTGGCTGTGCAGCACACCCAGCTCACTCCTGCCCTACTGGGACAGGGGCTGGCCGCCGGGAGACGCTTATTAATTATGAACGGGGAGATGTCCCTTTAAGGTCTGCTGTGCTCTCCGAGAGCTGCAGCCGGACGGTTCAGAGGGGGAGATTTGGCTTTATTTGTACATCCTAGCGCTGGCTAATTCAACGGGGAGGTTTCCAAAGCTCTGAAATCTTTAGGGGGGCGGGTGGGGGGGGGGAACTGTGTGCGGTGGGAGGAAGCTAAATTGTCCTTAATGCGAAGAAGCAACGTAAAGACAGAATAACAAACAGGAAATGCCTGACTCGGCTGCGAGGCGGACGGGCGGTGCAGAGCGCTGAGCTCCACCGGCAGCGCAGATCCGCCGGGCGCGCCGGCGGCAGGACCGCTCCCGCCACCGCTGCCCTCCGAGCGGGCTCCCAGCCCCCGGCTCGCAGCAGCCCAGGCATGGCTGCCTCCTGCTGGATGCTGACAGGTGAGGAAAGCCCTCTTTCTGCCTTGCTTTGAAGACTCGCGTCGCTAAAGCAGCCCCGCTCCCGGCGGGAAGAGGGTGCAGCTTGTTGGGTCTGGCACCCGAGGGACGGCATCCTCCCGCCCGATCCCTGCCACCGGAGTGCCCTTCCCGGAGCTGCCCTCCGGCCGCAGGGACCTCCTCGGCCGTGAGGGACCTCCTCGGTTTGCGCCTCTCTGGGAACTTGAATCCCTAAACCAGTTTTAGAATCTGGGGGGCAAGGAGTGGTTGCTAGATGAGGATGAATGGCTCAGAAGGCATACTGTAATTGAATCTGGCTTGGAAGGAAGCTGTTTGTTTGGTTTTGTTGGTTTGGGTTTTGGTTGTTTTTTGCTGGTTGTTTTTATGTTGTTGTTTTTTGTTTTTTATAATTAGGGTAGCTTTTTTGCTTTCCTCTGTTTGGCTTACAGACTTCTGACTGGTAAAAGGGAAGTGAGGAAGAAGTTAACACACTCATTCACTTCAGAAAGATGAGCTCATCCAGAGATGGAATATGTAATATTTCCTTTTAGGGGTTAATTGATTAGATTGTTAGTGACTTACTTGCTTTTTTAAAAAAAAAAGTAACAAGCTTCTAGCTAGTCAGTCTGTAGTAAGATTTGGATCTGAAATCAGGGGAATCCAAGAAGTGGGAAAGAAGCTAGGCAATGCTGGGATTCATGTGCTTGGAAACTTGGACATTGAACTCCCCAGCAGCTCTTGCGCAGGCAAGTAGCACATAGTGAACCTGAAGCGGTGTCCCCCCTGAAACAGGGGAAAAAATCAATTTCATAATTGTCCAAATGCAGGCAGCAGCAAGTGGGGAAAAGGTAAAAGCAGAGTTTTCCCCTCTTCCCTCTGTGCTTATTGTGCAAGAAAGAAGAGACACAGCAAAACGTTAAAATCTAAATATAGTATTGTGGCTTGTCATGTTTAGTTGTTGTTCATAACTGTCTTTATTATTACTGCACAGTGACATACTCCAAAATATGCTTTTGTTTATGTTCCTTCAAAAAAGGACATTTTGTAAAGCAGCAAAAATTTAGTGGGCTGCAACTTCCCTTCAGAGTTGCAAAGTTGCCATTGATACTGTTGACAGTAATTCACCAGTAATGACAAAAGGCTTTATCCAGGTCTCATCCAGCTTTGCCAGGTGATTACTTTTTGGGTGATTGGGGGGGGGGGGGGGGGGGCGGGTAGTGGTGGTAGTTCTTTTTTAAAAAGCTGGTGTGAAAGAATATACTTAGAAATAAGAGGAGGCGATACCAGCAAAAGGATTCAAATTATCTCAGAAAAATAAGAGAAGTAGTCCTACATAAGTCAAAATGTCATTAAAATATTCACAAGGAGTTTTCTTCACAAGGAGAACTATAGTGGCATTAAAAATTAATTAAAAAGTAAACTACATGCTGCTCTTCATTAAAAAGAAAAAAAACCAAACAAATAATCTAGTAGGTCCTAGCAGACAAAAAGAATCTAGAATAAAGGAGGTACATAGAGATATAATGTACATTTGTGTATTTAAATAGAGTTTTATTCTTTTTTAATTCAGCTTGGTCTGACAGGACCTGTGAGAATCTTCACCATAGGAAGTCTGACATGCAAATAGAAGTGCACAGAAAATTAACAAGCCTGAAAGGGCTGAGGAAAATGATCTATGACAAAAGACTGGAAGAGTTAGGCTTGTTTATATAGTAGCACGAAAACTAAGGACAAAATGTTCAACATTTCAAACATATCTTTTTATCCAAGTATTATTGTTGAGGATATTATTCCATGTGTCAGTGGCTCTTTGTTTTGTGAGAGTGCTCAGTCATGACTTTCCACATCCCATATGTTGGTTCCCAAAGATACTGATGAATACTTGGTTCTCCATGTCCAACAAAAGACAAAAGAAAATCTGTAACTGACTATGCATGAATCTTAGGGAATATTCAGAATTTTGTTACTCTTCAGGTAATGAGTTGCTAGGTTACCAAAAACAACCCCACCCCTGTATAATTTCCTTCACCAGGACTTTTGATGAAGTTGGATGAACAGCTATAAGGGATGGCAAGGTTTACTTCAGCTGGCCTCTGTGTAAGTGGTTTGATTAGGGATCTGCTGAAGTTGTCTTCAGCTCTACATTTCAACAGATGAGGAAGGAAGTAGTCTAAAGGGTTCTATTATCTTTAAATGCTTCTTCATTTAACAGTGTTACACAAAGCCTGTTCCCCACTGGACTTCTCTCCTTATTGGTGATGGTCATATTGTACTCATCTTTATAATAGAAAAGATAAAGATAAGTAGATAAAGACAGAACTGTATGTAGAAAATGAAGTAGTCTTTGTTCAGAGCCTGTACAGGCAGGAAAGCCGCAAGATAAAGGAAAAGCATGAAAAGAGGTGTTTTCCCAAGTTTCCCTCTCTTTTTCTTTTATTTTCCTTTGCTCTTGCAACAATAACACCCAATGTTTCTCAGAAGACTCCCCCCTATATTAGAGACTTTTTCCCACCAGTTTTTCTTATCCAGGCTGTGAGCAGGTTTGCATGAATTCTACCTGAAGTGGCTCTAATGTGGAGGAGAGGGCATTTCCTATGAACATGACCTCTCCTTGTCTAAAATTGGTACATAACCCATCTTCATTAAACAGTTGGTCAAGAATTGAAGATGTAGGGCAGTGTGTCTCAAACATTTTCAGAATAATAACCTTAGATAACCAGCATGGCTCCAAAATCCCTATGAATATATGCTGTCACCACTTTCACCTCTTGCATTGTACTTAAAAATGCCCAAAAAGGGATGCCAAATTGCTGCAATTATTAGTACCTATACAATTGTATTTGAAAAGCGATTTATTGCAAGAACTGTTCGGTTCTACACATAGTCTCAATCTCTTACTGAGACAGGAACAGGCTATGCAATTTTGAACTTTTATGATAAAACTGTATGTAGAGTTAAAAGTACCCATTTGTTTTGACTCTACCATGGTCAAATTAATCTCTTTCACTGCCATTAGTGAAATGAGAATGAACTTAGAAACTTATATGGTCCTTAATTTTTTGGATGTGTTTTTCTTCTACTGCTCATACTTTGACGTACTCAAACAAATAATGATATCCACTATTTACTTTTCACCAGAGTAGGCAAAGCATCATCATTAGCAAATGTTTTCCTTTGTAAGTTGACAATGGTCTTGCTGATAGTGGACACATCCTTGAAGTCTACAGTTGTCACTAAATATTTGTGGATCGGTGTTCATAACTCTATAAATCTTATAACTTGCTGTTGAGAATAGGCCCATATCAAAATGTCTCTTTCTACAACAGTCAATTTAGTATTTTGAGTGGCAACTTTGATCAAAGTTGTTTTTTCTTTGGTTGTAGCTTTTTTTGGTTTGTTTGTTGTGAATTATTTGGTTTTTTTGGGGGGTTTGAGAGTGTGTATGTGTCTGTGTGTTGTTGTTGTTGCTGCTGTTGTTTTTGTTGTTGTGGGGAGGTTTTAATGCAGCAAGTCACCTATTTTCCTGAATTGAATGTTTATTTTCTACTTGATGGTACTGGATGCCAACTTGCAACCTTTATCTAAAGTATATTGCATCTCCAGGGAAGTAAGCCTGCTTATAAAATTTGACTGGAATGAATAAGCACAGAAAAGTTTGTAAATAGCACTAGAAGAATACAAGCAGTAAAAGAATAAAAAGTAAAAAGTATTTTAATGTGGAACATAAATATGCACAAGTATTTTTTCTTGAAAGAATAGCATGAGGTAAAACCTTGTGTTCCTATAGTTGCAAAGAACGTAAAGAAGAAAACTTGCCATAAATTCACCATGAAGAATTTACATAGAAAAGTGAAAAGAACTCCTAAAGTTGAATGCACACCCTCTCCTAAAGAAAAGTTGAATGCAGAAGCTCTCTGCCTCTGTTTTTTGCATTAAAATGTTAATGCAAAATTATTAGTATGCACAAGCTCAAATTAAACAAGCAGTTACTTACACATGTGCTTATGTTATATTCCCTGGGTGGTCCTGCTTCATTCTGTGAAACTATTCATGCTAACAGAGTTAAGCATGTGTACTCACAGGAAGAGAGTCTGAGGTCTGATAAATAAATCCTATTATGTAATATCTGATAAAGTTGTTTTTACTTTACACCAGTATCAGGCTTAGGGAAAAGGAATGCACATTACTGGGCCAGATCTGAGTTCGCTGTCCTGTGACAACTGACTAGAGCTAGATACTTTAGAGAAATTTATAGGTACACCATAATGAGAGATATGGGACTATTTTTGCTCACAGTAGCTTTGTGTCTCATTAAATATTTGACTCCAAAGACTTTCCAAGTCAGCAAATTCCATAATCCACAGTGGGTTGTTTTTTATTTTAAAAAAAAAAAAAAAATGTTAATAGAAACCAGAAACTTTCTTGTAGCCACCTTCTCATCTGTAAGAGGATGCCCTCATGATTTTCTGTTACCAGACTGTGTAGTCACTCCAAACTTAATGTATCTGTTGCAGTTGCCCTGACACACATAGTGTGCCTACTTTCTCAACTTTTTTTATTTAATCATTTCCTATGCAAGCATTTTTTTTTCTGTTCTCCATTCTTTTCCTTGTTCTCAATTTGCAACTTGCATTCTGAAATGGAGTTTTTTGTGTGATACACTAAATTTATTCATTCATAAATTCATTCATATATGCTAAAGAAATCATTCAAAAATAAGCTACAGAACTTAGAATCATAGAATCATAGATTTTTAAGGGGTTGGAATGGACATTAAAGATCATCTAGTCCCAACCCACCCTCCCATGGCTAGGGACAATTCCCACTAGACTAGGCCTTTTCCAACTAGTGCCAGGGCTGGGGCATCCACAGCCTCCCTGAGCAACCTATTCCAGTGTCTAACCACCCTTAAAGTGAAAAATTTCTTCCTATTACGTAACTTAAATTTCCCCTCTTTCAGTTTGTACCCATTATTCATTGTCCTGTCACTACAGTTCCTGATGAAGTATCCCTCTCTAGTTTCCCTCTTCCCCTTCAAATACTGGAAGGTTGCTATGAGGTCTTCACATAACCTTCTCTTCTCCAATATTCCTCTCTTCTTGTGTAGTGATACAATTTTTTAATTATTTCTGGCTGCTTAAATTTGTCTAGCCTTCAAACCGAGCTGTGTAGTGATTGTTCAGGTCCATTCTCTTTGAAAATATCATTGAACTGATGTGTGTTTTTGCAAGGCATGTTACATCTGTGTGTGAACATCAAGCTTTGCTTGAAACGTGCTTATCTGCCTCTCTAGCGTCTCAGAACTGGGAGGCAGCCGGTCAAGGTTCAGTGCTGGCTGAAGTGTAACTTGCAAATTTAACCGAAACCTTTTAAACCGGAATTCGGTTTAAGAGCAGCGTTCAAGGAACAGTTCAGGTTCTGATGTTGCCTGCGTCTGGTTTTTATTTCCATGGGTGACGGCCGCTCGCTCCGCCTCAGTCGGGCGGAGGCAGCTGCTGGGGGGTGGCATTGCGGTCCCCTGGCTCCGAGGCACCCCCTGAACCAGGGGACAGCACCTCTCGCCTCTTTCGCGACCTGTACCTGTAAATTCCCACAACTGCTTGGCTTTGGCCGTTTGTTTTTGGTTAGGTTTTTTTTTCCTCTCTCCTCTTTTGAAAAGTGTGGGACGGTATTAGGAGCCGCTGTAAAGCGCTGGAGGGGAAGGACGAACAAGGGGACGAACCCCTCCCGGCGCGGCAGTAGCCGAGGTCCAGCGCTCGCAGCACTCGGCAGCAGCGCGGCCGCTTCCCGGCGCCCCCGCCCTCACGCCGCCCCGGCATTTTTCCTTCCGCAGGATGGAGCCTCGGGAGGTGCCGGCAGGTTACCCGCGCACAGCGCGCGCCCTTGGCGACACTCCCGCGCGCGGCGGCCCGCGCATGCGCCAGGCCTGCGTGGCCGGGCGGGGCGGGGCGGGGCGCGCCCCGGCGGCGCTGCAGCAAGGAGCGGCGTCTGTGCGCGTGCGCTCTTGGGCGGCAGTGTACGCCGCGCGTGCGCGTTGAATCCGGCGGCGGGCGCGCGGAGGAGCGCGGGCCCGGGGCGCTTCGGCAAGGCCGCTCCGTCCGTCCGTCCATCCGTCTATCCGTCTGCCCGTCTGCCTGTCCGTCCGTCCGTCTGTCTAGGACTGTGCGGTCCCGCCGTTTCCAGCCCTTAGCGTTCCCTCCCGGGGCAGGCCTGCTGCCTGTGTCGCCGCGGCACCGCGGCACACGGTAAGCCGGGGAGCGACGCGAGGAGCCGCCAAGATGAAGCTGGTGAGGAAGGACCTGGAGAAGGATAATGCCGGGCAGGTGACGCTGATCCCCGAGGAGCCCGAGGACATGTGGCACACCTACAACCTGCTGCAGGTGGGTGACAGCCTGCGCGCCTCTACCATCCGCAAGGTGCAGACCGAGTCGTCCACGGGTAGTGTGGGCAGCAACCGCATCCGCACCACCCTCACCCTCTGCGTGGAGACCATCGACTTCGACTCGCAGGCCTGCCAGCTGCGGGTCAAGGGCACGAACATCCAGGAGAACGAGTATGTGAAGATGGGTGCCTACCACACCATCGAGCTGGAGCCCAACCGGCAGTTCACCCTGGCGAAGAAGCAGTGGGACAGCGTGGTGCTGGAGCGCATCGAGCAGGCCTGCGACCCGGCCTGGAGCGCCGATGTGGCAGCCGTGGTCATGCAGGAAGGGCTGGCTCACGTTTGCCTGGTCACCCCGAGTATGACGCTTACTCGTGCCAAGGTGGAGGTGAACATCCCGCGCAAGCGGAAAGGGAACTGCAGTCAGCACGACCGGGCGCTGGAGAGGTTTTACGAGCAGGTGGTGCAAGCCATCCAGAGGCATATCAACTTTGAGGTGGTGAAGTGTGTACTGGTGGCGAGCCCAGGCTTCGTGCGGGAGCAGTTCTGTGACTACATGTTCCAGCAGGCAGTCAAAACTGACAACAAACTTCTGCTGGAGAACAGGTCCAAGTTCCTACAGGTAAGGTGCTAAGCAGTCTCCAGAGTGGGTAAAATGAGGCTTGAGAGTTGTGTGTAATAATAAAGGGTAGTTACATGGGAAATAAGTTACTAAAGAAAATAGATTGCTGACTGAGCATCATGAGGAAGTTATTCTCATGCCTCCCAAACCATGAGGGACTTATGCATGGTTCAAGGATGGTTCCCACCCCGGATACCTTAATGTGGAGTAGAGAAAGTGTCAGATATTTCAAACTCCCCGTAAAAGCATATTTACTCTTCAATTAAGTGTGAAGTGCATGTTGGGAAATACTTTGACTGCACTCTTACTCTGTCACACTGTATATAACATGCATGTTTAATAACATCTTTTAAAGATTTTTTTAAAGACCGGGATGAGCTATTGGTTAGTTAATTTTGTTGTTAGTTTTGAACTACATAGTTAAAGGTTGTGTGCTTTTTGCCTTGTTTCTTAGTCATCTCTTGATTGCATGGGTGGGGGTGTTAGCCATATACTGAAATAGGCACATTCAGAGCCTAAAATAAGTTTTCATAAGGATACTTGTATAATGTTTAGGTTGGAGTAGGACTGTAATCTAGGGGCAGGGGGACTGAAGTGTGTCCCAATGTTAAATGGCCCCAGTATGTAGGAGGCACAAGAAGCCTCCTCTTCCATTTGTAGCAAAGTGATAGTAGTGAGAAGTTTTAATCTACTTCACAGCTTTGCAAGCATAATAGTTACACAGCTAGACTTGATGCTTTTGCACTAGACACCTACAGTCTTAAGGGGCCTTCCTTTTCTTGAATGCTTTAAAAAAGAGAGACTTAGATCTTTGTTTCTAGTATTTTCAAGTAGCCTTACTTTGGGAGCTGTTGAGAGCCGACTTTGAAT
Source organism: Acanthornis magna (assembly GCA_036785705.1). Taxonomy (NCBI): domain Eukaryota; kingdom Metazoa; phylum Chordata; class Aves; order Passeriformes; family Acanthizidae; genus Acanthornis; species Acanthornis magna. The sequence goes on from JAWUZG010000036.1 coordinate 10,420,942, forward strand.
AAGAGGGACAGTTTTCTTGTGCTTCTTGAAAGGCAGTTTAAGGGATTTGGTATAGGCTTTGGGTTGCAGGAGAGATCCTTTAAGAAAAGAATCATGCATGTTTCAAGAAAGAGATAATTTCCCCAGATAATCAAGATTAATATTACATATAGAAGAGGATGTTTGTGATTGGCTAATCAAGAAAATGGTCCTTTTTCTTTAAAAACACCAAACCTTTGACTTTGTTTTCACTCTAGGTCCACTCTTCCTCAGGACATAAATACGCACTGAAGGAAGCACTCTGCGACCCAGCTGTAACTAGCCGTCTTTCTGACACTAAGGCAGCTGGTGAGGTCAAAGCCTTAGATGACTTCTATAAAATGCTGCAACACGAGCCTGACCGGGCTTTTTATGGCCTGAAACATGTGGAGAAGGCCAGTGAAGCCATGGCCATTGATACCCTGCTGATCAGTGATGAGCTTTTTCGGCACCAGGATGTGGCTACCCGTGCCCGATATGTTAAATTGGTAGATAGCGTACGGGAGAACATGGGCACGGTGCGAATTTTCTCCAGCCTCCATGTGTCTGGAGAGCAGCTGGGCCAGCTGACAGGGGTGGCAGCCATCCTGCGCTTTCCTGTTGCTGAGCTCTCTGACCAGGAAGATGATTCTAGCTCTGAAGAGGATTGATTACAGTGACTTCCTTCTACAGTTTCTTTTCTATTTCATGTTGAAATGATGTTAAAGGCCCTCCCATCCCAAATACTGTGTGCAGTTGTACCATGACATTTAATAGTAAGGTTGTGACAGTAAACATTTACATGCATAAATACATACATATAGCCCTGCTCAGCACACTACTTGATATCTGATCTATGGTAATAATCATTGGTATGCTGTGCTGAAGCTGACTGTTTTTGTAAGTTACATTCTGGACCACAGCAGTACAAGAAACTAATTTGGCTCCCCGGTGCTGCTTAGTCTGCATGTTAGGGCAGACTGCTAACTTAGTGAAATGTGTAGGAAAAAATAGTAAACTAACAGGGACAAATTCACATTATATTGTCTCTTTCTGTTCAAATGCTTGAAGAGAGTATTGCAAAACAAATGTCAACTTCATGGAAGACCTGTCAAAACGGTTCTTGATCTTTACAGGAACACCCTTCATAAGATGTGTCAAAGGAATGGGGTCAACATCATCTCTTAAGGCTTTGTGTGGTGTTATAAGTCTAGCCACTTAAATATTTCTGTGAAACACTTGAAGCAGTCTTTCAGGAATCAGACCCTTGAAGTTAACCATTTCTTCGCTAACACGATAGTAGATGCAGGGCAAATGGTGCATCTCAGTGCACTCAGTTATCTTTTTGAATGCTGTTGCCTTGGCAGATTGTCTTGAAGACTAACAAGGTGTCATTGACCGTGTTCTGCTAAATTGGCATTATTTAGCACCGAGTCCTGAGAAAGTATATGAAAAGGCTTAGAAAATCAGGACTCTGGATTCCACAAGGAATCTTTTGATAGGAAATAGTTTAGGTAAGTTCATAATTGGGTGTTCTATTTGCATATCTCTTTTAAAACACACGTAACAGAAATATGGAAATAAACATGACAGAATTATAAATCAAACTTCAGCTAAAGATAGTGGCAACTTTAAAAGCAAAAATTTCCTTTTCAGTTATTTGATCTGCTCAAAGTATTGAGAGCCATGAAGAGTTTTGTTTCTTCACTGGGCAGTAAGTCTTATGCTGAGGAAGCAAAAACTGCTTTCAGATTCAGACCTAACCTGTGGACTTACTGTTTCAAACCCAGGTTTGATGGTGTGGCTTGTGTGTGTAAACAGGCATTCCTTTTTTAAATGTAGTGAAAGGCAAGAACAGGAGCCACAGAAGAGTTCTGTAATACAGAAAGTGTTGTAAAAGTGTAAGAGTGCAACGTTAAAAAAGAAAAGCCCCCAAAAACTCCTAGTCTGGGTAAAATAGTTCTAGGAAAATAATTTTTAAGGGTAGTAGCCAAGTTTGTGGGTGCCAGTCTTCAGAATTTAATACTGTCTATTGGTAGCTGAAACATCAGTTTGAAATTCTTGATAGAGAAGTACTTCTGAATTAAAGCCATCTCCCGTTTTTCACATTATCCGCATAATCTAAGGAATTCTTGAACAGAACGTACATTAGAGCTGTAATACTTCGATTCGTCTTTCACAGGCAAGGCTTTGAGACTTGTTTACAGTCAGCTTGCACACATAAATTATGTCATTTGAGCTTTACATTTTTGTCTTGAATGGTCATACAATGCTCAGGTAGCAGTTAAGACTGCTTAAATTAATTTTTTTTTTTCTTTAATTTGCCTAAGTTGATTATACACTTTTCCAACTAGAAAGCACCTTGATGTCTGCTATATATAGTTTAATGTAAAGAACATGGGAAACAGAAGAAACTGACCAGGAAACAGTAACGATATGCAGCAAATTATGGCCTTAAACAAATTCATGTCTAAACAAGTCATTAATTTCTCCAAGCTGTTATAGCATATGATGGTATATTCATATATTGCTTTATTCTAACTAATGCCAATTTTTTGCGATTGTACACAAATGACACTTCGATTCAAATTTGTAGTACACCAGAAATTCTTAGTTTATTTCTCAGCAAATTCTCTTGAGAGCCAAATCAAACCGTTCTTTGGTTGTGGAATGGATTGCTGTTTTATCAGACCAGATTGGTACCAGAAGTTAGGAAGAATTTTTGCTCTGGGCTGCAAGATTACAATGGCAATTTTGTGTTTCATGCCTGGAGTTATCACCAAGGAAAAGAAGTTGCCATTTTGTTGCATATTTGGTTTTTGTTTTATATGCTAAGAAAATGTGAAAACAGTGATTCTTCGAATTATTGACACTTAAAATTAAAATTTTGTCATGACTTCGTATTTTGTGTATTTTTCTTTTTTTAGCTATGGCTGTCATGTTGTTAGGTTTTTGAAAGTAATACACATGGAGATGCCCAAAGTATGGAAGGGTGGGATTTTTATTTTTTTTTGGTAAGCATTTTTGTAGTAAAATAAATATACAATCACTATGTATACAAATGCATCCTGTTTCAGGAAACAGCTTAAGGGCTTGGTATTGAAAGTAGGCTGTGTTCAGTAGTTGCAGATGCTTGACCTGGCCAAGTTCCAGGGCTGCTAGTATCTTCCACATTTCAAAGAATTTTGATTAGTTGAAAAGTCCATATTGACAAAGTTGCTTGCTTAATTCAGACCTTAGTTCGTGTGTGCAGCTAACACTTGCAGAGAAGATGCATGCTGTCAGCAGATCAAAGGAGCTAGAGCCATGGGAAAATATTTTTTGTGTCTGTTGTTTTGCACTTAACATACGTGTACTAAAAAATGTATTTTGAAGTGTCTCCATTTAGTTTAGGATTACATTCTGACAATTCTGTTAACTAATAGTGTGGTTTAGCTTCCATTTCTTCAGTTTTCAAAATAAATGAAGACACACTGTAGGACTTCTTAAAGCTTGTTACATTTGGTAGGAAGAAAGCTTTAAAAAGTATCATGAAATCAAATTGATCTGAGCCCTGCTGTGCTATACAATGACTCAAATGAATTTACTAATTTGTTCATTTGCCCTCTTGCAAACTTGTATTGAACAGACTCCAGTTTGCTAGTTCTGGCACCTTTGATCCACTTATCATATACATTTTTTGTGGTTGTTTACCAACCACGCCAAAGTTTGGTGTACAATGCAAGGTCACCACCAGCTAGAGACCAAAGTAATCCTACTAGTTACAAGGCAAAATAAAGGTAAATCTTTCAGTAAAATTGCAAAGCATTTAACAGTATTTGACTAGGGAATTCCTCATCTCCTTCCTCTTGTCTTCACACTTACGTATAAGTAAAATGCTAGTTCTAAATGATCTTTGGGTCACCAGTGTAACAAGTCCATAGCTCTTCAGTTTAATTTGTGATGGGACTAGACATGATGTTTTTAAAACCGTGTAAATGTCTAAAGTAATTTTCATTTGCTACTGTTCTCTAATAGGTTAAGTAGCCCTAAATTTTAAAACTAACTTACCCTTTGAAAATTTCTTAGTATATTTTTTTGGTTTGCCTTGTTCAGTGAAGGTATATTATAGCTCATTTCTCATTGGACTGATTTATCGCTTGAGCCTCTCAAATGTCTTTCTGGAAGCTGGATTATACATCCATGTACCTCTTCTAGATCACCCACTCCATTCACTCTTCTCTGAGATTTCCATAGCTCTATTTTTAAAGAAAACAAGCCTGTTTCATAAAGGGATAGACACTGAGTTTTACAGGAAAAACCCCCATATTCTTGGGACGTGCTGTTTCTATTTGAAGCCGTATTTCTACAGTGTGTGGTCTATTGTTTCTACAAAAGATCTAAGATGGCAATTTTTAAAATGTGAAACAGCAATTAGGTCGTGTGCAATTACAAATCCTTGTATATAACCTAAAATTGGACTCCCTACTAGAGACATAGAAACAAAGAAAATGAAGGAATTACTTTTGAACACTGCTTATTTATGTACCTTTTAGATATGACAAAACTTCAGACTTTATTTTTTTCTTGCATTGGTTGCTTTTATCCATTCCCCTCTGCCCCCTTATTTTTTTAGTATAAAATGTTGATGTGATAATAAATTTTAGAATTAAGTTCTTCAAATGCAAAGCTAGTTGCAACTGAGGTGGTTTAGGTACATAATTATTTTTAAAAAATGTTTTTCAAGCTGTTCTAATATGGGGAATGATACAGATCTGGGAGTCATTCCCTTCTCATTTCTTATTCAGTAAACACCTGCAGCTTGTTACAAAGTGAATGATAAAAGCATTGATTCTCTTAGGACTGAAGATTTCTCAGTTCTCATTTGATTTAGCAGATGGTGGGAAAAAAATGGTGACCGGGCACTGCAGTAGGTTATTTTTCAGTATCTGTGTTTCTCCTTTAATGACCACAATTCGCTTTCAAGGACTGTTTTATTCAGATTATGTATGGGAAGAAAGTGTTTTGAAATTTCATTGTTCTGCAAATTTAGGGTAACAAAATGCCTAACTATTTGGGTTTTGTGGTAATTATCATTCTTAATTCAGGCTCTGACACGGATTAAGCCTGGGCTTTTTCAGCAGTGGAAGAGTAAACATAGGCTGTGAAGCTTCTTGTGTGACAGATGCCCAAAGACTTGCTGAATAAGTGTAATGTTTAGTCCTACCACATTTTTTATGCTTGACTCAAGTAGGGCATTGACTTGGATTTGAGGATAACTGCTTGCATGATAGAGAATATAAAGGAAAGAAATGCCTTCAGTCTAACAACCAAACTGCATATCCTCTCTGAACTTGTGAACTTGACTGTTTTACAAATGCTCTGTAGCTTTTCTGTGAAAAAATTGACTCCTAAGGTGCCTTAATCTAAAATAAAGTGAGAGGAAAAGGTTGCTGAAATCATAGTTGTTTTTTCTTTGTCTGAAAATAATTCTCCCTTTTGTCCCACTTGAGGGCTGTATAAGAAAACAGAGAGAGGACTGGTATCAGAGCTGCCCTTTCTTCCAAGTCAATGTCTTCTGGGAAATGCAACATGAAGCAGCAACTTTCAAGCCCTGCCAGCTCTTGTCAGTTTTTGCTATATCAATCTTTAATTTATTGCCCTCTTTTTGGGAAATGCTATATTTGCAGCTAATGTAATTGCTGTCATGCTGCTCTAATAATTACTTAGAAACCAAATTAGAGCTGATCATGAATTCTCTGGCAAAATAGCTGTTCCGTTAGGGAATGTTAATTAGTTGAAACCAGTCCTCCTTTTTTGGAATGTACATACCAGACATGATGGGAAGTGCTTTCTCTGGTCCAAAATGGAATTCCAAGCCTGGAATAGCGAAGAAAGAGTGTAGGGGAAGTGTATGAAACAGAAGATAGAAAGCTTAAGACCATTTTCTCTTTCATAGTTAACATTAGGCTAAAGGTACTCCCTTTTTCTGCTTCACTGTCATAGTGTCATTGGTAAGTACAACTCCACATTGAGCAAATAAATATTTTTATGTTTTGACTGAGATACTTAAATCACAACTGTCTCAGGCATGATATCTCATGGGATGAGGAAGGCAATTTTCAGACTTCTGGTCTGAATGTGCAGAGGAAGTAGTTGAAAGCTGGGATGGTTCCTACCAAACACACTTCAGCTTTAGTCTTCACATTTCAAAAAAAAGTCCTGAATAGAGTTCCATGTTTCAAAAAGATTTTGGACCTGATGGCTACCAGCAAATCTGCTTTTGAAGACAGGAAGATTCGTTCCCATGCAATACTTCTTGTTTGATTAGAAAAAATACTTTTAGCACACTTTTTACTGAAAGGGTTTTTATGCAAAGATTTGTATGTGTGTGTGTGTGTGTGTGTGTGTGTGTGTGTGTGTGTGTGCGTGTGTGTGTGTAGTAAGAAAAAAAGCTAACTTGACTCTTGGCTCGTAGTTGCTTTGGTAGCTGAAGGATTGGCTCAAGATGCAGGGCTGATAATTATCTTCAAGACTCGAAGATTTGTTTACTTGGAGGAGGAACTTGGTAGCAAGTGATAAATTCAGGAAGTCTGACAGTTGTTGAATGCTCATGGATGTTTCCTTCAATGGTTTCTGAAGCTCTGAAAGCTGCAGCAGGTTTTGCTGAAGAAAATTGCTTTTTCTTTGACCTTCAGTCTTCAGTCTGGTTACTTCAAGTGTTTTAGATAGTTTAGTTTTGGTGCGAGAGAAGTTAAGTAATTGCATTTGTTTATCTTGCACAAACAGGTGCCATAAGACCACTTCCACTCCCATTTGGTAAAGAGAACTGGTATATCCCATATAATTTATTTCTCTCCTGAGTGGAAATTGCTGTTCTGAGATAGGTTGTCTAAGAGAAGCTGAAATGGACTTTACAGAAACAGTGCTGGGTGAACATTGGCTGTGTGACAGGACAGTCAAGTCTCCTGGGGCAGCGGCTGCCCTTACTGCAAGGCTGTATGTAGGAGCTACCAGGACAGCAGTGGTGAGAGGCAGAGAAAGAGCAGCTGTCTCCTGAGGGAGCTTTTCCAAGTTCCAGAGCTGTGAGGAAAGATGAAAAGCTATGGTTTAATGGAAAACATGAGATGCTGGTTTGGGTATGCGACTTTTTCACCAGCAAGTGACACAGTGAATGTTAGTATCTGTACTCAGTTCTAACAACCCCTGCTCAGTTGAGGGTGAGATGGCAGCTGATGTGATTAAGCTCTGTGTGTGTGTCTGTGGGAGAGGAGCCTTGAGCCTGAGCCTGAGACTAGAGATATTGAGACCTTGCTAATCCTCTCACTGTGGAGTAATTTCTGGCCACCCTGCTATTGCTGTATCTGAGGCTTGTGAAAGACTGTCTTTGTTTTCCTTTCATACCTGTCTGAAAGCCACCTTCTTTTTCGGAGCTACAGCTCTGTGAAACAAGCACCTCACTGTGTCGTTGTTGGCAGTCTGTGTGATAAGCAAAGGAAAAATTTCTAGTCAGACATTAAAAAAACCCAAACCAACAGAAGCTGATTGAAATAAACTTAGGGAGTTTTTGAGGGGTTACCTAGTGAGAAGACAGATGACACAATATGTAAAAAGATTTCTTGGTGGTTTTTAACAGTTTTTCAGAGCATTTCAAGTAAGACTAGTAAGTCAAATCGGTCAAATGACAAGTTTTTAGACCTCTCCTCTAGAAAGCCTCAGAAATCAGTTATTAAAACCATTAGTACACAGTCAAGCATTGTGATCTTGGTAAACAACTGATTTATGATTGCTTGAACTGTTTCAAACTGTCTGCATTTGTTTTATCCAAGTGTAGATTTGCATGATCCTGTGTATTGTTCTTATTGGACAAAGTGTTTTGTTATGAAACAAAGATAAGCGTTCAGAAAAACCAAAATAAATGTGAAAATTAATGCTGACAACTGTGAGTCCAACCTTTCCTAAGTTTGAAGACTTGCCTTTCTTGTCTAAATAGCTTATACAGATTTATAATTGTCTTTTTCTTTGGAAAGGGTGTGGCAATTGTCACTGAAAAAATGCTTAGGGCTTTAGGCCGTAGTAATTTGAAACTGAGATTTTTGCTTATTTCTAGAACATTTTTTAAACTACTTTTTTCCCTACTTTAGGCACTCTTATTTTGACATAGCAACTGGCAAGAAATAAATGTATGTTAGAGAGCAGAAAGTTCCTACTACTGAAAAAATGAGAAATTGGAACAGCCTTCCAGTCAGAAAAAATCAGAGCAAAAGGTCACTTTTATATGGAATTTGTTTACCCTGAAAAATGTGATGTAGTTGCCAGCAACAGATAGGAATCAATTCAGCAGTCCTGTACCCATGCTTGGAACAGAAGTGGAGCACTTGCTGTTTTTATTTTAGTGGAACATTGTGTTGCCCTGTTTATATCTGTTCAATTCTTAGCACATATGTTCACACTACCTCCTGACAATTGCACCAGATTGTACCACAACACTGACTGGCTGTCAGACATGGATTAGCTGCTAGAGCTAATGATGCAAAAATGCTTAGATTAGGTACCTGATAAGGGTTTAATGAGTACTTTCCATCTCTTCCAGTTAGGTGTCCCCCAGGATCTTTAAACGTTATTAAAAAATAATTTTTGAGTGTTCTTTTTTTAAACAGGTGTCAGACTGAAGTCACTGATCCTTAAATGTGTTTCCTTTAGAAAGCATGTTTTCTTCAGTAATTCTGAAGTGAGCAGCTGTGAACTGGTCCTCTGTATCTATTGGCACAGCTTGGAAAAGTCTGTTTCATACAAAGGCAACTGTGATATCCAAAGAGCTATAGACCAAAGCAGTATAAAAAGAGCTCAGCATCAGCACTGCTGTGCTGCCTTATAGCTGGGCAGGAAGGAAAAGCTGGAAGTGATCTGCCAGTCTCTGTTGCTGAAACTGTAGTTGAGGTGCTAGTTGCATAAGACTGATGTTAAATCTATGGTAAGGTAGCGCATATTTGCAGGAAGAGTATTGTGGGATAAGTTGGTGGCACAAGGTTCATTTGTACCTTTTCAGGAGGTCCTTTTTTAGCACTTGCAGCTCCTATTCACTGTAGAAGACTGAGACACTTCTAAATGGCCCCAAAACTGGCCTTAGTTTTGCAAACTTCAATTTAGCTTTGACAATTTCCTCAGTATTAAACTTCTGTGGTGCTTTCGTGAGGGTGATGCAGATATTTGAAAAAGTAACAGGTTCTTTATGAAACTCCTGGTATCACGAGGATACTTTCTGAATAGGCCTGGGCCAGATAGATATCTTTAAAATCATGGGTGTACTTCAGTCTTGTGGGTGGGAAATGAAAGTTATTAGTGCCAGTAATTCATGCAGAAAACTCTATCTTAAACTGCATCTAAAAAACAGGATGTTTTTCCACCTCTAGAATCCAGCTCTAATTTTTTGGGGGGAAACAAACCTTCCTTTTATAATGTCTTCATGACTGGTTCCAAATTTCCCTGAATTGTTTATTGACCAATAAAAAAGAACATTTGCAGTGAAAAGACCTAGGATTAATTTTGCAGTCCTTTCAATTGGTTTACCAGAAAAATCCCTACAGCAACAGTAAAACAAAAGGGATGTTCATGCTCTTATTGGTACTTGAGTGCCAGCATCTTTAAAAATCAGTAGATATTGGTGATGCATATTATGCTGAAGTTCTCAGAACATTGCAAATCAGTACTGGAATATTAACTGCCCGTAATCTTTTACAGCAATTTTTTAAAAATTTCAACTTTCTTTTCCAACTGCACTGTGAATTCACAGTGAAACAGTCACCAATCTTGACCATATTCTATTCCAAACATGCCACTCATAAATATTTCAGGGAATAAGTTTCTTGCTGGAGGTGCATCTTCTGTTCTTTTATCAGCTGTGATACCGATGGAAAGTTGGCATTTTGATTTTCTTTTTTTCTCCTGATCTCAGATGAACACTCTATGCCAATTCCTGACTTACTGGTACATGAATCCATTTACACAAAGTCTAGTTTTACCTGTTGCCTATAAATTATGGTCACCTCACAGGTAGACTGGAGATGAGCTACTATCATATGAAACATCAAGCTTGTGAAAGTCCTTGTGATTATCTTAGACCATGAAATGAGCTAAGCTGCTTAGGTAAATAGATACCTTTTGCAGCAGTCTTAAGAATTGCCTAGCACAATACCGGTAGTTCTTCTGGTTTTCTTTAACCAAATGAACAAACCTTTTTCTTAGGGTGCAGTGTCTTTCATGATGTATATGGTGGTTTTTGTAGACTTTGCTAGATTAGGCAGCTATTTTTATGGTTAAGTTCGTGGAAGTTTGGATTTAATTATCACTGTGGCAATATGCAGTCCCACCAGTTACAAGTATAAACTTGATGTTATCACAGAGCCGTGTTCTTTAAATTGTCCAGTGCAATAAAAGATTTCCTATCACAGTTACTTGATAGGTAGAGACAAGTAAGGAAACAGACTGGCTGAGGATTTTCTCATCTTTTAGCAGCAAACAGTCATAAATTTCAAACCAGGAAAGCTTTCTCTGAAGCAAAGAGAGTTGCTACTGTGACTACCTGTGCTGGTGCATGCTCAAAACAGGCTCAGGCTTTTGCTGTGAGCAGGTCAGACCTGATCTGTGATCTCGTGCTCTTGCAGGACAGGCTGTCTTCCCCTGCAGGCATTTCAGTTCTGTGCAGCTGGGGATGAAGAGGCATTTCCATCTGACCTTGTGAGAGTGCTAGCATCTGGGGACCATTCATAGTGAAATTCCAGCATTTCAACAAATATGTGGCTTATTTTCCATTATTGCCTGTAGCAATCTCTTATCAACTATATTCTCACTGTAGTAATTTTTTGGTTACCAACAGGAGAAAAAGTTAAAAAAAAATCTTAAGCAATGTTATTGACAATAAGTTTGATGCATTGCAAAGAATTGACATATGCAATAGGAAAAAGGAATTATTTGGGTGCTGGTTCATATTTTCAGTCCAAGCTCCATGTCAAACATTTTTAAACTTTTCAAAATTTACCTTTACCAACAGTAGGTTTTATCCCTTGCTCTCCAGTTCTGCTCTCAGAAAGCTGTACAGACAGTTAGTTATTTTTTTTAATGGTTTAAAGTTTACTAGGATACTTAGATTAGTAAAAGTGTTTTCTGTGTTAGGCTTTTGTAGTATTTTCCTGTGCCTTTTAAATGGGGTTAATTTTTGTGAATATTCTTTTGATTTACATTTTTTCTGGAAACTGTTAGCATTATGTAACAAGTTTTTCTGAAAAATAAGGCTTAGTGCTAAGAAGCAGTTTAAAGTTTAAGAGTTTTCAGGTCTCTGTTGTATTATGGGAATGCATATTGTACAGGGAAACAGAACTCTATTTTATGTAGCTATGACATAAGAGGAAATGTAGTGATTTCCTCTTAAACGACTAGAACATGGCTCATATAATACAAAAATAAATTTTCTGTTACAATGAAAATTGTCATAGATACCTTAATTTCAGAAATAATAGGTAAGTTGTCTCTATACATGTTGACTACCATTTGCAAGTTGATTTTTTCTTTTAATATATGTGTCTAAGATTTAATTCTGAAGTGTGTCTATGCCCCACCTGTCTCTCTCATTTTTGTTTGGTCGTAGATTTCTGCTTCCTTTTGGGTTTTTTCCCCCCAATCGCATAGCAAAATTGTATAAGACCAAAGGGAAAAACTAGGTATTTGTAAGCTTCCATCTTTTCTCTTCCATTGCACTCTAAAAAAATGGAATCACAGCTGAATTGATACTGGTGCATTTTATAGAGACAAACTATGTTTTTGTGATATTATGTAAAAACTGGATTGGATTTAAGTTCTGTGGCGCTCTAGCTAGCTGGGTGTGAGTGGTTCATATCAGGATATTTGCATTTCCTTTTGAAGGATTTCTTCTGTTCCTGAAGCCTTGAGTGATTTGGTTGAGAGTGAGCCAATGATTATGCTTAGCCCAAGGTGATGAAAGACAGGAGTTTGTAGTCATTGTGAAATAAAGAAATGGAAAAAGTTGTATTAGTCTTAAGACTTTGAGAAAATTTACCCAATAATGTCTGAAAACTACTGGGTTGGAAATGAAAGAGTAAAGGAACCAAGTCAGGTAGGCAAAAATAATAATTGTCCTTCATTGGTGTCACAAATGGAATGATGTACTTCACTCATATATGAATGAAACACCAATATATATTATTGATATAAAACAGTGAGTTGACACAACTCAGTGGTAAATATGATGGTGGTTTCACAAGATTTGATAGCAAAGTACACTTGACTGTTAAGAGCATAGAGGGCAGAGGCAGATCAAGCTGTCAGGGAGACCCCTCTGTTGTGTCAACAGGTTCAGAAAGGATTTGCTTTCTAAACTCAGAGAGTAATCAATCTAGGTGCAGCTAGATACACTCCTGGTACTAGATTTGGTCAATATTTATGTCTAGAGGATTGAATGTGCACAATCAATCCTTTGTATCACTTAGCTAATATGTCAAAGTTTAGCATTCTGTTAATCGCTTACTGAGAATGTGCTGCTGCAAGGAATCTTTCAATTCCTCAAGGGGTAACCTTCAGACCTCCCTTCTCAGGGAGAAAAAGGAGCACCCTTCCTGGCATGAGTAGCATGAGTTTTCCATTAGGCATTATTTTTTTGCATCAGTTCTCAGATTATCACATTTCCCACAATGTTTGAAAGGAATTTCTGTCCTGAGGTGTTTTATAGATAGTTGGTTTTAAATTTAATGGGGTAGACTGGTGAAGTGTAGGCTTATCAGATAGAGTGATTTGTCTGGGGACCTTTTTTGGTGCTATGGTTTACATTCTTTTAAAGTCTATTTAGATTTTTTTATATGTAAATAACAGCACAGTGGCAATATATCTACCCTCAGAAGTGCATTAGTTTGCCTGCAGCATTTCAAAGTTTTTTCTGGGTTTTGACAGATTTTTTTTTCAAAGATAGCTTACAAGTTGGCAAGGAAAAAAGCAAGTACAAAGCATGGATTCAAAAGAAACTTAAAACTATGTAGGCAATGTCATTTGCAATTCACATTTGAACACTGACAAGTAGTAATTTCCTCAAATCAAAGGATTCACCAGTGTCATGGGTATTCAGGACTTTCTTTTTCCTTAGTCCTTATATTAGCATACTAAAATTATGAAAGATGTAGGCCACGTTGCATAATGACAAAAGTCACCGGTGTCCGTCTTCTCAAAATAAACCTTCTTTGAATCACAAATGACACTGTTGAACACATATTATACTGAACATCTCTGCCTGGAAATTTCTGACGTAAGTCTACAGTCTTGCATGTGTTTTTGTCATGGGCTTCAACTCTGAAGTAAACTCTTCCTTGTAAAAACTCTCTATTGTAAAATACATCTCTGATTCAAAGATACATTCAAGATAACCAATTGCTCATCATAATAAAGTGTTACTGTGTAAGGATGGTCATGTAATTTTTTTTAACCAGGTAGTGAAGGGTTGACCTTCTTAATCATTTGTGCATCCTGTTGCACAAGCCACCTGTACCTTTGGATTGAATCATAAGCATTAAATTAGAGGAACTATTGTTTGAAGTGACATGATTTATGTGATCCGATAAAATAGAAAAGGTATGGCAGTTACTTGCTTAAGAATGAAAAAAAAATTAGGTTTGCTTCCTCCCATTAAGCAAGTGTTACAGAATATAATTTTGTAGGAAATATGGAATTAATACTTTGAAATATTCATTAATTATTTCTCATGATAAGAAAAATGACACTCTTGGTACTCAATTACCATCATACTTGTTTAAAAGAAACAGTAAGGTTCATGTTGGATCTACTTAGGTGGTTTTTTTTCTTTGGCTAAGAGCAACAAAATTAACCGGTAATACATGAAGTATGCTTGTGTGGAAAAACAGCCTGGTAAACAGCGTGAAGTCAAATGAAAAATCACTATGGAAGAAGTGACTTTGGGGCTTAGTATCTTGTGCTTCCCACAGCATAAGGTGTACTTGACCTACCGTGCTGATTTCAAGAAGGCTACACAATGGAAAGCTTTCAGGACATCAGCCAGCAAAACTAGGATTCATCATGTCTGAACAAGTGGGAAGCTTGTAGAAAACCAAATGAAATGTCCTGCTTGACTCTTAATGATGGGATTTATTTCAGAAAATAACATACATGTTCATTTTAACTATGGTTTCTGCCAGAAATATGGGGCTTATACATAAAGAGAGATGGTAGGAAATTAAAGTTCCAGTGGGTGTTCATGAGGAAACTGATAGCAAAGGAGGGTGGATATCAAGGGCAGCACAAAGATTGCAGGGACTTGTGTGAAGTTAAGTGTTGAGGGAAGAACTACATCCAGAAGATGGACTGCTCCTCTAATCACTGGAGACAAGATGAAACATTTTGTAGAACTTGTTTCACTTTCATCAAACTGCTTAATTTGCTGAGACTTTGCACATCTGCAGAAGTCCAGCAGCAGACCTCACAAAGTTTCCTGTACGTGACTCCGTATTTCTAAGGCTTTTTTCTTTCTTCTGTGAGAAACTGCAAAGTACTAAGGATCGTGACGATGAGAAGACGACATTCCAAATTTTGAACAAAATAGTTTTATTCTGATGGCTGCAAATTGAGTGGGGGACATATTCTTGGTCTCTGCCATTATATTTCCAAAAGTTTTGCCTGTTGCATCGTGTTATTCATTTGGGACCACATTACAAAGCATTGATTCAGTATATTTCCAGACTTGACACTGCATTATAAAGCTATTTTCCAGCACAAAGTATTTAGTACAAAACCAGCAAAGAGGGCTTTATTTAATGGGTTGTACAAAGCATTTAATTAGTTTTGAAAAGCATGTGGTTACTGTATCTGGAATTTCTTTCAAATATATATTTCTTGGTCTTTTGGGGTATTTATCTACTTCCAATAAGAAGTGGTTTATTAATTATTCAGTCTCTTTTCACAAAGTCAGTCTTTTGCTCTTCAAAGGTTAAAGATTAAAGAAAAAATGCTGGAGGCAAAATTTTACAAAAGTTCTTTTGTAGCCTGGAAAAATAAAAGGCTTGATTTAAGCACTACTAAAAAGTTTCTGAAGTTGGTTTTTTATATATATATATACAGCTTTATTTGAAATATGTTGACATTTAGCCAAGCAGAACTGAATGCAAAAGGAACTCTTGCCTCAGCCTCCTTGGCCTTCCGCAGTAAGGCCAGAGCACTGTGGCCCCTGAACTCACAGACAGCAATTGTATAATGCTGTCGTATTTTCTTCCACTTGGCATGTCAGTGGCTAAATCTCTTTCTCATAGGAAAAGGCTGTATAATTCAGCAGTGACATTATCACAAGAGAAGCAAAACCTGAAATGTGTAGATTTGCTGGTCCAGCAGATAATCTGCTTTCATGTGTTTGAGCCATTATTAAAAATAGAATTTCTGTAGGTATGTCTTTCCAAATAGATGCATGTTTAATCTTCCTTGCTACCTGCCAGATGTAGTCCAGCGCTGACCCAAGGGTTGTGTTGTGTTGATGGAACTAAAAGATATAGCTTTGAGGAGGTTTCTCTGCTGAGGCTCAGAGCTGCCCATGCTGAAGGACGCAGTTTGTTCTCTGTGGCTCTCTGGATTCCAGCTAGCTGAGAGCTGCAGCTCTGGCTGCCAGGTGCCAACGCACGGTGCTATCAACTTCCTCAAGTGAAAGAGTTTTCAGACTGCAGAGCGTGACACTATTTGCCACCATTTTGTAAATAAGCTTTTGTGGGAGGCCACAACAGTGCTCCCCTAGTGAGTCACATTTACCAGCATCCCACTTGCATCCTTTTATGCTGATTGTTTCATAGGTGTTCTTAGATTATGAGACAAGTAATCTTTGCAACATCAATGTAAAATACTTTTAAAGGCAGTCAGTTGCTGGCTTACAATTAGGACATCTTTTCTAATATCACTTAACTTCCAGTACATTTTGATCACATGCACAGTTCCCTCTTGCTGTACTGCACACCTATGTTGTTTTCAGGTTTTTAAAAATATCTTTACAATACCATGGATGGTAATAACCTGCTATACAAACATTACAGCTATTTTTTCTTTGTTTTCTAAGATGTCTAAATATACAAGAACTCCATAAAGTATTTTAATCTTACATTTATCTTCAGCTTAAATTTCTGCATCCTCTTTTATATTCCAGGATTTAGGCAGTCTGATTTTTTTAAGCTTTTTTCATATATTTCCTAGTGTTTTCCAATTGTACATACTTTTCCAAAACATTTCTACTTGTTTTGATGTGCTCCTTGATGCACCTAGATCTGCTTCGTTTCAGTCTTATGCAAAATGCAGATGCATTGATAAAGACGTCTGAAGTGCTATAGCAGTAAGTGTGAAGTGAAACAAAAATAACTTTTTGACCACATGCTGGCGGGGAGAAGTAGTGCAAAGCCAATGTGTTAGCCTTGTCCAATTCTAAGTGTAAATTTGTCCTTTCCTGTTTTTGAAAGAAAACATTTGTATTTCTCAGGATAACCTCTATTTATAGAAGATGCAATTGTTCTTTGCCGCAGACCATACACAGTTAAAATATCCTAAGTCAATTTATTCTCTTCTCTTGTCTAAGTTGGTCTTCATGATGTCATTTATTGTGGGTGATTTGTGGTGATCTATTTTTCATCAGTAAAGAACCAGGTGTCAGGCTTTGTTCTACTGTTTGGGTTATGTTTATATCTGTCTTTTTAGAAAAAAAAAAAAAAGGGTGCCAGTTCTGTGTTTGTAAGTTTAGAGTGGCCAACTAGGCAATATGCTTGTGGGCAAGTCCCAGAAAAATGTCGTTTTGCGTGTTCAGAGGCAGAATAACCATCCAGACAGCACAAACGTTTAGTTAAAGGAACTCATTAAATAAAACATAAAAAAAAATTATTAGTGGCTACTGGACAAGTATGAGCTACTACTCTAGGTTTGTAATAGAAATAATATTTGTGTTGTCGTCTTGGTGACTGAGTGTTAACCTTTCACGTATAGGTACAAGCTGTGCTAAGCAAAGAATGGCACATGCATAAGCTCATGTTCTGCTCAGTGTAAATCAGTAGAGAGAGAAACATTGTCCCAGGTTTTCTGCAGTGCCTTGTTTCTTGTAGAACATGAAGTTAAAACTGAAACTTCAGTTTTAACCTTTGAGAAACATTTCTATTCTGCATTTCTGAACTGTATCAGTCAATTTTGATCTGTTTGCAGTCATTCTGTTAATGCAACATGAAATAGTTAAAAATCTTAATTTATGTACGTTATTTGTGATTGTCAAATACTACATACCTTATGAAAAAAAATTTTTTTCTCCTTAATACTCATATCTCTGAAGAGAATCCACTCCACCTTCCCTGTAGCTCTCCTTTTTCCACTGCTTCTGCCAATAATCTTTTTAATTCATACACAAGTTAACTAGAAACAGTGGGGAATGCTTGCCATCTTAGACAGAAACTGGAGGCTTAATAGAGTTCAAGACAGTATTAATATAATTTTCACAATCAGTAATATTTTTAAATGTTATGAATCATTAACTCCTGTGTACAACATTCTCTGCACTAAAAAATTAAATAAAGCATGAAAGCCAACTTGCCATAAATCAGTAGATCATTGTTAGTTAGAAGTGTAATGTAGGTCACAGTAAACTCAACTTTTCCATTTACCGTCTGCAGATTTGAACATCTTTTTGACTTGTAAGATTTCCTTTTACAGGATCCGTGGAAAATGCAGCAAGATTCCTTTATACATTCATTATTTGTGGATTAATTTTGCACTGCTTAATACGACCCTTACTTTAATGCAAAAACATTATGCTCATGATGTTTCATAGCACATGGAAGACATGAAAGGCCATGCAGTACATTTGCATATTAAAATATGCCACACAGTTTGTGTATGAAGTCAAACTTCAAAAGCATCTGACTTCTGGCTAAGATAGAAGGGGAAGATGAGAGAGCAGAAGGACAGCTATACTGGATCACATCGAGATCGTGTTTTGTCCAGCATTGTGTCTGCAGGAGTACATGTATGCTGATAGCTACAGACAAAAAGTAACAAGGCAAGCATATGTACTGTTCCTCTTCCAGTTTCCAAATATCTCCAGCTAAGGGGATTTCCTGAACCAGATGTGCATTCTGTGTGAGTTGTAAACTGTGGTGATTTTGTCTTCCATTAAGTTATTCCAATCCCCATTGATTACATTACATTTAGCCTCCAAAACATTCTTTGCATCCAAAACAACATCAAGGTCTGCAGGTCTGTTCTGCAGTGGTGTCACCACCTCATTTTATTTCTGACAAGTCTGGCCCATCTAGCTTCTTTTGGTTCCTCTAGCTTTATTTTTGTAGAAGAAAGTATTATTATTGTTGATTCGAATTTGACCTCACTCCGAAGCATGAGGATTTGAGTGGTTGGTAGCAAATAGCTGGCATTTTTTACTCCTCTTCTAGTTTGCTTGTTTTAGCATTTCATATTTCAACTGTTATAACTATGAGGATTAGAAACGCATGCATTAAAATACGAGATTTGAGAATGTTGCATAACCAATTCAGAAAATTTCAAGACCATTTCCTGTAATGACTACAGAGTAAAAATCAATAGTTGTCAATACTACATCATTGTGATGAAACTCCTCGTGTTTCAGCAGATGATGGAATGATGGTGGAGGATATCATGGTGGAGTGAACAGAGCACGAGGTGCACGTCTAACTTTTGATTGCTTTAGGAGAAAGCAAATGAGCTGGAATTTGTGTCCTTTAGTCTTTTGTATCATGATAAGTGTTGAACATCATCATAAGGTGGAAAGAGGAAAGAGGAAGAGCATGCCTCTAAAGACTTCTTGAAGGATGTTCTGTCCTTGTTCAGAGGCTAAAGCGAACACACTTCTGGAGATCATAAAGAGAGAAGTCAGCATGGGTAGATTTTGCTTTTACCTTTCTTCTTAAACTAAATAGTTACTTTAGACAGTTACTTTAGCAGGTGACTCATTCTTACTGTTTCATTGTCTAGAGGTATTGTGACTCTACGTGACATGGTTGCAATCCCTTATGTGGTTTGAAAAGTAATAATAGCAATTGTTTTTACTCCAAAATTTAACAAAAGAAGATTTGAACTAGTGATAACTTGACTCAATTCCTAAAAGTTGGTCTTGTTCATTTTAATTATACTTGGATGACTGAGAGTAGGGGAGGAAAACACCTATTGCACATGAATAGGCATAGCAGAATTTCTTTAAGCATAAATGTTTAAGGAAGACAAAATTATTTTCCCACAAGTTATTTCCCATCAGGCTGTCAATGATTTTTTTTTCTTATCAATTGCAATGAAAATTTTCTGAAGAATAAAAGTAATCCCTATTTTAGTTTTTTTTTACTTCTTTATATTTCCTGACTCTGACTGGAGGAAGAAAAACTAAAATAAAACAAATGAAACTTTTCCTTTCTTTGCTGTCCAGTGAAACTGGAAATACCTACTCAATGACAAATGGTCTTCTGTGATAATTTTACTGCATGAAGCAGGAAATAAGATGCTGAGAGAGACAGATTAGCATTGACCACTTGGGAGCTTAATTATAGTAACAAGCTTTCCATGAGAATTTTGTCAACTCAATGGTGAATAACACAGATGTCTTTTAGTAACTGGACATTATTTAGATGCTTTGACATGCAGCAAGTATTGGGTATTTGGGTATTTTTATGTTACTGTTAAATGTCAGCAAAGGATCATTGAATGCTTCTTTAGAATGATATTAAACTAATGTATATTTGTGGTTTTAAGCAGTCTTAACGTTCTACAAATTCACCTAATTTTTGACTCTTGTGAATTAAATATACAGCTCTGCAGCAGCAGAGTCAGTGGTTACTTTTAAAACTGACTTACAGGACAAAAATGGAAGAGATCACTGTAAGAAATAGTAAATGAAGATAAATAGCCTTATTTTTATATATAAATAGTGGGTTTTGCTTCTTAAGGAGCCTTGCAGTTGGTTATAGGTATCACTTTAAGCTGAATTTTTACCCTATATATAAATTTTTTCTGAAACTTTCTGTACAGTCAGACTTCTGCAGTATTTTCCTTAATGATGATGACTGAGCTTTAGGGTATGGGAAATCAGTCAGAAGAGCCATTTGCTCTCTTGACTGATCTCTTCATAGTCCAAGAGCATCATTGTATAGCAACCTTTCCTAAATGCCTAAGTATTAGAGTTCTGCAAATAATCACATATAGGTACTATGGAGATATCAGCATATAGTTGCATTGGAAATTTATTTTATTCTTTTCCAAATACAATTGGTTTAC
This sequence comes from Acanthornis magna, assembly GCA_036785705.1. NCBI lineage: Eukaryota > Metazoa > Chordata > Aves > Passeriformes > Acanthizidae > Acanthornis > Acanthornis magna. The sequence continues at coordinate 10,441,237 of JAWUZG010000036.1, forward strand.
AGGAATTAAGAAAAAACTATATACCTTTCTTCTCTAACATAGATTAAAATTAAATACATCTGAAAGCTTTTCCTCATTCTTTTCTTATGTGTTTTTTCTGAAAAGTGTTAAAAATTAGTTAATTCTCAATTTAAGTAAACTTAAGAACTACTTACGTGAATGAGAGAAAGAACATTTTGTGTTGAAATCTTGCATTAGAAATGAATGGAGCAAAAAGGAATAAAAAAATAACTAAAACTTTATTTATTCTTAAAGGTGATAATGTTTTACTTAATGTCATTTGAATTGTGATTTTAAAATGAGTGATGGACTTTGAAAAATATGTTTTGGATACAGAAATCTAGTTGCTAACAACTCTGAATTTAGCTGTGTATCTATATATGAGGAAGTGTGTTTTAAATCTCTTACAAGCTGTGATACGTATGCCCCAAATGCCACTTTCAACATGTCTTGTACCTTCCATTAAGTCACAATTGAGCCTTGATTTATTAGAAGTATTTGGGTTTAGTTGTACTGCTACATACTAATTTTTTTTTAAATACTGATTTTTTTTAAAGCGCTCTTTCACCTTGTTTGCACTTCCAATGTTGATGTGAAAAATGCACTGACGTTCAGTGGGCCTCTGGAAGACATGTTTGGGTACACAGTCCAACAGTATGAAAATGAGGAAGGGAAATGGTAAGCTCTTTTTCTTTTTTGAATGAACACTCCAAATTATTAAGTATTCAGTAACTCAGGTGTTGTACTTTTATCTTCAAGTTAGGGTTAGATTCTCTCAGGCTTATTTCTTAAACTTATGCACAGTCCTGAGGAAATCTGGCAAGACTGTGAGAGAGAAAGATCCAAATTTATACCTACAATTATCTCCTCAAAGACGTAAATGACTTCACAAAATGCGTAAATTCTCTCATTGATGGAGCTGAGAAAGTATTGTGTTTTGCCTGACCTTTGTTTTTACCATTTACCGAATGAAATCTTTTCCTTCTGTTAAAGTATTTGCAATGAAATTGCTTCTGTTTTACCTAAAAAATCTGTATCATAGGTTTTTTTCCTAAAGTTTTCTGTCAGGGGTTATCTGGCCTGAGTTTTTTAACTTGGTTGGAAGATTAACCTGTCAAAATATTTATTAGTACAGTACCTCCCTCTGCCTTCCCTTTCAGAGGGCTAATTGTTTCTTGCAACTGGTAATATATTTGCATTTGGGACTTGGAGCTTTTATCTTAACCTCTCTTTTCCTTCCTGTTGCTCTAAGTAGAAGTTGTATTTTGGCATGCTCATGCATATCATTGCTTCTTGGTCCCTTGATAACACCTGCCTGTACTTTTTCCTTGTTAAAACAAACTCCAGAGGCTAACAACTGGGCTGGAGGACTGAAATAACAATTGCGTGGTAAAAGGTTTGGAAATGAAATCTCCATCAATTCTCCATCAATCTCCAACCAGAGATTACCCTGGTTTTCCTAGAGCTTTGTCAATAATCTGACATTTTTGGTAAACCCAGAGACTCCGGCATGGCATGCAGGAATGACAGGCAGGAAGAGGCTGTGTGACAGCCAGGCCAGACTGTTCTTCAGTGCCTGAGCAATCCTTTCTGCAAGTGCTGGGGCTGCCAGACTGAGAGTCTGACCAGCACTTCAACACAGTGCTCAGAGAAATGAAATTACAGCACCTGATTTTGAATGTGTTAGTTCTTGATTGCTGTGATTGTAGGATGTTTAAACTCACATTTGTATAAGGGTCATGAGAGAGTAAGAATAATGACCTTCTTTGAGCTAATTTAGATCTTCAGGAAATGGAATCCATTCTAGGAGCTGGGATTTTGCAAAGTAAGCTGTATTGTTGTAAAACCTTTCGAAAGCAAACAATACAATGAGCTGGAAATGGTGGCTCTATCAGTAGCCAGGCAGCAATATAAACTGGTGTGCTAGATCAGCTCTGAAATTGAGCTCCAGAACTTGTAAATTGTCAAGATTTCAGCATATGAGTATTTAAGGCAGAAAATATGTAAACTGTTAGTTAAATATACAAAGCAGCTTTGAGAGAATTTTTCAACTGCTATAATGCTACCTGTGTGCCACAGATAGAGCTTTCCATCAGCAGATGATCTGTGAACCTGACTGCAGCTGTTTCTCAGTGAAACTGGGATCCCCTAAAAAAATGGGATTCTCAAAATAGCCAAAAAAGACAAAATAGACAAGACAAAATAACCTTTCAGACCACATACCACTGTTCATGGGGCTCTTTCTTTCTGAGAAAGGAACAGCACCGAGGCATGACACTGGTGACCATCGATCACCTCCCAAGGGATGTCAGACACACTCAGCTTCTCTGCATTTTAGAAGTTTGAAATTTCTTTTAATAATGTTTTTTATTAATGGGAGGGAAGAACATGTCTCTTACAGTGCTGCTCCACGTTATTTAAGACTAAATTCTTCCTATCAGTGCTTGTGAGCCTCTCCTTTGGCATTTGGTCTCTGAACATTTAAAATAGGTTTTCATCTAAGATCTTGTAAATATCAAGAACATATTAAATAAAACATATGTTTCCTTCTGTATTACTTCTAATACTTGTCATCTACCCACCTATATTGCATTTATTTTCCACGGGAATTTCTTAAAACCTTATTCTGTTCTGTAATTTGGTATATAGGAACATTTCCTTTCCATGTCATTATTATTTCACTTAATCTGAGCTGGCATAATAGATACTTTTCTTTTTCTCCATCCTGTACTGCTAGTGCGGAGCTTGCTGCAGCTGTGCTCTCTCTGTAAGTTTTATTTGCTGACTTTTGTGCCTTGTTAGAAAGAAGACATTTCAGGTAACTTATTTCATTTGCAGGGTACTTATTGGTTCACCACTAGTTGGCCAGCCTGAGAAAAGAACAGGCGATGTCTACAAATGCCCTGTAGGAAGGGACAGCCCATCACCCTGCGTAAAACTGAACTTGCCAGGTATGAAAGGAAATAAAGCTGTGTCACGTGGAGGAATAATAGAGGTCAGATCTTAGGAGATTTTTAGCTAGTAAGTATGCTTTAGGAATGTTTTTCTAGTGAAAATTTACTTCGGGCTCCAGAGCTAAATGTGAAGTTGTGTTTGTAACATTAGAAGTAATTTTATTTTAAGGCTTCTCACTGTCCTGTGGAAAACATGCTCATAATTTTAGAATGGGCATGTGGTAGTTATCAAAAGTTATAATAAAGTTTTCAAACCTTTATTATGACTGACATTAATTGACTGTGGTTGGCAGTCCTGGCCATCAAGCCAGAAAGGTCTTGGAGCATAATTTCATGGATTACCCTTTCCAAAGCTCTCTGAAGCCAAGAGCCTTCACAATACTATCTGTAAGCTCTTGACGACAATGTAACTAGGCAGATGCATCTTAATATGACATAGGTAAATATTACTAATTTTCTTGCTCAAGTCAAGAGATACCTGATGTAGACTGGAAGGAAATTCCTGATAATATGAACTTCACTAAATATATCTGTTGTGATATTTTTTGTCTCCCTGTGTTCCTTGAAAACCTAAATGTCAGTAATGTAACATAATAGTAACAAATATAGAAGCTATTAAGTCAGTCATAGCAAGACAAGGTAAAAAATGAATGTTTCTCTTCCTAATTAACAAAACTGTGTGTGTAGTAGTATCTTGTTTTCATTGTGCTGTTATTTTTACTTTTTTTTCTTTTCTTGCGGTTCAAGAAAACTATTTGAGACAGAAACCCAGACAAATTTTCTGGGATAAAAGCCAGTCTCAGAAATTTATCTTGATTGTTGCAATTGAAGAAGGAGGGGGAAGGGTGCTAAAATATTTGATGAAACCAGTGTCAGTCTGGGTTTTATTTTAGAAGCTGGAAGCTCCATACTAGGGGATATATAATTTAACATTTTGTTTTCATGTTCCCAAATACTTAACATTTTCATCTATTTATAGCTTCTACTTCAGTTCCTAACGTTGTGGAAGTAAAAGAAAACATGACTCTTGGAACAACCTTAGTGACTAACCCAAAAGGAGGGTTTCTGGTAAGAGAGGACTTTTTGCTAATTTTAAAAGTCTGTTTTTTTCTCAAGTATCATAACAAAAACATTTCACCCTTTTTCATTTTTTAAAGGCATGTGGACCACTTTATGCTTATAAATGTGGACGTTTGCATTACACAACTGGAGTTTGTTCTAATGTCAGCTCCACTTTTGAAACCGTTGAGGCCATTGCTCCGTCTGTGCAAGGTATGCATGCCGCAGGATTTCTCCTGTGGGTCCAAAAATAAGTGCCAAACAAGACAAATGTATACACATAGGCATACCAAAAAAAAAAAAAAAAAAATGAACTGCTTAACTTAGCTACCAGCATTACCAAGTTAAGTAAATGTTTTCATTGTCCGTATATAACCTAAATTCTTCCTACTTTTGGAATTTATCTCAGTATAAACAATCATTACAGTGCTATGTAACATCCAAACACAATTGCTAAAAATAGTTGCTTATGTTTTTAACTTATGGCCAAAAGACTCCTTTTAAATAATGACGGCATATTGAGACCTACTATAAACCCAACTTAGTAATATACATACAAATCTTGAAGACCTGGTCCTCCGAAAAAATTGTCAAGGAACAAAGAAGGGGAGGGTGTCAGTGGTAAATACTCCAGGTATGTGGTCTTCTCCCATTTTTAAGTTTCTGCTTACAAGGAAGCCTCTTCCTGATAAAGTGAACACGAGCCATGGGCAATGCAATCCAAAAGTTGAAGAATGATAGTTGGCATCAAACATGTCAGTTCACCCTCACTGCAGAAGGATATACATTTGTTACTAATTACAAAAGTAGCTGGAGCTGTGAGATAAGTCTGATCCTTGTTAGTGTCAATTCTCATGTGGCAATTTGTGTTGCAGAGTGTAAAACTCAGTTGGACATTGTCATAGTCCTCGATGGGTCCAACAGCATTTATCCATGGGAGAGTGTCACAGACTTTCTGAACAGCCTCCTGAGAAACATGGATATAGGTCCTCAGCAAACACAGGTAACATGGTAGATATTTTCTGGTTTTTTTAATAAGCAATTTTTTAAGAAGCAATTTACAGGAAATGGTATAATAGTGTCATCTATGGGCGTCTTCAATTCCAAGAACTTACGGCAGCATGATACTACAGCAAAATAGCTGAAACCACAACTAAGTCAGTACTCAGTCATCAAGCAGCTATGTCAGGAAGACTATCCCTCCCCCCACTGCTCAGGCAGTCTGGAGAAACCAGCTTTCTAACCTAGAGACAAAAGTTAAGTGCATTAAGTGAGGCTGCTTGAACAGTGTCCTTTCCCACTTCCTTCCTCTCCACAGCCCCTTCTTGTCTTCCTTTGTACTTCATAGCACAAAGGTCATTTCTGCTCTTCTGAGGCACACATGCATGGTTTGGAAAGCCTTTGGTTGTAAGCTTTTTGGAGCAGTGTTCTTAGCACTGTGGAACATTGGGCATACAGCTTTTAAACCTTGAAATCATAATTAACGAGTGGCTGTTTAGCTGCATGTTATTAATGGCAGAAGCTGCATTTATATAATAAGTGGAGAGGGCCAAATTCCCAGCTGCTATAAATCAGTGCGGTTCCATCAGAATTAATGGAGCTATGACCAATTACCCCCCTGAGGATCTGGCATATGTCCCACAGGCTGCTGAACAGATTATGTAAATATCAGTTCTAGGAGAACTCTGGCAAGGGGGAAACATTGACTCTGGGATACATATTAACACAAAAAGCTTTATTAACAGCAAGAGAAGAAGCTGTTTTTTCCTTTCCTTTCTCTATTTTCCACCTCCCAAAATCAAGGATTTTCCAGGACTTCCTATAATAAATTATATGCTACAGGCATTTTTGCAACTTTGGGTAAGCTTCTAACATTCAGCTCCTGCCTTCACAGAGGAGACTGTGAGAAGATGTAAAGGATGCCTCTGTCTGCAGAGAGTATTACCCCCATCATTTTCCATGTACATTGGGGTTTTCAAGCAGCCACCCAGGTCCTCTGTTGGTTATACTGACCACTGGCTGATAAAATAATTTATCAACGGTCAACTTTACAATCACATCCTGTTATTTAAAACACAGTTTTCTTCAGATATTGTGAGGAAGAAGGAAAAACACTTTGTCAAATTTTGCAGAAAGGAAAAGATTCTTTTTGTTCCCTTAAACAGATTACTCAAACATGTAGCATCTTAAAATACTTAAATCTGAACTTCCCAGTATGGGGCAATGACTGCATGGAAATCATAATTTCTTCTGCCCAAAGGTCTTCATGGGAGTGGTACACAGTGCAATCAAATCTACTGCACTCTCACTCCTCTTCCTCACCCAGCAACTTCTAAATTTTTACAATGCCACACCTCTGTTGTGTTCGGTTTTGGAATATTGCCTCTTCTGTGTGGCTCAGCTCCTGCACAAAAGGTCCCTCGCTGGCCTGCACTCGAGCAGCCTCCCATCTCCACCTACAAAATCCCTTGTGCCCACAGTTTGGCATAGCTACCCCTCTTCTCACACGTACACATATTCACTTGAGAATGTCAACTTTGGCATCTGTTTGCTACAGAGCAGAAACATTTGAGAGGGAGATAAGAATGGGATAAGGAGAGAGGCTGAAAAACTGGAAATGGAAGGCAAAGGCTTGGTGGAATTTTCTCAGTCCGTCTTACCTGCCTCTTTCCCCAGAACATATCTCTCTCCTCTCCACTGACACCCCTGCTTGGGAGTCCTGGCACTTCTGAAGTTAGTAATGAGTTTATACTCTGTCCCCTACCCACACTGTCTCCTTTCTCAGAAAAGATGTATAAATGACTATACAATGGGGGGGAGGAGAAACGACAGCAGGCTTATTTATCCACTCTCCTCTGGGAGCACTGAAGAGAAGCGCAGGAACAACAACTTATTTTCTGTCTGTTTAAATTGATTTTTCCATTTTAATTTTGTATTACTGAACATGTAGAAGTCAGTGGACTTTCACTGACTTAAGATTGTTTTGCACAGGAAAGGAATGAGGTGATTACAGAATAATTCTTTAGCAGACTGGGTGTGACTTGTTCAAAACTGTGTTTTGATTAGAGGCTTTTGAGATTTTTTTGCCACTTACCCCCTCCGTGAACAATGGGCATTAGATTTGTAGCAAGTTAGGAGAGAAACTGTTCTGTGTCCTGTTTGGCAGATTTGAAAGTGAAAGCCTGAAGTTTCAGATGTAGAAAGTCAAAGTTTATGGTATATTTTTTTCAATATTTTGATTCCTTCCTCTTTCCTTTCTCCAGATAATCTACAGCCCCATACTGATGATTAAGCTTCATATCCTGAGTTTTAGGATAAGAGAAGTAAATGGAAAGTGATGATAGAAAAGTGGAACAAGAAGGAGGAATTATGTGGAAATAGTAGAAGTAGGAACAAAATAAAAATATTTCTCCTGGCCTTTTTTTGCCTCATTTTTAACTGTTATGGAGATAATTGTCTTTTTAATCTGATGGGTAGGTTTTTTAATCATTTACATATGAGCGTATTTCTGTGGATTTCTCTCAAAACAGAAAGCAGAATAGTTGAATAAGTTCAATTCTAGCTTTAAGCTAAGCTGGAAAGGTCTTGAGAAATTTTCAAACAGTTTCTGTTTTTCCATTAATATATGGCATAGGCAGTTATAGATGTTTGGCCTGTACCTTATTATGTCTCCAAAGGGACTGCATCAGTACACTAATAAGTCATGCCATGTCTTATCTTATGATTAGTTTTGTCTTCAGAAGATCAGAGGTGTATCTAAGAGATATTACAAAGACTAGGGATGAAGAAAGATCTTTGCAAGAGTTTACAAGTAACTTTTGCCTTGAAGTAAATAAAATGTGAGAGAACACTTTTTTTTTTTTTTTTTGGTTCAGATATCTTTAAAAATATCTCCTTATGAAAAAAACTGTTATCCATTAAGGGTTTCCAAGGCATCTCTGCTTTTCTTTTACATCAAGTATCAGTATATTTAAAAATATTTCTGATTTCTTTCTACATCCCAATGCTGGAAACTCTAACATGTGATTTCATGTACTAAATGGTTTTCCTTTCATTTTGTTATTTTAGTTGTTGGTTTTTGCCAAATTGATTAGCTTAATAATTTATTGGGAAAGCCAGAATGTACTTTCCAAATATGCATCTGTATTCATTTATAGGACAACAATAAATCGTAACCCTGAGAACTGCTTTGTTCCAAAGTGGAACAGTCCTTCACTTGCCTGTTCTCTTGTATAACGCTTTTCACAGGAACTGGGGACAATTAAAGAATTATTCCCTTGTGTAATGTAAAAGCCATGGAATGCTAGGGAAGGGAACATAAACTTAAGAATTACAAGAATGTTCAATAGATTATGGTCAGTAATGCTGGGAAAAATAATAGGTTCTCTGGAGTAGAGCATAATTATGTCCTTCTATGTAGTACTGTTGCATTTTCCAGATATAAATTAAACAAGCAAATCAAAACAATCGATGCCTATAGACATCATTCTTAGGGGCTTGCTGAAGTCCCATAAAGTCACGTTTGCATCAAGTAGATGTGCCACTTGTAGTTTTTCATAAGGTGAAAAGGCTACAAAAGCTCAAACCTTCATTGCTATCTAATAGGATATAACTCTGATTTTACAAGCTGGACTGTATTCTGTGATCCTGTAGGAGACTGGAACATGAAGCCTAGTAGCATTTTCTCAGAGGTTTTTTTGTTGCCTTTTATTGAGGAATGGTTCATCTTTGATACCATGGAATATGTAGAACATGATGATCAATGTTTTCAAAACTAGTGCTAAGGAAGGGTCCCACATGACAATTGTATCCCATAAGATAACCACATGCCCCCCTTCCTTCCTGACTTACAAGCTATGCAACACAGTGCAGTTTTCAGACTCAGATGTTCTTCCCATTCACTTCCTGAGAAGGAAATGCTCAAATGTGTACTTGCTGTGATCGTGGACGTTTCCTTTCAAACAGGAAATGATACAACTCAGTGTCAGCCTGTAATCTTTTTTTAGGAAAATGACAACACCAACATGGGTCTCTAGAATAATGAAAGACTGTCAGATGCTTTTCACACTGGCAGCAATCAGTACATAATTTCTTTCTTGGTACAAATAAGGTCCTCAAAGCTGCAGATAAGGAGCCCATGAATCCACACTAACAAGCTCCCCAGCATACTGTAGTCTCTGGCTACACTTGGTGCATGGCCCTGGAATTCTTAAGCCATTACTTACAAAAAATCAAGCATGATGCAAATCTCTTGCTCACTACCAGTTAATGGCAGTCTTTGAAAAAGACTAACAGCATCCTATTCAGATAATGCTGTGTGTCACTTTAGATGCATGCCACAAAACAGTTCCCTTGGAGGGAACAGGTTAAAAATTTCATCTTTAGCTTGTGATTTATTCAGTGCCACATGAGTGCTCTGAGTGATGATACAGAGAGGGCACTGGTTGGTTCTGTAAACACTGCACAGGGTTAATAGGCTGCTGCTCACGGGAACATTGCAGCCTCTGCATTCTCTCTCCTGCAGCTGGAAAAGAGACAACTTAAATTTATCTGAAAGGCATCAACTTGTCATAACTTTGAAGTTACATCAGTTCTTCCAGATTTGACTGCTTTCAAAAGGATATGGAAATTCAGTGGGATGGATTTTGTTATCACATTCCATTATAATTACAGTCCCATAATCACATGTAACTAGCATTTCATAACGATCATATTATTGATGTTTGCTGTGAAATATTTATCCAATTCTTACCCTTCTGCTGCAAGCAAACAATTATTGTGCAGAATCTGAGAGGTTGTGAAAGTATCTGAAAAAAAAATCCTGTAAAGCAATTGTAAAGTACATGGTAAGCCACTTCTAAAATAATATGATGGCAAAAACATCCCAGAGGTCTTATTGATCTTCAGTACCTTAATGCTAGAGTGCTTTTAATAATAGATGAGTGGGACATAAATGCCACGTAATACTGCATTATCCTAAATAACACCTATAAATTGCCATGTGTAACGTAAAATTGAAATATGCTAATGGAATATTGTGTAGCTTCTCCCCAGTAAAAGCTGTCAGGAACCTGCGAAGATATTAAAACTGACAGAGATGAATGGGAGAAATAAATTAATATTTAAGAATATTGCTCATCTTTTTATTCCACTCCTGGTTTTGCAGCAGGTTCCCTCAGGCATTTTGCAGTTATTGCACAATCCCATGTATTGGTCTTCCACACAAAGACTTGTCTTGCTGAGGTCATCTGTAGACTTTACATTACCCTCCCCCAGTCCCAAAGCCACCATTTCATTCCCATTTTACCCTCTGGTACTTGTCAGGTGATACGTTGACATACCTCCTGCTGGGAGAACGCCCATTTCACGGATGTCCCTGCTGTCTTCATCAAGATAAGAGTAATTGGGTCTTCCTGTTTCTGTGGTAGATTTAGGGTAAATAAACTATTGGATGTAGGAATATTATATTTGAGTGGAATGAAGAGAGTTGTGAGTGAGCCATGACCTCGTATGCTATAAGGAAAACAGTTCTGAGGAGTTGTGATAGGTGGTTGGAGCATTGGTCTGCCTTGGCCTGGAGGAGAGCAGAGCACCCATTGAGGTTGCCTCAAGCCAGGAAGACCAAGGACTTGAGATGGCTTTTGGCTTTATCCCAATTTTTAATAAAAGCAATTTAGAAACTTCAGAATGTTTCATGAGACTGTCACCTAGCTAGTCTTGCTCAAACATACATAGGTATTTCATCGTGAGGGAAGCAGAGTTCAGTTCTTCTCCTGGCTGTAGGTACAAACACACACTGCAGGGGACAACGATATTTTCTTTAAGGGCAGTTAATTTCTAACACACACTGTGTGTTTCAGGTTGGAATTGTTCAATATGGACAGACTGTGGTCCATGAATTTTTCCTGAATACATACTCGACAACAGAAGATGTGATGGCTGCAGCCTCGAGAATACGCCAGCGGGGTGGCACGCAAACCATGACAGCCTTGGGGATAGACACGGCCAGGTACGTGCACAACATGCTGTCCTGCACATAGGGGAAACAAACACAGAAAGGGTGGTGATTCTCACCTTGGATGTTAAAAACATGGCAGGGCTAACATCTGACTTCATTTTAGCTACGCAAACGTATTTAGGGGGAAAGTGAATAAACAGACTCTATCCAGCACCTAGAGCAATGGTGTATGAGACCCTTGAAAGGCAGCTGTCTCCTGAATGGAAAAATTAGGAAAAGAGAATAGACATGGAGCTAGGTTGTAGGCCTAAGCAAAAGGCTGGCAATATCTGATGTCCACATAGAGTGGGTAGGAGCTGTGTATGTAGAGGGATGAAATTAAGTTTTTCAGAGGAAAAAGGGAAAACTAGAATATTTTATGTTAATTTGATTTAATTTTGAAGTTGATTATTACAATGTTTGGGCCCACACTTGTCAGAAAGCCTAGAAATTTTATATCCTAAGTCTTTGAAGCTTCTCAATCGTTAGGAGATTAAAGATCTGTTGTAGCAATAGCAATATTTAGAAATGCTTCTTTTATGAGAAAAATGAAATCTTATTTTCATAGAACAGACAGTAAATGCAAAATCTCTCAGAAAATTTCAAACTGTACAATGTTGTCCTGGTTTCTTTTTTTCTTTTCTGCTTTTTTCTTTTTTTTTCCCATCACAATAGCATGATTTTATTCCACAGAAGATTGCATTCGCTTTTTCCAAACAACCTTTTAGTGAAATATGCAACATCTTTCTGATGAACTATTTGATTATCTTACCAAAGTTTTGTTGATATGGTGTACTGTTGAATTCTTAGATATTCACCAGTTATATTCACCATTTTCCTTAGCTACATGTAGAAGCTTGAGGAGTCTGAACAAGTTCATGAAAGCAGAGCCAGCTGAGAATTGCCAAGTACTCAGAAACCACATCTAGTTCAGAAAGTCCCCATGTGCCACAAAGTGCTGCAGAATATATACAGAAACTGTGGCAGCAAAAGCTTCCTCTGTTCTTGCAGTCATCCCCTTTTGGCCATCTTCGGTGGTAAATCTCAGCTTTCACTCATGTGGCCATTCTTAGAATTCTGTGGTATTTTTCTGAAAAGAGGAAGCCCTGCTTCCTTCCTTCTTCTCCAGAGCCCTGATCCAGCCTTGCCTTGTGCGGTCCAGAGTCTGGGTGAACAGATGCCCAAAACCTCAGAGCCTGTTTGCCCATCTGGAACTGTAGAATTCAACCGGTTGCCCGAACCTACCTCCACTCACCTGCAACCTATTTCTGCCACATCCCCCATGCCCAGTGCTGTTGTAGATGTGCAGAGGTGTGCTGGAGCTGAGTAAATACTCTGACCCTCTGAAGTGGTGCTGCTGTAGGGGGGAAGTAGGTGAGGGTTTTCAACATGGGTTTTTGAAAAGGGAGGGTATTGGCTGGGTCTTTGTTTAAGATGCCAAAAGCTGTTTTAAGGTGCCAGAAGTTTATTTGTAGAGGGGAAGAATTTTTCACGATCCAGCTTTGTATTTTCTACTGTTGCTCTCAAGTGAGTGAATAATGAATGAATGCTTGTGAAACTTTGGCTGTGAACTGTCATGCAATCTCCAATTGCAGTTGTTTGTATGTGTTCATGGTTAACATTAATCCCCATTTCCTGCTTCCTATTTAATATAAAATCTTTTAGTTTATGATTGGCTATGCAAATACGATGCATGTGCTAAATGCTGACATTGCCTTTCTCCAAAACGCTTTATGGTCCCTTTAGGGAAGAAGCTTTTACTGAGGCTCACGGTGCACGAAGAGGAGTACAAAAAGTAATGGTTATTGTGACTGATGGAGAATCACATGACAACTACAGATTACAAGAAGTGATTGATGATTGTGAAGATGAAAACATTCAGAGATTTGCTATTGCTGTAAGTGAAATTTAATGGGAAAATTCAGAATCTTAAAAGCATGTTTCATCTTCTAAATGTAATTTCAGTTTTAGAAGTTCATTTCACAGAACCTTTATGGAAATATAATTATTTCAGAGAGGAGAAAAGGGAAAAGCTGAAAAAAAACATTAAAAATTTACTTTCTGATTTTATAGCATATAAGAAAAGCAATCTGTCTGTCTTCCAGGTGATGACAGGTGTGTGTCTGTGTAAAGGAAAAGTAGGAAGAATTTGAGGGACAGTTTTAAATCAAATCCTTTTTGTTAAAAGCAACATTAAGCAAAGTGGACTAATACAATATTCTAAACAATTTCTATAGAAACATTAACTATTTATAAAAAAAAGCAAATGTAAGCCATTAAGAAAATGCTTGTTCATTATGTCTGTGTTGTATGTTGCATTCTAAAGCTGTAATTTTCACCTTAAGCAAATTTAGTAACTGAATGAGAATAGAGGTTTACCCAAATCAAGAAATGTGAAAGCATTAATTATAGAGTTGGTGTTAATACTCCATTATATTTCTGTTCTTTAAATATTCCATTTTTTGTTGTTAATTTTGAAGGGACATTGGTTTGCTGCCTCTCCATTGCTGTCTGTTTTGCTATCTTATTTTTGGTAAAATGAGGTGGTATGAAACCATAAAACTTCAAGATGTTATATTTAATTTAAAGAAAGACATGAAACAAAAGTTGAGTCCAGCAGCACACGAATTTTCTTTGATTTTCTTCGTAAAGTTAGAGATAACTAAAGAAAAAGTTGTCCTTGATGCTGCAACATTTGTTAGCAGTAAAATCTCTGTTTAGAAGCAAATTTGAATTGCTCCATTGGGCTGAGATCTAAAACCTGGGAATTTGGTTTTTATCTCCCTCTCAAATCAAGTTAAGTGTATAGAGCCATTTTTCATATGAAAAATATCTGTTTGTCTGGGAAACAGAGAAGTGATATGTTTTTCGGGGGTATCCTGAATTGTCACAGGAGTGGTGTTAAAACTGCAGACCATATCTAAGGTCTTGTATTGTGTTGAAATTGTCAACACTGAATGCAAGTATTGTTGTTATGTGTATTTATAGGGCAAATCTTCACAGAATAAAGAACTATTCTATGCCTAATCAACTTGTCAGTAATTGCATGTAAAGCATGTTATAAGAACTGGTGGTTATGCAGAAGTCAGTGTAATTGTGTACCAGGTTTGGGAAGTGTTTTGTTGTTTTTTTCCTAAATTATGGCCTACTTCAACAAATCATAGAATGAATTATTAGAATTTTGTGGAGAAGGGATAAAAAGTCCAGTTCAGGATAGCAGAGATCACACAGTTACTTTGCTTGCTGCAAAATGGCATTTTCAAAAAAAAAACAACTGAGCCCTCATACAGTAATGTTCTTCTTGGGAAAGAACGGTTTCAAATCAATTTGAGTGAGGTTTTAACAGAACAATCATTAGATATGATTTTTCACCATTCTCTGACAATCTACATCAATAGTATCTTTTTAAACAGGTTATGAAATGTATGGTTGACTTGAGTTTTGTTTTGGTTTTTTTATTCTCTTTAGATTCTTGGCAGCTACAGCAGAGGAAATTTAAGTACTGAGAAATTTGTAGAGGAAATAAAATCAATTGCCAGTAAGCCTACTGAAAAGCATTTTTTCAATGTCTCAGATGAATTAGCTCTTTTAACCATTGTTGAAGCACTCGGAGAGAGAATATTTGCCCTGGAAGGTATGACATTATTTAAAATTTTACTTTATGCCTGCATTACAACTGAAACAAATAGAAGAACACCTGCTTTCATCTTCCTTTGAAATGCATTGTGCTGCATAAAATTTATTACACAGATATTTCTTCCATGCTGATTATAAAATTATTTTATAATAGACATCAAAATCATAGATAAAGATGTGAATATATTTAGAGGAGTTACTGCTGTGGAGATAATAGCCTTATAGGGTAAATAGCTAGTACTGTTTTAGCTGGGGTAAATAGGAAGTTGCCCTTTTAGATAAAAAAAACATTGCCAGATCATACCCCAGTTACCCCATGATCATCTGTTTTTCTGCCTAAATGTTTAAGGTTTCTTTTTGGTTACTTATTAATTACAGCATATTACTTTGCTATACAAGTTAACATGGACTTGGTGTATAGAGTTTACAAGATATAATTTTCCTTTGGGAAGGTTCACAATACTTGGATTTTAGCACAGAAAAGTCATTCTCTCATAATGTCTGCTTACATTCTCCATCAAAATGAGGCAACACTGTCCAAACCACTGTTTGTTTCAAGTACACTACTGGTAACAGGAGACAGAGTTTATTAGTTATAAATTATACTGGCCAACTCTGAAGGGATTCATGTCATACAAAGAAAACATCCATCTATTTGGGCTATTTTTTTCAGCACTTCAACTTTCCAAATAACTAGAATAGTGTCGTTTACAGCTCGAACAAAAGAAAATATTGACTGGAATGTACAAAATTGAGATCATATTTTCAATTTTTTACATTGGAGCTGTATTTCTCAGACATATTTGTTGGGGTTTTTTTAGTGTATCATTTAGTTTGATCAAATATTACCTTTTTCAGCTATTACTGAATATTTTCAGCAATAAACATACTTCATTAAAATATAGTTTTTATGTTACTCTGTTTTTACTTTTGGAACTATTTGGTTCCCTCATCTTTGAAACAAATTAATTTGAGGAGAATCAAATCTCTCTCTAAGTGTCAAAGTTTAGCCTACTTAGGCTCATTGTGTGCTTCAAAGTTCATTGAATAGGGTGCTCTTTTGTTATGTCACTGTTTACCAGGAAGAATACACTTTCGGTGGAAAAATATTTATTCAAGCAGAAATTGGAAACTTGCTCTGCAATTTGTCCTTTATACATCTAAAAGATGAGAGAAATATTTGTATTTCATTATCATAATAATATGTTAGTTACATCTTCTAGCTGTAATGAATATAGAATTAGAATTCAGTTAACAGGACAACAGGTGAAGGATGTAAGACCTAACATAGCTGAATTTCTGGTAATCTTTGTGCTCAGAGTCATGGTTTTGTGCCACAGCTCAACCCGTAGACCTTCAACCAGGTACCACAGGAGGAGATGGTCTCAGTTTGTCCCTTTTAGCAGTCAGTAGCCATCAGGCATTAGGTAGTGCCTGTCTGTCACATGAAACCTCAGCCTCCAAGCAGTGGAGTAACTTGTGCTGGCCTGAGCTCCTTGCTGGTGGGGAATGCTTTATGCAGTGATCTCTAACCCTTCCATAGACTGTACTAAATCCTTCCTCTAGTGATAAGAAAGAAACACAAAACATTTGAGCATTAAACAATTCCTGTAGCTAAATAAAATATCCAAACAAATCTAGTTATGTTGATGGTGGTGAAATGAAATGTTTGATTAAATTGTATAAATTTTATGTGTTTATATGATAGTTAGCTCTTGAGATGACAAACCCTTGTCTTCATGTCCTTCAGTATTTTGGAACATAAAGCATATTGTTTCTCTTTAAGTATCAACAGGTTCTGCAGTACTTCTTCAGTTCTATTTTTCTGCAAATAATGTAGTAACAGATATGTATTTCTTGGATATTGTTACATTTTATTTAACATGAACTTATTACAAAATGTTGGGATATTTATGCCTTGATATATTTGCCTTATTTACAATTTTTATTTTATATTGACTTGACTGTATTACAAAAAATTCATATTTTAAATGAAAAATGAAAATTACCTTCATCCACAGCATAAGAGATAAGCTAATTAATTTCCTTACTGCCAAAAGGCTTCTTGGCCTGCAGATTTTCTGTAGGAACTCAGAGATGCACTAAGATTAGTGTATAAGACACCTGCAATATGAGATAAGAAATGTCACCTCCTCCACCTAAGTCTCAGAAATCATGTAATCTGTCTGCAAGAGAATCAGAATAGAATCTGAGAATGGGATTTTAGCATTTTGTCAAAATATAGCATGGTCAAACTGCTCCAGTGGGTTGGAGCTAGATGATGCTGACTAAATCAGTTTATGCTGATTCTTCAGGCACAGTTTCCTGTACTATCCCAAAGCCTTTCAGTTGTATTCTGGATTTGCAACTGTGTCTATGCATGCTTTTCTCTGGTGGTGGAAAAAAAGCAGATTAATTCTGTCCAATGCAGCTTTCTGCTGACAAGCCAGTTTACTGGATGTGTTTAATTGGAGATAAATTAGCTCTGTACATAGCAGCTTCTGTGCATCGCAAGAACCATGCTTGTTGAAATTAGATATATGAATCTGTTAAAATTCTCAATCTAAATTGCTTCTTGCTAGTAGAGTAGTACATTTGATTTTTTTTCTTGGATTTCTTTTTTTCATTTTGGTTTTGTCTTTAAAAAATGCAAGAAAAATTGAGAGCTGAAAAATCAAATCCAACAAAAACCCCTATTTGACAGCCAGTGGATTTTTACACATAATCTTTTTCATATGCCTCTGTGTCTCATGGCATGGACATTGCTTTTAACAGCAATTTTATGTTTTATCCAACCCGTAGGCAGGCACAAATGTTTTTTCACAAAATATCCTTTGTAAGATGCTTGGCAGTTTGAAACTGGATGGAAAGTTAGGCTAAGAGCCATTATCTAAGCAGCACTTAGAGCTGCACACACCAACAGTGCCAGCTTTGTCCTCTGCCACAGGCTGCGAGAATCCTGTCTTTCTCAGCTCATTAAGGTGCATCCTTTACTGCATGAAAGTACTGTTAATCAGCAGATCTGCAGCTTAAGAGTTTTATGACTAAAAATTACTTTTTCAGACTTAGCAAAGCAGTTACATCTTGTGAAACATGATAGTCTTCGTTTGTATGTCAAACATTTTGTGTTTGAGATCATGTCTCCTTCCTATGACTGGCTGAAAATCCCAACAATTAGGAAAGACATCATGTCTCAGGGAGCAACCTCTGTGGTTTAGTTGCTGAGTATCAAAAGTTCAGCATTATTTAATAGTCCAGATGCCTGAAATTCATGCAGCCATGGCTTGCTATGGCTCAGTTTCATTCACACAGCTGAAGGTTTGCTTCAGCACTCAGCTGGTAGCAAACTGTGAGCTCTTCCTGGACCAGCATCAGAGCAGATTTCATAGTTTGCCTCTGCTGCCTTTTAGCATATCTTGCTCTCCAGGAAGGATCAACATACAGAATATAGTTCCCTTGCTTGCCACATAGAATGGCAAAATAGTCCTTGACTATTTAGGGCCGCTTATCTTTCTTTTAAGTAGAGGAAAAGGCTTTTTCTTCTCTGATGATATTTCAAGTTTACCTGGGAGCAAAACAGCCTGTCAGAGTTTATTAAGTAGCATATGACTACTTGACAAGGTATTGAAGCTAGTACAAAATCACCTAATACCTTTTTTGCACAATGTCCTTTAAGAGAATCAGATCTTCATGTAATTTTCTGGGTAAGATTATCATTCCAAACGCTTTGCTGAGGCTTATGAATCTTGGACAGCAGAGATTTTCCTATGTTGTTTTTGCAAAGGTTCATACAAACATCAAGTGTTTTTCATTTAAAGTTCCTCCAGCTGCCTACAAACTTTAGTTGCTTGAATACAAGGCCAGGGTTACATGGCTGGTGTTTTATTGTTCACTTAGCTCAAGTGGAAAATGGCTTAACCATATTAATCAAACATTCCAAACATACTTACCATCCGCCTGAGTTCAAATCTGGTCAGTTTTAGCCCAGAAACTTTGTTGGACAAGTTCTGAGACATGATCTTAAAATGGAAATTCCCATACTTAATAGTAGCATTCAACACGGGTCTTTATTTCCGTGTTTATTATAAAAATCTATGGCAAACAATGTTCACTGAATAGCTTAGTTAATTGTGCTATCCTTTACTATCATATCAGCATTTTCATAACGCTCTTCAGTTACCTTTTCATATTGAAACAAATTCATTTTTGAAACTTACTTTTTTCTGTTTAATAGCCACAACAGACCAGCAGGCCTCCTCTTTTGAAATGGAAATGTCTCAAGCTGGTTTCAGTGCTCATTATTCCCAGGTAAACAAATTGTTTGAAAATAGAAGTTATTTTACAAAGTAGATTTTTGGTATTGATTCTATGAATTCAGAATAAGGGTTTCAGAATTCTTTGTATAGTCCTGTTTGCTGTTTGCTGTTGGAAGTTTTGGAGCATCCTGTAACCCATTTACCTTTGCTGTAAAATATATGTAAAGAACATTTATGAACAAGGAAAGCTTGAGAGAGTTTGTATATACTTCACATGAACTCTAAACGTAATGCTTCCAAAGCACTTTCTATCTGGAGAATAGCCTAAAAATATGTTAAGAAAGATGGAGAAAGACCTTTTATCAGAGCCTTTAGTGACAGAACAAGGGACAGTGTTTTAAACTGAACATTTCAGAGCAGGGCCACAAAGATGACCAGAGGGTTATTTAGCTTGGAGAAGAGAAGGATCCAGGGAAGCATTACAGCAGCCTTCTAGTACTTAAAGGGAGCCTGTAAAAAGGAGGGAGAGTGACTTTTTACATGGGCAGATGGTGATAGGACAAGAGGGAATGGTTTTAAACTAAAGGAGCAGAGGTTTAGATTAGATGTTAGGAAGAAATTGTTTACATGGAGCAAAGGTACTGGAACAGATTATCCGGAGAATCTGTGAATGCCACACCCCTGGAGGTGCTGAAAGCCAGGTTGGATGGGGCTCTGAACAAACTGGTCTACTTTGTGGCATCCCTGCCCATGACAAGAGAGATTGGAATTTGATGATCTTTCAGGACATTTCAACTCAAGCCTTACTATGACCCTATGATTGTAGGGTCCGTGCCCTAATAGGAAAAACAAGGCTAAATATGTAAGTATACAGGAAGCCTTACCCAAATGTGAGCATCCTGACCCATGAATGTCTAAAGATGATTCACATAGAGAAAAGATGATTCACATAGAAAGCTGGGTTTCTGTTTTACTCCCCTTAAGGATTGGATCATGCTTGGAGCAGTTGGAGCATATGACTGGAATGGCACTGTGCTCATGGTGAAGGACAGTGGCATTTCAATGCCAACCAATGACACCTTTCGTGACAGGCATTCAGAAAGAAATGAACCTCTTGCAGCCTATCTAGGTAAGACAAACAGCCCTACAACGCTTTCCAACAAATGCTACAAGACCTCTGTCAAAGCTCATTCAAAAAGAGTGTCTTACAGAATATCTTATATTCTAGGAGGCTGGGAACAATTCTACTCTTGATTTTCATGCTCTTTTAAAAAATAAATAGCAACTTCTACAATCAGAAAACTAATCGAAACATAGACCTAAGTATATCTGGACTTTCCCAATAGAGATGTTTAATCTGTTCAAAGAAAATTTCACAGATTCCTCTAGTATTCTTATCAAGTTTTTCTATGCCTTGATAGTTAAAAAGTCTTATGCAATATTCAGTCTAAATACTTGCTTAAAATTAAGCTGTTTTCTGTAACTCAGTGGACAAAACCAACAAGACCAACATCTTTTTTATAATAATGTTTTGTGTATTAGCAGGTTATTTTTCTACCAAAAAGCTTCAGTGGCCTTGCTCTCTCCTCTAGGTCTTGTTTTCTACACCTCATGGTTCTGCTTGCTCTGTTATCTCCTTTAAGTCACACTTCCACTAATGAAGAATCAATGCTAGAATATTTTAATGTTTTTCCTTAAGAACACTTTCTTCATTGCAGAATGCCTTTAGCTGCCTTTTTGTATAACTCAGATTTAGTAAAGTCATTTTAAATTTAGATCCTATCCTCTATAATACTTGCAACTCTTGAACTTGATTTTACTGAAATTTTTTTAAGTCTTCCTTCACCAAAGTTGTTAAATTTTTGTTAGTATTAAACAGAGGGAGGTTCAAAATGCCCCCCAGAATCACTTTTTGAAGACTCCATCAGTTTGACAGTGGGCCAGTGACAACTGTTCTTTGAAAGTAGCTTTTCAACCAGCTATTCATGAGTTATTTCTTGCACTGTGTGGAAACGCCAAAGCGAACCTGGCTCTTCAGCCTAGGATCAGGTTTAATAACACAGTGGTGCTTGTAACTCTGAGACTATAGACAAAAAAAGGGTTTTTTAATTAACTGCTATTGCTCTCTAGCATGAATAGGGCAAAACATCTAGTTGTAGAACAAACCTTACAAAGCCTCTGTATTTCTGATGCATTCTGTGTGTGCTGCATCTTGACATCTTTCTGCTTCCTAGGATATACCGTGAATTCAGCACTGACACCTGGAGGTGTACTGTACATAGCAGGGCAGCCACGATACAATCACACTGGCCAAGTTATCATTTATAAGATGGAAGGAAAAGATGTGAAAGTAATTCAGAGATTAAATGGAGAACAAGTAAGTATGCATTCACAATTAACATATAACAGGCATACAGGAGAAGAAGTAGAAATAATTATTTCAAATGACAACTCCTCATTACAAGAGCACAGGAAACAGGGAGCTGTAAGCAAGACCAGAAGGAAAAGTGAGGCAGGTCCTCTGGTATAATTAGCAATGGAAAGTGGACTGTATAGGAGTCAGAGATCCTTGGAAATTTTGTCTGTGAGTGTTAAACCCTCAGTGTCAAAATGGTTGTTGCCATCTCTGTCCATGCAGTTTTCTCTGTCTGCTGAGTGGAAGGGAATGTCACTGACAGGAAAGAGTTGTGACAAGCAGGGTTCTGTGCAAGAGCATTTTCTAGATAGAATGAACTATTGAATAGCTGCTTGTTACATTGAAGAGCAGCTCGCTGAGAGCTATTGCTCCAAGAAGAAAAAAAAATCCATATAATTGTATAATTAAGGATGGTATTATTAGGATAATATTGTACTTTTGAGAATTGAAAGATCTGCCTACTCCCATCTCCCCAGGCTGCAGTAGCAGCTTCTTTCAGGAGCATTCAAGTTACCTAATTTTCATCTATAGCTGATATCTGCAAGTCAGCCAATCAAACAGTCAAGCAATCAATCAATCAATCAATCAAACATTTTTGAGTCAATGTACCAAAGTAGATATTAGGGAACTGGGACTGTTCACCCTCAAGAAGAGATGACTGAGAGGGCACCTCATCAGTGTCTGTCAGTGTCTGCAGGGAGGGGTCAGAGGATGGACCAGGCTCTGCTCAGTGGTGCTGAGCAATAGGACAGGAGGCAGTGGGCAGGAACTGATGCACAGGAAGTTCCACCTGAACATGGGAAAGAACTTCTTTACAGCACAGGTGACGAAATGCTGGAATAGATTATCCAGAGAGGTTTTGGAGTCTCCCTCACTGGAGATATTCAAGCACCATGTGGACTCAATCCTGTGCCGTGTGCTCTGGGATGGCCCTGCTTGAGCAGGAAGGTTGGACCAGATGACCACTGTGGTCCCTTCCAACCTGACCCATTCTGTGATTCTGTGATTTTTAAGGTTTGAGACATCTGGACTACTTGAAGTGTCTCTGTGAGAGGAGATGTATCTTGCGCTAGAAGAGGCTGCTTCTCCTGTTAAGCGTAAAGGAAATGCAGGGTATCTTCCTTACCGGTGAACAGAATGTAATCAGATAAATCCTATAGCTTGTACCCAGTCTATGAATGTATCCATCTCTTCATGTAGATGTTGTTTCTCTGCAAATAATGACAACTTGAGAATTCTGGAGACTGACTGAACTGAGTTGTCTCAGAGCTTTTTCCATGCTTTTTTGCTTGTTTTTTGAAGAGAAAACTAGCGTCCCCAAAATGCTACTTTAAGACGTCCTACACCCCATAGCAGGTAGAAAGCAACCACTCAGAAGAGCTGAAACTCTTAATGGCCCACTTCTTAATAAAAAGATCTGATAACAAATGCTAAATCTGAAAACAACCTTCAAAGGAAAACAGACCAAAAAAATCTAGGTAGTAAAGAAAATTTCTGCCTAATGGTTAATATTTGTCATTGTTGCAAGCAAGAAATAGGTCTCTGAAAAGGAAATATTGGATGATGTTGCTGACTCTGGTGTATACTTTATGTTTACCCACAGATTGGATCATACTTTGGGGGTGTTATTACCACAGTCGACATTGATAGGGACTCATTTACAGACCTGCTTCTTGTTGGAGCTCCTATGTATATGGGAACTGAGAAAGAAGAGCAAGGGAAGGTATATGTTTATAGTCTGAACAAGGTAAGGCTGATGTTGATTGACCAGGAATAGAGCATGCTCTTTAATGTCTTGTTATCCTTATTTTAAATACAATATTTGAGCTAGGGAAGACGACCTCTTGAAAGCACAGAAACATGATTTTGATAACTGAGATTATAATACAAATGAATTTTAAACTTCATTCCCAAACTCTTTCTTGAGAAAGCGGTGTATTATGTAGATAAGTACTATATCCTATGAGCTGCAGTATGGCAGAGATACAAATTTATAGGACTACTTTTCTACCATGGTTTTCTTTTGCTTTCATGGATTAGGGAGCAATAAGGCTCATCCATCCTAAAAGTGTGATCTCCAGTATCCTTGTGACTTGCTTAGCAACCTAGAGCTAAACCCCATACCTCTAACAGCTTTTAAACATCTGACTAGATTGGGGATTGTACCAGCTACACCTCAGTTTCTAAATTTACTGAGTCTCTTCTTCCAATGTCTGTGCATTCTTTTTCATCTTTTCTTTTCTTCTTTTAGTCCAGTACCATTGTGTATTGTTATAACAATTATTAAAATATGTCTTAACAATGACAATCTCCTAAAATCCTATTTCAAGAAAAGAACCTGGAGGGACTGGTTATGTTTGACAAGGAATTTTTCCAGTCTCTACATGCGTGTTGCTAACAACAAATTGCTGGTAAATAGGGCTGGTGAGAAAACAAGAATTCCTTGTCTTCTAGTACTGTTTGTGGGGTTTGAAATTTGTTTTTCCTGTGCTTTCTTTTATCCAGCTCCAAATAAAGGAGATGCAGCAACTACTTGTTACTGCTAATTTCTAACATGGAATTCATGGGAAAGATTGGTTACATGCCCTAGTATCTGTGTATTTTTGGTCTACGATACACAGTGGATCAGAATATGTATGTTAGACCATGTGTCTACTGAGGGCAAAATTCAGTCTGTGTAAAAGACATGCTATCTTTTGTTCTGGAATAACTGTATTGCCATCTGTGTTTCATTAGAAACTTGGCTAACTTCTCAGATTAAGAGAATGCCTTTAGAAAAACTCTTTACACTGCCTAAAGAATGAAGTGGTTTACTTACAATAGCATCCAAATATTGTTTTGATACTGTGCGTTCCTGTGAACCTCTAACTTTGAGAAATATGTAGAAGAATCTAGAAGGGGAGCAAGAATGTCTTTGCCACACGCTGCTCAGAAAGAACACTTGAATTATAGTTGTAGAATCACAGTTTCTACAGTGCACTTAATCACTAGGAATAGTTTGTAATTGTTTCATTTAATTCATCCATTTGTCTTCTGGATAGGAGCTCTTAAAATGCTCTGCATTGCTGAAATGTTGGTGGAAATTCACAAACTCTAAATCTGCTCTTCCACAGACAAAGTTTGAATTCCAGATGAGTCTCGAACCTGTGAAGCAGACATGCTGTTCACCGTTAAAGCAGGACACCTGCAAAGTTCTGAAGAACGAGCCTTGCGGTGCACGCTTTGGGACCGCGATTGCTGCAGTGAAGGACCTCAACCTGGATGGATATAATGACATTGTGATAGGCTCTCCCTTAGAGGATGACCATAGAGGGGCTGTTTATATTTATCATGGCCGTGGCAAAGGAATCAGTAAAAAATATTCACAGGTATGAAGTATAACATTGCAGATTGCCAGCTGCTCTAAGGTATATAATGTTTATAATCATGTTTTCCCAACATAGGATGAGACTGTGACTTGACCAGCTGTAATGGCTTCTTTTGCAAATTGCTCTATGCTTTTAAACTCATACTGATTTAACTGAATCTGAGTCTTACTATTGCTAAAAAATATATTTGCGCGCTTTTATTAGAAACCTTCTGAAATGTTCTGTACAGCCAGAAAAACAGATATTTTGCAATCTGAAAATTTATAGTGTGTTCATCACCATGGTAACTGTTTTAGGAGTATCGTAATGAAAATTTAATGTAGTTAAAGAGCCTAAGCCCCATCTCATTGCCATCAAATGCATCTTGACTGCTACAAAACCCTTCAAAGTGCACTGCATTAACCTCTTTATGCATTTCACAGCGTATTGCATCAGGGGGAGATGGGGAAAAAGTGAAATTTTTTGGCCAGTCTGTGCACGGAGAAATGGATTTAAACGATGATGGGCTGATTGATGTTACCATCGGAGGCCTTGGTGGAGCTGCCCTCTTCTGGTATGGAAACTCACAGCAGCTGTCAGGACAGACTTTTGCTTGGGGTAGCAGTGTTACTTGCATGCATGACTGTTTGGACTTTGTAAGGTTACTGGTTTCATCTCATATTTTTGACACTGACTGCAAATATTAATCTTTTCATGTGTCTCTAGAGGAATGAGCATAAAACTTAATATATAGAGTTATAAAGAAATGTTATAGAAATATTTCTAGCCTGGAATGAGGAACTTGTCCTCCTAGACCATCTTCAAAATAGAAACTGATTCCATTTCTGGCACTCAGTGAAATAGGAAAAAAATAGGAATTGCTCTCTTTTTCGCAGTATATTGCATATTATCTTATTAACAATATCAAGAACAGGTTCAAATGTAAAGGAGTCACGAAGAAAACTGATTTTATTTTATAACAGGAAAACTGCAGTTTGACTCCCTACAGAAAATCTGAAAAATTAAGCTAAGTTTTCTGCTTAACAGTGAACTCATTTTCTTTTATGTATAGGAGTATGATTCAGATACAGTAGAGAGCAATATAATTTTTAAAGGAGAAGAGATATAAACAAGGTGACATTAAATCCCTCATTTCTAAAGCACAACTAAAACTATTTTTGTCTCTGGTAAGGAAATTGGTAACTCAGCCCCTTGCTTTCCCTGTCCTGTTGTTTCCTCCAACTCCCCTGGTAGGTGATCAAGTTTGTCAAGGCTTGCTACCATCCTCAAGATCCCAGCTTCTCCTGAACTTCACCTAGTAGTTTCTTTCTAAGAGTTCCATGTGTGAACACGGTGTGATGCCCTTCACTGCATTGTTGAGATCACAATTCTGAAGAAAGTTACCTTGCCAGCTAAATTTTTTACTGATTTAGTACACTGAAATTCTGCATCTCATGGCCAAAAGTGAACTGAATCAGCGCAAGGGATGAGATAGGAATGCATTGCAGGGGCAAAGGAGATTTAAAATGAAACAAACTGGGGACAAAACTTAGCCTGTTTATCTATCCACAACCTAAGAGATGGCATGCTACCGTCCAGATTATGTATAATATGTTCATCTGTGATACTCTCAACAAGGAGTCTGGGCCTTCAGTCTCTTTTAAAATGGATCTGGCTCTGTAGAGTTGCTTAAATGCCTTTGGAAATACTTCACTCGGTATCTGTTCTGAAACAAGTACAGCATTGTGGACAAATCCTGTGACTGCTTCATCTGTAATTTCTCTTTTACTGGTACTATGTATAGGATATAAAGTTAATTACTCTTCTAGACCATCTCGTTGCTCTTGTTCCCAGTTCTTTGGGGGCTTCCTCTCCTGAGTGATAGTTGAGCTTTTAAAAAGTGCTCTAGTGCTTCGTAGGTTTTGGCTCCGAGGACATTTCTTTCCTTTCTGTTTTTGTGGCTCACTTTTTCGTTTTCTGTCTGCTGAGTTCTCTCTGTGATGGCAGTTAACAGGCATGCAGTAATCTGCCTAAATGGAGAAAGGCAAATGCAGGCTGATCATGTGCCAGAGAAGCGCATTGCAACTGCCAATTGTTTTCATAGCATCACACAGCCAAGACAGGAGACATGAAATAATAGATGGCCTCTTAACTGGCACAACATGGCCAACGCTGTGTCTGCTACTGTGCTGCAGCATGGCACCATCATCATGTGCCACAGGAATCTCATTTCAGTTGTGGATTTTGTGCTTCTGTTATTTTCCAAAGAAATTTGAGGGATTTTTTTTCTTTTTATCTGTAAGTCTTTTGATAGCTGGACTCAATGATGTTAAAAGTCTTTTCCAACCTAAATGATTTTGTCTCTGTATTTGAGCATTGAATGCTGCATATTTTGTAAGTTCATTCTTAAGTTTAAAAAAGTTGCTGCTCTTATTTACAAGCACTTTCTTTGTGGTTTTTTTAAGGTCTCGTGATGTGGCTGAAGTAAATGTTTCCATGCAATTTACACCTAAAAGCATCAATATTCAACAACAAAATTGTCAGATAAATATAAGAAAAACAATATGCATAGATGCTACAATTTGTTTTAAGACCAGACTAAAGTCAAAAGAAGATATATTTGAATCCAGTAAGTAGATAAGTACTAAGCTGTGGAAGCTTTAAGCTATAAACCTCCTATCCTCGCATGCATTTATTAATTAAAAAATGGAATTCAGTTTTTCTAAATTCACTATTCAAAGTTCATCTAAGATATTTTGAGAAAAAAGAATATGTAGGGGAAAAATGCTTCATAGTATTGATCTCAACCTCCTTTGCAGGTCTGCAGTATTGGATTACTCTGGATGCACAAAGACAAATATCTCGAAGCTTGTTCACAGAAAGCCATGAGAGGAAAATGCAAAAAAATATAACTATCAAAGGGTCAGAATGTACGAAACATAACTTCTACATGTTGGCAAGTAAATCATTTAAAGTACTTTTCTCATGTTGACACTATTGTAACCCAACTATGTATTCCATTAATCACAAATTGGACAGCAAAATCTGTGTTTAGAATTAATCTTAAGAAGTGTACGTAAAATTTTTTTTATACTTAGATTTGTTTATTTATTTATAGACATATAAATATTTATACATTTTTACTTTTATGTACAGTCTCTTTAGCTATTTCTCTGTGTCTGTCTTAAGAGCATAACCTCACTTGGTGGAATCAAGCAGCTGTCATGGTTAGTAGTTTAGGTGCACTCAAAACTCAGCAGGAGAATGTGAGATAGAATTTCAGTTTGCATATTGGTGCAATTCCTCCTAATAAAATACAGTAAAAAAAGTTTAGGTTTGGAATAGCGAATATTTATTCACTGCAAAACAGAAGTGTAATTAGCAACTGTGAGTATGAATTTGCCCAGATTGTGCCTAGTGCGTGGAGTGAATGGGGTTGCATACTGTAAGCTACCCACATTTTAAATGTTTAGTGTCTTCACAGTTGTATCATAATGCAAAACTATCGATAAATGATGCCCAGAATTTTCTTCACCAAACAGCAGGCCTAAGTTTGACTTCACAAAAGGTGATGCTGCTGATGCTTCTCTTACTGATCCTTTGAGCATAACTAAAAGGGGAATGTCTGTGAGTCAACAGTTGAGATAGTCTTAAATGAAACTGGGCGGGACAGGCACAGGCTATGTGAAATTTTATAAGATACACAGAAACCTTAGTAGATATTTGTAAGGAATGTGTAGCACATTAAATGCAAGCATCAAGATGTTTGTCTAGCAAGGATGGAAACAGTGACAGAAAAATATTTTACCTCAGCATTTTTTGGGATTTTTTAACCTCCATAGGTACTAAAGTGAATTTCCATAACAGCAGTTTTGTTTTCCTTATGTTCTAGGATAAACCTGACTTTCAGGACTCCGTGAAGGTTCTGCTGGAATTCAATTTTTCTGATCCAGAGAGTGGACCTGTTCTTGATAGCAACTTGCCAAATTCAATAGCAGAATATGTAAGTTAGAAAGAGTCTGTATCAATAACCAAAGTATTTAAGGTAAAAATCAGCCTACACAAGAACTGAAACTATTGACTGCAAATTGGCTAAAGAGGGGGATATACTGAGCCTGGCCAGGAGATGTTTCCTCTAAATGAGTATTCAGGAATAAAAAGCTTGATTCAATGTGCATGTGAACCGTGCTGGGGTTTCAAAGCTGTTCATAGCTGACTGAAGATAGAAGAGAGTGCCAACAATTTTATTGTCAGGTTTTATGCAGATGGAGCAGAGCAGTGTTGTTCAGTTACTTTGGTGGTGCTTGCCATCATTCATACTTCTATTTTCAGAGTCTAGGTGAATCTTAGAAGGGAATGATGAGAAAGCTTGGGTTTCACCCATGTATTTTAAAGGATGCTGGCATGTTTAACTGGCTCGTCTTAGGGAAGACTTCTTCGATTATTTAACAGAAGACCTGTCATAAAATTAGAAAATGCGTTAAATGCAAGTATTTGACAATAAATATAATAAAATTAAGAATAAACATACTATTTTTGCAGATTCCTTTCACAAAAGACTGTGGAGCCAAAAATAGATGCATTTCAGATCTTGTTCTGATTGTAAAAGCAAGCATAGCCGGAGACAGGTAACTACGCTGGGTTTAATGTGTTGCTTGATATCTGTACAAAGTTTATATGTGAATTATAAATTCTGTAGTCTAATAAGATAATGCTGGGACATCCTTTCCAATTCAGAAACAAGATAGTCTGGGGACTGAAAGAAGTTTCTCTCTACGTTAAAAACAGATTCAATAGTTAAAGTTCAACATTCTTACTTTGTTTTACAGCTCTTCTCCATTCATTGTAAAGTCGCGCAATGATAAGTTCACCATCCAGCTCTCTGTGAAGAACAAAAAAGACAGTGCCTATAATACTAGAGTTTTGGTTCAATATTCTCCAAATATTATTTTTGCTGGCATTGAGGTAGGATTTTTTTCACATCATCACATTTATCATAACCTGTATTGCTGGAGAGATCTGAAGAAGCCTTTTTATTAAACCTGAATTTGACTGCTTGGGCATCATCACAGTTGATTGAAAGAGATTCCCCAGGTCTGTTCTCCTTGCTTATGCCTCTAAAAGAGTGTGTTTATTTTGACATGAGTGGACTCTTGCCTAGCCCTGTCCATAAAATACAGATGCAAATTTCAAAATGGCACTTAGAAAAAATGCCTGCCTCTTAGACAAACGTCAGCACTATGACTCATCTGCCCATCTGTAGAGCCAGAAATGCCATGCTATTTTTCAGTAGAACTCCCGAGACCCTAGAAGTCTCCTTTTCCACGTGTATAGAGAAAGCACTTTTGTGGTAGGACTGGATAGATCAGTGCCTGTGTCTTCCCTACCTCAGACAGCATTTCCAAAAGCGCCTGTTTTTCTTTCTGGCTCATCAGACGTGCTGCAAATACACCTCAGTTCCGATGGGAAGCATTTAGAGCAGTTTGCTTTCTGTCAACAGTCCTGATGCTGCACATTAAGAGAAGTCAGGGGTCCATAGAAATGTTGAACCTATGGCAAAAATAACTTCTTATTTATTTAATTCACTTCTGTTGCTACATTAAGAACATATTTTAAACATTTTAAAACTGTTTAATTATAGATATATAGATTGCTAGACCCCATGACTAATTTGCATTATGTCCCCAGTAAGCATATAATAGTGAATGTTCCAAACGCTGTCATTGGAAAGCATAAAGCAATTAGTTGTTGTAAATATTCGTAGGTGGAAATTGTTTTGCAGAATTTGTGGCTTCCTATTTTTGTTCTAGTTCAGTTAAGGCTTTGGCTCTTACAATGTACTGATAGTGAAAAGTGTCAATGGTGTATCTGTTCAACAGGTCTATGATGCTCAGTCAGAATTTAAAAAGAGTGTGCACAAGGCCATGCTTTCACTTTCTTTTTCCCTTTAGGATATACAGAAAGATAGCTGTGAATCTAATCACAACATCACCTGTAAAGTGGGATATCCATTTCTAAAAACTGCAGAAGAGGTAAAACATCTCCCTGCATGCAAGTTCTCCTTGCCCCATGTTGTTCTAAAAGGCAGAAGAGTCCCTATCCCTTCTGAAGTTCTTTTCTCCTGTGTTCATCCCAAAAACTGCCCATGCATTTTTCCCAAGCTATCCTTGAAGTCAGCTGCGCAGAGCCAGATGGGAAACCATCAGGTATTCAGTCCATGGACTGTCAGTTGTGGTATGTGAGGAGGTAATAGATGCATATTGCCGTCCTTGACCCTGTCAGAAGGCAAGTGGCACACAAGTGACACGTGTGACCAGAAGTGTCTGTCTCCAGGCTTTCCACAGCCTGGAGCCTATAAATTTAGTTATTTTGTATATAAAATGTAGTCCATTGCTTGAAAACAGAATAAGAAGGTATGTGGAAATGCTAGCCCAGATCTGCCAAAGTCCAGCATCAAGACTTCATGTCTGCTCAGGGAGGAATGAGAGGCCTTTCCAGCAAGTAGTCCACTTAAAATCAAACTCCATCTTCAACAGTTCCAGTGATGTTGGTATCCCCTGTTGGAATGGAGAGCGAGCTTTAGCTAAACTAAGCCTTTGAAAAGCCATACTTAGGTCTTGATCTTCAATTGGGAAATATCAATTTGCATGCCAATAAGACAATCTTTCCTGCCAGTTTCTTGTTTCTCCTCTGTCGTTCACAGGGAGGGTCATGAGAGATGTCTTCTTATATTGCCTCACCCACAAGCATTCCAGCTTGTGTCTTGGACTTGTAGGGATTAAGTCAACTGTTACCTTGAAGCCAAATAAGTTACTGTCCAGTGCCTCAGCTCACTTTACTGGGTTTTTCACATTTTCCTTTCATGCTTCGTCTGTTAATTTGTCTGTAGCTACAGAGCCCTAAATTTAGAAATTTCACACCTTTCTTTGCATTCAGAAGTAATTAATCTCTGATTCACTGATAAGCATCCCTAATATATTCCTTTCTAAAGCTGCTTTTTGTTTTAAATATGAATATCTAGGACAACTTCCTGTGGACCACTTTGTAGTAAAGATTCATCACATAAAAGGAGAGATAAAAGTCTGAGCTTAAAGGTCCATAGAGTAATGAATAAGAAAACCTTTGCTTCATATAAAATTATGCTTAAGTTTCAGGATATGAAGAAGAACATTTGGGGCAGTGTTGCCAAATTTTGGGTAGTGCCAAATTATTATAGATTTGCCCCGGTTATAATAACTATGAGATTTTTTTGAGAGCTAGCAGTCTCTCTTTTATTTACCTGGTAAACATTTCTTTTTGGTGTTCTAGGTGTTCTACCATATATTAAGTTCTACCATATTCCAGTTCTACCATATTAAGTTCTTCTACAGGCAGCTCATCTCCAGTGTAATAGGCAGACTTTGAAGATTTGTTTCCTCCTCATTAGAGGGAAAAAAGAGGTTTTGATAAATTGCTTGTAAGAACCATTGCTTTCAGTTAAGTGCTATTTAGCCATGTGTTTCTAAGACACTATGTAAGTTTTTTTCCTGAGGTTTTGAAAATTTGAGGCTTCTGTTTAATAAGTGATAACTATTAGATTTCCTTCTTGTTTGGGACAAATTCAAAATTGTGAATTCATTCAGATTCATAGAAAACTGGTAAAATATGAATAAGGATTCCATACATAAAAGCAAAGAATTTCATTGTATCAATCCCTATTAGTGTGTGCTTTTTTTTTGCCTTTTAAAATGTGTAATGTATTTCTCTACACAGATTTCCTTCAAAATATCATTCCAATTCAATGCATCGTACCTCCTGGAAAATGCTACTATTCATGTATATGCAACAAGGTTAGTTGCTGTCCTTGCCTTCTGTTCTTTTTTTCGGAAAGCTCTACAGTTTTGTGTTTCATAGTAAAACACAGGTGGCTTCTGAACTCACAAGTGCTTAAACCTTCTGTAGAGCTGGCACCCTTACAGATGCATTCAGTCCATCAGTGGATTGAGTGGACTAAATGAATAGCTGTTACTCTCTATAGCCTGAGAGTTGCAAGTGAGTCATCATTTCCGGTTGTTTTACCTTCAGCAAAGGTTTATCCTCCTAGAGAATTACTGCATACTTTAGCATGAATCACAGTTAACAAAAAGCTCTGGCCTTCAAAGAGTGAGAGCATTGCAGACGTTGTCCCCAATAGGGTAAAGGAATGCACTTGCCATCAGTGTTTGCTATCCCTACAAAATCTGGGGATGGTGTGGCTCTTAATTGATCCATTTTCATTCAGTGACCTGCAGTCTGTAATTTTAACAAAGGTGCGTTTATGTGGTTGGGCTGGTGCAGGACTTTAGTTACTGGAAATAGTATTTTGAGTTTATTTTTAGGAGACTGTACTTAACTGGAAATGAGTAGTGTGCTTTCCAACCCAGAGCTGTAGATATTTCCATTTCCTAAGATCCCTTTCCACCCAGTAGTTGTGTTGTGTCTCCAGCGATCTGATCTGAGTGACATATGTCATTTTGTTTTAGTGACAGTGAAGAACCACCTGAAACCTTGAGTGACAACAGAGGACATGTTACAATTCCAGTAAAATATGAAGTAGGATTAATATTTGTAAGGTATTGACACTTCTCTGTACTTTATTTGCTAGCATAGTAAGTTGCAGATGTTCAAAGAGAATACAGTATTGTTTTGTTGTTGAAATGTGCTCAGTATCTACAGACAACAGCTTCAAAGCTCATAAAGCAGAAGCACAGGCTTCAGTGAAAAAAGAAGTCATGAAATAATGGAAGAGTTACTGTCCTTGTCTTGCTGAAAATCTGTTTTATCTATTTAAATTTGCTCTGCAGTTTGCAAGTACAACAGCAGCTTTTGTTGGTTCCTGTACTTTGCTGTATTCATTCAAAGGTGTTTCAGGTACATAAGAAAGCAGATACTTCCAGCTTCCTGATGGCCAGGGGTTTGTATCACTATAATATTGCATGGTGTAGTGTTTGATTTCCGTCTTCAAAAATTAGCCTTAGTTTTAAGTTTTGAGCATTTTTCTTTTTAAGTTCAGGCTTATACTTTAATGCAGGTCTCATAGTATGCTTTCTTTTCAGAAATATCCATAATTCAGTTAGATTCCATCCCTGAAAAGCATTCTGAACACTATGGGAAAACAGCATTTCATGGTGTGCAAGTGGAAATTATTAAGCCAAATTCATTCTGGATGCATTTCATGGTACAAACCCAGCCTTTTTTGTCCCATAGGGAATAAGGCTGAATTTAGAACATACTGGTTTTGTTCTGTTTTTGCTTGGTTCTGTCTTTTCCAGGATCCTGCCTGTTTCACATGGCAATGCCCAGGACAAGGGACTGCACAATTAGAATAAGGACAGCAAAATCAGACCCTAATGTGTTAATTTTGTGAATAATATTTTCTTTTTTTGTAGTTATATCTGAATAAAACATTCTAAATGTACATAATAAATAGTGGGGCCTATTCAGAGAACAGAGCATTTGAACTTCAGTGGATGTAGTAGTGTACT
Organism: Acanthornis magna; assembly: GCA_036785705.1. NCBI lineage: Eukaryota > Metazoa > Chordata > Aves > Passeriformes > Acanthizidae > Acanthornis > Acanthornis magna. Next base: position 10,475,405 of record JAWUZG010000036.1, read on the forward strand.
TGTAATTGCAAGAGTGGTCCTGAAATTCACAAAATAATGAAAATACCTGTATTATTAACTCCAAGAGGTTTTTATGAAGTTTGTGTGCTTATTAATTTTTTGTGGTTTTTTTAACCCACAGTGTTTTCAAAGAGCACCATGTTATAATTGCAGCAAATGATACTGTCCCTACTGCTATTAACACAACAGAGCAAATCGGGGATGAAGTTACTCTACATTATAGGGTAAGAAACAATAAAAATGTATGACGTATATACTGTCTTAATTTTTTTTCCATTTGCTTTGAATTGCTTTAAGTGCAGTTATACCATATATTAAACCCTCTACATGCATATTTTGTGCTTAAAACCTTTTTTTTCCCTCCATGCTTTGGAATATGGTGAGTCAGAGGATCTCAGAGTGGTCCACCTCCTGCAGAGTAGTTCTGATGGGTTTTAGACCTTCTGTCCTCACCTGGGGAAAGAGAGCATGCGCTGGTAAATGAAAATGTGAACTATCCCTATTGTAGGTTAGAACAGCCATTTCCAAAATCCAGTCAAATTTATAATAGGCAAATGCCATGCTCCAAGAATTTAGTCTTCCTACTTGAGTAAATATTGCAAAGTAAAACCACATGGGAAAGGTATTTAATGGACTCTGCTCTTGAGAGATCTGCTGGACTGTTACACCCAGCTCTAGACGTCCCAAAATAAGGACAATAGACATGCTCAAGGGACATAGACATGCTCAAGGGGGTCCAGAGGAGGGCCTTGAAAATGATCACAGGGCTTGAGCGCCACTCCTGTGAGCAGTCAGGTACAGTCAGGGCTGCTCAACCTGGAGAAGAGAAGGCTCTGTGGAGACCTCTTTGAGGCCTTCCAGTACCTACTGGAAAGCTACAAGAGAGCAGGAAAGGCCCTTTTGACAAGGACATGTAATTATAGAACAAGGGGGAATGGCTTTAAACTGAAAGGAGGTGGGTTTAGATTGGGTATCACAAAGATATTAGGTGGTGAGACACTGGAGAAGTTGTGGATGCCCCATCCATGGAATTGTTCAAGGCCAAGTTTGAGGAACCTCTTCTGGTTGAAGGAAGGTGTCCCAACCCATAGCAGGGGCTTGGAACCAGATGATCTTTAAGGTCTCTTCCAACCTAAACCAGTCCACAATGCTATGACTCTGTGACTAAAAGTCCAATCCAAAGTTGCAGTAGGACTGAATTTAATTATCTTGAGAGCATCCTGTTTCCCAGCGTCAAATCCAAAACTGAACAAATGTACCATATAAAAAGCACAAAACTCTCTGAATCAACTTCTAGCTGTAAAAAAATGTGATAGTGGAAAATTCTTGCTCTCACTAAATAGCAATGACAAAGGGGTTTTTCCTAATTTTTAGGCCACTGCATGCTGGTGCATTAGCATTAGTGTTTTACTCAGCTACCTTTTTTTTTTGTCTACTGTGAATGTTTAAGGCATTATTAATCTAATTTGCAAATCTTTGCTTTCTAGTCAAAATGCTGCTGGATTGCAGAGCATGCCATTTATGATCTTGTATGGTAAAACTCATCTCTGCAAGCAGCTAATCACAAATAAGTTGCCTGGAACAAAGAGTTTAAAAGGTTCTTGAGCATTTATTAAGTTTGTCCACTTCAGAGACAATATCACCAATTCAGCTGCCAGCAATTCCACCTAGGTGTTTACCCAATCCTCATCAGGCCTTTCCAGAAAGGCCTTTACAGATACGTCCAGTTGTCTTCTCAAGGAAAACAGGGGGAGGAACAGGTGAGCAGGAGAGCAGTTACCTAAGCACACCTGAGGAGGAGCCAGCAGGAGCCACCATGGATACAGCTGCTTTTCTCCCAAATTAAAGCACTTTTCGCATAACTGACTGTGGAAATGTTAAAGTGAAAAGAAGAAAATAAAATCACAGGAAAAAAACCCCACACAATCAAATACCGACAAAATGAGGAAAGTACTAGTCAAAGCATTTTTCTTTTTTTATAGATTGAAAAAGGTGAACACTTTCCAATGCCGAACCTCACACTGCAGATCTTATTTCCCAACGTAACAGCTGCAAAGAACACTCTTCTCTACCTTACTTCATTGTCACATTCCCAGGTAAAATAGGAATTTATATTTTTATGATCAATTTAAATTTGAAATTTATGTTGTAAGGAACTGCAAATTGCAAACATTTGGGATTATGCATTGCTTTTAGTCTAAATAACAAGATGCTGTTGTTTTAAGAGTATCTACAGATGTGCATAAGACAGAAGGGCAAATTTTCATAAAAGGAAACAAGCAGATTTAAAATGGTGTTGAACAATAACTGGACTATAACAAGGCTAGTTAGTTATATTGCAGGTGCTGAGATGTCCAGACTCAATATGAGCCTCATATTCTCTCCATTGTCAGCAGTGCTTATTGCAAATGCTCGAATCCTGCTGCGTACATCTAGAGCCCAACCTCCTGTCTGTTCTCTCCTTTCGGGGGCTGAAATTAACTTTCCTGCATGTCTGCTCTCCAGCACTAGCAGTCCTCTGGCTTCTTCCTTCTCTGGGGCACTGAGACATCTTGAAGGGGATGGTAGGTCATATGTTTCAAATGCTCTTCACTGCTGCCCTCATTTGAGTTTTTCCATTTCATTCCTCCAGTGCAACTGGCAGAGACCACAATTCCAACAAATTCCATTATCCTAGAACTGTAGATATTACAGCTATAGCTATATCAACAACTACATGGCTGAAAAACCCAACTATCACTAAGTGGTGATCTAAACCTCCTTTGTTTTTTCTTTTGCTCAGAGACATACGTATCTGCACCTCCCTGCAAATAATTTCACTTAGTTTTGCAGTGTTGCTGAACTGAAAAGTAAACCAAAATATATGAATGAAAGTTCAAGGTTCACTTTAAAACAAAACAAATACCAAGTGAACAAAAAAATCATATTTAGAATACTAAAAAGGTTGTGTCTGTTCTTGATTTCCTTCTTCCATTATTTTCATTCCTACTCAGTCATCCCATTTGACACAAGTTTGCTCATAAACTCAATAAATCTTTGGTTTTTCTAAGGCAAATTTCATGTCCTGCTAGCTACACCCCAGTGACGGTAGTGTACCAAAGTGCACTGCAGGGGATTTATAATCCTTTTAATGCTAGAAATGTGAAAGTCAACAACCTGACTGAAAAAAATCAATTCCCCCACACTGAAGACACCAAAGGATTTCCTAGCTGCCTGTGGAGGAGTCACAGAGACCCAGCAGTGCTCCAGCATCCGCTCCCCCTCCCTGGGCATTGCAACTGAGGATTCTGCATCCTGCACTTAACCTGCCTGTCTCTTGCTAGGGCAGAACCTCTGTGGATTCCCATGCAAAAGCTGTTTAGCTCATTTAATTGCCAACTCTTGCTGGTTTGCGTGGAGGTCATCTCACAGGAAGCTCTTGTTTGCTTCTACAGACGTTTAAGTAGCTCCATAGAGTTTAGGTTATCTCATAAATATTTCATCTGCTATTTGAATAATAATACTTCAATACATACGCTATCTGAATTTCCTATTCTGCACTCTTGTAATATGCTATTTTATTGCATTTAGTGGTTAGTAAACATTATAATTTTATTAAATATTAAATATTACTAATGTTGGCTTGTTTCCAGATCATTTTTTGTATAGATTGCATATCCTGACAATAAGAATATTATTTGTAATTCTGCTTACAGAATGCCATCTGCCAACCTAGTTACCCTGTAGATCCCTTAAAGATCGGCACTGGGAAACCATTTGTGTTATCAAAAATAAAAGAACCTACAAGGGATACAATTATGGTAAGCCTGCTTAAGGTATATATATATTCATCCCAGATATTAATCCAGATCTTGGAGCTGAGTACTTCTGAAAAAGGTGTATAAAAGCTGCTCTCAAACTGTATCATTTGGAAAGTTATTTTGTTTTAATAGCATAGAAAACCTTTTGTACACAGACAGACTATAGTTTTTATTTGGCTGCAAAACTCTATGAGGAACTAAATTTAGATGGTTTGGGGTTTCTTTAATTTATAAAATATGTAAATAGCAATAGCACATTTGACCACTAAATAAATTGTTGCCATCTGTGCTCCCATTGTAATTAATAAATAGTAATATTTTAAATGGTTCTTATCTCCCTTTCAATTTTTTTTAGACATCCAGTAGAAAATATACTCAAATGCTAGAACTGTGACCTGACAGATTTTCCACGCAACTCTAACTGATGATCCCATTGGGAAAGGACTAGTCCTTCATATTTAGATGAAAGAGTTGCAAAGTAATTTTGCTGCTGTAGTTATGTTTAGCGTGTCAGGGGAAAAGCATCCTCAGCACAGAGGTGCAAGTGGAGTTTCTGTTGCAAACGAAAACATACCGTGGGAAGAGTATCTCGCCATGCTTATCGTCGTCCTTCACAGAGGTGACAAAAGCCTAGGCTAAGCGAGTGTTTCTAACTTTTTACAGCATGATCCTGCTGGACTCGTGGCTAGCAAGTGATACTAGGAATTAAAGACACTTGAATTTTCACACACACATATTGCCCTGTTTGAGCAATTCAGGTGTCCCAAGATTTGAAAAATGTTGCAGAAAAGCCATAGCTGTGTCGGTAGAAAAACACTGGCTTTTACAAGCGGTGCCTCCTTTAGGAGCTCTGTGATGACTTTTGCTCCATAGCTGAAGTGGCAGGGATTGCTCAGGGCTTGCTAGCCTGCAAAAATTGAGTCTATGCTACCACAGCATGAATATCTGAACCTGTTTTATAGACTGCAGTGTCATTTTGACATAAATGCTACAGAAATTAATACCAGTTTAATATTGGTGTCATAGCAAGTGATCTGTACATATAGTAGTTTACATGTTTTTATTTTAATGATGAGAAAAGTCCCTTTCTATTACCTCATGCTGGTCCCTTTTAAACAGGACTGTGATACATACAGCTGTGCCTCTATTAATTGTGCCCTGGTCCCATCTGACATATATCAAGTCAATGTTTCATTAAGAGTATGGAAACCTACCATCATAAAAGTAAGTAAATCCTGTTTGTATTCAGAATACTTTTGGGCTTGAGCAACTTAAGCCAGTGTTTCTAATGTCTAGTTAAAATTGTGTCTTTCATTTTCTTAAGTGTCCCCTCTAGTATTTCAAATAGTTTCTTTTGCTGTTTTAAATTTTCCTTATAACTCTGTCAGATGCGCTTTCTTATCCTTAAAGTAAGTATTTATAACTTAGCAGGAATTTAAAACCATGATAAGAAGACACCCCTTACTTATTCTGTACTGAAGATCATTTTTTAATAGCTGCTTATGCATCCACAAAGTCTAATACAGCGTATAAAGAAGGGTACATAGAAGCACATGTTTTTTAAGTAAGTCTTAACCTGGAAAGATTTCTCAACTCTAGAAAGGACTTTTTTTGGTCCAAAAGACCAGAGGACAGACAGCAGTATTCCAGGGTTAAATTTCTTTCCAGCAGTATTGCTGTCTTGCAAACAATAATGTGTGTGCTGAAGGTGACATACATGAGCAGTTTCACTGTCTTTCACGTTTTTCAGCATCTCCCAAACATTAAGTTTTTCTTTCCCCCTTCTCATTGCTGCAAAGCTTTCTACTTCAAAATACCTGACTGTAAACGACAGTAATTACTCTCTTCCTTCAGGCCAGTATTCACAGCTTAACTCTTGTTGTGAAAGCATTACTTAGGAGTGAGAACTCATCACTGATTTTGAGAAATGACCATCAAAAACTGGAGGTAAGAACATGGTAATTGATGTATTTATTCTTCACAGAATTTACTGTGCTATGGAATAATTTATTTTAATTCATTACTAATTGACTGATTGTTACCTGTAGGAATGCATTATCCTACTCAAAAAAGAAGTGATTTCATATTACAGTAGAACTGTCAGAATTAGTCAGAAAATAAACACCAAAAGCCCAATACCCACCAATGTACCTGGGTAAGGATAAGTACTATCTGAATTTTTTCTGCTTGTTGCAATATAAATACCTCCTGCAGCTATGTAAATTAAAAAATAGAATTAAAATTCTTTTAAGGAATCAATAATATTTGTCCTGGGTCAATTAAAATCAGTTTTTCTATTTTCTTTATTATTTCCATATTTATTCTTTCCTTCCACTTTATTACCCAGGATATATATATTTGAAACAGGATCTTTTATTTTTCAGAAGTTCACTATCATTTTCTTAGATAAGGAAATATGTAACTTGATAGCAGTGGTATCAAATATAAAGAGAAATGTCTTAAATTTTGTTAGAGGTATTATTTGTGCTTTTAATACTCATAATTCCAGGCACTTACAGTGTTTAATGTTTTGTGATAGCTTGTACATGCAGGACCTTATTTACTACAATGTCCATTTTTTCAAGCAAAAGTCTTATTATGTGTTCTTATTGTTAATACCCCAAAATTTAGAAAAGTAATATTCCGTGTGAATTACATCTTGCACTAAGTATTTTTGAAAATGCAAAAGTCAGAGGTCCTCTGTTAGCTGGTATTGTATCTAGAAATTTCTTTAAGTGATTAAAATTCAATCCAGGAGTAAAAAATACAGCTGAGAGGCTGGCAGATAATGAGATACAAGGAATTTCAGATTTACCTTTTTTAGTGAATGCTTAATGTTCAGCTCTTCAATGCTCTTTTGAACTAAAACGGTGGTCTCTAATAAATTCTTTAGCTAATTCAAACTCCTACTTTTATTTAAATGTCAGCATGACTTATTTCTGTTTAGTTTACACCTGATAAGCCTTGTTCAAAATCAAATAAGTATCTACAAAGCCTTTTACACTTATGCTTACCTCTGTCTTTCGAGGAGGTAGGCAATGAGTGAGGAAGAGTGTACTGAATAAACTCCTTAGCTTATTCTTCCACTGTTCATGGTTTTGGTCCTCTGTCCTTTATAACAATGACTACTGACTTGTAGCAGGGCCACCCTTATGAAGGAATGCACTTAGAATGTGCAAAATATTCTGTAAACACAGCCTTTCATGCTGGATATTATATTCTTAACTCCTTCCTACAAGTTTCTGTAGTTAAAATGAAGTGGTACCCTGGAAAATCCCTGCATACTGATCAGTTGCTGCTGCTGTTTTGATATTTTAGAAGGACAAATTATTTATTGCTTACATTCTGAACACTTTTCAGACCATGATTAAGATTTCCAAAGAGCACCCACCGGGTACAGTCCCCTTATGGGTTATCCTCCTGAGTATCTTCGCCGGGCTCTTGATTCTTGCACTGCTTATATTTGCTCTGTGGAAGGTAAGCTGCATGTCCTTGTCTTCATGAAGGTAAACAAATATGCTTAAATTCTTTGTCATTTCTTTCTCATAACTACAACTTCACAGACAATAATATAATCTAATCAGTAGTGTAAGAAATCTTGTAGAAATTGCGGGATAGCTAATTACACTGCATTTCTCTGATGTGTAACAGGTGGTGCTATCCACTTGAAACCTGTATTGCATTATGTTATGGAAAGAAAAATGAGAAGATATTTTAGTATGAATAAGGGTTTATTAAGGGATTTTTCTATCGGCTTTGGCTGTGACCTTTGACAACTAGATTTTCTCTGTGTGCAAGAGATGCAGGGCCTGTGGTGTAAGTCTTGCCACAAGTGGGCACTCTTCTCCAGGCTAAATATTTTGTTCATAATTGTGATAGAAGGTTACATCTTATGAATTTCAACATGCATAATCTCTTGAAAATTTTGAGATTATAAAATAAAATATTGTTTATTCAATTGAGTAACAAATATTATTATTAAGCATTTTAACATTTGATAAAATGTGTCAGTCAATCAAAACAATGATTCAGCAGTTATTCTACTATATATTAACTGTACTTAGTTTTACCATTCCAGGAAAAACAGTGTCATAGTCCAGTGATAAAATATTAATTAACTTTGTACAGTACTTTAAGTATCAAAATAGTATTAAGAACCAGCACATGAATGTGACCAGTATGGGTTGTGTGTTTTGACCAGTTCTTAATCACTTTTTTCTTTTCTGCAGGCTGGATTTTTCAAAAGGCCACTAAAGAAGAAAATGGAGAAATGAAAAGAACAAAAAAAAAAAAAGCAGAAATTTTTGCTCAGGTCTGCCTCCAAAATGTTACTGTAAAATTATAAACTTAGATGCAGTGGTTACAATGCTTTCTAAATGCTGGTGCATTAAAAAAAACCTCAAAAACCAGAAAAACAAGACACAAATCAAGCCCTCGTACAAAGGAATGATGCAAAGAAAGAATCAACAATCTTGCGGCATTTGGTGATCTTCAAGAATATGCCTTTAAGCGTTACTCATTTTTGGAGAGTAACTGAGTTCAACGATTCTAACAGTTTTTAATAGGGAAGTTTGTATCATTTTTTTATACACCTATCTATGTGGAATCATTTTTCATTCCAAAGTACACAAGAAGTCAGCTTGTATGTAGCAATCCCAGTCTTTTTTATCACCTTACAATTTTCAAAAGCAAAAAGCGTCATTTTCAAAATTCCCTCCTTATGTCAGTTCTGTGGAAGCAGATTCTCAATTCATAAGGCAGAACACGTAAACTTTGAGAATGCACCAAATGCTGTGTTATAGCTGATACAATGGCAACTCAGAAGACAGAAGCACCTCCAGAATATTGGGTGAAAATTACTGAAATACCATGGATTTCTCTTTCTTCTCATTTTAGCATGTTCAGCTGAACCCAGGATACTCCAAGAAAGAGATTTTTATGGTCAAGTGGACCATAAAGGGTTGCTCCATTAAATCACATAACTCTTTGAACTTGAAATATATTTTTGGCAGGCCTAAAAATGCGCAAATCATTCAAGCCCATCTGATTGCACACTGTACTCAAATAAGCAGGGGCATAATTGTATCTGCAAATTGAAATGTCCATATTTATGCAGGAAATGTTTAGAGGCACCCTGAAAGTTTGACTCTTGCTGTATATCTTGGAGTAGCCAGCAGGGTGCTTCGTAAACTGTCACTGTAAATTTCTTGTGTAGCTATTTAATCCAATGAGTTTGAAGTGTACAAAATTATAATAATCAAAAGAGCACAGATAGGAAAGTCAGCACTGGCAAGCTTCTTCTAGTATTATAACTCACAGCTCATCTTTATTTCTTATGAGTTTAAGAAGTGATGAATTTGCATACTAAATAAGCACTTAACAAATGATGTTTATTTTGTGTCAAAGAGTAAAAGTTTATATGCGAATACACTGAAATGTAGATAGCAAAGGGTTTCTTTAAGAAATTTTTTCTTTCTATTTAGATCATTCAGTTTCTTCCTTTCTTTCATGCACTTGTCTTCCTCCCATGAGGATCTCTCCCTGGGGCTCATGGCTGTGCCATGACCTTGAGAGCTTCCTGTATTACTTGGAGCCACACAAAATTAACAGGAGAAAAAAGGAGGCATGCTGGCAAAGTGTGATGCTGCCTCAGCATGACTCAGTATTGGTTGCCAGTAGATCAGAAAATGCTGAGGAGGTGTTCTAAGTTCTGTAAAACATACTTGTTGGCAGAAAAGCTTTGCCTTTCCAAGGAAGCCAGGAAAAATTGTTCCTCCTCTTGGGATAAATATCCCTGAAATTTAAAAAAAAAAAAAGAAAAGAAAAAAAAAAAAGAAAAAAAGGCAATTTTCCAAGATGTTTGTGCTTATTAGTGTCTTTATAGTAATAGCTTAGAAAAGAGTAATAAATTTTATGAAGATTTATTTTTCAAGAAGAGAATATAAATTGGGTTGAACAAGCTGGCAAGTAAAACTCTGAAAGTGTGCCAGTAGGTGCTTCACTGCTTGAAAGATTCTGTCACTCTTCAGTCCCTTCTATTTAGTTCCTAAACTAGAGAAAGTAGTTATTGGGAAAGGCTGACCTATGTGAACGCAACAAGTAGGACTGAGTTTGGAAGTGTTTGCAATTTCTCCTTGTGTCTGTGGGAAGGTGGTTTTTTCATGGCAGCAGTGTGCTGAAGGTAGCAGCATGACTCAGAGGAGAGGGCAGAGCCCTCCGTGGGAACACTGTGGGTGGCTTTGCAGAGCCTGAGAGAGCTGCTGAGACAGTGGACATGGTTGCTGTGCTCCTCTGGACAGCTGGAAGTGCACCATGCCTGAAGGGGGTCAGAGCACAGAAGGCATGAATGGAAGCAAAAAAGTGATGTAGAGGAATTGCGGATAGAATCACTGTTTCACTCCTTGTGAAGGAAGCCAGAAATCTATTTGTTGAACAGTGAAAATAAATTAATACAGTGATGTTTTTGTCCCAAGCAAGATGCAGGTTTTACTTTAAGGAAATGTGTTATTTTGCCCATTTGTTTGAAAGATTTAAATGGCACTTTTCACTATAGCATTTGAATGCTTCAGAATTGTAAGTTTTTTTCTTACAGTATCTCTGAAAAGGCATAGCAATGTTGTTAACCTCTTTCGGTTTTGTAAAGGAACGGAATTATGAAGGAATGTGACTCACCTATGCACACTTAGAAAGTCTATGGTAGCAGAGGAAATACTTGTATTTATTATTATTCATTCAGTTTGTTAACAATGAGGTCACTTTTCCTGGCTTCATGAAATTATTCACAAGTTGTGTAAGACACACGTAATTCTTATGCAGCATACTTTTAAGTGTTTCACTATTTAGTTATGATAAGCTGTTAACCAGAGCTTTTCATTTTTCTTGTGACATTTCATATCTTATTTTAAAGCATCAGCCTAACTGAAAAATATGTCAAAAGAACAGCCTATTTCCCTAAATGAAGACTATGCAAAAATAAATCAGTAGTATTTATCAATGTAGAGTATGTTTAAGAATATTGTTTCATTTTAGACCTTCTTCGCACTGTAAAAATAGTAATAAGCTTTGTATAACCACACTGCTTTCCTCTTTGTCATGACGCTTTCTTCCTTTTCACATTTGTCCTATTATCACACTTTCAATTATAATATTTAATGTTTAAAAGATAAGTATACATACATACATACAAGTATGTCAAGGGGATAGCACTATAGCACATTATTCTTACATGGTTCTTAGCGATTAGTAAACTCGCTATTTTTACCCAGACTAGCCTTTCCCCACAGCACTGGAAGAGGAGTGTTTTACTGCTTTTCATGATATACAGCATAAAAACCTACTGAAAGCAATATTGCAAACATCAGGAACATCTCACTTAAATTTAGCAGGCACTAAAAGTACCAGAACCTAATTTTACAGCACGTAATCAATTTTATTACTAAAAATAGACACAGTAGGGTTGTAATGTGATTCTAATAACTAATAAGATAAATATTTTATTGAAGCAAAAACATGTAAAAATTAATAATAAATTGGGTGTGAAACCAGAGATTAATCAACAAAAGGATTCTGGCCCACCCAGCTCAGTTCCTAACCAGCACTGAAGCGGGTAACTTAGTGGGAATGGACAAGCTATAAATTCTCTGCACACTCCTGCTTCAATATCAGGTTGTTCTGGAGATTGCTGATCCCATACATGATTTTGAAAGACTTAGGAAACAGTATCTGCATTAGAGCAATCTCCTTGAGCAGCTGCTTGGGCTGCCTGGGCAGTTCTTTGCTTGTCTGGTTTCACTCTAAGTCATTGTTATGAGCCATTACCACAGACACAACCCACCTACCCTGAGCCCTTACCTGAGCCCTCTAGAACACATCCTGTGCTGAGTCATTTTGAGCATGGTGTTCCTCTTCCTCGGAGCTTGAGTCAGAGGAATCCACCTTAAACTGAAGCCAAAGGTTTTCATCTCACCTAGCACCAAGAGGCTGGAGTTAGGGTCATACTCATCTAACGAATTCCACATGATCTAATTGGTTAATTTCTTTAATTGCCTGTTGTATAGATGATGGCCCATTCAAAAATAAAAGCAGATAAGATAATCAGAATGTACTGCTCTTAACTATACCACTTAACAGGAAAAAAGGGGATTTACATACTTTTTAAGAAAGCCACAAGATTCTGCACAGCATTTTCTTTTTCCTGTAAAAGTATTCCATGTGCTTTATTGATTAAAAAAAAATTAAGAGTTTAACAAGTCTCCTGTGTAGTTTGTTTTCTTGTTATTGGCATAAGAATAATATAAAGTCATCTCAGTACCTAAAAACAACTTCATCTACCTGTCAATAGAAAGGCATTTTAGACACAAGCATTCTTGCATAGCATAGCATCAAGGAAAGTGTGATGTGGTCAAACTGTCAGAAATACATTGTCATTAAATTTATGGACGTCGTGCTTATATCCAAGTTTGAAAGCTTTTTAGAGAATTATATGACTTCCCGGCACAGAGTTGTATCCATGACATGAAATAAAAGTTGGAAGATACATTCATTCATCTAACCACTCTTCCTGTCCAGAAATACTTCTAATACAAGTTATTCCTGTAACCCAGATAGTCCATGGTCTTGCGTAATTGTAAATGATTCACATTAACTTCCCTAAACCTAGTAAACATTTGTATCAAAACTTCCTAGAAGACAAGGACTATACCTTTTATATCACAGTTAACTTTTAGAAAACATTACAAAACATGTAATAGCCTTTCTCTCATTAAACATTACTTCAACGCTGAATCACAATTCTCTGACAGCAACATCCTGTCTAGTCATGGGGGAGTGCTTGCCATATTAACTACTCTGTATATATCTGATCATTAAGGATTTTCCGGACATTGTCTATGGGAGCTTTTCAATGAAAATCAAGGGGGGAAATCCATTTCTGTTTTTATTTGTTTAAATAAATATGCTTTTTGATGGAATTGATGATTAACCAGAATCACTTTCTCACAGCAAGAAGTGTAATATGATGTATGATTTGCACAGAACTGGGTTATAATTCATTGCATTTGTCAGAAATAGCCCTTAGCACTTCACAGTCCAGAGATAATACCATTTCATGCAGTGGGTGAGCCCTGTAACAATAGTGTCATAAAGATTAAAGTGCTGATGATGTTTTAGTAACAACTGGCTGATACCACAGTTTAGACAGCACAACTGGATTCTATTTTAAAAAGTGGATGATAAAATGAGCTGTCAATGAAGTAATGTCAAACTGTCAATGAAGTAATGTTTTAGTTACAAAGACTAATGGCTGACAACTCAAAGATACTAGATTTTGTTCATTCAATTTTTAAAAGTGAGTGAAAGACCTCAGAAAGGCAGATTTTTCTTCTAACACACTGGGGCACAGAGCTACTTTACTGCTTTTCCCTGCTCATGCACTTACCCTTCTGCCCTTCTTGAGTTTCTGAGCATTCTCAGAAGGGACAGACATTCCTCAAGGGCTCATTGAATGTTGCATCTCCTGGGGATTTTTAAAGAAATTGGAGAGGGAGCAGAAGTATTCAAAGTGGATTGAACTTCTAGCGAGCCAGTTGTCTTGGCACAGTTTCTCCATCCCCTTCACCCACTCCTTGTTCACTTTCAGTGGTGGTGAAATCACGCTTCTTGCTTATGGTTCAGCTTGATTTGGTACTGGACATTAATATTCATTGGAAAGCTTCACATATCTGGTTCTGTATTACAGATGGTTTATTAATGTTCCGGGTATTGTTACTCTTCCTGGGGTAAAGGAATAGGATCTCTTTCTCTAGTGAAAGTTTCTTCATATTGTTTTCCATTACAATGCATTTTCACTCTGTTGGAGTGGATAAGATGAAAAACAGAGGAACTCCTCAGTTTTCCCTGAATGCATTTAAAGTTTAGCAATTCTGTGACAGTAGACATAGTCTTGAGAAAAGTAAATTTCTTTCTACAATTTTGGAGAACACACACATAAATTTTGCTCAGTATTCCTTTCTCATGGCCCAAATTAATAGCCATTAATAGCTCACTTTCTTGTATGCCAGCTCATAAAATCTCACTGAAAAAATATTATCTGGCCTCAGCCATTTTACACTGTGCCAGAATAGATACCATTACATCTCAAAACTTTTAGGATTCACCTAAAATTTCCAATGACCCTGTTAGCCACAAAAAAACCCCAGTTCTGGTGGCATTGATGATGAAGGTTTTGAGACTCGCAGGAACCTCACAAACTACTGAATTGCTTTTTACTGTTTACTTGAGGGGTCTGCCAAAGAGTCATGGTTCCTATATGTCACGAATTCTCAGTGTTTGCAAAATTGCTTACAGCTCTTAGCAAACCAAGAAAGTAATATATGCCTTATAACATGCTGCTACAACATAATTCATAGAGTCGTAGAATCATTAAGCTTGGAAAAGACCTCCAAAATCATCAATTCCAACGTTTGACTGAACACCATATTAACCAAACGAGTGCATAAAGTGGCATGTCCAGTCATTTCTTGAGCACCTTTGGGGGTGGTCCTAAAGCTCCCCTGGTGTAGTTTAAGGCTATTTCTTCTTCTGTCACTTGTTACCTGGGAGAAGAGATCAACCCCCACCTGGCCACAGCCTCCTTTCAGGCAGTTTAGAGAGTGATAAGGTCTCCCCTGAGCCTCCTTCTCTCCAGGCTAACACCCCCAGCTCCCTCAGCTGCTCCTCACAGCACTTGTGCTCCAGACCCTTCCCCAGCTCCGTTGCCCTTCTCTAGACTCGCTCCAGCCCCTCAATGTCTTTCTTGCACTCAGGGGCCCAGAACTGGACACAGCACTCGAGCTGTGGCCTCACCAGTGCCCAGTCCAGGGGACAATCCCTGCCCTGCTCCTGCTGGCCACACCATTGCTGATCCAGGCCAGGATGCCATTGGCCTTCTTGGCCACCTGGGCACAGCCTGGCTCATGTCCAGCTGCTGTCACCAGCACCCCCAGGGCCTTTTCCCCTGGGCACTTTCCAGCCGCTCTGCCCCAGCCTGTGGCACTGCCTGGGGTTGTTGTGGCCCAAGGGCAGGACCTGGCACTTGGCCTTGTTGAACCTCACACCATTGACCTCAGCCCATGGTCCAGCCTGTCCAGATCCCTCTGCAGAGCCTTCCTGCCCTCCAGCAGATCAACATTCCCATCCATCTGTGAACTGAGTACACCCAACCCCTTGTTGAAGTCATTGATGGAGATATCCAGCAGAATTTTCCCCAATACTGAGACTTGGGGAAATAACACTACTGACCAAATAAAATCTACAAAATGTGCAACATGCACACCTTTGCACATGGCATCATGGTTCAGTTTCAGTCACGTCACCAACCCACAGAGGGGGCATGACCTCCCTCATCACATGGCCCCTCTTCCCTGGCTATCCCACCAGCCCTTCATGCAAAGAACTTTCAGATTTCTTTCCAGTTTTTGAGGGCTTGCCTGTTTGTTCCCCCCAAGAGATATTTTCTTAGAAGGCGAATAAGAATTTTGTCATCTGGTAAGGAATGTATTATAAATACATTAGAAACAAAAGGAAGACAAAGGAAAACATCCATTCTTTATTGAACATTTTTGGGGAAATAGAGTTACCAAAGATGAGGAAAAGGCTGAGATCCTTAAGGCCTCCTTTGCCTCAGTCTTTAATTGTAAGACCAATGATGCTCTGGGCAACAGGCCCTCTGAACTGGGTGACAGGGATGGGGAGAGAATGGATCCTGCAATCCAGGAGGAAGCAGTCAGTGACCTGTTGTGCCCTTAGACACCCACAATTCCAGGGGACCAGACAGGATTCACCCAAAAGTACTGAGGGAACTGGCAGAAGAGTTCACTAAGCCACTCTCCTTGATTAGTCATCAGTCTTGGCTAAGTGGGGAGGTGCCAGATGACTGGAGGTTGATCACTGTGATTCCCATCCACAGAATTGCCTGGAAGGAAGATATGTGAAACTACAGGCCTGTCAGCCTGACCTCAGTGCCAGGGAAGATTATGGAAGAGATAATTTTGAGTACGATCACAAAACACCTACAGGACAGCCTGTAGGGGTCAGAGGGATCAGACCCAGCCACCACAGGTTTAGGAAAGGTAAGTGCTGCCTGACCAACCTGATCTTCTTCTGTTACCCGGTGACCCACCTAGTGGATGAGGGACAGGCTCTGGGATGCTGTCTACCTGGATTTCTGTAACGCATTTGACACTGTCTCCCACAGCACACTCCTGGAACAGTTGGCAGCCCAAGGCTTGGACAGGTGCACTGTTCCCTGGGTGGATGCCTGGGCCCAGAGAGTGATGGTGAACAGTGCCACACTGAGTCTGTGTCCAGTCATTGATGGCCTTCCTCATGGCTCAGTAATGGGCCCAGTCCTGTTCAATATCTTTATTATCCTGTTCAATATCTTGAAGATCTAGATGAGAGTATCGAGTGTACCCGTACTAAAGTCACAGATGACACCGAGTTGGGTGGGAGTGTTGATCTGCTGCGGATCCTCTGCAGAGGGATCTGGACAGGCTGGGCCATGGGCTGAGGCCAATGGTGTGAGGTTCAACAAGGCCAAGTGCCAGGTCCTGCCCTTGGGTCACAACAGCCCCAGGCAGTGCCACAGGCTGGGACAGAGTGGCTGGAAAGTGCCCAGGGGAAAAGGCCCTGGGGGTGCTGGTGACAGCAGCTGGACATGAGCCAGGCTGTGCCCAGGTGGCCAAGAAGGCCAATGGCATCCTGGCCTGGATCAGCAATGGTGTGGCCAGCAGGAGTAGGGCAGGGATTGTCCCCTGGACTGGGCACTGGTGAGGCCACAGCTCGAGTGCTGTGTCCAGTTCTGGGCCCCTGAGTGCAAGAAAGACATTGAGGGGCTGGAGCGAGTGCAGAGAAGGGCAACGGAGCTGGGGAAGGGTCTGGAGCACAAGTGCTGTGAGGAGCAGCTGAGGGAGCTGGGGGTGTTAGCCTGGAGAGAAGGAGGCTCAGGGGAGACCTTATCACTCTCTAAACTGCCTGAAAGGAGGCTGTGGCCAGGTGGAGGTCGGTCTCTTCTCCCAGACAACCTGCGACAGGATGAGAGGACAAAAGTTTAAACTGGACCGGGGGAACTTTAGGTTGGACATTAGGATGAATTACTTCACAGAAAGCGTGATTAGGCATTGGAATGGGCTTGATGATCTCAGAAAGAAAAAAACAAAAAAAAGGAAAACACATCCCTCACAAAGTAATGCATTAGGATTAAAATACTTCTCAAATAATTGATTTTCAAAATTCAAAACATTCAATGGGATTCAATGGAAATTTTAAGGGAGTCAGATTTGCTAAAAAAATCCTACCAAATGCTTAAGCAGCTTTTGATGACAGACAAATAAAAAGAGAGAATTTATAGATCTTAATTCCAAAAACCAGAAAACAATTACTATGTTTTCAAAATAGAAATGGTCAAAAATATAAACAAAGTCATATTCTGAGGAAATAGAGGTTCCCATCTTCTCCTCAGGTACTTTTAAATCCTGTCTGATAAATATTTTAAAGATACCCACTATTTTTAAGAACTCATGTGGTTATTGGAACTGTACCAAGGTCAATACTTTGGGAACTGGGCTGAAATTCCTGGAGTGACACATCAGCTGCTCTAAGAGATCCTGAAATTACATAGGTTGTGTTAGTAGGCTCCCCTGTAGGACCTCACTTTTGGGATCACAGGTGAATGGAACACTTCTTCACCGGCTTCATTACATCCCATTTATGTAATTTCCCCATGACAGGCAGAAGCTTTGCCTACCTGAAAAAAAGAATTGGCAAAAATAGTTGTATATACTCTGTGCAAGGCAGAACAGAGTTAAGTCAAAACAGCAAGAAACAGGTAGATTTCTGCCGGTGCATCTGAAGTAGGATGTGGTCTGTAAATCAAGAGCAAGACTGGGGAGTTCCTGTGTAGCACTTTGCAATGATTGAATGAAAAGCAGCACAAAGTGATAAAAATGTGTGGTTTGGATAGTAGCATAGCAAAGTGCTGTTTTGTCCTCTACTCACTGCCTATGTGATATCTAAAATGCCATTTGTGTATTTTTGACATTTTCCAGTTTTATTTCAAAACTGAATTATTACCAATGTCTAAAGTACATCCTCACAGCTAATTTTAACACATCCTTTATGGATTTGATTTTTTTTAGTAGATTATTCTTTTTCCCTTCAGCGCAGCCCATAATGTAACATTTTTGTTACAGACATCATCCTTCTGCCAAAAATAATAACTGATATTTGTAGCCCTTCCCTCTAGCATCTTCAGACAAACCACGTCAAAGAGTGACCTGAAGACATGCATCTTGGCCTCCTGTGTGTAAATTAGTCATCTTTCCAAGAATTCCTCACAGAAATGCATTAACAGAGAACCCCTAAGTTTTGCATACCAGAGAAACTGATTCTGTGGTCAGCTCTTGCAAATGACAAAAATGGAAATACCTGCATATTTCTCTGAGAAGGCGGCATTAGTTGTACATTTTTCATCACATCAAAAAGCTGAACAACATGCATAAGATGTAAAATTGATCATTAAGTATGCGTTCAACAGAATAACTTTTAAAAGCAAAAATTTTGTCATTATCTTCACTTTGCAACTTCCTGTTTTTCTTGAAAATGCAAAAACTATAGCAATCTTTTCACAGTGGTCAAGCAACCTGCTTCCCACAGTCCTTACTGTGAAAAAAGAAAGCTTGTTTGGCCCTTGATAACAAAACAGTTTCTTCTAATGTCCAAGTAATCCATATTTGCGTAGAACCAAGCCTGGAACTTTGCAAATCACCTCTGGCAGACATGGTGGTTTTGGCAAGTGTCCCAGTGATCAATGACAAGAAGGCATGACAAGGGACTATAAAACATCACTAAACAACAAAAACGTGTACAGCAAAGGGTGTATATCAGACCCCATTTTATAGTGCAGAGATAAGGAGCTCTAGCCAAACTGTTCTCTGAGTCATTTGATAATCAGTGTAGGTGAATGATAACAAATAGTAATTTATCTGACTATGTGCAATATAGGTATAAAATTTCTGAAGTGAGTCAAAAAGGTGAAATATTGCACAATACAGACACTCTTGTCTTCCATAATACGCAAAGTAAAGTTCCGGATTGTATGAGAAGGTTGTTATCAAGTGGTTTACAATAATTTGAAACTAAAGTATTAATCTAAGGGAGTATTGTTAAAGAATACAGTAATTGTCACAGTATTTATTCTCCTACAACCTATTCTTTGTAAACACAGAAGAACTGGTCTAAGAAGCAACACCCCAGGAGACAGCCTTTGTGTGTGAGAAATTATTCTTCAACATTGCGTCTGGATGAGAAAGAAAGTTTCATATCCTAAGGGCATATTTATAATTAGAATGATGTAACTGAATCAAAGACATTGTTCCTTAGGAAACTGAGATACTCGTCTTCAGAGATTATTTTAGGGTGGGGCAGAGGGGGATTCTAGGTTCATTTCATTATTGAGAAACCATTTTTCTCTATGCTGTGGTTTTTTGTATGTTGTTTTTTTTTTATTGTCCTTCCATTAGTATTTATTAATTAGTGGTCTTCTTCTTCCTCCTTGTGGAGGTATAGATTTTCTTGCTTGTCCTGGAGTGGCACACACTTGTATACACTCAGCGCAGATGGAAATAAAAGCTCCTACAGCTGCTCTTCCCATCAGGATTTGGCTGCTGGTCACTGGCTCAGTCTGGGCGCTGAAGCTGCGTCACTGCTGTGGTAGCTGCACCTTGATGTGCCAGCAGGGCTTCTGTGACACCCTGCAAAGGAAGCCCAGGGGCTGCTCCCAGAGACTCCTGAGGCATCCCTGGAGATGACTGGCCAAGGGTTTGGAGTTCAGCAGCAATGGTCTGGGGAAGTGCTCACAGTGAGTCCATGCACAGGCTCTTGCGTTAGGATGGGTAACACACCTGTGCGTCCTATAAAGTAAATACATGGAAGAAATCAAGGTAAATTACACAAAGACAGGTTTTGGCTGCACTTCCATCAAGTGGATTTTAACATCCTGGTGGAGCATTCTTTAACACCATGATGTCCATATAAAACCCGCGTCCGAACAAATACATGTTTAATAACTCCTCCTACTGAGAGGCTTCTTAATTTTAACCTACAGCTCAGTTTCCAAATGTTAGAAACAAATAAGAAGCTGAGAGAATACATACCTCTACAGTGTGTCACACCTAAAGGGCAGTGACCGAGATGGCGAGAAGGGTGAAGGAAGGAAGCATTTCTATTTCAATTTTCCAGGCAAACTGTCTTTTTCATTATACAGTGTTAATGCCAAGTTCAGATTATTCAGCAGAATTCATTGTACAAAATGCAATACATTCCATATGACAAGGTAGTGCCATAAATTTTGATATTTACTGGAACTGCAGGATGGAGAATACGCATTGCTTCTCAAATACATGCATGTACAGTTTTCAAACAGTGCTGACAAGGCTAGGTAGGCTGAAAGCTACACAGCACTTTGCATAAGAATTCTTTCTGATTTCTTAGGAAGTCAAACTCCTTACCACTCTACTCCCTGTTTTTACTGGCTTAGATTGTCTTTCTGGATATTGGCCTGGCACCCAAGCCAATGTAGCAGATTTTGCCTAGGCAATACATCCTCACCATCACTGCCAACTTCGAGACAGTTGTGTGGCAAGGCTTCTGGCTCTTGTTGGACTCCTGCATAGCTGGGGGCATACTCTGCAGGAATTTCATTTAAAGAAGAAGATGTAGACTCAGCATCATTAAATGTGCAATTTAATACTCGAGGCAGACAGCCATGCTCCATTGTTCAATAAATACAGGTTTTAAGACTATTCTACAAGTTTCTGCCACCAAAGAAAAAGAAGCATCCCCAACCACCAAAACTCCTAAACGCTGTTGTCCAGGGTGCCCAGGGCGGGGATGGTGGTGTCCCAATCCCGGAGCCCTCCTTCCGGCGCAGCGACGAGGAAAGGTCACACGGGCAGCGCCAGGCAGGGCGAAAGCGGGGGGGGTCTCTGCAGGGAATCAAACTAGTGGAGATCCGCCCGGAGCAACCCGGCTGCAGAGCCTGCAGGGGACAGCACCGCCGGCAGTGCCGCGGGTGCGGAGCGAGGTGCGGGGGACGGGAGCAGCTGCCTCCGGCCCCTCCACGGCCGTGGACCGCAGGGGGCGTGGAGGAGGAGGAGGAGGAGGAGGAAAAGAAGGAGGAGGAGGAGTATTTGGGGGCGGCTCGGAGCAGGTGGCGCTCAGTGTCGCGCTGGGAAGTGGCCAGCTCGGGAGCGGCACCGGCCCGACCTCGCACCGCGCCGGACATGGGCTCCGCGGGCGCGGCGCTGCCGCCCCTGCTCGTCGCGCTGGGTAGGTCTGGCTGTCCCTCCGCTCCGGGAAGCAAGCAAGGAATGAAGGAAGGAAGGAAGGAGGGAAGGTCTGCCCGCGGGCGCGGGGTGCGGAGCGGGGGGCGGCTTCGGCCGCGGCTGCCGCCCCTCCCGCGCCGCCGGGGCCGGGCGCAGAGCGCGGTGGGTGCGCGGCTGCGAGCGCCGGTCTGTACCTGGGCCAGAGGCGCTTCGGCTGTGGCTGCGTGCGAGGGCGATGAATCGGCGGCGATTTTAAAGCACGTTAAAATCCTGGAGTGGCGTAGATTTCGCTTTTCCGTAAATGGAGTTGAGCGCGCTGGTGCGGAGGGAACGGGGCAGTCTGATGTGTGAACTTAGGGTTATATGATGATTATACCTTTTTAAGCGCGAAGGTGATGTTTTCATTGTGATTGCTGCTCCTAATTTGCAAGAGTCCTCTAGGTCTGTTACGACCCTGTTGGGCAGATCTCGTCCCTTGGAAAAGGATAGGGAAACTTAAACCATCTCCTCCTTCTCTTGGCTAACTTAATTGCCATTACATGTATTTTCCTGGGAACATCAGCAATCATATTCACTTGCCATGAGCAAATTCCCAGGCAGTTTCAGAGTTTTAATAGTACTGTATACGCTGACAAACCCTTAATTAGCAAGTCACTGAAGAGGCAGCATGAAATGAGTTTTCACTGATGAGCTGTTCCAACTTGTTCTTTCAGTAACTATAGCGAACACTTCAGTGGAATGTGTGGCTGCAGGGTATGAAATAAAATACAAAAATATTAACCTGTGATGTGATATACAGTACACAAACGACCTGGCAATTTAAAAAAAATAAAATCTGAAAAGCATCAGTGGGCTAAATATTCACTCTGCACTTTTGCTTAATCTATCCTTTATTCTCCTGGTTACAGCCACTGCAAACCAGGTCTGCTAACATTCCCTGTAATTCATGGGGTCGTAGGGTTTGCAAAGGTTTGTAGAGCAGTGCTGAAAGCAGAAGATAAGAGCTGATTGTGAGAAGAGGATTCCCCTGGCATTGTGAGTGACAGAAGTGGGAGAGGTCTACCTTGTTCAGGCACTATCCATGATTGATCTTAATTTATACATCTGAAAGCTGTCATAATTTTGATTTCAGATGTGTCATGACTTTTCTTGTTAGCAGATACAATTACTGAGTTAATACTTGCTCAGGCCTTTTTGATCTTGTAGAAGTAGCAAGGAAAACAAAGTTTCAGGATCGGAGCGTTTTGCCTAAGTGTTTTTGGAATTCTACTGCTGTGGAACTCTTGTAGCTCCTTCACAATGATTTTCAAATTGCTTGAATTTTAGTGAACTGGATTACTTTCAGAGGTGATAGTCTTGAATTTAATTGGGCTATCTTAGCTGAATTAGTAATTACTTCAAGAAAAGATTCCAAGTTGTTCCAGATTTTATTTTATGTTAGTATATTAACTTCCAAGTTATCACCTGTATTTAATGGATCACATGGGGTGCTTTGTTTTGTCCCCTAATTCAACTAAAATTAGTGTGACAATGAAGAAGTGGGTTACTCTTTGTTGATGTGTACTTTAGTGTCTGGAAAGTCATTAAGACTTCATAGATGCTACAAGAAGAAGAGTTTTAAAACAGAACTACCATTTTGATAATATGACTTTGGTACCACCCTTGTTGTTGACCAAAAAGTATATAGCATAGAGAAGTAGATTATATTAAAAGGAATAAATGAAGCATTAACAGGGCAACCTATGCAACAAAGCCTGAAATTCTTTGGTTGTTACATGCTGCTGATAGATTTGCCATCTCCAGTTCTTTAAATTTATATTTTAAGCATCCATTTTTTTCCTTATCCTGTTCTTGAAAGTCAGAGCCAAAATAGCCCAGCTCTCTGAGAGTGAAGCCAGTGGAAAACACAGTAGCTTTCCTGGGCTCAATTCTGGTAACATTTTCTTTGGAAAGCTCTAGTGCCCTCATGCTTCAGAGGAGATATTTCAAATTTGGCAGGAAGGCGCTGTTTGCATTGTCTACCTGAATTTGGCCACAAAACAAGTCTTTGGAAAACTGTATTCCTCTGGAAAGAAATGCACATTTATCAGCTAGATTCTAACTTAGTTTATGTGCACCTGGTTGTGCACCTTAGTCAGAGGTTTCTGGTGAGGTGTTTGGTCTACATCTGCAAACACAAAAACTTTCTCTCTTGGCTTCTCATGTTATTTGTTATTTTTACGGCAATATCCGTTGTTGTTTAAGTCACTCTGCTTTCCAGTTTGCTCCTGGATGCTGGTCTGCTGACTGTCTCTATTGCATGCTCTTAACTGTTTCCTGGGCTGTAGATGAATCCACTTTTTCTCCTTTTTACAGGAAAAAATCAGTTCAGAGTGAATTATCAAGTGATAGTGTTAGAGGAAGTAAAATTTGGGGTGGCCTCAACTATAGTATCTCAGCAGGCCTTCACATCAAAGCCTACCATGCACCTTCCTCCTGCAACCCAGGATGTGAATGATACTACTCTAACTCATCCTGAAAATCTCCATTCTGTGGAGACATCCCTTGAACTCTTAAACTCTAAAATGAAAAATTGCAGCTATGTAAGGGTTATGCCTTTTGGCCTACAGGTCTACCACATGAGTGCCATGGATTCTCAAGTCTCCGTGTGGGACTGAAGGAGAAAACAGGTCTATCTGAAACTGGGGAGAATGTGTGTGTATTTCTCTGAAAAGTTTAGTAGAATAGAGAATTTCCAGTGGTGGGGACCTTGTTAGTAATGGGCTGTAAGGCTCTGTAGAGGGATAGAAGACCCTACTTACGAACTCTTTTTCATCACTAGATTTTTGTTTAAACTGGGAAAAAAGCTGTAATAATGGCATTTAACATGCAAAAGTTGGAAAGTGCCCAGAGTGAGTTAGACCTGGATTTGTCTCTTTTGCACATCGGTGCATCATGCTGTCACAGCCTACTAACAGAGAAAGATAGTGTGATCAGAGAATGAGCTGGAGCTCCTGCCTTGCTGTTTTGAAATTACAAAGTGGTCTAATGAATGAGGATGAAATGTAGGATTAAGGGAATTTTTTTTTTTTCTCCTTACAAAAGTGGATTCTTTCTCACTTTTTTTCCCCCCCACAAAAGCTGAGTACAATTTCAGACGAGTCATTTAAAT
Organism: Acanthornis magna; assembly: GCA_036785705.1. NCBI lineage: Eukaryota > Metazoa > Chordata > Aves > Passeriformes > Acanthizidae > Acanthornis > Acanthornis magna. The sequence goes on from JAWUZG010000036.1 coordinate 10,499,716, forward strand.
CAAATCTTTGACATGTGGTTGGAGCTTTTGTGTTCTTCTCTTTCTCTTTGCTCAGCCAGGGGTTCTCAAAACTGAAGCTGCATTTTCACGATCTGGTTAAGCTGACCTGAATGTGGAGCTGACGCTGCAAGGACATTTCACCCACTCCTGATTGCATGTTTCCACCATTTCTCTGTGCTATCACTGTGGCTTAGTCTGGGGAACAGGTCAGGGACCCATTTGCCTGAATAATTTTTTCCCCCTTTTGAGCCAGGTTAGTTTTGGAGATGAGTTAAACTGATCCTGCTCACTTGAGCAAATTATTTGTTAGTGCTGGCATAGGGGACAGTCAGAACTCGTGGCCAGAGGAGGCAGGAAAGTTGGAAAAGTTCGTTTCACTGGTAGCTGTCACTTCCACTGGCTTGAGCTGGTTGTGGAAGCATATCTTGACATGCAAAACTGCTCTGTAATCTCAACTGTGACTGAAGTCTTTGGAAATTGTATCTTGAATGCGATAAGTATTATGACAAAAATAAGGTTTTAGCTGTATCACTAGATATCCAAAACTGGTAAGTACCCTTTTTTTTTTTTTTTTTTAGTGGAGCGAAGGACAACCTCTCATTTCACTTGAGTGTTGAAAAATAAATCCATTGTCACATACAAATACTGAAATGTTTATGGTCAGGATATGTAGGCAATAATCCACAAGGAAGCTACTAAGGTTAAAATCATATACATAAAAAGTACACAGCAATGTACAGAGCAGAAAGGACTAACCTGATAACTGAACAGCAAGTGAAAATTGAACATTTTTTCCAATAAATGAAGCTAAAAGTTGGAGTGAAAATGCAGTGTATGATTGAAACACACATGCGTACACACCAACTTAAATCTGTACAACCTATTTAGATTTCTGCCTTTCTCCCTCTTCGTGATCATCTTTTGATACCTTGCTGTCCTATTATCATCTTTGTGAGTAATGTTAATGTTAAAAATAATTCTATAATCTGGAGATGGCTTGAAAGCAGGACCCAAACATGAACTCTTCTTAAAGTAAAATTGTCTCTAATTTTTTTCTTTTTTCTGAGGTAGCAAGTAGTAGGAGCACTACTGCATATTATTTTTGGAGTTTTGCCTTTCACAGCATTGCATATTGAAGTAAGGCTTCATTCATACTGCATTACAGGACTTGTATTTTGTATTATGTTTATTTTAGAAAGTATACAGGGTACTACCATCAGACACCTAAACATATTAACAGTTAATATTTATTTGTGCATAATTTGGTCAAAGTCAACATGAGACCCTACCAACAAGTTTTAACTGTGTGCTGCCTCTCTCTGGAACAGCCTATGAATTGTTCTTTGCTTTTTTGGTTCAGTGTCACAAAACTTTAATTTAAGAAGTTAAAGAAGTAAAAGTACAGCTACCCCTTGTTTTCATTGTGCTTCCTAGCCACTATATAAATATTATTCATTGTGGTCTTTCTTCACTATTGTTATTTTGAATGAATGAAAGTGGGGTTTGCGTGTACTTCTTGTAACATATTTTCATGAGGGCTAATGACTGGGGCTGCCTGTGTAACAGCTTAATGTCAAAACAGCTAAGTGTGAATAAAGTACTTTCCTTTAGGATTAATGCAGGTAAAAAGGAGTTTCTACATCTTCAGATGAGTAAAGCAAGTAATTTTCCCTGGCAGAAATCTTGTGCAGCCTCTATCCAGTGTTGTTATTTTCATTTAAAGGTTTCCTTTGTTAGGCTCTGTGCAGGCTGGTTCCCATTTCCATGGTGACCGTGCTGAAATGCAGACAGGACACAGGCTGGATTCTCATCGGCATAGCCATGCACTTGCATACCAACACATGTTATCTGCTTGGCTTAGGGCATTTCCATTAGGAGTTTTAATATTTAGAACTTCTTTTTCACACAGTGATCTCTGGCCCTGCGATACTGCACAACATTGGGATCTCAGACCCTGTGCAGCAAGACAGAACAAGTTGATAAGCTTATTTTTTGTGTAAATAATTTGGCTCTACTGTTCCAGTTTAGATTAGTCAAGGACATCACAGAACCGTCTGAACCTTAGTTTTTTTTTTTATTAAAAACTATAACAGAGAAGGATTTTTATTTTTAAGCTGTTAGGTGAAAGACTGACATATATCTGTGCTAAATAGTTATAGGAACATACCCCTTCTCAAGGCACTGATGAAAGGATGATAAAAATAAGTGAGTGTGAATTACACAGGATAAATTATACCTTCTGTCTATATTGGCCAAATGTGAGTATGTACCTTTTTGAAGCAATATGCAATAATCTTCTTCCTGCTCACGCTGCAGTCATTTTCTGGAGGTGGATAATATTAAAGGCATCTAGTGGAGTCAACAGAAGCATTTCTGTCGCTTCCAAATCAGGCTGTGATTTCTGAATTGCCAAATAAACTCAATATTCTGAGTGCTGGTAATTGCTATTTTAAATTATTCCCTGAGTAGGTTTTCAAGATCTTCAGAGGAGAAAATTTTATTTTCCCCTGGAGATGCATACACTGTAAAAATAAAATAAGACTTGCATATTATTCAGGACTTAAAAGAGTAGGCAAAGAAGTAGGATCAACACAGACTCTTTGAATGGAGGATGAGCAAAGACATTTTGTGTGCAACTGAATGGCATCTGCATGGTTGAATGTCACACATGATGAATGTCACGGATTCTTTTGTCCCTTTCAAATTGCTGTTAGACAGGGTGAAGGGCTTGGAAATTATGCACAACCCTGATAGAACTCTTGCCTTATTCCTGTTTTATTTTGCCCTTTGCAACCTGCTTCCAAGTTTATCATTCTTGCCTTATAACATACAGTTGTTTGCCCTCTTTTTTTTTTTTTTTTTTAATCACACAAATCTCTTTGGATAACATGGTTGGTTATTTCTAAAGAAGAGGCACTAAAGAAATCTTGGGAAAAATTACTGTCAACAGCACACATCAGGGAGAGAGTGTATTGCACCCTAGAAGTACCTGAGGAAATAACAGAGTTTGAGGATGGGGAGGTGGTGAGGGGTGGAGGGGTGTGAAGGACTGAATTAGGTTTTTACCTTTTATCTATCTGACAGCTAGTCTATCTGCCCGTCTAGTGATCTGTCTCAAACATAAGTGACCCTTAAGCAAGAAATCTGGCAGCAGTTGCTGCTGTGTTAAGACTGCAGTACACAGCGGTGTGTGATGGTGAGAGTGCAGATGACCAGGCTGCTTCACCCAGTGGATTACCTGGTAAATAACCACCTCAGCCAGCTGCAAGATCAGTCTTCTTACCTGACTGAGGAGTAGCTGACTTGTTCTAGGCATGCATGTGCTCAGGGCAGCTCAGGATGCTGTTACTAAAAGCTGTCAGCCCAGCACTTTCTGGGGACATGCCAGTGCCATGCCCTGTGCTGCCTGGAGCAAGGCAGCTGCCTGCAGGGAAACCAGCAGAATTAGCTATCTGTGTCTCTAACTTTTCCACATGCACGACAGCCACTTCTCATGACTTCTCAGTTTCCATGACTGTTGTGTTCAAGTTTCCCTTCAGCTGTGAAAGCATACTGGGTAAGAAATTGTACTTCATTGCATATTCTGCTAGAAGAACTAAAGAGTAAATTACTGCACTTCAGGCCCAAATTTATTCTTGGCTGGTCCTGTTCTCTTAGCTGGGTAAATGGCTACATAGGTGTCAAATCAGGGTAATCTGTGTCACGAGTTTGTGTCCTTGTTTCTCAATAGCAACATGCTAAAATAAGGGGAGTAAAACACAAAAGGCACCTCAACACCCTTGAGATTCCTGTCCAAAGCAGAAGCAAGTGGAGTGTTATGTCCTAAGGCAACTACTGCATCCTAGATAGTTACCAAATATCATTGAGAGGAGGGTGTGTGACTCAAATGTCTGTGTGCCTGTATTATTATTTGAATTTTCTGTTTGAAGAGGATGTTAATTGCTAACTAAAGAATGGCATAACATTCTATTAAATAGTTTTTTCAGTGATTCTATTTTCTTAACAATAAATTCTAATAAGACAAGGACAGCAGTCTAATATAATGAATTTGAAAACTTTTAAATTCCTGCTGTGTAGTATAAAATTCAGTTGTCTTTATATACAGTAATTTAGATGCACATAGAACTGATTTGATTTAAAGATATCAAACTCAGATTTAGCTGAAATTCCTCAAAAGATAATTTAGCTAACCTTTCCCAAGTAGAAAAAATTTAAGTGACCTGAGACTCCATTTAACTATGCTCACCAAATAAAGTTTGTATTTAAACATGTCTGAAATATATATAGGTCAAATTCAAAATAGCAGAAATGACTGAGAATGAACTCTCTTATTAAGATGGGCAAAACAATAAACAGAGAAGAAATCCAGCAGCACTACTCATATAGTAGTCCTTCAGTAACTCTGCTAATAATAGCTATCCATTTAACTCTAGCCAAATACCCTTTCATTTCGCTGTATCTACTCTCTCTTTTTTTTTTTGGGGGGGGGGAAGGTTGGGGGGAGGATTGGTTAGGGGTTTTTTGATTTTTTGTTTTCCCTTTCCAGCTGCCAAAAGCCAGCTCATCATATTGAACAGTAAAAAAGTACTTGAGTCGCTGGAGCTGTCCTTCTGAGCAGCTGACAGCTACAATAGACTTTGGTTCTGTGAAGACAAAAAAGCAACTGTTCTGCTTTTGTGGAAGCAAGTATTATCTCCAGAAAACTCTTCTTAAATGTACATGGGCCCTTGTCTCTGACCCCGAAATGTACAATGGCTGCATTTTACAAAAAAAGAAGATAACTTCCTTCTGAACTGTGACTAGAGATAGCCTGTCACCAACCTGATCACTGGCATCTGGGTAGGTCCAGTCTGATGTGTGAGCCGAGGGCTGGGAGAGTGTCTGCTGCAGCCCCTCCTCGCCTGAAACATGGTCCCCCTGCCCCAGAGTGAAGGGTTGGGTGCCTTGGATCAGCACTTTAAAATGCACAAAGAAACAATTTGCAAAGCAGGAAGGCTTCTGCAGCTGAGGAGTGGGTCTAGGGTGTTTGAACTCCTTCCTTCTCCTTCTACTGAGGTCAGAGATGGGGAGAATTTTGGGAGACAGGTGTCCAATTCAGCTTTTTTTCAAGAAATAGCTGGTTCAGAAGTAATGATAATTGTCACCTGGGAAATACGGGTTTAGTTCTCCCTTGAGAGTCGTGCTGATGTAGATTTACCTCTCAGTGTTTTCCAGAGGTGTCTTTGCTACCAGGCAATGAAACAGTCAGACAAGCAGCCTCTAGTCCTTTTACTGAAATTAGTTCTCAGCTCATCTCGGGATGTATGCTCATGTTTCCAGACAGACAGGCAAAGATGCATCTTGTCTGTGGCCTAATGTCTTGGACACTTAGCTGGGAGGAGTTCTGAGTTGGCTCTTTTGGACCAACTACCCACACAATTCATACTTGGTAAATTGGTTGTGCATTAAAAAAAGGAATTTACTTAGCTATTTACTTAAATAATTTAATTATTTCCAGGTATAAATAGTTAAATTGAAAATCCTTCATTGCCTCTTAGTGTTGTATCAGAGTGGGATAACAGTAGGGTAGGACACTTTTCTCTTAGACAGGGCTGCTTCTACACCTGATTCATATTTTAAACTTTTGTGCAACTCGGTGTAATCAAACCTAAGTGACAGGTAATTTTAGGTTCATGGTGGGTTAGGCAGTACTGAAGTCTGGGCTTCCTGGATTGTTTTCCTGATTTTAATGTGCCCAAATTCTGCCTATGCACTATCTGGTGCCAGAATTGATCATTTCAAGGTGCATTAAGGTGCAATTTCAGGTGAGTGATTGGGACCACCTGCCTACCATTCAGGATGCCCAGCCATGAGCTCCCATTAAAATCAAAGGAGAGAAGTAGTCATTACTTCTGGCATAGGAGAACAAATGTCTTGATAATTATAGCTCTTCCAAGTATTGTATTATATATCCTGTGGTGCCTTGGAGGTTTTTTTGTTGCAGGAAGCTGATGCAGCAAACTTTTTACAGCTGAGGCTGTTCTTCTTTCTGTGGCTGTGTACAGTACAGAGAGCTAAGCTCCCAGATAGCTTCAGAAGCTGTGAGGGAGGAACAGGGTCTTACTCTTGGTGTCCTAAAAATGGCATGATGGCACAGTCACTGGAGCCACTGCAGTCCTCAGGCTTCAGGCTGCGACACTGAAGTGGCAGAGGGATGGATGGTGATGACAAGACCCTCAGATTTTTTCTAGTTTAGCCTTTCAGGTCACATTTAACAGTGATACAATATGATATAATACACAATATAATATGTTAAAATACACTGTAGTTTTCATATAACCGAGAGTATGATATGGGTTGGGAAGTACAGACACCTGTTGTTGCTTTCACTTCTTGATATTTGTGTGAAAGCATGCATTTTTCTTTATACAATCATGTTTTCATAGCAGCTGAGATGAGAAAATAGGGTATACAGAGAGCAGCCACATTGCTTTCAGTGTGATGACATGCATTTCCTCTCTTACAGTTGTAATGTGGCCCATGCTTCTCTGACTATATTTGGAAATATTCCTGGTTTAAAAAAAAAGAGAAAATGCTACCACTGATAATGTGGACACAAGGAAAGAGAAACTGCTGGAGTGAAATACCACTTGGAAAGTCAGTTTTTATCATAAGGAAGCATGCGAATTTTTTTGTTTATCATCATTACTTATGAAGGCCAGTGACAACTGCATAAAAAACATATATGTGTGTATAGCCCCACATACACTTAATCTCTTTGTGGTGTTCAAAAAAATTGTGGTACTCTAAGGACAAAGTTGAACAATCCTGTTTGTACCAAGATAAAAGAAAAACTGCACGGCATGATAAAAAAATGGAATTCATGTGAATTTTCTGTAAAAGAAAACTTTCCCCACTGAAAACATGGATGGAAACATGCCAGGATAATAAATTTGAGTAGGCTTGAATACTTGCTGTCTGTATTAAACACCCATAGGAAGTTGTCAGTCCTGCAGGAACTGCTCCTAAGCATTTATTTGCAATCAGTCCTGGTGTTTATAGTAGGTTGTCTGGATTTCTTAGCTCCAAAGGAAGAGCAGTATATTTGTCTGTTCTGGTAGCTGGGGAGGGCAATAGCTGAGGAGGGCAATATCTGGGCCACAAGTAAGGAAGTTATCAGGAGAAGGACAAGTCTTGCAGAGTAACCACCGAAGCTGTGGGTAAATTTGTTTAGATTTCTTATTCTGCAGTAGTGTCAGAACAATTAAATGGACAGCTCCTAGTTGTGTTATCCCAGTCTCTCCAGCTTTTAGTCACAATTGGTGTCCTATCATGTCTGGGCTGCTTTTATAGCAGGTCATTGATAACTCCTCAGTGCAGCTTCTTGCATTCCGAACCGTTGCAAGAGAAAGGCTTTCTCACACTCCAAAGCTCTCGGGCTGGAAACTGACCTATTTCCAGGAAGAAGAAGTTAGCCAACTAAGCCAAGAAAACTTGCTGGAAAGGAGGGGAGGAGGAAGGGTGGGAGGATTGTTACTAAATGGGACATTGTTTCTCCTTTGTTCTGAGTGGTGGACGTGGGGGAGGCTTTTTTGCCTATAGTTTATTTCTACTCTAAATGTTATGATTTCTATTAATTATTAAGTAGTCTGAGATATTGTAGCTGTTGTGAAGAAAGAGTTGGTCTCAAGAGAAAGTAAAACAAGTAGATGAAGTAGTAAAATGAAGACTTGCCTTTTTCAAGCTTCTGTAAACATAATGAAATAACAATAAAGAAACCAAAGTGAGGATTATACAGTACTTTGACTTTCATTACAAAAAGCAGTGTCTTGCCAATCACTTTCTTTGCTCCTTTTGATTCCTGTCAGACTTTCACATTGTCTGTATTTAGGAGGTTTTTCTCAATAAGAAATCTGTTCAGTTTTAAATAAAACCAGATTAACTGTGATTATAAAACTGCTGTTTTAGTATACGAGCTGAAGGTGTCTACATGCCATTGTGAGTGTCTTCTGATGTGGCTGTGCATATTGAAAAAAAAGAAATTACAGAAAACAGAAAAGTAAATATAAAGGAGAACACTAACGAGAAGGTTTTTTTCAGTTATGTTGACTATACTGGGTAAAGGTTAATACACCTTTCCAGTCTGAATTATAAGTAGGCCTTTATTTTCCTTGCATGTAGCAATTCCATGTAGCCTTCTCTGAGTGTACTAAAGACTGATGAAAAAGATATTTTATATTTATGTTAATTTGCAGGGAAGTCTCAAACAATCAAACAAATACAGAATTGCTCTTTTTACATGAGAAGAACTTGATCTGATGTCTTTACCTGTGCATGCACACAAAGCATGTCCCAATACAGTAAAGTGGACCACACTGAAGGCTAGTACATTAGCAAAAGGAAAAAGTGTCTCTTTTTCGTGACGATTTTTCTCATTGCAAGTGAGAATTGCTCTGAATTCTGAAAGCCACAATGTTGCTTCTGAAAGCCACAATGAAGAGCATCTATATTGCAATTCAATAGACTAAAGTAACTGCATGCTGGTGGATTCTTCTTTATGTATTCACCATCTTGTCAATAAAGCGTTCAAAATGCAGTGTATTATGAAAGATGGGTAGCTATTTCTATAAGAATACTAGACTAATTCCTGTTGGATTATTGCTCTCATAACATAGGTTCTGAATAATAAGAAAGTAACTTTACTCTTTCACCAAAATGTTGTTCCATTTAATAAAAAACAGTAAAGTAAGATTAAATATATTTAATATAAAGCAAATACTGCTTGACTACCCACTTTCATAAGTTTATTGCTTCCCCTTCCTGCCTTCATTCCACCTTCTGACTAATATTTCAAGGACAGTAGGTGATTTTAGTGCAAAGGGTAGGTTCCTGTACTTGATCACTAACTTTGGTATCTGTGAGCCAACTTTGGCAAACTTTTGCAGAGGGATGAAAAAATAACCAGCTGGGCATCAGAGTGAGACAAAAGTGCTTTTTCAAGTTCCCTGACAACTAAGAAGATCCAGTGTGACCTTGCACAATAGAAAATAGCAGAAAACCTACCCCAAAGAGAGCCCTTAGAAATATTTCAGTCATGGAGAAAGTTTGAACCAGAGTGTGCATCCACTGTGAGATGAAGTCAGTGGAAAACAACAGCTACAAGTTCTCTCATCCCTCCCACCCCTTTCTTTTCTCTGCCCTCAGCAGGGTCTGACAGGCTTCAGGGCCCTGCTGATGTGTGCTCTTTGTAGGTAGAAATCTTTGAGACCAAGGGAAAAAAATTCTTCATGGAATTTGTAGTGTCTTGGAGCAGTATAACATAAAGGGCAAAGCAAAGCCCTCTTCTGGAATGAATAGATATTTTATAAAATGCTAGACTGAGAAATTATGGCAATGTCAGCAGCAGAAATCCTAGTGGCTGCCAACCTAAGAAACTACCTCAGGAAGCAGACAATAATCCAGTGGGGTTTCCTTGATTCATTTTTTTACCCCAAAACAATTATAAACTAAAAACCATAGCTCATGGTTTTAGCATAATGCCAGGTCATGGCCTTGCTTTTCTTTGGTGACTACATCCTTATCCCTTCCGCCCCCAAATGTGTCAGGCTGCTGCTGGTTTGGGTTTGGGTTTCTGGGGCTCGGCTGCCCTGCTGGGGCTGGCACAAGAGGCAGTGGTTAGAGTGGTTAGAGTGGAGGGGAGCTGCCAAGGATGCTCTCCTGGCATCGTGACTGACACAAATGCTCACTCGCAAAAACAAAGGGTTGCTTAGCTGGGTTATACAACCAACTCTTCAAACAAGTAAACACTATGCCATTAAGGGAAAAAAAGGCAAAGTTTCCTATTGGCAAGGTTAATATTAGATAAATCTAAAACTAATACTTAGTGTGTGGTGGACCCTTACAGACTCAGTGGTCAAAGTCCATTGTCTCTTCTTTTTTCTTGGTAATGTCATTGTTACACAGATTGTCTAGATTGTCGTTCCATCCTGTTTGATGGAAAGCTGTAAATAACAACAGCAGGGAATGTTTCTGTTTGACAGAATATTTTAATAAAAGGTGTGACCTGACATGACTGAGTCTGTGTAATTGTGGCATATTGTAATGTATTGCCACCTTAAATTGGAACATCACCTTTGCAATGTAATAAAATGTCATTGGAAAGTCAGTCTTGCTATTTAAAGTGAAAACATAATGATACATTTATTATGACACTTATGATACAAAATACAGACTAATAATAAGTCCAATATATTTTATTAGGATTTAATAAACTTGTTTCCCCAAATGAAATAATCAAACACATAAAAATCTGATTTTAATTTTTTTAAATCCAGTTGAATTTGTTTTTATGTTGGTTAATCTGAATAGGGGGTTTCAATCAGACAACTATTATAATCATATTAAAGAATTGATTACCAAACAGACATTTTCTGCTTGATCACTTTAAGCTGTGAGCTTTGCTTACAAAATCAAGACAATTATGAATTGGGTGTACCTAATATGAGCTTTTACTTCGTTAAAACTTGCTTCAGCTTGTACTGCAAACAGAATGAAGCAAACAGAAGGCATTAGAGCTATCATTAGAGATGGCATTTATAGTTACAGAAGAATTCCCACATGTTAAAGCTTAAAGGTACCCAGTCATAACATGTATTACTTTTTGTCCTGCTAGGAGAAAAAAAAAATCCTGGTGTTAAAGTATAAAACCAGCTATAGGCCTACACTGCAGCTCCCATGGCTCACGCTGCAATAATGTAGTTCTGAAATATGGGAATTCCCAGGAAAATGCCTACCATGCAAAGAGATTATGGAGTTTGTTAGAAAGTTTATAGTTAATTTTATCCCATTAGTATTTTTTTTCTTGCATTTCCTGTCTGAAGCTTGATGTCGGGAGTACTCTGTTTAGTGAAGGTGTTCTCTTTAAAATGATCTGCCCAACCGCCCTTCCCAGCGGAGAGGAACTGATGCTTTTGAAGTCTGCAGAGGGGCTTTCAGGAGCTTTAGGCCTGTATCTGGCGTCCTTTGTTCCACACAGTCTGTTTACTTGACTGTAAATAAAGTGCCATTTACAGACAGAAGTTAGGAAGTGGATTTTTACTTGCTGGACTAATCTCTCATCATGATCATTAGGTTGCAAAGTAGAAGTCTGTCACCAAAAGCTATTAAAATCCAGATAGTGAATTATTTTTTTTTATTTCAAGATTCTTAAATTATCAAAGTTCATTGCCTGGAGGCAAAAACAGATACTGAGTCATTCCAACCTAGAATATACTGTACTTTGAACCCATATACTCCAATGATTGGCACCCTTTTAATGCATAAGAGACCCTCTTATTTTGCACAAGCTTAAAATAGGTTTAAAGAAAACTTAGAATTTTCTCTTTTTTTGGCTGCAAATGCTTGAGTTTCTTTTTCTGGATACTATATTAAAATAGATGTACAAAATGGATAAAAGAGATTCGTATAGGGTAAGCACCATATATAGATGGAGGAAAATGGCAGGAAAAATGACTACTGTATTATTGCCAGTACATACTTGCTAGGCCCAAACCAACCTAGATATGTGTGGAGCAGATCTAAAAAAAAATCTGATGTTTATAAAAATGTGGAAATTAAAATGTGACTGAAATATGCTGAAACTAGGTTCATTTGGTAAGAGTTGTGCTGAGTCAGATTGTGTTTGCCAGCATTTCTGCTTTGATTTTTGCAAAACAGTTGTGATTCAGAGGCAAAACTGATCCGTAAGAATACTGCAGACAATGTTCTTATGTGTGTGTCTTCAGAGGCTGGGTTTTATGATTGCTTTTTTTGTTCTTCTCTGTTCACTGTCCTCAGTTGGCTTCCTGTCCAGAAAGTGAACATGATGGAGGCACCTTTGAAGAGACCTGTGATCTGACAGGTGCTTCTCCATTATTACAGCTGGACATCTAGCTGGACATTTGTGGTCTCAAAGGCCAGTGCTCTGGTGCTGCCATTAGTGCAAAAGTTTAAAAAGAGTAAAATCAAGCCCCAGCGGTAAATGGGAAGGATGGGTGAAATGGTTCAGTGAGTAGAAGGGGTGGGTTGCTGAGAAGAGAAAAAGAGCATTGCTTCTCTAAGTTGTGGCGAAGCCCAGGGGAACTACAAGGAGCTGAAACTTCCCAGTGCAGGGACAGGCAATGCCCTTGCTCCTTGGAATAAATTTCCCACCTTGGAGAAAGCAGGAGCACAAAGAGTGGCCCTGGGCAGTCCAGGGATGGATGCTGCACACAGGTGGGAGGACAAGGGAGGAGATGAACAGGCAACACATAACTCAGCACACGTTGTCCTGATCCCATCTGACTTGTCACAGCACCCCAGGGAATTTGATCCAGCATGGGGACGTTCCTTTGGCTCTTGGCTGTCATATCTGCTCCCTGAAGTTTGACCCAGTTCTGGAAGAAATTTCTGCCCTGCCTGTGGCATTTAACAGAACCCTCACCTTGGACATACATTCGAAACATCTTCCATGTGTTTGCACCACAGTCAGCCAATGCACTCAGACGTTCAGCAGTGTTACCATTTGGCTTGTGGTGGGATTTGCTAGTAAGTGTGCAACAGAGTCCAGACAGTTGAGAGTTTTTCTCTAAATGTCTTTGAATTTCGGGTCAGACTGGAACTGTTTATCATTCTAAGTTATTTCTGCTTTGTTGTTCAAAAGCCAGGGTTTTGTTTTCATGTACAACATACAGTGTGGAGGGTTCTTATTCCATATTTACATGCAGGATGGCACTGTGGTATGGTCTCCTGTGGCCTCTTGAGAATGGGACACTGCTAAATTGTGCTTGATTTCTGAGGATAATGCAATTTAACAATAGACACACAAAAAAACCAACATGATATGACATGAAAAAAAAATTATAGAGTACAAATATATTAGATCACAGAAGAATTACTGGAAATTGTCGAATTCTATCTCAATACCCCTTTTCCCTCTCCTCAAAACCCAGACATAAACTATGATTATATGAGCTTGTGTTTAGTGTCAAAGGGATTGCAAAACACAGAGTAATGAGTCTGTACACATTCTCTTCTACAGTCTTAAATGGCATGACTCAGGAAATATATTTATCTCTAAGGATGTTTCTCAAGGAACTATACTTGTAGCAGTGGGTGACTCCTTGCTTTCCAGAGGCTGACTGTAGATAGTGGTTGTTTGAGATAACTAATATATGATTTCCTGTTTTGAATTTGTTGTAAAAAAAGAAGTAATTCTTTCAGTTGTATTTAGTCTTCTGCTAGTGATATTTCTGTTTTGAATTCTATGGGTGATGGTACAAAATTTATTGACGCTTTTTACAGGTTGTGAACTTTGTCTGTAAACCTGTGGTTGTGATTTTAATATTTTCACTATGATGGTATTATCATTATTGCTACTACAATTAAGCTACTGTGATGGGCTCTTTTGTGTTGATATAAACCCTGCTAGCCTCTATTCCAAAGCTGCTGCTGGGACCTGGGAGAGAGTGATGCCAACGTCAAGGTCTCTGCCCATCAAAACTAGAGAAATCATTAGAACTTCAGCTTATATTTTTAAGATGCCCTCTCTCCTTAAATGGTCCCTGTTATAAGGGATTATTGAAAAGGCTGCTGCTTTACTACACCATGACTCATACTAAATAACTGTGGTGAGGCATATTTGTGTGTAGAGCAGATAAAACTCATTCTGTCTGGGTACACAGGAAGGGATGGGAAACATGAGGGATGTTGTTTAACCCATGAGCAACTCTGTGAACCTGCCTCATCTGGGAACCTCAGGGAGCAGCTGCACAGTGCAGCCACAGGTCATGATTTCTTCCATCACTGCCATTTTTGGAGAGTTCTGAGGAGCTCTAAGGTGTTCCTCAGCTGGGCTGTAGCTTGTTCCTGGGATCCCACACTTGTCTCAGTCCTTCCACCTTCACGCTGGGGAAGGAGTTACCTACTCACAGCAGAGTCCCACTGGGGAGTCTGACCTTTCTCCTGCAGCCTCCCCAGTGGATATTCTCCTAGATATCCACATACAGTTCTTGATCAGAAAGAAATCAGACCCTTTATGAATGAGGAGTGGGTCGCCACATCCTACAAAATCAACTTGGTCGCAATTCCACATTGCTGGTTTCCTCCAAAATGGCATGGAATGGCACACCATTATTCCTAAGCACATAAGTGCCCAAGGAAAAAGAATTAATAACAAAACAACAGCTAAGAAGAGTTGTAATGTTAAGTGTCACGATTTATTAGTGCTGTTCTACGTCGCATGTTTGTATTTCTAAGTTTTCCTGTTTGGACAACTGTTCAGATTGTTTGGACTGAAAACAAAGGCTTGTAGTGCGATAATGAAATGACTCAAAAATTTAGGTTTTCTGATGCAGCAGATAATCTCATTTTTATTTCAGTGCTGCAAACTAAAGTACAAACAGTCTTAGCAGGTACAGTTAGGGCATTTTGTCTGAGCACGGAAAGTTGAGGCAAAGGAAGTTTCATCCAGCTGGTGGATGGTCACAAATGGTGTTCTCCAGGGCTCAGTTTTCCTTGATATCTCCACTCACCTGGTTGAGGGGATCGAGTGCACGCTCAGTCAGTTTGCAGGTGACACCAAGTTGGGTGGGAGTGTTGATCTGCTACAGATCCTCTGCAGAGGGATCTGGACAGGCTGGACCATGGGCTGAGGCCAATGGTGTGAGGTTCAACAAGGCCAAGTGCCAGGTCCTGCCCTTGGGTCACAACAGCCCCAGGCAGTGCCAGAGGCTGGGGCAGAGTGGCTGGAAAGTGCCCAGGGGAAAAGGCCCTGGGGTGCTGGTGACAGCAGCTGGACATGAGCCAGGCTGTGCCCAGCTGGCCAAGAAGGCCAATGGCATCCTGGCCTGGATCAGCAATGGTGTGGCCAGCAGGAGCAGGGCAGGGATTGTCCCCTGGACTGGGCACTGCTGAGGCCACAGCTCGAGTGCTGTGTCCAGTTCTGGGCCCCTGAGTGCAAGAAAGACATTGAGGGGCTGGAGCGAGTCCAGAGAAGGGCAACAGAGCTGGGGAAGGGTCTGGAGCACAAGTGCTGTGAGGAGCAGCTGAGGGAGCTGGGGGTGTTAGCCTGGAAAAAAGAAGTATGAGGTGTGACCTTATCACTCTCTACAACTTCCTGGAAGGAGGCTGTGGCCCAGTTGTGGTTGGCCTCTTCTCCCAGGTGACAAGCAATGGTACAAGCAGAAGTGACCTCAAGTTGCACCAGGGAAGGTTTAAACTGGACATTAGGAAAAATTTCTTCCTGGGAAAGGTTGTCAATATTGGCGCACTCTGCCCAGGGAAGTGGCGGAATCACCATCCCTGCAAGTATTTGAAAGACGTGTAGATGTGGCGCTTGGGGACATTGTCTATTGGTGGATTTGGCAGTGGTGGGTTAAGGTTTCTTCAGCCTAAAAGATTCTATTATTCTAATGTACCTCAGCAGGCTGTTGATGTGTTTGCTGTTCCATAAGCTTAATTTATGCCTCAAGGTAAAGGAGGATAACAGACCTCTGAATCATACCTTTTGCCTCCATTCAGCTAAAACATTCCCATTAGTAATGCTGCAACTTTGGTAAGGCAAAGATTGAATGAGTCATTGATCTCTTCCCACAGCGTTAAAACACACATAAAGAGTGCTAGAGAGGCATTTCACATGGGCAGGGTACTGTAGGGAAAACACTGTTTTTTCAAGCATGTGTCAAAGGCTGTATTTATTTTCTTCTGTTGGGGGAGCTGGCGCAGATGAAGAGCCTTTTTCACTGGGATCAAAATTCTTCTTTAATTGCTTCTGTGATAATCATAATCGTTCTGTTAACAGGCTTTCTTCATAATTGCTGTGAAGCCTACAATGTTGGACTCCTGGAAGCAAAAATATTTTCTGGTCCACCAAGAGAGCAATTTGGATATGCAGTTCAGCAGTTTATAAATGAACAAGGCAAATGGTAAGCAGTTTGAATGGCTTGGTTTATGTCCGGCTAAAAGGTTAAGTAAAAACTGTTACAACTCTTAATATTTCTTTTATAATTCCACATTTCATTTAAATGCATTCTGGCTAATTACTTTTTATATTAGAGCTATCTTTTTACAAACAAATACTTAATGTTATTAAATCAAAAGTTGATGTATTCTAAAGATATATGCATGTGATGGTTCAGGCTTTTTTCCTTAACACATGTGACCTGAGATCTTTCTTTTGATAATCTTTTACTTTCATTTCCAAGACACTGATTTCCTTGGGCTTACAATTTCTGTGGAATTTTAACTCTCATTTCATTCCTTTATGTACCCCGAGCATCGTTGTTACACTTTGCATCTATGTGGGATATTTTTCCATTTTAACATGGTGAAGGTTAAAACAAATTATTAGGGCTAGGCAGTTCTACTTATTAATATTAAAATTAAATTCAATTAAATCTATATAATTTTGTGTTTGATAGTGTTTGCTTCTCAAGGGATAGCTTCTTTGGATATAATAACACAATCGCAGCAAAGTCTTGCATCTGCTACATCTCTTCAGCCATAAAATTTGACCTGAAATACACTGTTGTCATAACACTGGGCTTGATGGGCAATTAGTAAAATATTTTTTTCTAGTAATGTTGGTTTCAGAAAGAACTTTAACATATTACAAGGAGTAAGCACATTTAGTGGAAAACACATTGTTTCCTCTTCTGCAGCCTCGGCAGCCACAAAGCTCAAGGTGTCTTTTTGTGTAAGGATGATATGTCTGTGAAAGTAGTTGAGAACCACTGAACTTTTCAGTGGTTACTTGTGCATACATGGGTTTAAGTCTACAGCAGAAAGCCACAACAGATAATATATATTACGATATGCTGAGACGCTTCAGACGTGTCATTCTCCATGGACAGGAACAGTGTCAGAACCCAAATAACCAGAAACTGACAGTTTTGCTTCAGTGGCAACAGATGGACACTCAGTAACTGCACTTTGCTCAGCAAAAAGAAAGTAAAATACCAAAATCTGAAATCCATGGAAAGGCACGTGAAAATGTACTCTGTAGTTTAAGTTTGAAAAAGCGGTGCAAACTTACTGAGGCAGCTGACACGTTTGTGCTCGGAGGCGCCGCTGCAATCGGCTGCGCACGCGAACCTCTGACCCCTGAGATCTCAGCCATGTTCACCTGCAGGGACCAGGAGACAAAGTAAGGGAAGAGCGGAGCTGTGTCCTCTGAATTAAAACCTTGGCACTTCCTCTCCCTCAGCTGAGTAGGCTTCCAACCTACCCCCACCCCTCATCTGATGCCTTGGTGACTTCACACTGCATTTCTGCTTGCTTTAATTATGTGTTTAGTCACCCATAGATCACAGATCTCTTTAAAAAAAACCCCAAAAAACTAACTTCTGTGTAAAGCCATTGAAGGAGAACAAGAATATATGCCTGTAGTGAATTGAGTGCTTTTGCCTCATACTTGGAGAACTTGCCTTATGTTTTATACTTCTTGTGATATTTTCTGTAAGCTCGCAGCAGAAGCAATAGGTGCCTGACCCACCCAAGCTATTCTATTTCCATCTTTTATTTTTACTTCTGATATAAAAACTTCTCCACTACCACTTTCTTGGATAATGTGTGCTGGATTGCAGGGTAAAAAAAGTAACTTTGTCTAACTTTTCCTATCTTGCAGAATCATAGAATCATTTAGGTTGGAAAAGCCCTTTACGGCCATGGAGCTCAACTAATCTTCTAAGTATATGAATGTTTTTAATCTGGTAAATATTTCTGTGTATAGGCACTTCACCAGCAGCTCTTTTACTGCATGGTGTCTGACCTAGCTCCAAAAATCAGGGAAATTTTAACAGCTCATGTTCAAGTGACTAGGACTTGTTAGAGATTCTTCAGTGAAGAAAAGCCCTTTTCAGTCTCCTGCTCAAAAAATCATTAGGCAGGCTTAAAAAAAAGTGACTCATGTTCTACTCTCTTGTTCTCCTAATTTCTAGGCTATTTTCATTTTCTTTGGACAACTGAACTTTTTCCTTTATGCATTATTAAAAAATAACAACAAAAGCAACCAACTGCCCCCCCCAAAAAAGGAGACTAAAAAAACCCCACAAAAACAACGACAACAAAAAACCTAACCCAAACAGAACACCCAATCTGTTTTAAGTTGTTCAGCAGAGTTTTTTTCTGCTATAAGTAATGCAGAGGCTGTAGTCCTTGCACAGAGTTCTTGTTGATATGGCTGAACTGGGAACAAGGTAAATAGTATGAGATAAGATCAAGGTGATACTTCCTGTCCGCGGGGAGCATTCATCATCATATGTTTTTGTGAAGAGATCATCACTGTGCAGCAAGAATGCGATGTATTAGAAAACTCTTTCCAGGCAGAGAGTGGGATTTCTCACCACATCAAGTGCTGCTGGGGTGTCATCTCTCCCCATGAAATGTTATCTGAGGTCCACCAGAAATTTTATCACTTCCTAGACTTTGGTGAATAAGTTCACAGGGTGCTATATAAAACACAGCTTTAAAAATCCTTCTGTACTCTCTCAAAGAGTAGAAAAGAGAGATAAAAAAATACAGCAGATGTGAGTTATGTTATTCAGCTGTATTTCTGGGGGTGCCTCTCCTGAGGCAGCACAAACTATAGAAATGATACAGTGAGCAGAATTTTTGCAGAATTGGTACTGGTTTTCACTTTTGCTTGGAAATTAGTTCAGAGAAAAGAGGGAAGGCAGTCCAAAAAGGAATGTGGGACTATTGAAGAGTCTGGTACATCCTGGGACGCTGTGACACAAACCAACAAGGAAGACTTTTTTGTATAGAGACAGATGATCCAGGATAATTGGGCACTGGTCCGCTGTGCATTGATGAGCATTGATGGCGTGTGATGCTCATAAGTAAGGACAAACTTACAAGTCAAGCACAGCTCAAGCTTTTCATAGTGTCTGGTGGGAATTTTAAAACAGGAAGTCTTTAACGAACTCAAGGAAAATTGTGAATACCAATGAAACTCATCAATTAGAAAAGTTTAAGCAGTTCACCAAACAAGTAATTAGCCACCACAGAAACATCATTCAGTTTACGCTCTGGTTCTCTCCCTGTCAAGAGGTCATCTGCATTTGAATCTTAAATTGAGACTAAAGTTTCTGTTATTTTATAAACATAATCTTTTAGAAAGCCAGATTGTACCCTGTCAAATTCATCTTGAATGTGCATTCCCTGAGCAGCAGGTGACAGAGCCTTCTTCAGAGATAACAGTTCTTACTCCATGCTGGGAGTTGGTTTTATATCTATTTCAGGTAAAGAAGATTGAAATAGTTGTAGATAGCTCTTAAAATGCTTTTTCCTATCCACATGTGTCTTCAGACACATGCTCAGCTGTGTCTCTGTGCTTAGGATTTACAAGTTCGGTTTTTTATTATTTTGTTTTTGAATTTATACTGTAGGATTTTTCTGCCTTAAAATATTTTGTTTCGTCTCACATGTCAGTAAGGACACCTTATATACAGTGCACTTACTGATGTATCACATAATTATTTCACTACCAAAAATAGTTTTAAAGATCATTGCATACTGCTCACTGGTCAACAAATACAGTGGTCTTTCTCCTGAAATTCTGTGCTGCCTCTTCAGAGCAATAAGATGTTTTGCCAAAAAGACACATTCTGTATTGAAACTTGTATTGAAATCAGTACATTTTCAAAGCTTTCTGGTTTTAATGAGGAGGGCCATTTCTTTAATTTTTTTTTTTTTTTTTTACAAACAGAAGCTGCCATTGTTACAGCTCTGTCTTTTCAGTGCCAGTACCACTGCTAATGCTGAGTTCTTTACCCAGCTTTTGTTTTTCCTGACTGCATGCACCACAGTTTGCCCTTTTCCTGCTTGGAGAAGCTTTGGCTGCTTTTTCTAGGACTTACGGGTTTGTCAGCCAAACTCTCTTGCCATAGGTCACTGTAGTTTTTGAAGTTTTGAGTCCTGTTTAAAGGATCAAAAGTTTTAGATGGTGAGAAGCGTTTTAGTGTGTTTTAGCAGAGAAGATCTGTGAGAGTGAGGAGTTTTCTAGTCTTCATATCTACACATCACTTCCTGTAATTGTAGGAAAAAAGGCCAGATGATCTAAGAGGTCCTTTCTACTTTTATTTTCCTGTTAGCCATCTTCATATTTAGAAACCAAAACAAAACACAATAAAGACCAAATGCATAAAAAGAGTGAGAAGAAAAAAAAATAAACCAGAAAATATAAAGCATGTTCTGACAACAGCTGGGAATTCAGCCGTCTGCTATGAATTCTGATTTTGCTTTCTGCTGCATCACAGTTTGCTGATTACTAGCTTTGTCATGGTGTAATTTCCCAGAAATAATTCCTGTTGCACTTTGATCTGCCACTCCTGCAGCTTGTGTGGTAAGGCATTGCTGCTGAACTTCATTTGACTTCCCACTGCCATTGCTTTGTATACAGTGTTGGAAACTGATTAGGGAGATGAAAAATAAAATCAGTAGAAATATTACATTATACTCACTATAGGATTATGTAAAGATGGTCTGCAAGGACACATAAGGAAGTTTTGTAATATAAATATTTAACTCATGACTGAAAAAGACCCTTAATTAATGCTTTATACATGATGCATTTTACTTGGAAACAAGCATTCTCAAGTATTTTATTACTAACTTCTTGCATTCTTTCCTGATGTATTACATTTCACTTTGCCTCGTGCATCCTGTTCTATTACAGTAAAAAAATTTTTGTAGTTAGCAGGATGCTAGCCAGATACTTCCTTGCTGTCTTCACTTCTGATGCTTCAGAAAGATACACATGCATTTCCCCAGAGCAGTGTTGTGTAACTCTTTACTGTAATGCTTTATGTTAATTTTGAAAGGCAAGTAGGGCTTCCTGATTCCTAATGTAGATTAAGTCTAGTATTAAACTTAAGTAAGGCAAAGAATACAAGAGAAATAGAAATTACATTATTTCCTAGCCTTTAGAGGGTTAAGCTTGGCGTAAGTCAGTTAATAATTTTTTCTCAGGCATATATTGATGACAGGTTAGACTAGCTAAGTCAAATAGTGGAACAGGTTTCATAGCTCTATCAATTTCTGAAAATCACAGTCAGTAATAGTTTTAAGTGTTGAATTCTATGTATGGAGTGGCATTTTTTGGCCTACAACATAGGTATGACATTGAGATTCACAGACCCTGCAAATCTTCAAGGAATACAGAAAAATAAATTAATAAAATAACTCTCAGTAAACTATGCAAGACAAATGAAAGACAAAATTAACTTGCTTTGGGCACACTTGGCATAGATTTAAATTTGGGTTCAGAATGAGAAGAATTTGTCTTGTTTTGTCTTATCTTTTTGTACCATGCAGCAGCTCCAAGGCTAGTTTCAGGGATAGCAAAAGTAAAATTATGTTGTGAATATCAAGTTTGAGAAGTGATGATTCCTTTGCATAAGCAGATGTCTGGATTGCAGTTAATGTTGAAGGTGGGGAAAAGGGGAGCCAATTAAGCCCATGGAATGAGCAAATGCATGCATGCTGAAAGGGAGAGAATGGCTTTTAGCAAACTCTGTGGATGACGTTTGTCTCCAGTTTATGTCAGTAGCAGGAGGGGAGCTTGGATTTAGCTTGGAGTTAGGCTTGGATTTGGGGTCAGCTAGTGCTCGAGCATGCTTCTGTTCCTCTTCTCCTCCTCTGGTTCTCACTCTGCTTGTGAGTGAAACTGTGTGCTCGGGGCTCTCAGGAAAACCTGTGGCTGCAGAGCAGTGCCAGCACAATGCAGAGATTCACGGTAAGATTCATGACCAGACGGGAGTGGTTGCTGGGGGTATTTACAAGATACAAGGTCATTCTCTCAACAGTGGCTGTCGCCCTGCAAGGACTCTGAAATACGTTTGCCTTCTGGGAAACTTAGAAAAAACATCCAAGTGTTTATAAATGTACACAGTGCAATGCTCAGCTTGACAGTGAGTGCTGGAAAGCTGTTTCAGTTTCAGATGTTGCACATGCAGTATTGCCATCTATTTTAAAACTCTTTCCTGTTTCCACAAAAACTCTTATCCCTTTCCTCCCATCAGCACAGTCAGCATTTTATAACTGTACCTGACTCTGTAGTACCCAGCAAGGTGTGAGAGTGTAACACCACATCTTCCTCCTGTTCTGCCTCCTTCTTCCTCCCACTATTAACCAGCTTCTGCTTCACTGCAAGTATTTGCAGATTATGTTATCTCTTGGCACATGGCCTGTGGTGTAGTCTCTTACGAGCTCTGTTTATATGGTCCTGAGCTGTGGTGCTTCTGGTTTCCACTGTGCTCAAAACGCTCAGAAAGGCTCATGAAATAACAAGAAAATCAGAGGCCTCCTCACAGCTACTGTAATGTACATTATTTTGATAGAGAGAGGTATTTATGTGAACCTAAGCTGCATATTTAGAGATGCTAGAAGTACACAAAGTCTTGTTCCTGCTGCCTGCATAATCATCATTTTCCAACAAGGTAATTGAGAAGGACTTAGGCATTCTTAAAATATCCAGATACACAGGAAAGAGAATCTGAAACCAAACCTCCATCTGAACCAATAAAATAATGTTATTTGTGTTTAATTAAGGTGAGGTAAAATAAAAAATTAAAATATAGTTAGCATTATTTCCTCTGAGAAAACTAGCCAGGTCTAAAACTCTTTCTTGTGCATCTAAAACTCCTTTTTATCTTAACTATTTTACTTAAACTAGAAATAACACCACAGCAGAAAAATCAGATGATCCCTAGAAAGTTCTTATGATACGTGGCAATTGCTTTGAAATATAATAATATCACTATTTTTTTATAGTGCAAGGTATGTTTGTGTTAGCTACTTATACAATTCTAGAGAATAACAATTTTGCTTTCAACAACATATTGATCAACTGAAAATAGAAGGTCTCTAATGGAACTCAATATTCTCTATTGGGCCTCCATTTCTTGTCCTCTTACAGCCCCCAAAATGCAGTAATTACTACCATGGATTTTTCTGTTTGAAAAGGAAGTCATATTGCTGCTGGAGCAAATACCCACAGTCTCTGCTTTTCAATAATCTGTTTAATTTTTAATAAGCTTTGAGATCATCTTTTAGAGAGTTATGATGAAAAATAGGTCTTCTTAAGCAGTATTCCCAGAAGGTGAATGAAACAGTTTTGTGAAAGCTTTCAGATAAAAAAGTAATGAGTCTTGAGGAGCAGATATTGGAGGGGAAACCTTATGGCAGATGAAGAAATGAGTCAGAGAACATTAATCACTTTGTATTGCAGGCACAAATAATCATAAGTCTTAACTTTCTCGTTCAGAATTACAGACTTTATGCAGCAGATTGTTACCACCTGAAGTATTTTCTTTCTGACTCAGTGTTATCAAGGTGTGGTAGTGCTCAAACTCAGACATAATTGCTTGACTATTGCTGAGCAGATCCTGCAGAAAATGTTTCTTATCAGTTGAAAGAATAACCTAAAAGGAGTGAGTTAACCATTACCTGATAGAACAATAAGTAGTATATCTCTTGATCCCAAACATATACATTTCTAAATTTTTATGTGTCTATAGATATATATATATATATATATTAATATCTTCACTGTATTTCTTCTGACCTATGACATAATGTCACATTAAAAACTATGTACGTGTTTGAGGCAGCTGAATCCCCAAAGGGTCTCCTGTTCTTCACCAACTTCTTCACCTCCTGTTCTGCCCCTGGTGGACCCAGTGTATTGACATGCAAGTAAAGCTTCTGAACAATTCCGGAGAAGACTCCTACACCTGAATGCCTTGGGTACTCTGTCTTGTGAAAGCCTCTTTACCTGTTACCTATAGTGTGCCATGCAATGCTACTGCTGGACTTTTCTAGTATCATTAAGAACCTAATGAAGTTCCTTTTCCTTTAGGTTGTTGGTTGGTTCGCCCTGGAGTGGCTATCCTGCTAACAGAACTGGGGATATATACGCATGTCCTGTAGGTGTGTCCAAAAACACATGCAAAAAATTGAATTTACAAGGTACTTTCTGACTAACAATATCTTGCTGCAATTGTTCAGTTTTTCCTGGTGTTTGTACGAGGCCGATCTGCCTTATTAAAACCTTTCTTAACTAGCTGCGTAATCTCAGATTCTGTGGGGGTGTGTGTGCTGCAAGGCCCCAGCGCCAGCTGCTGCTGTGACCCGTGTCTGTCTGAGCAGAAACTGCTCTGCTGCTGGAGTCCAGCCAGCGGTGCCAGCTGCTGGAGACACTCCAGAGGGTGACACTGGGGTCTCATGTCACCCCCTGGAGCAGCTGGGGTCCTTACCATCTGGCCACGGGGCAGGAACAGTGTGGGTCCCAAAGCCAGTGGCTGGTGGGCACTGGGCTCTCTGGCATTGAAGGGCTCCATTCTTGCGTCCTGAGGCGAGCAGCTGGGGGGACAAGTGTCCTTGTCTTCCCTAAACCAGGCAGGGGTGTATGTCTGTGTTTACAAAATAAGTATAAAATGGAGTCCAGGTTTGGAGACAGTGAAAATACGGGGCAGCAGAGTGTGCTGAGGTGCCTCCTTTATGCTTATTTGTGGTGCAGACCATTTCTGCCCTCCACTGCCCCTTCCAGTTTTTTGTCTAAAGCCTGATAGTGGATCAGAGGAGTCTGATGTCCTGAGGAATGTAATATTAGCTGCTCAGCTGCAGCTACTCAGTCAGCCAAAAATACACAGTAGGTAGATCGTTTCTTCCTCTCTTTTGCCTTCATCTCTCTTGAGGGCAGAGACTCTAAATGGCCATACTTAATTCATGTCTATAGTTAATAGTTAGCAATTTTTTTCCCAAAGATTGGCTTCTGTTTCTTTTGTCTCAGAATTGTATGCAGCTGTTTGGAAAAGGCAGCTTAGATTCTGAGAAATCACGTTTTTGTAAAGGAATTCTAACTTAGTAAATTGCTTCTACATATTATTTATTATTGTATCATTAATTAATCTAATTTTATTTCAGCTTTAATAAATATTCCAAATGTGACTGAAATTAAAGAGGACATGAACCTTGGCTTGACTCTGATACAGAACTCAAAAACTGGAGGATTTTTGGTATGTATCAAGATCATATTCAGTACACATAGAAACTTCTGAGGAGAATGAAGAAATGAGAATTGTCCACTTTTTTTCATAAGTGCAAGCTAAATGTATTTCATTATGTAGCATGGATTAATATGTTTTTTGCGTGTTTTAAAATTTCCATCCCACTGCAATTACCCAGGGTCCAAAACCAATTGTGAAATATGTTATTAATGCAGAAAAATTATGAAGTCTCTCTGTTGTTTAACAACTCAGTAATTTAAGTCAGACAATACAGGCAAGAATATTTCCACCATTAAATTCTTTAAGGCAGTCTTGTATAGCTCTGATTGCATTCTCAAAAGTCTTTATATAATGTCCTCCACCATTTGCACTTGCACAGGCACTGTTCTCCTGAGATATTAGAATTTCTAGTCCCATGGGTCTGTGATGTGTTTTATTTGGTCAGTTAGCTTGAGGAGGATGCATTTTCTCTATGTATATTCCACAAACCACTGTCCTTGGAGCCTGTAAAACAGAATTCTTACTCAAAAGGAAGTGAATGCCTCTTTAATATGCTTTTTTGTGATCTTAACCGTGAGCATGAAAACTGTTGCTGTGTAGGTGTATTCCAGTTTGGTGTAACAATGTGCAGTTAATAAGTGAAACAGTAAATTACAGACAGAAGAGCTCTAGTCTGTCCTTAAGCTTCTTATTTTTTACAAAATTTGCATCTCCTTAGTAATTACAAAAGTGTTCAAATATTTATTGTATTCATTAACACTTAGCCCAGTTTACTGAAGTGCTTAAAAGTAGGCCTAATTCCAACCTTTCCAGCAGCTCTCGTGGAATTAGTAAAGTTATTCATAACTTGAAAATACAGCAACAGTGCTTTTCTTGACTTCTGGTTTGAAAAAGCACTGATTAAAAAAATCTTATTCTGCCTCTTGAGTAATACTTTCAGCTACTGTTAAAATCCTATGCATATCCACTTTTAATGAGTACGAGAAACTGCAGAGTTTTAAAATATCTCATGGAGGAAAATTAACTTCTTTCTGTTAAAAAGAATGCCCTGATCCATATGTTATTGATTGACTCTCCTTAAATTGCATGAATTTAAATTTGAATTCTAAGACATAAACAGCCACGTCTTTGTCAACAGAAGCTCTTTTTGACATGAGGAGAATGGGGTACTGGGGACAGGTGCTTATCTGTGACTCAGCCTCAACAAATACCGAAAGCCCCATGATTTAGTGGTGGCAGGTATGGGACTCTATGCGTGGACTGCCCACTCGTAGCTGCAAGCTGCTGCCAGCCAGGACTTTGCTCCGAGGCTCTGCCTGTGGCAGCTGGCCTCTGCAGTCGGCTCTTGGGGTTATTTCAGGGCTTCCTCCTCCCAGCTCGCTGCTGTCCTTCCTCCTGTGGCCTCAGCCTCCCTCCACCTGTCCCAGCTCCGTGCACAGTCCCTGGGCTGCTTGGCATGGGAGGTGACCCAGGCTGATGTGTCTGTGCTGCAGTTCCCAAGTCCCGCTGGCTCAGCTCTTTGATGCCATGGGATTGCTTCCCACAGGTATTCTCAGTACAGGGCAGTCGTTTCCCACACGCTCATTACATTTTTCTGAGGCATGCTTAGTCCTGTTGGAGTGGTGCTGAAGAATTTCACCGATGGTTAACAACGTTTCTCTGGATTTCCCGTCTAACTTTCTATCAGTTTGTTTTTTGGACAGTGCTGTGCCTTTAGTCGAAAGAAGCAGCCCTTACCTCTCTGCATTAAAATCTCCCTTCTGTGTTTGACACCCCACAGCCACTCACCTTTCTCCTTTGCCTTGCTAAACAAATGGAGAGGTTTTTGGCTGAAACGTGCTTTTTAAACTACACCTCTCTCAAACATCAATGGCCAGATCTATGCTGTATTCCACGAGAGCTTTTCCCAGGCACTATACAGTGTATGTGGTATTTCCCCAATTCAACAGCTTCCTGTTGCATATCTTTAAGCCATATTTTCTTTGCGTGCTGGCTGCATGCTGGCGGTCACCCTGCAGTCATCCAGTGCCTGATCCATCTGCTTCTCTCCCATTCAATGATATTCCAGTTTATGTCCACATTTCTTAACACTAGTTCTGAAGGGCAAGTCTGTGTGCCTTTATAGTATTTTGCCTTTCAAGTTCATCAGTCCTAGATAGGTGATCTCCCCTGCATTAATGCCTGCAAAAATCTTAAATTTGTGACTGAATCAAAGCTAGAACATTAGAGCTTCCCCCGCCTTTTTTTTCCTGAAGATCAACAAAGATTATTAGAACATTTTTGCTTTTTGCTTGAAGATTGACATCACAATTTTGAACTACCACCAACAGAGGAAAAAATTATAAAATGGGCAAATAAGATTGATCTAATGAACTTTAACTTTAAACACCAATAACTCTCTTCCAGCTTCATAGTTACCATTATAGCTGATTTATTTTGTCCCTTTCACCTGTCTAAAGATCTGTCTTTTCCAGAAAGAATTAATCATGCCCCATGTAGCAGCTAAAAAAAGCATTTATCTCAAGATCCGATAATGTGGATATACTTCCTTTCTCGTCTAGAAAAATGACCATCTGGTCAAATATCTTAGGATGGTTTGATGTCTCTCGCTGCTAAACCAGTGGGTGATTTAGCTCATTTTTTAATTTACTTTTGAATTTAATTACCTTTTTTAGCTCCCAGTATTCTTGAGAGAAGTGTAATAGTCCCTCTTTTCCTAAAAAGAGGGTGGTGCAACCAGAGTGTATATGTAAGGAAGCTATAATTTCTTACAGAACTCTTGGAGAGAGGTTATGCAGAGGTTATATTTATTTCCCAGAGTTTCTAATATTTTCTTTCAAGAAGGAAATACACCCGCCGATCCACCGCCTCAACCCCCCCCCCACACACACACACACAACTCCCCCTACATTCTCACGACAAAATACTGTGTTAAAGTGCGGTTGGTACGAGTACATATAAAGATGTATAAAAATAGGAGCTGGCTGATCCAGCGGAGCGCCGTGCGCTCCGCTCGGCGCGCTGCCGCCACCTGCCGGCCACGCGCGGGACTGCACCGCGGGGCCGCGCCGCCACCGCGCACACGGCGCGCCCGGGATGGGACCGGGACGGGGACCGGGATGGACACCGGGATGGACACCGGGATGGACACCGGGATGGGGACGGGCACCGGGATGGGGACCGGGATGGGCACCGGGATGGGACCGGGACGGGCACCGGGATGGGACCGGGATGGGCACCGGGATGGGCACCGGGATGGGACCGGGACGGGCACCGGGATGGGACCGGGATGGGGACTGGGATGGACACCGGGATGGACACCGGGATGGGGACCGGGATGGGGACCGGGATGGGACCGGGACGGGGGGCCGGGATGGACACCAGGATGGGCACCGGGATGGGACCGGGACGGGGGGCCGGGATGGGGACTGGGATGGGGACCAGGATGGGGACAGCGATGGGGACCGGGATACGGACGACCGGGATGGACACCGGGATGGGGACCGGGATACGGACGGAGATGGGCACCGGGATGGGGACCGGGAGGGACCCTGGAATGGGGACTGGGGCGGGGACCGGGATACGGACCGGGACGGGCACCGGGAGGGGGACTGGGATGGGCACCGGAATAGGGACCGGGATGGGGACCGGGATGGGGACTGAGATCATCGCCGGCAGGAAATCCGCTCTGTCTGAGCCGAGAAAGGCTGTGCTTGACCTCATAACCCAAGAGAGCTTCCCTGATCCTATATGCCTGCCATTCTGCTTGTGGTGGTTTTGTGTATAGATATGGTGAGACAAGTATTTGTTGGTTTTATAGTTTCTTTTTGTTGCTGTTTTTTAAGACGTGTGGTCCCTTGTGGGCACAGCAGTGTGGAAGACAATACTATGCTACAGGAGTTTGTTCTGAAATCAGTCCAAGTTTCGAGATCCTAAGAAGCTTTTCTCCTGCTGTTCAAAGTAAGGCA
Source organism: Acanthornis magna (assembly GCA_036785705.1). Lineage (NCBI taxonomy): Eukaryota > Metazoa > Chordata > Aves > Passeriformes > Acanthizidae > Acanthornis > Acanthornis magna. The sequence continues at coordinate 10,528,688 of JAWUZG010000036.1, forward strand.
ATATATGCAAAACAGATTCAATTAAAAGACAAACAAACAAACATTTCAAACAAAATCAACATGCATTGTGTTGGGGATTGTTAGTTTTGATTTCTTAAAGAAATGTATGTGCCAAAAGCAAAGTCTTGTGATTGATATGTAAAGACTGACAAATTGTGATCCAATGCCGATGTAAATATGGTCTCAATCTTCTGTATTCAGAGGCATTGCAGCAGTGCAGGCTCAAAACCTGCATATGCTCCTATTGAGTCCTCATTCTGGCAAAACCTTCTGATCTAAAGTGTTGCATGTGTGAGATCTAAATATGCACCTCTGGATTTAGTTGAACAGTGTATTGAGAGTGCAAGTACATTTAATGTCCACTTCTTATTTTTGTTTTAGAGTGTTCCTCTGTTATAGATGTTGTGGTGGTTTGTGATGAGTCAAACAGCATTTATCCCTGGGATGCAGTGCGGGCATTTTTGAAAAAATTTGTGCAAGGCTTAGACATAGGCGTTAACAAGACCCAGGTAAGTCAAAGACATATTTGAGAAAAACTAAAAAAACCCAAATAAAACAAAACCCAAACCAGCCAATTTTAAAGGAAACCAAGTATGATTTTGTGTAACTAGAGTACCACCCTCAAAGCCACAGATTACATAGTTATCCTACTCAGTGTTGGGGATTTTATCTCATGGTTAGCCTATTTCAAAAGGGATCAGTAATTTGATCCAAAATACAAATTAATTGAAATAGAAGTCTAGGTTATATCTCTGGGAGTCAGATCTCTTTCATGCATTAGGTGTAAAAGGAGTTAAAAATGCAACCTTTGGGGATGTGATAAAAGTAGAACAGATTTCTAGTGGGCTTTTCATACAGCTCTTACCTTCCAACTGCTGCATCTTTAAAACAGGAGTTTTTCCTGCTGGTTTACTCATTGACATTTGAGGGTTTTTTCCTTTTTGTTTGATGTTGGTAAGGAAAATTTTATTGCCTTTTTTTGTTTTAAACACCTTCTGTCTTTACAGTTGTCCATTTTCCCTAAACTGTGAACAAAGACTGGGGCACTGGAAATCTCTCTCCCAAAGGCTGCCTTCTTCCTTGGGCTACTTTGGAAGTGAGGTGCTTAAAAGCTAGGCTTCCTGCTCAGTTCTTTCTGAACCTCACCTTTAGCATCTTCTCCTATTTTCTTTCATTTTAAATGTACATCTTATCATATGTCATTATCTTCACCTATATTAAGTAGGGTTTGCAGTGTTGTAAAATAACTAACCTTTAGGACTTCCTTAGAAGAGGTCAGACTGAGGTGCTGTCAGCTTGTAGAATTATTGCTATTTTCTCATTTGTCCCAGATCTCCTTGCATTATTGCTATCCATCAGCTCTTCCAGAAGTAACCAAGCAAACATTTAATGTCTACTATTGCAGATTGTTTGCAGTAACATACTGTAGTCCATAACAAATTATATAAAGGGCAAGAACATTTTAGCTTTCTTTGCTTTTCAAGTGTGTTAATCATAATTGGCTTTGTATGTGTTGAAAGCAAATTGTGCATCTGCAGACATTTTACACCAACCTGACACATAAGTAAGTATCATGATTCTATGTAACTAATGGTAAAGCATCATAATCTAACATAATTCTTTTATTGCATAGGTGGGTTTAATTCAGTATGCTAATGATCCCCGTGTAGTCTTCAACTTGAATACATACCAAACTAAGGATGAGGTTGTTGCAGCAATGGAGAAAACATTTCAGAAAGGAGGAGATCTCACTAATACGTTCAAAGCCATTGACAATGCAAGGTGAGATGCATTGATGATTTACTGTGCAACTGTTGTAACTTACCTTATGTGGCAATGAGAACATCTCGAATTTCATTCCTGCTGGGAAACCATGTGCAAAGGACCTCTTGAGTAGGTTCCCAGCTCTAGGCAGAATCCGTCAGGAGCATTTACAGTGTCCCATGCAGAATAGTACAGAGATATGTAAACCAGAGTTGCTGAAAATCATGTTGTTAACCATGGGGTTAAACTCTACTCTAAAGTAATTCTGGTACCCAACAGAATTGTTTGTTCTGTCACAGATCTCTAAACATGACAGTGCATCAAACATAGTGGACAAGGTTTTAGGAAAGATACAAAAGCATTGAAAGAACTTCATCCAGGGATTCAGTGGGCCCAGTAACATTTGTGTTTGCAGGTCAGGCTTTGGTTGATGGCAGAGAAAATAAAACCTCTTGTCTCTTGTCAGTTTGTCACTGCAGCACCACAAGTGTGAAAAATAGGGAAAACTTAAAACCATGTATTTTGACTCTGAATATGTATACAAATCAGGTCTGTTTCTCAACAGGAAGATACTGTTTTGAAGTTGAATCAAGTACAGAACTCTAGGCCAAAATACATGCTGAATCAAATGGACTTGAGAATTTGGTTTAGGAACAGAATCAGCCTTCAACAGAGTCAATATTTGCAGTGATATTGAGAAGCCAATTATTAATTCTCTTCCACTTTTGTCTGAGCTTGGTGATGCCAATTCCTGATGTCATCAAACTTTAATAGTTCTGATAAAACCCCCTTTTCATTTAGAAATATTTGTACCAACCCCCCCCCCCCAAAAAAAGCAAACCAAATAACAAAAAAAACCCAACCAGCTTTTCCTGGAATTTACATTTCTGACAGAAACACCATCCAGTCCATCCTGTCCTACATTTTTTTTTCTACTTCTCTGATTACATTTCCTTATGCACTACAGAAGCACCTTGTTCTAATTCAGTGATGGATATATTTATTACATATTACATATTTAGTACATATTACAGGATATGTCCTGGGTTCCATCCATGGTAGATTGATATGTGACAAACCCAATGTTTTATAACAGACAGTATGCCTTCTCACCTGAATCGGGAGGACGCCCGACAGCCACAAAGGTGATGGTTGTTGTGACAGACGGTGAATCACATGATGGCTCCAACTTGAAAACAGTGATAGGTAAATGCAATGAAGACAATATAACCAGATTTGGCATTGCTGTAAGTAATACTAAAATTATACATTACTGGATTTTTGAAAGATTGTTATGTTGTGTCTGTATGAACGTGCATAAATGTTTTATAATGCATGCATTGTTATGCTGGTGAGACTGACACAAAGTCAAGCTAATCCTAAGAACTGGTAAAATATTGGTCTTTTGACTGTCTAGAAAAGCAAGACTAGAATTGCCTGAGCAACTTCAGTGGTCTTCTCCTTTGCCATAGCTTATGTATCTTTCCTGTATGAACGGTCCTTTGCATAGGAATAAAATCTAATAAGCAATTCAGTAATATGAATAAAGCTTTTGGGTTTTTTTTAATATGTAGAATATCTGCTAAAATAGTACAGAGAGAAATGGTGTAGCACCATGATTTCTTTCACACTTCTTATTTTGCTGTTTGTTTGTTTTTTTTTATACAAGGTTTTGGGATACTTAATAAGGCATGAACTTGATACTAAAAACTTAATTAAAGAAATCAAGGGAATTGCTAGTCATCCAACGGAAAAGTATTTCTTCAATGTGTCATCTGAGGCTGCACTACTGGAAGAAGCAGGAACACTTGGAGAGCGCATTTTTAGTATAGAAGGTAAAATACTCAATGTATCTGAAAAATTAGACAAGATTCTCCCAACTGACATGCTGAGGATTTTATTTAGCTTCAGCTTGGTGCAGTATTGTGAAAATGAGGGGCAGCTGGAGCTGCAGGCTGCTCCCTGATCACCAGGTGGGTTCTGGTTTGTACAGGTGTTCCTCCAACTACTCCACCCCTAATCAGCCTGAGCTTCAAGTTATTTTGTGCAGTTTGTGGAAAGTATTCCCCAGCTGACGAAAATTTCTATCATGGCATGGGCTTCAGGCATGGGGGCTTTTCCATATGCAACCAAATGTATTTGGCGCTATTGCCACCAGAAAAATAAAGGTACCTTTATGCTTGTGAGCTTCACCTCTGTGAATCCTAAGCCATTTTACATTTAAAAAAAAAATAAAAATAAACACACCACTTCAGAAGCCAAGGTTACTGATTACAGAACTGAAAATGCAATTTGTGTGGTCCCTACCAGGCTTCCTCTCTCGTATCACCCACACTCCTGCATATTGTTCAGAGGTGACACAGAGATGCTTTATCCCCCCAAAAACCAGCTTTTAAATTTCAAGTTAAATTCAGACCTGGCTTTAGAGAGGTGTAACTTGCCCTCAGCACTCCCTAAGGAGTTTGTGGCTGCCACTTTTCTGTGCTCAGCGTCAAATCTTCCCTTCTCTTTCACCTCCATTTATTCTTCACAAGGCCTATGCTGCTACTCAAAGCTAGGGAATAGGTCTATTTCCTGAGTGCTCCCACTGAATTCCCATCCATCTAGTTTAGGAAATGGATGTCACAGTATTTTTCAAGACAATTAAAACAGATTTTAGAAGTCCTATATGAAAATAAAAATTCATATTCCATTTGAAAGTTGTCAATATACAGTTATTAAAGCTGCTAATTTCAGTATATCAGTGCTTCCTAGGAAACACAAAAAGAGATCAGCCACAGTGACAAGACTGTGCAAATGGATTCAAACCATCTTTATCATCATTTTCTGCCCTTTTTTCTTTTTTGGAGGAGACTTATAGCATGGCTTATGGCTCCATCTTATCAATTTGCCATTAAGTCTTCCAGGTTTTCTACAGTTTAGCAGCTCTGATTTCCATTGTTTGTAAATGCTTTAGCCAGGCTGATGGATATATATAACCTCTATATAGCTAAACATAGAGGCAGCTAGACTGGATTTTGTGTGGTTATATGGAGATAACCATATATGCATATCTCTTTTACCAGGTACAGATCAAGGTGATACTTTCCAAATGGAAATGTCACAGGTGGGATTCAGTGCATATTACTCACAAAAAAAGGTATGTGAGTTTAATTATTTAATGATACAAATAGATATAAGTATGTAGACATGAGCACAAGAAAAGAAAAATAATGTCCAATTTCAAATCTTTTTGCAACCAGGAGAATGTCAAACTATCCTTTTAATTTTTTTTACTTGTATATATATTAATAAGTAAAGTATTATTGTTTGTTTCACGCTGTGGTTTTGAGATGTGTTAATACAATCATTTCCATGATTTCTGAGTTCATATAGTAGGAAAAATTTAATTCCTCCATGTTTGTGACTAAATATATTGTAAAGCTGTTAGGCAGTCACCAAAACATAAATCAAGTCTGAAAATAATTTCTCTATAAATTATAAAGTTAATAATTTTTGTTTAAAGCATATTTCACTTAAAAATTAGAACAAAAAAATCAGATGTATTTTAAAGCTAATAATTTTTAAGATTGTCTTTACCAAATAAATCCTCTTTGTAAAATCCAAGTGTGGTTCAATAAGCTTTCAACTGAAAATATAAGAAGGTTGTTTCTTTCTCATAGCCCTTAAAGATGAATGAAATAATTTTTTTAAAGTCCTCTGTATTTGCACAAATGAAAGTTTTAAATTATAAAGCACTTGATGTTAAGAAATGGTAAAAACATGAGAAATACATGGACATATATTCAGGAAAATTACACATTCAAATTTATTGCAGTTTTCTATAACAGTATCTGAGTTTAGTGAAGAATTTTAATAAGTTGAATAAACTAAACTGTTTGTTTTCTGTGTAAATGATGAAGTATTTCTGTATGAAGTATTCTATATAATAAGCCATGTTGATTTGGATTTTAGATTTAACAGTTCTCTCAAGAATATTTCCTTATGTAAAAAATTAAACTCTCTATCTATTTGCATCAGCTTTTGCGTGCTGCCATTGGCACTTTTGTTGTCAAAAAGGGGGCTTTAGCTTTTTCATGCAGCTGCATTCGTGTCATCTTCAGAGTTCTGAGGATCATGGGTGCATAAAAGCATGGACTTGGCAAGCCCAACCCCAGGGTGGACAGACTCAGGAAATTATCACAGTGTCTAAATACGCCCACTTCATCATGAGTTGCAGGGCCATGGGAACTAAAGCTGTCACTTGTCCTCTTGCAGTAGAGGAGTGATAATCCCTCTCAGCAGGGCAGTAAAGTCCTGCATGTAAGTGGTAAATGTGAGCAGCTCCAGTCCAATGCCTGCAGTCTTCAGTCTGCATCACTGCCTTCAACACAGCCGTGCAGGAAATTATACACAGTACCTTCAGCTTTGCTCACACTTTTCCTAAATCAGGTGGTTCTAAAATGTTGACTTTTATTTTTTAAAGGATGTTCTGCTGCTGGGGGCTGTTGGGGCCTATGACTGGAGTGGAACAGTAGTTCAGGAGTCTTCAGACAGAGTCACCACCTTTCCAAGCCATGTGTTTGAGAAGATTCTACAGGACCGAAATCATAGCTCATATCTAGGTAAGGTGCTGAAATCCAAATCTGGAACTGTATGAAACCTTGACTAAGATATTAAAGAAGTTGGAAAATTCTCCTCTAGCCAGATTTGTGTTAAGAACTGATTTGAGAATATGAAAAAGATTTCAGTCAAAAAAGATCAGGTCAACTGGTCGTTGAATGAAAACTTCATTGTGTTTTTAAATTCTACTAATATCAAAGTGGAAGCTGGAAAAAAAAAATCAGTCTTTGTCACTGCTGTGGTTTAATCCCAGCTGGCAACCAAGCAGCTACTCAGTCACTCCTCTTGAGGGGAGTGAGGATGGGGGACAGTCGGAACTGCAAAACTGAGTGAACTCATGGGTTGAGATACAGACAAGGAAAGTGAAAGCCCTGCATGCAAGCAAAGCAAGACGAGGGATTTATTTACCACTTCCCATGAGCAGGCAGGTGTTTAGTTGTTCCCAGGACAGCAGGGCTCCAACACACACAGCCCTCACTTGGGAAGATAAACACTATCACTCTGAAGATCCTCTCCTTCTTCCTTCTTCCTCCAGCTTTACATGCTGAGCATGCCACCATACGGAATGGGATACCCCTGTGGTCAGTTGTGGGCAGCTGTCCTGTATGTGTCTCCTCCCAGCCCCTGTGCCCCCCCAGCCTCCTCCCCCCTGAGCTGGGGTGAGGAGAGAAAAGGGCCCTGACAGTGTCTGAGCACCGCTCAGCAGTAACTAAAGCATCCCTGTGTTATCAACACTGTTTCCAGCATAAATCCAAATCACAGCTCCATACCAGCTGCTGTGAAGAAAATTAACTGTATTCCAGCCAAAACCAGCAGTCACAGAGACGTAATAAATCATGGGATTTGAAAAGGCTGCTTAGTGAATCACACTGATCATTACGAGTCGCTTCTGTTACGATATTTGTGTGTTCTTCCCCAGTTCAATGTGGATGGGAAGCTGACTGACTTTCTATTGTTTCATATGTGCTTGCGGTTTTTTTAGCCTTTTCCAGTTAGTTTATAATTTTGAATATTGCTACCTTGTAATAGAGATTTTAATCTCCATATGTATTTTTTACATGTTTTTGTGACCCAATAAAGCCAGTCAGTCTGTATTCTCAGTTCATGTAAATGTTTTCTGCAAACCTTCAACATGCCTCCTCTGCCGTTTCATCCCTGAATAAGGCTAGTACATTAAGTACCTATGACTTTCTTATTCTTGAATTTCTTTAATAAGATACCATCTTTGCAACTAACATCCTGTTTCTTTCCCTATGGCTCAGCATTACTTGCATCCAAAAAAATGAATAAATCTAAACACAACCTAATGAGCAATAGCTCTTTTGCATGTATGACCTCTTCAGATTCTCTCTTCATTTTTTTAATAATTTTTGAAAGATCAGGCCATGTCCTTTCTCTACAAGGCAGTTTGAGAGAATTTACTTTAATCTTTCTGGAGCCAACAGTATTGTTGCCTTTTCTGTCCCTTCATTTCCCTTCCATTTTCTGTTCTCCAGCTTGGGGGAGCATAAGTTAAAGAGCTGCTAGAACATGACAGCTTGCTTGATTGGCCCCTGTTCTGCACTGCATCCACTGGCTTCAAATTATTGTATTCTGTATTAATTAGGAGGGTGTGTACTTAACTTGCAGAATAAATCTTGTTTTGTAGTTTGTCATTGAACTTCCAGTCACAAAAGTTGTTCCCACCCTCAAAAAAAGCATCTGAACAAAAATGTGAATTAGACTGGTATAATGTAAAGATCAAGGCATAATCTTTTTAGAGTGTGCTCCTCATATTGTCCTGCAGCTTGCTGAAGATCTCTATATTCTGTCCCATCACTGGCATTTTGTTATTGAATTTAACTATAAACTTTATAAAGGATGACTTTGTTTTCTTTGCTTAAAATAAATTTGCTGGAACTAAACCACAGAAATGTAAACTATGTACTAATGCTAGATTTATACTGCTAATACATGTTTAAAATATTTGCAGGTATTAAATTATGTTTCCTGAAAGCAAATAAATGCTAGAATATTTGTAATGAGGATTAAAATGTTTGAAGAAGTTCAATCAACCCTTCAGCTGACAAGCTGTTAATGTAGCCTGCCCTATTCTCACAAAGCACTGGTTTGTGGTTTGGTGAGCTGTGGGAAAATGTGCTGCAAACTTTGCAGAAGCTAGGTGCTCCTCCTGAGTTTGAAGACTGATCCAAATGTTCATCTCATATTTCTCTTTATTTCTTCTTTCCAAGGATACTCTTTGCACTTTTTTTTTTCCTATCTCCTTCACAAGCATGACATTTTTGTGGTCTGCATTTTACTGAATAGGCTAAACTATTGTCCGTGTTATTCTGTAAACCTGCTTCAACTTGATCTGCGTGTCATTGTTCTCCCCAGGATAATATTGCAAATTTTATGCATATGTGACAGCATAACTTCCCATCTGGAATCATCATTCTCTGCGATTAACATACCAGATTGACTCATCCTCTGTATCTTTATGGATAACCGACTGATGAATTGTAATTAATGGTCTCTCACATATGTTATATGTTGGCTTCAATCCCCAGGTTATTCTGTTGCTGTTCTCTCCACTGTGAGCTCCGTCTATTTTGTTGCTGGCGCACCAAGATCCAACTACACTGGCAGAGTGGTGGTTTATGATGTTGACAGTGATGGTAATATTGCAATTGTGCAGTCTCAGAGAGGCGAGCAGGCAAGTATATTTGGGTCATGAATACAGACTTTCAGGAATCTCTTTTTACTGACCCAGCAGTAAATTGTAATTTGTTTTGAAAATTCCTCTTTCTTTCAAAGCATTTAGAACCCACTTGAACTTTCCTCTGCCACAAGACTATTTCAATGAGGTTAGCTGTAACTCTTAAGCAGTATTTTAGGAAGTCATCCAATTAGTGGTAAAAGATAATATACAAATCTGATTAATGTATCTTTCAGTCAACAATTCAAATTGAGAGAGACACAGTGAACTCTGCTCTGCCTGAGGAGTTGTGAAGTAGATGACATCAGAAGACAGACCTGGAAGCTCAATCTCTTTTTCTCTGTTCAGAAAAGAGGAATGATTTTAAATGGTTTTGGTATCATCTGTAAGAAATCTGAGAGCAGATCAGAGGCTAGGTCGTTTAATGTGCAGTTACAAAGAAAATAGACCTCCCACATTTTACTTTCTGTTGGCATTTGTATTGCTGAGTGGTAAAGCCACAGCAGCACTACAGGATAGAAACAGTGACACATGGTAAAGATACGATTTTTCCACACTGGAGTAGTCTACATAGCGATTTCATTCATAGTATTCAGTAGTATTGGAATATTAGTGGATGATAATCAGGCGCTAAAATATGACTTACAAAAACCATATAGAGTGACAAACTGTTTACTCCTGATTTCAGATTGGCTCCTACTTTGGCAGTGTGGTGTGTTCAGTGGATGTCAACAGGGACTCTGTGACAGATGTGCTCCTTGTGGGTGCACCAATGTTTATGAATGACCTGAAGAAAGAAGAAGGGAGAGTATACATGTTTTCCATCACAAAGGTAAATATGGCTCAAGCCAGCATTGCTTAGGGCTAATTTCTTTGAAATCAGACTGGCCACATGCATGCTAAAAGGTCTTTGGCCTCTCTAGATCCTCTAAGTCACTATTTAGTGAACCTTTTCAAAAGGTTGGAAATATTTCAAGTGGTGCTGCTTTTTGTTGTTTTTTGGTGGGGCTCTTTTGTTTGCTTGTTTGTTTTTGTTTGTTTGGTTTGGTTTTTTTACAAGGAACAGTGCATGTGCTTTTGCTGGGATATGGCGTAAGGACAGGTATGAATGGTGCCAAGCCTACCTGGTCAGAGGGCTGTGTGTGGAGGCCTTTCCAGTGCTGCCTCCCATGCTCTGCTTTTCAGCAGCAGCTGCACTTTCCCCAGAGCTGCCTGTGCATGTAATCTGGGAATTAGCCAACTGGAACAGACAAAAGGGAGCCAAGGAGCAAGGCAGTAGCTAAGCTAAACACTCCCAGTGGCCAGGGACCTGGAGTTCTCCGTGTCTCCCTGGTCCTGGTGTCAGGCAATGTGCTTCATGCTAATATAGCATGGGTTGGCCATATCTCTGAGAAACATAGCTCAAGGCTTTTGCTATTTAATTTGCCATTTGTTTTTGGTGAGTGTATTCAATGGCTGACAGTATTCCCAAAGCAGTTCTAAGAAATGCTCTTCTACCAGTTTTCTGCATTGTTCCATAGACTCTGACACTGGATGGTTACTATAACTCTTGTTGTCCCCTCTATTCAGTAAAGGTGGGTTACTTGTTTGATGCTTGACTGATGGTGCTTTTTATTCAGACCTGTAGTAGGTGTTTTCAGAGTATCTGTATTAACCACACTGAGCCCTCTGGCACTTCTGAACAGCCTTTCAATCTGTTTTCTCTGATGGATGGCAGATACAAGTTTACTTTGCAGTCTTTCAGTCTGCAAATTAATGTCTGCCAACCATCAGAGAAAACAGAACATGGTCTCTTTACTAGGAAAATTGCAATCAAATAAATAGAGGGGAAGGACCATTCTCCTCAGCAGCACCTCAGTCAGACCATCCTGAAGCAACAGGAAACTACCCTAATGCAATTTCAAGGTAGATGCAGGAGCTGAAAGGTCTGACAGCTGACGTTGGTCTTTTTGCTTGGTATCAGACATGAAATATGAAAGAAAAGAAAAATGAAAGGATTTTTTTTCCTCTGCTTTTGAAAACCAAATAAATTGGAAGACTATCTTGCAACTTTTAGTTGTCAAATGATAGGTTTAAAATTATTTAAATGTTAAGAATAATGGAAGTTTTTTCATGTTATTTAAAAGAGTCTGGATTTGTGCAAGTTGTACCATTGCGCAAGTAATACTTTTCTAGTCATTTTAAATAAATAACTTGGCTGTTATTTCTAAAATTTTAAGCACAGTATGATAACTGAGGTTAAAGGTGAGAATGCTATTTGCCAGAGTTGCATTTAATCTAGTGTAAATGGGATTATTTTACTGTGAAGATCTCCAATCTTTCTTTCTTCATTGGCATTGGAGAGGTCAGGAGTTTACCATTTGGACACATGTTTTTTGCATTAGTTTAGTAAGGAAATTCCATTTCTGCTTCAAAGAATTATGTCCAGTTACATAATTTCCATTCCCGCTGCATAAAAACCGATAATCCAAAACTGGAAACTGTATTTTTCAATGTATTGTGAAACTTTCAGAACAGTCAGATGAGGACAGTGAGAGCATTTAAGCTTCATACATATGGTTATATTTGCTGTTAGTACTTTGCATAGCATGCTTTGATTTTGCTGTGTAATTCTTGCCAAGACTTTGAGACATAATGCAAACTGAATGGGCAATACAATGGGGAAGGAATTCAATGTTGAGCTGTCCGAGGGGAATGTACTGGAAAACAAACAAAAAACAATGCACATAGATACTGCTCCTATGTCTAATCTGGTGCAATGATAGCTGTATTTTTGCTTTTTCTTCTTTTTCAATTTTTAAAGAGAATTTTGGATCAACAACAGCTCTTGGAAGGTCCACAGGGGTCAGAAAATGCACGCTTTGGATCAGCAATTGCAGCACTTGCAGACATTGATTTGGATGGCTTTAATGATGTTGTAATAGGTGCACCACTGGAAAACCAAAACTCTGGAGCAATTTACATTTATAATGGATTTCAAAAGACTATACGTACCAAGTATTCTCAGGTAACTAACTTTTTTGCATAATCCTGCACTCATTGCCTTTAGATCTGCTAGAGGAAAATTGAAGGTTTTCTGTGTTTTATTTGGCTACTGTTTCATCATCTTAAAGGAGCACTGTTATTCTCATGGCTTATTTCAAGTTTTGTGCCTCTCCTTCCTTCAGCTGTCAGCACACACAGGTTGATGTGGTGGTGCTTATAGCTGAACTCTACAGAGGAAAAGGATGTGCAAGATGCTCATTCTGAGCCATTTTTGATGCCTGAGTGTGAATTCAACTAATTTCCTAAATATTTTTCATACCCATTATTTTCAGGTTTTTAGTGTTGATGTACAGCAACAAAGATTAGACAAACCCCAGCTCTGCAAATTACAAATACATAGTATTAAAGGGAAAGTCTTTCGGTGGTCTTCATATATACTGTAATTGTAATCTTAATATCACTTTCCATGCAGATTTTCTGGTTGCAGAAAGCATTTGTTAGAACTCCTATTAAGCCTCATATTCTTTGAGTTGCTCAATGTGAGATGAAAAAAGTTTCCATCTGTATCTGGCATACAGCAGTTGGTTGATCTACTCCCAAGACAGAAAAATCTAGTCCTTTGTCTGCTCCAAGAGAGGAGAAAGAAGTGCTAAAAACATCTGAGAAAACACCCACAACTGCATTTTGTTTAAACAATACATTGAATATACAGGGAGTATCAGTGAAAATCTATTGCTTAGGTTGCTATCTACAGACTTAAGCATGCTTTGGCAAACTCAGTAACCAAACTCTCTTTCCCAGAAAATCCTAGGATCGGATTCTGCTTTTGGACAAAAGCTCCAATTCTTTGGAAGATCAGTAGATGGCCATAGAGACTTAGATGACGATGGCATTACTGACCTGTCAGTTGGGGCTGATGGAAATGTGATTGTACTATGGTTGGTATACTCTTTCTTAGAAAGGATTAATGATTCAGATGCAGCAGTTGAACATTTAGTTAATTAAACAGGAAAATCAGCAAATGAAAAAGCTCTTTCCTTCCCTGTGCTCAGCACTAACACACTTACTGCCTCATCACTGCTATCAAAACTAGCTAAAGAAAGAGCATTAGGCGAAATGTCTTTTAAGCACTTACCATTAAACCATTGAAAGCCAAGGCAGCACAGAGGGCAGAGCCAGGGCTTGTGGGAGGAAGCCCAGTGGCAGAGCCTGCTGGGAGGGACCTGACCAGGAATGGGAGGGTCAGAAGACATCACCCTGCTGCTGCAGGCACATGGTCCAGAGGGCAGGGGCAGCAGCAGAGAATGGTGCTTGATGGAGAGTGTTTGTAACAGCAGGTTGTGTACTTCAGTATAATCACAGTATAATTGTGATAGCTGAGCCTGAGACAGAGGAAACCACCTCCCACACAGCCTGCATGACCTTCACTGGCTGGTAGGCTGTTATGGAGGGGAGTGTTGTCCCGCAGGGTACAGAGAGAGAGTAGTAATAGAGAGTTGACACCTATTTATGGCAAGAAACACATTTTTAATGGCGCATGGCATTTGCTACAGAAGCCTCAGTGTTTCACAAAATGTAGAAATGTAGTGTTTCACAGAACCCAAATCTTCTGCCTGCCTAAGTAGTATGTGGTTTCCACTCATTGCTTAAGGAGCTAAATTCAAATGCAGTTTCTTTTCCTATCTGTCTCGCCTGAGGCTCCCCATTGTAAGGAAAACATCACTGAATTGCTACTTCTTTCATAATGAAGCAAGATAATTAAAAATGAATGGTCAGTTTGGACCTTTGACTGCTGCTGCTGCTGGGAATTTCATTAAAGAACATTATGCTCCTTGAAGTACCAACATTTATTTAGATTTGATTAATGAAGATGTTCATTCTTCTTTCACTCTGACATTTGGACTGATTAACGAGTTTCACTTTTGATTAAAGTGTTTGTTTTCACATGTAGGGTTCCTTTGAAACTGTTCTTCAAAATCTTGATTAATTACATGAAAATTGTTTTTCTGAAAAAATAAGATTGTTAAATAAAATGAAGAATTACCCATTCTCACCTTCCCAGAAGAGCTCAATAACTTCCCTAAAGGAGCAGAAGAAGGTTACTTATTTGGGAAGCAGGCCAAGGGCTTCAGTATCTGATACCCTGAGAGATTGATTAGAGCATTAGCATAAAGACATCAATTATCCATTAATTTGACATGAATTTTTTTTATCATTACTGAAAGCTACTATATCAACAAATTCATGTCTTTGTATGACAAAATAATTTTACCGGTGCTATTAAAAGAAGTTTACATTGGGAACCAAAAAATCGATGCTAACGTTTACAAATAGTATTAGGCAACAGCTACTGTGTTACCAGTGTTCTTCAAAGCCCCCTGTAACCTTTAAAATATATTTTTCAGGTCAAGAGGCATTGCAAATGTGTCCATAATTGCCTCATTTAAACCTGAGAAAATCAGTCTGCTGAACAAGAATACGGACATAACTGTCAAGATATGTTTTCAGGCTACATTTAGACCAGCTAAGAAAAATAATCAAGTGGGTAAGAGTATTTCAATGACTTGTCTTATATTAATTTCTTCAGAGGTCCATTATTCAAATGAGTATGGGAAGTCTAAAAATGTAATAGATTGAATGTTAAGAATCACAAAATCAATATTAAACTTAAGTGCTTGAGAAAGTGTTTTTAAGACCTAATTCATCACTGGCTCTCCATAATCTTTGAAAAGTGGGGAGCTAACAGTAATAAAGGAGAGCTGTATCTTTGTTGTTCAACAACCCCTAAAAATGTTGCTAGTGACGAGCTGGGTTTTCTCAGCCTTTTGGTTTCAACGGCAGACTGCATATTTTTCCTCTCTCTTCAGAAAAAAAAATAAAATCGTTTCCAGAGGCTCAGTGCAGTTGTCAGTGGGAGGAAACTCTTCTTTTCAGAGGACAGTGAATATTTCTACGTCCAGCAGTGGGCTCCCATAAAGTTTTTAAGTTAAGTCTCACAGATAGCACCAGTTGGACTGCTTCAGTGCTACGTAAAGTGCCTTTAGGAACTCATGATTTTAAGTTACAAAATAACAATGAACTTCCACAGCATATTAGTCATAATACAAAGAGAAGGCAGCAGAAATTATTGTGTGGTTGAAGAGAAGATGGAGATTCTTTACAGTCACCTCTGAGTTCAGTGATATTGTTGCAAGGCCCCTTTATCTAGCGTAATCCTGGCCCTGCTGACTGGCTTTCTGCCTGAGCTGCAGGCTCAGACATCTGCAGTGGAGGCTTGATTGATTGCCATTTAATGTTCTCCCTGTGGATCAGAACTTATATCAAGACTGAAACCTGTTTGACTGCTTTGGAAAACACAAGAGAAAGTATTTTCATTTTGAGACTGCTCTTTGTTCAGCAAGCTATGAAAAACATGAAGTATTTAGTGTGGTTTGGAAAGCCTGGTCACTATAATACTGAGCACAGTAATGAAGTCACGAGCAACCATGTTCAGTGAAAAATGTACTGTTATTCTTCTTGTAGCTATAAAGTACAATGCAACATTGGATGCAGACCTCCAGTCCTACAGAGTGACTTCTAGAGGTTTTTTCAAAGAAAATAATGAAAGGTACATGCAGAGGGATCTTGTAGTTCGTCATGAAGAGAATTGTGTTCATGATGTCTTCAGTGTACAAGTAAGTGCAATTGCAAGTAATCTTGCATAACAAAAGTGATCAGAGGAACACATGGATTAATTTTTTGTCTGTAAGGTGAATTTCATGCATGGTGTACTGAATTATTTGTTTCCCAAATCTGCCCAGCTGAAAAATACTTAGATTATGATTTTATATAAACTAATAACAGTCACATTCAGTACAGATTTTTTAGGACAGAAAAGACGGTTCTTAATTATGTTCTTCAGCTCTGGTGTAATACAGAGCCCACAGTCTATAGTTTAGATATATTTTAATTTCCCTCTGAGTAGATTCTTCCGTAAGAACTAATACATACATAGATACAAATGTTTTCTCTCAAACTGACATTCAGGCAGACTTTGGGTGCATTCTAACCCCTGGTATACACCAAGGAATAAAATAAAAATAAGCAGGTCTTCATTTTTCTCCAGAACCCAAGACTGAACACAGCCCTGAGAGCTGCCCTAAGCCCTGCTGCATGGTGCTAGGTCAGGTAGAGGACTTCAGTCCCTGTTTTGATTTGCAATGACCTATTAGTCACATTTAGGGCCATGCGAAGCCATGAGCCATAGGGCTAGAAGGTGATTCATCCAGTACTGAGAGAAAGAGGAAACATGGAGTTTATTGTGTTTTAGTGTCACTCAGGCCCAGCTGCTCTTCGGGATGTTAAAGCAGAGAGGAATAGGAATTTGACTTCTGCAGCCACATGAAAATGAAAGCTATCTGGTGATGGCTTTGAGGACTAGCTCCTACAGCTGCAGATAATCTGCATGTTCCTTAGCCCTGGTAGTAACCGTGATGTGTACAGTCTCCAGGAATCCTAGAAAAATCAGTTTTATCATGGAAATGGCACTGAAAACTGTTGAGCTAGAGGACCCCACACTAGACAATCTCACAAAATTATTTTCATCAAGAAATGAAGCTTTGAACAGTTGCTTCTCCTTGTTTAGAACAAGTATGATTTTACTACGCTTTCTCAATTCAAAACAGAATTACCAATCTTACCCTGTTTCCTGTGCTGACAGCCATCATCTGAACCATGTGTTTTACAGGAACCTTCAGATGCAGTGAATTCTCTGAGTTTGCGCATTGACATTGGCCTTGCAAATCCTGGCTCCAGCCCTGTCCTTGACATATCTTCTCCTGCATCTGTGGCCTATAGTGTAAGTATGCAGATTGACTCGTCAGAAGTGCTTGGCTGTAGACATCCATAATGTGTGGCCCTCACAAACACCAAAGAGGAACATGCAAATGGAAAGTGGTGTTCCAGTTTAGTCACGTGGAGAGGTATCCCCTGGTTCCTTTTGCACCTTTGCCTGTATTGCATGAGCTTGCTCACACACCCACACACATCAGCCACCGTGGCATAACAAGCATGTTAGCTGAGCCATGTCACTGTTGATGTGAACTTCTAGGTGATGGCAAAGATAATGGTAGTTAATTTTAGGTCAGTTTATTCTACAATAAAAAGGTATATAAAAGAGAGATGGAACTAATTTGATTACATCACCTTTGCTATCAGTGAAAACTAACCTGTCTGTATAATTCTTCGATCAGTTGGCATGTAGCAACACATTACTCATTTCACTCGCTCATGTGTCAAGAATTTTTAATGTCCTTCAGAGAGATTTTCTTATCTGCAAACCAAGAATGTGCTTCAGCTTGAAGGTGTTTGGACTCTAGTGTCTACAGATAATATTAAAGGTTGGGCCCTGTCATTCAGGAAATGTTTTTGTTTTTCCTAGATTCCTTTTATTAAAGACTGTGGTGAAGATGAAATTTGTATTTGTGATCTTGAACTGAATGTTCAGCGGAAGGCAGATGACAGGTAAGAGCTGAATCAGTGGAACTCTTAGTGTCAAGTTTTCACCAATCAGTTTGTCTGTAGGTTTTGGATTAATTTCTAAAGGAAAATGCCCTTCTAGTTCAACATCCACTTAGAAACAGCACAGATTAAAAAAGCAATGGCATTTTTATCTAAATTTAATCAAGGAAAAAAGGTAAGACAGGAACATAAACAGAGAAGGAGGACTCTTGTCAACTTAGACCAACCCAAGTTTTGGTACATTAGAGATGAGGACATAGCAAATATTTGGACAAATTGTGTCTGACTGTCTGCTGTTTGGAAAGAGAGCGCAACAGGAGAGCAGCAGCAGCAGCAGCTGTCTCCATCCCTCCTTTGGGGAGCAGCGAGGGTCCTGCAGCAGCTGTGCCATGGGGAGCTGTGGTCAGCAATTTGGGCAGCACATACTCCAGGTCCATGTCAGATAAATGCATACGTGTCCAGTGCACAGAAGCAGGGCTGCCTTTTCCTGAAGCTGCTGCCCATGTCTGCTGACCACTCTGTCCACCTTCCCACCATGGGAGACCCCTTGAAAATTCAACAAAATGACCTTGTAACACATAATCAAAGTCCTGCACTTTCAGAAGACACTAATTCTATCTGGTTTTAGGAAACACCATCACAGAATTTATTGTGCCAAGGGGTTTAGAAAGCAGAGTGTTTAAGTGTGTAGAATGTAGGAAATGTCTTGCTGTGCTTATTTGTTGTTGGCTACAGGCAACACATTTTCCTGATCCACAGCTGTTCTAGTACCTCTGTTTACAACAATGGACTTTATTTTCCAACAGCAAACAACAGTTTATTGTCAGCAGCAAAAACAGAAGACTAACATTCAATGTGAAACTGAGAAATAAAAACGAAAATGCATATAACACCAGAATCCAGGCTACATTTTCAGACAACTTGTTTTTTGCTTCATCATCTTTACCGGTGCGTGATACCCAGCCTCACTGTTTCTGTTCTTGCCCCTGATTTTTGAGGTTCTCAGAGAAATATTTCTTTTCTTTCTAGTAGTGCCTATTCCAGAAAATAATGTGTGTATAAAAATCTCTCCCAGTTTGTTTTCTTGGATACCAGAATTATTCCCCCGACATATCAGTTTATTTAGGTCAAGGAGAGATACTGCCAACTCAGCATAAAAGTTGGCAAATTGTTGAGATTGACTTCACCTCAGACATCTTCTCCTCACTTTAGGCCTTGGCACTCACATCTTCTTCTTAACTCTCAGCAACATGCCTGAAGCAGTTTCTGTGCCACAGGGAATTTGCATTTGATAAATCAGACATGCAGCATTGATGATGAATCCTTAAAGCACAGACGTTGGATCTAGAAATAGTGTTACTGCCAAGGCCAAGTGCTCCAGCTAGACAGTTAATCAGATTGACATGATCGCTATAGCAGAAGCTCTTCTTCCAACAAATTTTGTTTTAGAGAAGGGGAAAGAGAGGAATTATGCATACTATTTCGGGGAATGCAGTATACCTATAATCTAAATTGTTGCTCCCAATTAATGAAGGATGAAATGCAGGCTTCAGTGCTTGGCTTATATAGTCAGGCTGCTACTGGAGAGGTGCGTGATAATCCTGGGGGTGAAATCCAGAGCAATCCCTATACTGAAGGGAAAGAAGGGATAGCATTCATTCCTGCCCAAGAGCAGCATTATTCTGAACAATGAATTGGCAAAAGTACTGCACACAGCGCTGGGGGTGCCCCTTTACCTCCCCATCCTGTTGTGCAGCAAAATTGCTCATTCCATTCCTGCCAAAAGACCACACTGGAGCTAGAATTTTCTTTTTCTTTAAAAGCCCTTTTGCTTAGAAACTCTTCAGCCTGCAAGTGAAGTCTGGACCAAAAATGTGCCTGCTTCAAAGCAGGAAGAAAAACATACGCTGAGTATGTATGGGTCTTTTGGGGAGTTTTGTTTTGAGGGGTTTTTGTAGCACAATTCATGAATGGTAAATGTCTACTAGGAATGTTTTTTATAAAAGACAGTACTTTTTAATAAATTCTTCACAAAGGGTTGATAACTGGCTCTGGTCTGTGAATTTGTCTTTGAGTCAAGAATGATGACAAGCCAAATATTCCGCAAAGTAGTAAACAAACTCTTACGTATTGCAGATTTTCCTACAGAAAGTATGATAGAATTACCCTTTGCACACTAACTTCTGCAGTGAAAGTACTTAACCAGCTCTAAGATTGTGTAAATCTATCTGCAAAAGTTCTGTAAAAAAGGACTGTAGAAGTTAATGCTGCAGCTGACCTGTACCCTCTGGCCTGCATTCCTTCTTCCAAACCCAGCACAAAATTCTAATAAGATCATTACAGCTCACAAGGAATTGCATTGGAATAGTCCTTGTCCCACCCTTCTCATGACTTCCCCCTGGCCCTGCCTGTGCCCCACCCATCTGCTGCATCTCTAGGAATTACTGTCGTAACACCTATTTTCACTGCTCCTTAGCATGAAACATATGCTGTTGAAGGTACACACCTCTCCCCTTTCTCAAAACCTGATATTAAGGTGGTATGTCTGTCTGTTTTCTCTGCAGAGTGATGGCACTGAAGTCTCGTGTCAAACAGGAACAGCACAAAGTACAGTCATTTGCCAAATAAGCTATCCTGTTTTCAGAACAGGACAACAGGTACAGCTAGCATGTTTAAATAACCTTGAATGATGTCCAAAACCTTTTCTGCTGTTGTTTTTCCCTAACTCTGCATTTATTGTTGAAAAGGGTTTCTCAGATTTGACAACAGAGGCATTAAAAGAAGCAAACTAGGGGTTAAAATTTGTGACTCCCTGCCAGATTAAAGGGAAAAAGGCTCTCAAAGCTCATTTGTCACAACCCACAGTTTTCAAAGGCTGCTGCAGTTATGTAACTTTTGGAGAGTGAAGGCTGAGGGCAGAGAAGCGTAGAGCATCATGCACAGGCTCCTAAGAACTGAGCACAATTCCCGTCAAATCCCTCCTGCAATGTGAACCTGGGGTAACTCCCTCACCTGATGTGAATCTCATCTCTCCAAGAAAGCAGTATTGTTTTGAGAGGAGATGGGTTGTCCATATAGCCCTAAGATGAATTGTATATCTTTTTTTTCATATATACCATAAACCTCAGGATATCCATGGTTTTATGAAGTCTCATATTCCTCAAGAGCAGAGCAGAAATAGGGTTCTAGCCTCTTTACATAATCAACTGGAGCAATAATAGACTTGCTAGAAAGAATAGAAAAGTGATGTTCTGTGGTGGGGTATGCAGAATAATAAAAAAAGAATTATATATAAAAAGTTATGGTTGTTCAGAATTTTAATGGAATTGCTCGAAGTGGACCTGCTGGGACAAATGGAAGGAAAGAATGAATACAAAGCTGTTTTCAGTGCTAGAGTTCAAAAGGAAGGAATTGTGAACATCTTTTGTTGCAGCTTTTAGCTAGTTGTACAAAATTTTAAAATTCAAATAACTCATGTTTATATAAGAATGATAACATGTAGGGGAATGCAAGAACAAATCAATTCTGAGTATTAAGAAATTACTGAAATATTACACAGAAATCTGTAGAGAATTCAAATACAGAAGGCAGTTCTAGACTGTTGCACACATGAATAACTCTCTCTGTTGGGAAGTCCTTTGGCTGTTGTACCAACTCATTTACTATGTGTTCCTTGTCTCTTCCATAGGTATCCTTTGATATTAGTTTTGATTTTAACCTTAAAAATCTTCAGAATGTGGCAGTTCTAAGTTTTCATGCATGGAGGTAAAGTATATAATGACATGAAAGTAAGTTAGGTATTAATAGCTTATTTGTATAAAGCAATATTATAACTGACTAAAATGTGTTTTGATGAACAGTGAAAGTAAGGAACAGCAAGACTCGGACAACCAGGTCACCTTATCAATTCCTTTGCGATACGATGCAGAAATTCACTTCACAAGGTACGGTGAATAATGTAAAGAGACACTGTCATTTTGCCAAGGTACTTGAAGTAACAGTCTTGAAAGGCCACTAAAAATATAGTGAAGTTTTTCTTTTGTTTTGGAAGTCGTAAGAAATTCCCTCTTCACCAGTACGAACAGATTTGCCTGTCCTTCCAACAATCTTACAAGCAAGAAATTATGCAAGTTGGTTTTTATTGTTTTGAGAGGACAAAAAAGACTGTCCATGTTTACTTCTGGACAGTTGTTCACAGACACTTCTGTGAAGGGAAGTGATATAAAAGCCAAACAGTGCATGTGGTTTTGATAACATAAGTAGTATATACTGTATAATAGGGTCAGGTTTCTGGGCTCAAATGTAATGACATGGGATTAAATCTGGAGTTAAAGTGATCAAAGAACTGTTGGCTGCTGTTTAAGATGAACTGGAGTAGGGACCACAGTATGGAAGATTAGTGTTATAACCTTCTTTGCAGAAGTTTCAGAATATTTGGGGGCCCTGCATCATGGCTAGGTGCACCAGTCCCACAGTCACGCAGAAATTTTGAGATTATTTTGAGTGCAGAGAAGCATTTGAGTCAGCAGGGCAAGTTCTTTCAGCTGCCTGAGAAAGATGCATGAGACCTTGTCAGAAGCAGCAGAGGCTGCAGGAGCACTGTAGAGGATTAGCTTCTTAGGGAATTCAGATGGTGCAAACTTGAATCAGCGGATTTAATTAGCTGAGAAATATGAACTGAAACTAAATTCTTCAGAAGAAGTGAGGAATGGAGTCTGTAAAAGTTATTCAAGGAAAAACAGGGGTTTGAATTCAGGTGCATCTCCTGAATATAAGAAAATGCAATTTCATATGCAAGTCAAGGAATGAAGGAATACATACTGCCAGAAAATGATTAGTTTTTCCTGGAGATAATAAATTTAAAAGAACTAAATGAAATACATGTTAAGCCATGGCATTATTTGGCTTAGGAAGTATTTACTTGGAACTAGTTCCTTCTTGAGGCAGGCAATACAGTCAAGAAGTAATCCCTTAAAATACACGGGTTGAGAAAAAACTATTGTCTTGCTGAAGTGAAGTCTTTCTAGGGATAATTTCCTGAGTCTCTAGGAGAATATTTAGGAACAGATCTTACCAGATACTTCTGCAAGGACAAGGCAGCTGATACTGTGCATCTTGGAAGGACTGGAGTCTTCAGCAGTAAGGAATAAGAAAATGTGTCACATTTGTTTTCCTTGGAGTTCTTGTAAGGAGGCCCCTCAAGGAAAGAGCCCACAGGAGAAAGTGTGGAGGATCAAAAAGGACCCACAGTGCTGTTTGGAGGACCACAACTGATCAGAAAGCACATCTGTGAGGTTGCAGGTGCATTAATTTGGGATTGTATGCGCAGATATTACCCAGGATAAACAAGGAGAGTGGAAAAGAGGATAGATTCCTGGATTCCATCAGGAAGAGCTGATGTAGAAGTTGTAATAGCCCCTATTTTGTGTTAACTCACTCACCAGCTTGCTTTTAGACTGCTAAATTAACCTTCTAATGAAAGCTAATGATGAAGAGCAGACGCAGTTCTGGGATGGTTTAGCAGAGGAGCTGCTCACAGGTAGCAGGCAGTGGGTGTGATGCACTGCACAGAGATGTTTTCCTTGTTTTTGAGCATGGTTCTGACTGACTGAGCTCCTTGAGTGCTCACAGGCCCTTGCACCATGTCCTTCCATCACACACCTGTAATCCCATGCTGTGGTGGGCTGAAACCACCCTGATGTTACTTCAGAAATTATGGATTTTAAACCCCATAATTACTAAAGAAAGTGACCCAGACAGCACTGAGTGCTACGTGAAATGTACCATGTACACAAGCAGAGTGATGCCTGTGTTTACACATCCAGCTAGTTACAGATGTACCAAGGGAGACTGCCAGGGAGGCTCTTTCTGAAGAAGACGACTGAGAGGCTAAATGTTGGAGTTTGTGCCCAGGAAATGATTTTGCAATATGGCCCTGAAACAATGCAGGGTCTAGAAGCCTGAGAGAGCCTGTATCCCATACAACTCTCTTGTCTTAATTTCACTTGTTCATTTCAGCTCCGGGCTTCAGTTATTTTCTTAACCAACTTTGTAAAATTCAAACAGCAATCTAAGTGACTGACTTTTTCTCTGTCTGTACTTCTGACCTGTTTCACAAAGGCATATCCAGTAACATATGTTTTCAAAGCAGCTGCCAAATTGAAATGTATTGTTTTATGGTTGTTAACTAGGCTTGCCAACATCAACTTTTATGAAGTATACTCTGGTCATAACATTCCTTCCACTGTGAATAACTTTGAAGATATTGGCCCCACGTTCAACTTCTCAGTTAAGGTTAGTAAGTGTGTTTTGTTCTGGTTGAAGAAGTTGCCTTAGCTCCCTCTGTAGCCTGCTCCCAAAACCTAGTTTAAAAAAAAAAACAAAAAAACCTCCTGCTTTCATTGTCTGATTTTGAGGGGTTTGAATAGGTCAAGTAAGAAAAAAAATTGTAAATAGCGCAAGTGTTTAGAGTCTTCATAAGGTTAAGGATGACGTTTGCACAAGTACAATGGGGGAGGGATTGGTCCTGCACTGTTCACATATTTAGAAGATGGTTAATGCTTAACTTTAGGCCAACTTAGACTGTTTTTTCAGTCTCCCGACAACTTGATAAAGAAAAACAAGTCTTTGCAGGCTTGGACTTTGAAACTTGAAGTTTGGCAAGGGTTAAGGGCTCAAACCTGATGCAAGATCTAGCCAAATCACAGCACTTATTACATAACACAGAAAAAAACTTCGATCCAAATATGCAACGTGGAAGAAACTTAAATTATGTTCCATTTCCATTCCTGTAACTGCTACTCCAAAGGACTAAACAGGCCTATTGGCTGTGGCAGGATATTTGCTTTTCAAAACATATTTCATGCAGTTAATATGAACTTTGCTAAGAAAATAGACAGAAACCTGGAGCTATACAGTATGCTTTCTGCTTTACTATTCACAAAATTGCTGCCCCAGTGTCTTAGTATAAAAAATATTGATGTAAAAGGAATCCAGTTCTTCCATGCTCATCCACTATTTCTAATTTTCTTGCTATATCAAATAATTTATGCATATGTAAGCATAGCTACCTGAATTAACTCTTGAGTTATTTGCTTTGCAGGTAACAACAGGAAGTATTCCAGTAAAGATGGCATCTGTAACAATCAATCTTCCAGAACGGACCAGCAAAGACAACCCACTGATGTACCTAACTGCAGTCACCACAGATGAGGTATAGAACTGAACTGTGTTTTGGGGGATTATTAATACTATAAACGTCAATTATCTTCCAATTGTTATGGCTTCGTTTAAGGGAATCCATGCCCTTTCTCCCTGTCCCTTCATAAAGGGGGGGACCACAATGCCAGCAGTACACTAGCCAATTATTTGGCAGATGTGGAGTGTCTGGATCTCTTCAATTATGTCTTTGTCCAAGTTCCTGGGAAAGTTATGGTAAAAATTAAATTCTTAGATGAGGAAAAACCCTTCAAGTCAATATAGGGAGAAAAAAAAATCATAAAAACCATTTACTTCTGACCAAAACAACATACAGCCTCTCTTAGTTTCCTAAAGAATTCAGTGTTCACAATCTAGCCTTTAACAGCCACCATCCAATCCCAGAAATATATACTATTATGATGACTATAAACTCCAGAGTATCATGTCACCCAGTCTCATTTCTGCCGTCTTTCCTAGGCCAGAGGTGTTACTTGTGAATTTCAGATAAATCCATTGCAAATAGGGAAAAGACCTTATTCTCCATCTTTCACAAAAGAGAACTTCAGAGCTTCCAAAGAACTGGTGAGTAAGAATCAGGGCTGCAGTAAGAAGGACAGGGAAGCAGAGCTGATCCTTCCAAGCTCATTGCTGTACTTGTGAGGAAAGCTGTGATGGGGTGGGATTCCTCATTTACGGAGCAGGGGCTCAGCCTGTGGGTGTTCTCACAAACACTGCATCTGCTTTAGCACAGCCTGCAAGCACTTAATTTGTATGCACCCAATGGCAAAGGAAAGGGCAAAAAGTCTGGATGTTCAAAGAACATTTTTAAAGTGTATTTTTAATGCATGCTGTTGCCTCTTCTTGCTTTTCCCCTGGAAGAACTGTAAGAATGTGAAGTGCAGTACCATCACATGCAAACTGGAAGACATTGCGCTGAAGGGAGAGTACTTTGTGAATGTGTCCACCCAAATCTGGAATGGAACCTTTGCTGCTGTGAGTATCAGCTGCATCTTTTTTGAGGATCCAATGCTCAAGTATTTTCAAACAGCTGGTATTTTCAAAGTTCAGTTTGTAAGAGACCTTACAATCTAGAAAGACCTTCCTTTACATTGGTTTGTGTGTTTTTCCAGATTGAAAACTTGAAAAAACCTAAAAGTAGTGAGTCTGCAAAAAAGTCTGATAAAACTTCAGTCCAGCACAGAATCTAATAAAATGCTATAATAATGCAATCTTCACAGCTGAAAAATACATTTTCTACATCTGTTAAATTCATTCTAGGGGAACTACAGTTTCCACAAAGCTCATCATAGGACAGCAGAGCACAGTATCATCATAGCCTGTAAAATAATCATGCTTTTATCTTTTGAACATCACAGCCTACATAGTGGTCATTTTAACTCACATCAAGATACCAAAACTGTGTTAGTGCTGCCAGTTTTATTTGGTATAGAAAGTAGTGGAAAACATCTTTAATTGATTTTTTGTTTTTATTAGAGTAGGTGTCAAAGGAACAATTCTTGTTTGGAGACCTACGGAATGCTTAAAATATCCATCAATAATATCTCAGCCTTCCCATTTTAAATCACCATGTGTCTTCCAGGATAAAACTCATCATGAATTACCAGACTTTTGAAGTTAGACCGTGTTTGCTTCTTAGCTAGGCAACCAACCAAACGGCCTCGGAGACCTGGGTTTGCCTAATGCATCAGGAACATGACGCAGTCCCCTTAGTGTGTCTGGTGAATCTTGTGGCAGGTATTGACATTTAACAGCAGGGCTGTTGTCAGCTTTAGCATTCAACACTTAAAAAGGAAAAGGTCAGGTTGATATTGTAAAATGTGTTATGGAAGTGTGCGACAAAAAGCATCTGCCTGCCTTTAGAGTTTGTATTTTTCTAATCGGCTGGGTCAAGACCATTTGTTAGAGCTGTCAGGTACGCAGAAGGTGGAGACCTGAACAAAAGGTTACTACACTCACAAAAAGTGAGTGGAAATGGTTTGTTTTCCACTGGCCGTTGGGGAGGAAAGAGCATGTGTCACAGTTCTCCTCACATCTCCCATTTTGTAATCTTCTACTTTATTGTCAAAATTCAGTGCAAATTATCTTGCAAGAACTCATTCAGTAATGTACATCATCAGCCTTTCTATTTAGTGGCAATCAGCCATTGTCCAAAAAGGGGATAGCAAGCTTGCCAGTACCTGCTAAGCAAAGAGATGTGTTTAGGAATTGAGGTATATTTTGAATAGTGCTCAGGTGTATTTCTAAACTTTTAGGTGTGCAAAACACACCACCTGGGCACATGGCCACAGTGCAGGGATGCAATAACTTCTGCTGCACAGTCAGTTTGGTGTGTGTTGGCTGCTGCAGACCCACAACTGCCTGTGTCCTGCATCAGGCCCATGGCACCTGGCCCTGCCACAGAGAAACAGCTGAGGAGGCACAGTGACAGAGCAGGCATTGCCTTTGGTTCAGCTGGAGAGGCTCCTGTGCTCCCAGGAACCTGAGCCATTCCTTGTGGTGCCGTATGAGAAGAGCAGCAGTGAACTGTCAGTGTCCACACAGCCAGGCACCTCTCCTCCGTACAGCCAGAGAGGGACGTGGGATCTGGCACAAGGCCTCTTTTCAAATATGAATTGGCTTAAGATTTTTGTCATCTTCTATGTTTAAGCTCAGAGAGAGATGTCAGAATTTGAGACGTGGAGAGGAACACATAGCCATAGGAAAAAATAAATGGGGAAAAACAGAAGCATTGGATAGAGGTGAGGGCGGGGGGAAGTAAAAGAACATCCAGTTTCCATTTCTTTCAAAGGCTATTCCCATCTGTCTTTTGTTGCTGTGAGTCCTTTTCTCACTGTTATTTTTCCCCATCTCTTCCCTGCTAGCAGCAGTGACAGCTTTGAAATAACTATAAAAAGAGTTATGCAAATAATTCCTTCTGTTTTGCTTGAACTGTACATTAAAGAGAAAGAAAAAAACAGTTCCTCAATGTCACTGCTAAGTGGATTACTGATACGTTATGACTTTGATGGACATATAAGCTGGGGTGAAATAAAAAATAATTTTGTTTTCTTAATACTATGATTTTTTTCTGGTTGCAAAGTGTTAATTTCAAGGCATGAGAACCATTTTAGGATGTCTACATTCTAACTGAGTTACCATGTAACAGCTTTACAGTTGTTTTAATTTTCTCTTTCAGTTAACTTTCCAGACATTACAACTCTCTGCAGAGGCAAAAATTGATACACATGACCCTGAGTTATTTATAATTGGAGAGAATACCCTAACTGTAAGTGATAGATAAGTACATTTTTTCAACTTCTCTATCTTTGACTGTATTAAAATGATAGTATTTAATTTTCAGTGTCCTTTAGGAGTACACAGCAATTTGATTATGTTGAACTAATGTATCCTTCTGACTAAATACAGCTCCCTTAGGTTATTAAAATGTTTTCATTTCATCCCACTGCTATATAAACCAGAGACAGTGAAAACCTGTAGGTCTTAAATATATTGTAGAACTTTGAGAAAAAGTCAGGAACTTCTGAAATTCATATAGCTTCCTGTTCATGAAAAGATCAAAATTTGGACTTCTTTCTGCAATGGAATTAATTGTTATAGATAAATGAGCTCTGGGAAACATGTTCACAAATCTGATTTATAGTCTTACATACTTCTATAAGCATATACGGTTTGATGTTTCTAGACAAATGTTTGGCAAAGGTCTCCAGAAAATAATGTCATTTGTAAAGGAATGTGGAATATTTTTAGCATTTGGAATAGCTGTCATATGGACAATGCAGACACAGCTAATCTCAAGAGAAGTCTCCAAACCACTGCTTTATTAGTACAGAATTCTTCTCCCAAGCTTTCCATCTGCTACATATAAACATAAAAACATTGGAAGAATACAGTAGCACTTTGGTACTGTTGTAATAAAAGACACCTTATTGTCTTTGTCTTGAGAGGAATGCCCTTCCATTTGCAGTACTGAGTTCAGATTTATTTTCACTGGATTTAATAGCCTGTTTTTTCCATAAAATAACCAAGGCCATTAAAGACCAACGTGCAAATTAGTAAATGAGTCAAGTATCTATAAGAATGTGCAGCATAGCCTATTCAGGCAATGGAGAATTCAACTAAGTATATACAAAAGCAGTTACTGATTGATCTATCCCACTGTGGTGGTAAGACCATCATCGAATACCATTTTTAATCATTGGTTTCTCACGGGTCACTCTATTTCTTGTGAAGAACCTCTAAATAACCCATTCTGTAATCAGGAAAACCTCCAATGCCTGAAGAACAAAGGAAATATGTTTTTGCAAAAAAATTACATGCCAGTATTTGAAGTGTTCTGAGTGCTTCAGTTTGGCACAGTATTATTTCTATTAGGAGATGAAACTCATTACTGTACAATGCAAATATTCCAGGTAATTGCATAGGCTTTTTAGGTATCTCATAAACCATGTATTACTTAAGTATTTTTCCACATTTGAAACATGGTACTGCCAAATCTACATTACCAGAAGTTCTGTTGGCAATTTTGGGAGAACTAGAATTTTTCAAATGATAGTTGACAAATAAAAGTTAATTACTCTCTCAGTCATTGACACATGTGCAGCTGGGACTTTTACACCTTTGAGGCAGTAGCTGAACAGACCATGAAAGTTATCCACAGGGTTCCTAAGAAGCACAGTGGCTTTTGATGACTGACAGCCTGATCCTTACTCAATGGCCTATTGCTCTGTGAGAAGTCTTGGTAAATGTGCCAGGCTGTGGAGGTACATTCTCCCTAGAGCAGACAGTTTGACTCTTGGAGTCAGTACCCAGCACTGCATTTACTTCTTGTCAGGCCAACAGGGATACCCAGTCTGCCCTTCACACTTCTTGGGAACAGGACAGTGCAGAAGCAAAAGGAGCTTATTTCCCTACTTATCCTGTTAATTTAGATGGATGTGGTAGGATTCATTCAATTTAATATCTCCATTAGTCATCCACATTCTATAAACCCTAGTCCTTGGAAAGAACAGGTATTTCTGAAATGCAGTTCATCTTATCTTAAAGATGATCCTGAAAATAACTAGGGTGAATTAGGCCCTAAAAAAGCTTATCCTCCTTTGAAAGTCAAGGAACCACGTTTTAAATATAACACTAGATGAGGTGAATCCCAGTCATGGTGTCTTACTGACCACAGCTTAACTTCAGGAAAGATAATTTGTTGTTAGGCATCAATTTTCCTTTCCAACAGTGCCACTTCACTGTTAATCTAATGGAGAAAGCATTACTAGGCAAACTGCATATAGGAAATTGGCTTTTTACATTGGATGAACTGGGTTGTTGTTTAGCCAAATGAATGAATATTGCCTTGTGATGCTATGTGGGGAAGCTGCTTAGGTATTTTTACGTAAAAGCTTTCAGATTTTTTCCAAGTTGGAAAGGACTGCCAGCTGGAGACAGAACATCAACCTGCTAGAATCATCATTATGGCCATTCAGTTAGAAAATACTGAATACAAAGCCATCCTGCCTTGGTGAAATGAATACACATAGCCACACCTAGCACAACACTGGAGCCTTCCAGCAGAAATGACTTAAATCACTGAGATGTCAGTGCAGTGCATTTCCCAGAAAGCTTAAGATTAAATTACTCCAGACAAATGCACCGAACAAGGAAGCCTGAGAAAGTAAACCAGTGTGACTTGTTTTATCATGTTTCAGGAAGGAAAAAAAAATTCAGCTAAATGCATGTTGTTCCAAGATTAAATCCAAAAATGTGACAGTTCATAAATATTACAGCAATGTCTCCCCAAGAAACTCTGTTATATGAAATTATATATTTGGTTATACCTAATCCAGCTAGATAGGGTATCACCTGAACACTTACTTCCAGACACTGTATGGTCTTCTGGGAGCTCTCTGGAATTGCTTGTGGTTTGGGAAATATAGGTGTGCTAGGAGTGCTCCTGTTTGACCCATACATCTTGCAGCAAATTCATGCAGTTGACCCAGGAGAGCACAGATCAACATGAGAAGATCTATCGTTAGTGGTTTCACAGAAGGTAGGAACAGCACACAGAGATGCCTTCCCAGCAGGATGGTTGGAATTTCAGAAGATATAATGGTATCTGGCCTCACGAATTAGTACTACCTCCTACAGCTGCCCACCACAGATAATGGGCTCTGACAACATTTGCTGGAAAGTAGTTCTTCTCCGTCAGAAGCCTGATTTTGGGGCTGTGCACCAGACTATTGCCCACCTTCATGTAAACATGCCTGGTTTACAGTGACAGTGTGTGGGGCCTCTGAAAGGCCTCCTGTTAATGGAGAGGCAGATAGCAGGAGAGATTGGTTCTCTGCCTGTTGTGCATGGCCAAGAGTGATGAGGGCCCCTAGTCCTTAGCTGACACTGCTGTGTGCCATGGTGGTGCAAGCAGGCTCCCATGAACACCAGTGAAAGGGCTGTAATTCCTTGGTGTGTTCCAGTCATTGATCCTGGCATGTGTGCAGTCCAGACATTTTTGCTCCTTGGTTTACAAATCCTACATTATTTGCAGTTAACATTAACCCCAAAGACACAATCTCTCTGCCTTCAGATCCCAGTTACAATAATGAAGCCGGATGAGAAAGCTGAGGTGCCAGTAGGTGTTGTGATTGGCAGTATATTGGCTGGACTCCTCTTGCTGTTGGTACTGGTTGCTGTTTTGTGGAAAGTAAGTAGGCATTTATATTCTTAAAACCAGAAAGGGATAAATACATTTGGGCTATTTTCTTTGGAATCTCTCTTCTCTGGTGTGAAACAAAACCACATCTGCAGTTTGGTGGTATGAATAATACTGCATTGGCATTACACTCTTGATGTATTTTAGAAGGGTTTATGAAATAGGTCCTCATAAAAACTGGCAACATAAAGATGACAAATGAATTGCCAGTCTTTCAAAACAGGGGCTGTGGCATTTACTTTTTTTCTTTTTGACACTGTGTGCCTCCTTCCATAATACCCCAGCTGGGCTCTGAACACCCATGTGGATATGGGTGGGGATTACAAGCAAGGTGGGCGAGGATATATACTGAACAGACAAAAGAACAGAGAAAGAGCAAGGGCAAAAAGTAAATTACAAAAGAACATTTTTTTGTGTGCCAGGGCATAGGTGTTTGAAGTGCTCCTTGGTACACCAAGGCGTCATGGAAATGTCCACATTTTGGCAGGGAGAAAACTGGCTAATCAGCACTGCTGTTCTAGCACTCCTGCACCAGGCAGGAATTTAGGACCCAGCTCCTTTCATTTTAGAAGCAGGAATTGTCTACAAACCAAACTCTAGTGTGGGCATGCACACATGTGCATTTCTACCATCATGGTATTCAGCTTTGCTGAGAAATGAATTATCAATGACTGACTGTAATGTGGTGTTATTTTAATACTTCTCACAGCTTGGCTTCTTCAAGAGACAGTATGAGAAAATGACACAGGATATAGAAGATGTCGATGAAATTGCAGAACTCACAAAGGACAAAGACTGAAGATGAGTTACAAGGATAAAGAGGAGACCTGAGCCACCAACAGTAGTTGTGATCAGTCAGTTCTTCAGCTGGAGTGCCTTAAAGTTTAGTAACATTTAAACATTTTTAATGAAAGTGTCTTTATAGATGAAAATATTTTACA
The DNA here is from genome assembly GCA_036785705.1 of Acanthornis magna. Lineage (NCBI taxonomy): Eukaryota > Metazoa > Chordata > Aves > Passeriformes > Acanthizidae > Acanthornis > Acanthornis magna. The sequence goes on from JAWUZG010000036.1 coordinate 10,561,095, forward strand.
GATTCTACTCTATTGTAAGAGTAACTGCAGGACAGTTTGGTTTTTTCAAAAATGATTTATAGTGCCTTTTCCTGTAAATTTTTGCCTTTCAAACAAACTTAACCCTTAGAACTGGCAGGTCCGGAGTATACGGTGACATACTGTGCCAGCAACGCTTCTCTTGAGCCACTGCAGAGTGAAACAGAGCAATTTATTTCAGATTATTGTGGAACAGCATCAGTTGGTAATTCAGTTGACAAGTACCATATGTGTTAAAGGACATTTTCTATTAAGTTGATGATGAATGTGTGGTGAATATAGCTTCCAGACTGGTAGAAGAAAAGTAATTTTTTCATTGACAGCTCCATCCTTATTGTTTTAGAAAAATCATTTCCACCAGCAAACCTTTGCTTTAACTAATCTATAAACTGGAAACTGTGTTTGAAGATGTCTGTCTGGGTGCTACAGAACAACTGGTTGGGCTAAGTCTTCCAAAAGTTCACTGTGTTTCTTGCTCTAAGGTCACAACTAAATTACTGAAGGATATTGTTTTGGGGAAATCCTGCCAAATGGTTTGTATAATTCTCTTCTGCATACTTTCTCCCTGAGAAGAAAATATGAATTTCATAATCACTTACAACATGTTCTCTGCAATGTCATTACTGGTTTTCATCTTGAGAAGCACTACCACTACTGTTACGCTGGCTTTTACACTCTTGGTCCCTCTGATATCAGTTTGGCTTTCGACATAAATAGGAAAGACAGTCAAGATCTTGCCTTTAATTCTGTACTTAAAAATTTTGCAAGGCTAAAAGCATAGAGTGAACTAAAGGGGATAGCTGACTGAGGAATTATTCATGTTAAAGGGGATAGCAAAGATCTAAGCTCTGTAAAATGTTTACTGCACTTACTTCTTTAGCATCTCAGTACCCTCCAGGAGACCAAAGTTCAGTACAACCTCCTTACCTGTCATGTTTTATTTGGTCCCACCTGTTCATGTCTTGATGAAGTTAACTTATGTTTTATACAGTGAAGTACTGTAGTGCTCTGGAATGAGCACTAAGCACAACACTTGGGTGACTTTGTGTTGGTTACACACCTCAAGTTTATCACATGCTGTTACGCTGCCTGGTTATAATGAAAGCTCAGTCTTATAAAGGCCATGCTGTAAGACTGGTAACAGTCAGGGTAATTGGCCTTTTGGCTGCCTTTCTCTCATGGCTGGCAGTTACACTTACAATTGATTGTGAGAGAAGATGTGTTTTTCTTGTGTATGCTGCCATGCAAGTGAGATTTGTTTCCAACTTGAGGTGATTTACTTGAAGAGTAAAACATGCAAATGTGCCTGATTGAGAACACGAAGTCATGTTTTCTTTCCCCCAAAGCTGGATTGTAATTATGCTTAGGCACTTTTCCATTATTTTCTGAGGGACTAGGCTTCAGCATGTTTGAAAGTTTTACTCAGTCTTTTTAAATAGGTAATCAGTCAAAAGCCAACCCTCTCTTTGGCAAATAGGAGCTTCATTTGCAGCAACAGCTGGATTGTGCTCAGCATAGTTTTATATGTGTTTTGAATTTATTTTGTATCTATGAAATGTTATGTTTTGGGGTGTTTTGGCTTTTTTTAACATTCTGAAAAACAATTCAGATTTTTATCTCAATTGTCAAACAAGATTCTTGCCATCAGCTGAGTCTGTGACCAAAACAATTATTTAAAAAGTGGAGGAAAAAAATAGCAATTGCATAAATCTAAAGAATAAGCTCCTGACTTGTACTTATAAACCTTGAGGGCAAATGATCTGAAAGAAAAGATAAAAAATTTGTCTGCCTCAATACTTATATAAACTTGTGCAGGAAAAAAAAAAACCCTTACAGCCATATATGTGGGAAGGCCCTACATTATCAGGGTCATGCACTCCAGAGAAGAGATGGAATTTCACAATACACCAGATGGCAAAATCTTCAATTTCTGGTGCTGCCTGCAAGGGAAATTCAGGCATTCACCCAAATTTCCTTCTTCCGTCTTTGGTGGGAGGTACAGGTCAATATCCAATATGCAATTTCTTTGGGGATTTGTCAGTTTATCAATCAGGTAGCAATGATTCAATTCGCTAGTCTTCACTGGGTTATATTTTGACATGGACAACAGGATTCTCCTTCCCAGCCTGGACACAATACTGCTTTTCCAAAATAAAGGGGAGACATACCAATGGGTAAGGTTTTTCTATCCTAACCACTTCAAGTTACTAGTTTATTTTTCTTTTACAATTAATTCTTAAATGGCTAATTCAGTTTTCATAATGGGTGAGTCTATTGCACTTTTAAGTTGGCACAGCCGCAAATAATACTGGAAATATTATGTATATTTTGTATTGTGTGCAAGGGTTTTTTTTTTATATTTACTTTTTTGAAACAGCATGTTTTAAATATTCTGAAATTTTGAGCTTCAGCATGTACTTCTGTTTGTGCTTGCAGCAAAAAAAGCCAGCAATATCTTCAGCAAACTCAAGTGATATCTCATTCTGGTCTTGAATTCTAGCTGCTGATTTCCTCAAGTAGTAGAATCAAGTCCAAAATCAGAGTTGTTGTTTTTTTTTTTATACATATGAGCCTATGTATAAATTTGGGATGTACAAGAGAGTTTATAATAAAGTTGACTTCTAAAAGCTAGCATGTAAGCTCTATGGGAGCAGGGACTGTATCACTGTGGTGGCCTGTCTGAGGGCCTAACAGCATTACTGCAATAAAACCCAAGACTACTGCTGAACACAGACTCATTCATTTTTAAACAGCACCCTAAAGAGAAGCAATGCTACTGAAAAAGCCCTGCATAAAATGGAGCCATATATGTCTTCGTTTCAGTAGCACAGAGTAAGAATTCTAAGGGAATGACTCTGCTAGGTACACAAAGAAACTGCACTTGAAGTCTTGTAGATCACAGTGAGAAGGGTAACACTAGGAGTAAGCTGTACTGTAGTGTAACCCAGTACCCATTAGTGCAAAATATTTGGAAAGCTCTAGCTGAATAGATGGTGTTAAAACATTCCATGGACAGGTCTTCCTATAAACATGGGGTTATCATCACTGGTATCTAAAATTACACCACATTCTACCACCCTCTATACTTTATCTATTTACAGCACTGGTCAGCAGTAGCATATCATGACTCTGGCTCTGGCTATGCCCCACCACATGTTGAAAAAGCTGAATTCAACTTTTCAGAGGGAACAATATGGCAAAGAAAGAGAGGAAGAAACTTGATAGGAAGACAGTTTGTCAGAAACTACCACCTGAGAGCTATGCGCTTTCACAGACCTTTTAATTTCAACTTTCAACTAGTCCATACTTTTAACAGTGGTACATAAACATTCAGGTAGGCTACCAGTTTTAACATTTCCATAATACGATACCAGATGAACCTAATCTTAAGGCACAAAACTCTGTCTTTCACCAAGTCTCAGTGTTTTGCAGAATTAAAAACCAGATTCCTTATATACTGACTTACGTATGTGCGGGTTTTGATGGGGGTAGAGGTACTTTTCTTGACAGTAGCTGGTATGGGGCTGTGTTTTGGATTTGTGCTGGAAACTGTTGATAACACAAGGATGTTTTACCTGTCACTAAGCAATGCTCACAGTTTCAAGGCCTTTTTTGCTCATCACCCCACCAGCAAGGAGGCTGGGGGAGCATAGGAAGGTGGGAGAGGACAGAGCTGTGACAGCTGCCCACAACTGACCACAGGGAATATCCATCTCGTATGGCATCAAGTTCAGCATATAAAGCCAAGAGAAGGAGGAGAAAGGGGGGAGGCATTCAGAGTGTTTCGTGTTTGTCTTCCCAAGCCACTGTTACATACAATGGAGCTCTGCTTTCCTGGGGATGACTGAACCTACCTGCCGATGGGGAAGTGGTGAATGCATTCCTTGGTTTGCTTTGCTTGCACGATCACTTTTTACTTCCCCTATTAAACTGTCTTCATCTCAACCCACAAGATTTGTCACTTTTCCTATTCTCTCCCCCATTTCACAAGGGGCAGAGTAAGTGACTGGCTGGTTGGGGCTGAGTTGCTGACTGGAGTTAAAGCACAGGGTGTGCTTTACATCCAAAGCTGAACTAAAACAAAAGTTTGCAAATGAAAGACTTAAAAAATAAAGTTATGAAAGTGCATCTCAAAAACTATAGCTAACAGCCCCAAATTTTTATTGCCTTTGAAAGTAATTAAGTGTACATTTCCACAGCTTCAGAAAAGTTGAGTCCTATATTCCTCTATAAGTCAACCTTTCTGTTGAAGGTCAATTCTGTTAATAGGTCAATTATTTGGATGCAATCACGGTCTTTGGTATGCTAGCCATTTTTAAAATGTATTTGCCTCTTAAAATAGTTGAAATGGAACTTTTAAAAAAAGAACTGCTATAATGATACATCAGAATGCTAATCTTTGTGTGTAATTTATGGTGTGTTTTTCAAAAAACAGGCCTAAGGTACTCAAAGAAACTGGTCATTTATAGTCATCAGCCTGCTCTGAGCTCTCTTCAATCACCTCCACAGGACACTTAATGGTACTTAATGACACTTAATGCCCAAGACTATTTCTGAGAGCATTTTAAGGGATAAGGGCAGCACTGTCTGCTTTAACATACAATTTCTTAATAATTAGATTTAACAGTTCTTTCTTTTTAATGCTCCTGAAGCAGCAAATGAATGTGCTACTCTATAAAACTACAACTAACTTGAACAGCTGTGCATTAACTGAGCTGAGAGAAAGGCCAAAAATCTAGTTCAAAGTTGAGCAATCTAAAGCCTTCATTCCTGAGAGCGGCAGTGACACTTTCATGAGTGACAGTCACAGCAAGGACCTGTATTTGCCAGCACAGCCAGCACCTGAGAGGGCCAGGAGCTGCTCCTCCCGCTCAGCCATCTCTCGGCTGCCATCTCCTGGGTAGGCGCCTTATAACACAACCCCCTTCCTCCCCCGCCCCGTTATTCCATGTCAATCCATCAGTTACTGCTTTCATCATATGCATCAGGCTGGGCTTCTCATGAGAACAGAGCACAATGCTCAAAATCAGGAAAGGAAACTCTTAAAATTAATCAATGCTGGTACATGGATGTTTGGCCAGACAAAGGAGTGGATCAGTGTATGGAAATTTTGCCAGGCAAGACTAAGACATCTTTTCAGGACAAATTATTGCTCTGAAGACATGCACTTCCCTTCCACAGACAGCCCTCATCTGGCAGATCTCTACAGGAATCACATGGTGACCCTCTGGGTCTGCAGCATTTGTTTCTGGGAACATGCCTCTGTACCAGAGCCACCAAGTCAACACAGCTGGTCCCATGGAGAGGTGGGATTACTCTTCCCTATGGACAAGGCAGAGAAACAGCTGGACTCATTCCAGAAAGCTGGGACTTTCTTGCAGACAGACAGATCTGCAACTGTCTATCATGCCACTCAATGGACCTCACCATAACACAGAGTAGCCCGCATCCAGCACTGTAGTTCTGCCTGTGTGGACAGTAGGACATGTGCAGCCACATCTTTTCCGAACACACAGTGAGACACAGCTGGGATTCATCCCTTGGCCTGGAAATCTGGAAACACTTCTAGGTCACTCCAGACACAGCCTTAGGCAGTTATCTTAGAACACAGTAATCTGCCCTCTTACGATAATATTGCCCTAGCAGAGAGGGTAGCCCTACAGAGGGAGACAGAACACTGAGTTCAGAGTACGGACTTAAATTTTAGCGAGATACATTTTACCTCTAATTAGCACACCATCCCTCCCAGAGACATTTCCATTTCGCTTTTACATGCCAGCTGAAGAACCCAAAGTTACACAAGACTGATATATCATTGTTCCAGAACAAAGAAGTACTTGCCTCATGCACAGCTAGGGACACAAAATGACATTTCATTGTTTTTACCATGGCAGCATACACACATTGTAACACTCAGCTGTGACTCAGTACAACATCTCTTCCATTCATTGTTCCTGGTCACTGTGGGGAAGTACACTATTATTCTCTCTTCTTTTCTGCACCCTCCTTCCCAGCTGCATTGCTGATGGGGAAGGTGCACTTAAGGTCACCCTGGAGAAATCTTCCAGGAGACTGCAGCACTAAAGAGACACTACTGCAACTCAAGAATTGCCCCTGATCATTGGGGTCACAAGTCGAACTTCACTGTTCTAAATACCACTGTTTTTCTGTATCAGAGCACAGCACTAGTATGCAAGCACTGCGTAAGTTTTACTTTGTTCATAAACCGTCCACTGAAAGACAAGCTAAGCATTTATTTTTGTGAAATTAATACACTGATTAGTTGCATGGTAACAACGAACATGAACATGGAAAAATGAACACCAAATATGCAAATGTTCATGTATTTCTTTATCTTCTAAAGAGAAAAATAATTGTTTCACAGTGATCTGTGCTGAGGATCTGTGCTGAGGATCTGTACAATTCCCGGTAAACATGGTATTCAAACATTCTCTCCAACCTCCAAAACAAAGGAAAACTCAGTCTTGAACTTGACCAGCTCTGCCTTGATAATAGGGCCCACATGGTTTGCAGGGTATGTATCTGTAAGCACGCAAGGAGCAGCTGCTGGCCTGCAGACGAAGGACTGACTTCCGCAGAGGAAAAGTGCATCAGTAAGTTAATAAGCACAGTTTAACTACATTTCTGCCTGAAGCTGTATGTTTCATTATGATTTACTTAATTCAGATACAGTAACAAGTATTAAAAGTGATTAAAAGCCCTGGGGTGAAAAAAGATCATCACCTACTTTCCTCATTTTGCTTTGTGCAGCTACCAGCTGTTTGTAGAGTTTTACTGCAGACACAATAAAATGGAATATACAGCTAAGGCTTCACTAGTATGTGATACAATATTTACAGAATCAAAGATTGGTTTGGGTTGGAAAGGAACCTTACAGATCACCCAGTTGCAACCCTGGTGTGGAAGGGACACCGACCACTACACCAGGTTACTCAGAGCCCCATTCAGCCTGGCCTTGAACACTTCCAGGGATGGGACATACACAGTATCTCCAGGCAACCTGTCCCAGTGCCTCACCACCCTCAAAGTAAATTTCTTCCTAATATCTAATCTAAAGCTTACTCTCACTTCAGCTTAAGGCCTTTCCCCCTTGTCCTATCACTACATCCTGCTGTGAAAATTCCCCCTCCAAACTTTTTGTAAGCCCCCTTTTGTTTCTGAAAGGTGATATAAGGTCTCCCTGGAGCCTTCTGCAAGCTGAACACCACCAGCTCTCAGTCTGTCTTCATAGGAGAGGTGTTCTAGTCCTCTGATCAACTTAATGGCCCTCCTCTGGACTCATTCCAACAAAGGTACAGCCTTTTTGTGTTGGGGGTTCCAGAGCTGGATGCAGTGCTCCAGGTGGGGTCTCCTAAGGGCAGAGTAGAGGGGCAGAATCAAACCCTTTGACCTGCTGGCCCTGCTGCTTTTGATGCAGCCCAGGACACAGCTGGCTTTCAAGCTGCAAGTGCACCTTGCCAGCTCATATTGAGCTTTTTGGTCACAAACACCCTCAAGTCTTTCTCCCAGAGTTAGTCTCGATCCATTGTCCCTCCAGCCTGTACTTGTGCTTGGGATTGCTCTGACTCAGGAGCATGACTTTGCACCTGAACTATATATAACTATACATGATATAGGGGCAAACCAAGCAAAGCATTTTACTTTTACTTCCCTTGTATCTACCTTGTCTACATTGATAACAATGACTAGATAAAACTGCCTTTCAGCATCATTTGAAATGCCACATACAATGGGACCTCGAACTCTTAGCATCTAACACTATCATGGCACAGTAGAATAGCAAATAAAATTACCTTACTCAGATAGGTGGCTCATTATCTCCAGTGAAGCCCAGGCATATTATGTCAGTTCATTTAACTAGCTTTCAAAACAGTAAAAAGAGAAAAACTGCATTAAATCTTAAATGTGAATATAAATGCATGTATGAATTCCAGTAAGTTCAATAAACGCCCTTTTGTCTGTAAAACTATTCCATTTGATGATTCTTAATCCTAACACATAACGTAAAGTCCAATTACTAAAACTAATTACACTACAGTTGTATATTTGTAATAATAGCTGGTTTGTTTTTTTTCCTGCAGCACCATACAGCTACACAACCAAAAAGTCACCTTCAAAATTTCATCTAGACATCATTAAGTAGTTACAGATTGGCATGTTATTGCTAATGCAAGTTTTTTGATGGTAGAGTATTCGACTTAACTTTGAATCAAGTTCTATCCATATTTTTTTAATGCAATGGACTTGTAATATCAGCTGCACAGTAAAAATGTTTCTGTGCGACAGAGCTACTGGAACATAACCACTACTAAAAAGTTAATAACTCTGGGGTATAGTTTGTATTTTCTTCTCTGTCTGTACCAAAATAGTTCATCTACTTCAAGTAGCTTTCATGTTACAAGAATGTCAAAATAGCATAAAGCCTGCAAATTAAGTCTGCAGTCATATAAAATTAAACCTCTCTGAACTTTAAGATTAAAAAAATGTGATTGTCCTGCGGTGACCTCCCATGCTTACAGAGAACACAGACTACCAAGGTAAAAGCATTAAAACAGTATTTATCACAGAGTAGTCTGAACACCTTGCAACCAAGAATTTCAGGGAAGACTGTCTTAGAAACTGACTCCATGTTAAAACGCACAAAAAGGCAATTTCAAAGGAGAGTCAAGAACACCTAAAACCCCCAATTAATGTTCATTAATTTCACTCAGTCCAAACTAAATTATTGAAACAACTGTTCAGAAACACACAGATTCTCTGGAAAAAACTCAAAGGTAAGTATGCTCATTAAGAAGAGTAACACTTTATTTTTAAAAGAGTACAGTTATTTTTCTGAATTTGCCCAAAAGCATTCCTTGTTTTCTTTCCAAGAATATTCATCCTCATAAAACTCCTGTAATATAAACAAAGAATGGGAAATATTGTGAGTCTGCTACATACAGCCACAAACCAGGCCAAATAATTCAATAGCCACCCTGCTATTATTTACTGATCACAACGGGACTGCACAGCACTTGGCTGGCAAGCAGAAAAGAGGGCATTACCCTTAGCATATACAGACTTGGCTGAACCTTGGGCTGATCCCCACTGCATTTAAAAGGGGCCACCTATACTGAAGTTAATTCAACAAAGAACTCTAGAAGAAATTATGTAAAAGCTGTAGAGTACACAGCGTTCATGCTACCACATTAACCTATTGTACCATCATCTTGAGAAGAGTATTTAGATGTAACAAAATGTCAATATTAAAGAAAAAAATTAATACACTAAATACTCTAGTATTAGATCTTAAGGGCAGACTGGATTGCCCAGATGCACTCCAGTCCAAAGCAGCAAATGTTGAGTCCCTGATTATTCATTCTGAGACTACAGAACTTCAGACTCCTTAAAGAGGTACCAGAAAAGTGGACTAGTTCAGAGAATATCACTGTTAACTACATGCCAAGTTTTGATAGAGAAAGAAGGCAGAGATAATGCTCATTACTTGGATGCAACAATGTGGTTGTACAATGAGGCTCTTTCTTGACCTGGGCTGGTTTCTCCACACAGTGTTGTGTGCCTAAACTAGCTTTGGGATCTCTGCTCATCCCTTCATTGTGTGCTGTTGCTTAATGCTTTGTGCTTTCTCAAGGCCACAGCAACTAGGAGAAAAGAGAAAGACAAGAAATGCTCCTTTTACTTGAGAGCTGCAATGCTGTCCAAAGCTGACTCGAAGTTCTTCCACAAGCCTGTGCAGAATTGATTTTTGCTACTCAGAAGAGGAGCGTTCAGGCCTGCTTCACTTTAACCCCAGGATGGCTTCAAAATAAAGAGGAGCTAGATAGTACAGGTACAGGAGAACCTTCCAGGTGCTCTACCTGCCACATATGGGCTCGGCTGCATTAGAGGAAAGTCACTGGTGCTAGACACTGACAACTCATCAGGAGCAGCTGCTGCCTGTAATGCTTCTAAGGCAGCCCAGATGTCCAAAACTAACCTAAAATTGATTTTGCCCCCAAACATACCTTTTTCCATATTGGGACAGATGCTTTTAAGGTATTGATGCAGTACATTACAGCTTCAAGGGATTCTGCTCTGTGTGGAGAGGAGGCTGCAATAACTACACTTGCTTCAGTTATTGGAACCACACTAGGGAGAGAAGAGGAACAGCAGCTTTAGCTAACACTTAACATCAAGAGCACCCAAAAGTTGTAGCCATGTCACGTCAGTATTCTGGCCACATGCTCTCCTGACTCATTCATACTGAGCAAGTGTCAAACCACATCCTAAAGATTATACACTTTATAAAAGAAAGAAAACCATAACCAAAATCAGTACCAGATGTCAGAATTCCACACTTTAGAATAAATAAACCCACCAGACACAGGCTTTTTTTTTCCATTCTTTCTTTTTTTTAAATTAAGCCTATGGAATTAAAAGGGAGAAATTGTTAACTTGCAACAATACATAGGAAACTCACTGGAAGCTGGCTTAATAATGAACAATAACAAGTTAGAACAGCCAGTTCTTATCTGAAAACCTAAGAAATCATCTCAGTTTGCACAAGAATTTGTGAAAGAAGAAATTAAGTGCCTCACACTTCGCAGATTTTGCAATGAAACCTATTTGTTTATTAATTCTGATTTTACATTCTGAAGTTTCCTACTTGGTGTATTGTGTTCCGTACTTAAAAGAAGCGCAAGGTTTGGTGTTTCTCCTCGCAATTGTAGTATTCCCAAAATCTATCTCCCAATCCTCCCTCTACAATAAGACTCATCCAGCACAGTTCATAGGAAGAAAGCTTAAACACTTTGAGTTGCCCTCAAGACAACAACCCTCTCTGTTGACTGCAGAGGAAATCTAGGGAAACTACCCGTCAAACCTAGAATCTTACCCTTTGCAATCACATCCTAAGTTCTTTCAGGATTTTTGCTAGCTTCAGCAAGAAATCTGATGAACAGGGAAGGCCCAAGAGTATGTCAGACACTAGTATTCCACGTTTTGAATCTAAAGGAAAATGCTTCTCCAAGACTCAAGGAGCAACAGGAGGTTCTCCCACAAATGTGGCTGGCAATTACTATGCCCCAGAGCCTAACCTTTCAGACTTTTTATAGCATAAATTGACTTAAATCTGACAATAAGGACTTTCTGCAGCACCTCAACAGGAGAGAGAAGCAAAAAGGAAAGTGCTGCCAACTTCACACCTTTTAAAAATAAAGAACAAACCAAACCAACAGCCTTACCTTCCCTGGAGTAAAATTTCAACTCTTTCTCTGCACTGTCAAAATATCACACCAGTATCAAAGATCCTGCCAGGCTAAATGTGGGCTCCAGCAAACACAACCAATATACACATTTTTGAAAATAAAATATTTGAAACTCAGGTCCAGAGCAAAAGCTTGATCCTGCAGCCAGCTTTGCTGCACTATGGTTTCTAAACACTCCTGCAGGTTATGCAACTTTGTAAGCACAGCCACGCATCAGAAAAAGATTAATACTCCAGTTGCAGAAGGCTGGGGTCTGGACATACATACCCAAGTCTATGGTGCACTGCAATATGTTTGATTGAAGGCCATTTCTGTCTAACATCTCTGCAGATTTTCTTTATTTCGGTCTCTGCCATTGAAGTATATGCTTCATATTCTAAGTGAATCACTTTTTTTCCTTCAAAATTATTTCTTGTAGTACCTAAACAAAAATAATTCATCAACTAAAAGCACTGAGTAAACGAATACATATTGTATCTTTATAATGTATATTATATATTTATTGCATAATAATATATACTGTATTAATATTGAGTAAAACCTAGGAGCTCTTGCTATGGTCAAGGTCAGCATTATGCAAATATAAGCAACCTCCCCTAATCAAGGCTGCATAGCGAGATTATTTGAACAAGATAAATCTTTACTACAAAAGGAAGAATTTACATATTATACAGGTGTGCAGCCCATAATGCCCAAGGCTGGGATATCTTCTGTGGTAAGTGCTAAGGTCCTATAATAGCATTTGCCTATGCAATTTTTAAATGCCCAGTATTTAGGAGCCTAGTAGCACCTAAGATTTAACTACAAAGGGGTTTCATATGTGTGCCATGCACATTAAGTTCAGGACAGAGCTACCAGCCTTACCTTCACCAGCCCATTGGCAAAATAGTACTTCACTTTCCACTAAGATCTGAGTTGCAGGACCTTGCATACAGATGTGAACATGTGGTTGACATAGCCACAGTACTCCCTTTCCCACCTTGAACAAGTTGTATCCCAAGGGATAGGAGAACAACTCCCAAGCAGCTCTGTACTCCAGAGCTGCTGTTCTGTTCAGTCCTAGGATGGCAATACCAGCTTCTCACCACTTTAGCCCAATGCAGCTATTTAAGAGCTGCCATGGTCTTGCTCTAATAATTCAGGACATGTTTTCTAAACATCCTGTGTTCAGAACAGGAATTGATTTATTTGAGAAATACAAGTCTAGGATGTGGACAACCTAGGTTCCATTTATTAGACTATTAACATACCCAAAGATTTAGCTCACAAATATTAAACTCACCAATGAACAGAGACACTGCCCCACAGTATGGTGAAATGACCAGCTCTGACACTTCATCTACAGAGAGCTTTTCAGACTTGAGTTTGATAAAATCTTTTGGCACATCTTCACTTTCTTCCATATCTCACTAGAAAAACTGAAACCAAACAGACTCTGTTGTTGTTTTTGGAGATACCAGCATCAGCCAACTGTTACTTATCAACTGATGCCCCAATTTATGCAGAACACAGGCACTATCTACTGGCCCAAGAGACTAGTCTACATGTGAAATTCACTTCTCAGCTGTCTCACTGAGAATATTAACTGCAAATAACAAGGAATTACCTGGTTTTAATACACACATATTTCTTTCTGATAGGAAAGACTGGTACAGTGGGATAAAACTATAATTAGCCCAAGGCCCAGGTTTAACAGTACAAGCAACCAGAAGAGACCAGTGTGTAGTGCACGTAAATCTATGGTGATACTGTCAGTCTCTCCTACTTATCACGTTAAAGAGTTTAAAACAGATAAACACGTATTAGAGCTCTAATCCTAAAGTATGGTCTCCAGGACCTCATACTATCAGGCTATTTCAGTCACACATAAGACACTTCTAACTTTTCTGAGTAAAAACCAGTCATCAGATAACCTAAGAATGAAAATTATTTTAAGCTGCAGCAATGGAACAAGCTGCAGTAAATAGATGGACTGGCACCGGAAAACAGGCAAAGAAGAAAAGCTGGTCGAAGGATACCTCTTTAACAGCAACACACTAACAAAATTTCTAAGCCACAGTCAATTATTTTTTCTACATTATCTTTTCTGTTAAAAAGTGGCAAGAAGTTTTTCATTATTATCTTATTTTGGCAAGCCAAATATCTGTTTGTAGGAAGAAACAACCAGGAAAGAGTAACAAGACCTAAAAACCAGATTCAAAGCAATGCCTGACCTCTCTGGCAAGTGTCTTCCATTTACTGCATACGTGTTAATCATTTACTGGTGCACTGCCTTATAGTTTCAGCTCAGCACAACTGAACTCTCCAGATGGAAACACAAGCTGGGTTCTCTGAAAAGAGTACAGGGGTAGAGGGGAAGAATTGCAATCACATCTCTGGACCTAAACAAGAAAAGGTTCTTGTAACATCATAGAGAATTCACGAGGTATTTTAGCACAGGATTACACTCCACAGGAAACAGAGCAATACCTACCTAACAGACCCTGGGCAGACTCAGCCTCCACTGATTGGTGGGATGATGGCAACCTCGTCCCCAGGCTGCAGGACCAGGAGCTGATCTCCAAGAAGCACGTACTCCTGCCGAACAGCAAAAACCACTTGATCCCGGATGTCAGCAAGCCTGAGGGGGATTGGCAAGAGCACAAATAGGTTTCCAAACAATGTTTGCATTTAACCATGAGATTTCATTAAACAACAAACTGGTGCACAGTCTAGGGCAGCTGAGGTAAAAACCACTGAGACTTATACAACTTTGCTTCCAAGATATGGTCAAAAATATAATAAACACCCACCTCCTAATCTGGGATTTTCTTTCATAATGGCTAAGAAGAAACGAAATCAGTATAATTTCCAGAAGTCAGGAATGGGATTTGTTGTCAGCCTACGTCAGAACAAACCAATGCATACCAGACCCACTTCAGCATCTCACAACAAAAAAGTTGGTAACTCAAGACTCAGCAACCACCCAGGTCCAGATTACAAGGAAATGTTGCCCTGATGCAGTCTGGCTGGGCTTTCTTCTTGCACACCAAGAAGCTTTGTGGGATGCAGTTCATGAAATCGCATGAAAATTCAGTGGTCAAAGAGTTGCTCTTCTTGTGTGTGCTCAGAATTTATGAGGCTTTGGGTTCTTTGTACTTACAGGTCTGAAATCTGCTATTGATAAGCAGTGACCACAGAACTAAGAGGGCAAATGTGGTGTGTCTTCCAGCAGATCTTCTACACATTTTTTTTAATGTAAGATGTTTCTGTGAGAGTCCATAGCTCTGGATGCCATAAGGCAGGGAGTCATTTCCATGGCTAAGTGCAATTACACTACAAGCATGAGGGCCATGGCAGTGAGACACCAGAAAAAAGAACGCCAGCATTTTACTTGAGGTGGTGCAGGCATGGTAACTGCTCTTGTTTGAGACGACAAAACCTGGCACAGCCAGCTGAGCTGTATTGCCTAGAAACAAGTAAGCACACCAAAAGAGAACAAGGAAAAATCATCTTATTTCCTACCAGCCAGATAGACAAAAGCAGGCAAGGCACAGGCTGAGGAAAACACAGTAGCACTGACTCAGAGGGCAGACTGAAGAGAGGGATTGTATGAAAGCAAAGTGAGCCACTAAAGAACTGCACACAACCATGAAACACAAGTGCCCGTTAGAAGGATGGGCTCTAATTAAAGTCCCTTGCAAGCTAATTAATTCGGGAAATGGGTGGAACAGAAGAGCACTGTCAAGTATGCTCAAGCTGCAATTTGAATATCCACTAGCAATGTGAATAGAAGCCTGTGGTCAATGCCCTACAATTATATTGAGTTTTTCCAGAAAAGCTAGGAACAGAAGCATTTTTCAAGAAGGCTGCTGTGAAGTAACTGCAAATGCAAATTATACTGCCCCAAGTCCAAGCCCCCATTCATAAAAGGATAAAGTTAGCAAATTATGGCAAAATGACCAACAGTGCTGCTGCCACTTCTGACACAGAGAATAGGCTGCAAAGTAAAATACACACATTCCCTACTGCCACCCCCACCCAAACACACTTCATTTCAATTGTCTGTGAGGAAAAGGCCCTGTGTCCAGCAATTTATAAAGAGTTTCTCACTTAGAAACAGATACCACTGCTAAATAGTTCATTTTGGTCATAGTGTTTGAGAGTATCTTACTAAAGAAAGGTTGTGCCTAAAGGAAGACTTTGACACCTAAGTCCAAAGTTATGGAAATTTCAGAGCACTGAGCACTAAATCCTGAGGACCACAACCTCTCTTATACCTTGCTTCTTTTTTTACCCCCTTCTATCCCTCCGAAATGGTGTTGCACCTTTGTCTGTCAGGCTCATTCTTGACAGGACTGAGCACCCTTCCCTCAGCCTTAAACAGAGGGCACATTTCTGCTGACATCCCCCAAAGAGCATCAGTGCTGCAGAGGCCCTTACAGCACACACAGTGCTCCCTCAGGACCAGAATCCCTGTGAAATGCAACCAACAGTGGTGTGGGTCTTTTCCAAAGCAGAGGACGTTAAAAATGGCTGAACCTATTTGCTGTGTCAGGGTTCAATGGCTGGAAGCCTGTGGGGACTTCAGTTTTCTTCCTGACCTGCTTTCCAAAGTGTGTCATAAGCTCAGACCAATGGCTTACAGTACAGTTAATCACAGAATCAATTAAGTTTGAAAAGCACTCTGAGATCATCAAATCCAACCTATGACTGAACATCAGCATGTCAATTAGACCATGGCACTAAGTCCAGTCTTTCCTTAAAGAAAGGAAACCTCCAAGTCACCTCCAAGGATAGTGACTCTGCTGCCTCCCTGGGCAGCCCATCCCAATGTCTAATCACCCTTTCAATGAAGAATTTCTTCCTGATGTCTAGCCTAAGTGATTGAAAATACCTGCACATTATCATTTATTTCTTATTTATTATCCTGGCTGTGCTTGATCCCTTCTTGAGACATCTCACCTTCTCCACAAGCTAATAACACAGTACAGTTTTCAGGTTACCACACCCCAGCCCTCCTGGACAATGGGCCACGTGCACCTCTCAGGCCCAGTTTTGGATACATACACTGGACCTGGGCTTTCCTTGTGTATATATAAAACTACAACATTTCCAGCCTGCGCAAAACACAAAACACTTGGTGCAGGTTACCAAAAGAAGGAAACACCACTAGTTTTGTGCTGTCAAAGTACTGCTATGTGTTTCAGCTCAACGCTAAATGCCAAATTTGTATTAAAAAAATAAAAAATTTTAAAAAAAAAATCCAGCCACGTTTCTTTGTGCACCTCAAGGGTAACTTGATGGATACCTGGGGTGGACCTTGACGATCTCCTCCCAGAGCTGCAGAGAGGTGATCTGCCGTGGCACCGAGAGGGTCTCGCAGCGTAGCCCCGCCAGCTCCGCGCTCCTGGCGAAATACAGCACCGAGACCTGCCCGGAGAACAAACAGCGCTCAGGGGCGCGGGGCCTGCCCCTAAACCCGCT
Organism: Acanthornis magna; assembly: GCA_036785705.1. Taxonomy (NCBI): domain Eukaryota; kingdom Metazoa; phylum Chordata; class Aves; order Passeriformes; family Acanthizidae; genus Acanthornis; species Acanthornis magna. The sequence goes on from JAWUZG010000036.1 coordinate 10,577,846, forward strand.
CCCAAAATACCAACACACAACCGGAATCAGAGCGCCACGAAAAGCTTTCCCAGGCTTTTCTCGATGCCGATCGGCTCTGCCGCGGGCCTCCTGCCCCGGCTGTCAGGACAGCGGGGGCAAGGCGGGGAAGCCGGGGGCTGTGAGTGACGGCGGCTCCGCGCAGCGCTCCCGCAGCCCAGGCCGCTCCCGCAGCCTGCCGCGGCCAGGGGGAGCGGGAGCCCCGCCGTCCTGTCCGGCAGCGGCCGAACCTCCGACCGGGCCGGCCCCAGAGTCGCCGGCAGGCTGCACCTACCTGGCAGCACATGGAGCCGCCGTCCCGGGGCGAGCTGCCCTCCGCCGCGGGCCCACGGCGGCGCCTGCGCCGGGGCGAGCGGCGCTGGGCCCGGCCCGCCCCCTGCGGCCTGGCTGGGAGTGCCGCGGGCCCGCGGTGGGAGAGGCCGCGGCTTTGCCCCCGAGCTCAGGTTGCTGTTTTGGGGACAGCACTATACAAGCCGGATTTTCAGGGGGACTCGGAGCCCCGCGCATCGGGATTTCAGTCGTTCGTAAACTTTACGGGCCTTGCACGTGTTAAACATCTACTAAATGCACAGGACAGGTATAGTTGCCGTGTAAAAGCTGACAGAGGATTTCAGGGTTAGGGCCTGTTTCGGCGCGGGGATGAGCAGCTGCACCTCTGCCCTCAGTAACAGAGCCTGGAAGGACAGCAGGGTGGGAGAAGGCCGGCGCTCACCAGGGAGGGAAGAGTGGCATGGGGTGTGTAGAAAGTGCTGCCGGCAGACCCACAGCGGTTGTTCCAGGGCACAAGTGTCCACCAAAGCTATTCCTTGTGGGTGGCCAGGATTATTTCTGTAGTGTTTGTCTGGTGACACTCCTAACCTCACAACAGTAATGGAGGAGCTCCTCCAGGCAGACGAACCAGGGACAAGTCCATAGTCATTATCTGTGTGTAGAAAATCAAGCTGCCAAAGGCCAGTGTCCACAAACGAGACAGAGCAGTTCTGCAAAAATGAACTTTACTCAAAACTAGGAAGATCCCACTGGGCCATACCCATCTGGGGTCTCTCGAGTTTTTAGGGGACAGTCTCCATTTATTCTAAATGGCTTCCTACTTTCCCCATTGGGCAAGGTACAAAGAAGATACAGCCTTCCAGATCTGCATGCTTCATATGTTCGCTCCCACATGTACCCCCACACTCATTCTTCCAGAAACTGATTGGTTCTTGCAGAATACCTCGTCATTTGTAAAGGCATACACACCCATTTCTCCTGTCATCAGCAGCACAGAGTTTGTGGTCATTAATTGTGATTTGGGCTGGTGTCATAGAATTGTTAAGGTTGGAAAAGACCTCTGAGATCCAGACCGATCATTACCCCAGCACCACTGTGTTCACCGTTAGACCATGTCCCTGGGTGCCACATCCACAGGTTTCTTTTAACCCCCCTAGGGCCGGTGATTGCACCTCTTTCCCAAGCAGCCTGTCCCAAAGCATGATCACCATTTCAGTGAAGTAATTGTACCTTATATACAAACTAATCCTCCCCTGGAGCAACATGAAGCCGCTTCCTCTTGTCCTGTTGCTTGTTACTTGGGTCCGCAACCTCCTTTCAGGGAGTTGTAGAAAGTGATAAAGTCACCCCTGAGCCTCCTTTTCTCCAGACTAAACAAACCCAGTTCCTCCTAGGACTTGTGCTCCAGACCCTTCACCAGCTCTGTTGCACTTCTCTTGAACATGAACATCAATCCTTGCTGGATGCAACACTGTCAGTTAAAAAAAAAAAAAAAAAAAAAAAAAGGTCCTCAAAGAACTAAAAAGATGGCTGAGAAAGGAAGCAGACCTTTCTGCGTAATAATTCTTGCCTCTGAGTTACAAACACAATGAAAGTTAAAGTGATTACATTTTCCAAAAAGTGTGTGATAGAAATACAGTCATTTCTGTGGAGCATTTGTATTGCACCAGCTATTCAGTACATTGTGTCTTAATCCTCTGCTGTGAGGAACAAATAAGTTACGTTTTAAAACTGTGTTCTTTTTTTGTGAATGATTTACTAGTGTTACAAATTGAACTCTCCTAAACACAGCATGTGTCAAGTGAATAAAGTAATGGCTTTCTTTTATTTCTGGGCTGTGTAATTTGGGATCTACACATCTTAAATGGAATAGATCACTTTGACATAGTGTGTATGACCCAGCCAGTAGCTAGCAAGTGGCTGAAATATTTTTCCCATGCAAAAGGTGTACCACAGGTGTTCTTCGAGTGAAGTGGGAGAGTGCTGGGCTCAGCTGGAAAAAATTAGCCTCTCAGCCCAGAAAACAGTGAGCTTTGAAGGATTTATCTGTACATTTAGGGTTGAGTTAAGAAACTAGGGAAGAAGGAGAGAAGAGTTACTCACAGTCTGGATTTTGTTTTTGAGTTGAAGGCAGATTATGTGCCTAGAAAGCACAGGAATAGAGTAGGATTTGGAACTCCTATGATCTCTTAACTACGTTCTAGAACAGATAAGAAGTAACTAGAAGTTCTTAATCAAAAGCAGGAATTAAGATGAGTTGCAGTATTAGTGTCTAAAACAAAATTCTCCCAATAGTACCTCTTTATTCTGGAGGTTTTATCTTCCAGGAACATCATCCTCAGCAAGAGGCAGGACAACTACACTGCTTGGTTTGCAAGAATGAGTTATCCAAATTGAATTTGTCTGATTGTTTGTTTGTTTGGCTTATTTGATGTTTTTTGGGAGGATAGTGCAGATACCTGCATAAGATTAAATAAGAGATGTTTTTTATGGCTCTGGAGGAGATATGTTAGCTCCATAGTAGAGAACCAGGATTCAAAACTATCCATGGTTCTATAGACTAGCTCTATCTGATTTTCCCTTAAAATATATCCTGTTCTGTAGGTTCTTTCAGGCACTGTTTTCTTCTTGCAGCTTTTGGTTTGGAATATGAGTGTCTGCAACATATAACATCTAGTTCTAAGTGTTTACTCGTTGAGGTCTATTATTTTCATACAAACCTTGTCCTAAGCAATGGGGACTTTGCTGTAGCTGAAAGGTGCATATGTATCCTCCCACACCAATATGTACATTAGCCTCTCAGAATCTCTTTTGGATGTCTTCAATTTCAAAAGCTGTTATGAAGTCCTCCAAAAACAGGTATTTCCTATTCCACTTTCCAACTTTTGTTTTAATAATATTTAATACTGAAAAAGTGCAAATTTTCCTGTATGTGAGGGATTCTATTACACTACTCAAATAGCCTGTGGGTTAAAGAAATTAAGTTCTAATAATACTAAGGAGTGGTAAGGGGATGTTTTTCCTACTAATTCCTTTCTTACTTACCAGCAGCATACTTTGAACTTTTAGATGTAGCTGGAATATGCCCAGACACTGTGCTTACAGTGTAAAGCACGGATTGTGCATGTGATGCTGAATGTCTGCATGTGATGTTGAATAGAGAGAACCACAGCAAAGTCAACAATATTTAAATGGGTACACTAGTCTGCTAGTCCTAAGCTAATTTTGTAACAGCTTATTACAAGAATTGGTGTAAAATATGGCTGGATGCACTGGAAAAACCAAAGAGGAATGAACTGGAGACATGTTGTTAATCTTTAATTCTTTTTACCAATGATTTACCTAATGTCACTGCAGAAAAAAGTCTCTCTAGGACTGCACAAGATTGTGATTGTCTAATTTCTAGCAGATTTTCTGTTTCCTTTTGTTTTCATTTTAGACCTTTTCTCGGGATTGTTTGGTGTAAATCATAATTTGCTGCTCCAAAGTTCAGATTTATACTTGGGAAATCTTTAGAGAATGTTTTTTGCTCCAGTTCTGTTGTGAAGAATTTAGGTCATGTTGATGGCAGACCTGAGTGCTCTTTTTTTTTTATGCACTTGAGATGTAGATATTGATGCATAAGACTTTATTTAGAAGAACAGAGACACTGTCTTTACTTCAAGCTTCCTGAAATAACTAAGGAAAATAAAAATTGTCACTCATGACATGGAATAACCCTTCATTACCTCATTCACCCTTCATTTTTCTTGGGCAACCAGCCAAATCTTTAGTGATTTTAGCATTAAATTCTTGCTACTGCGTTCATTGGGGAAAAAAAAAAAGAAAACAAAGGGGAAAAAAAAAAAGAAAAACAAACACCCCCAACCCCCCCAAAAAACCCCACAAAGCCATTTGGAATAATCTGCAAGAGTCCAAAAGTCAGGCAGGTATAGGAGACATGTCACTGTGAATTCCAGTCATTCCGCGGAATTCAGGTCTGAATCTGGCTTCATACATGTCAACACTGGTAATAATCTGGAAAACATCTCCTTCCTATTTTGGGAGGAAGGAGACCTGCTCCTTGAGTTTCCATAGTGGAACAATGGAGAGAAAAACTTGAAAATATGAATCTGTCTGAGGCACTGTGACCTCTAGGATTCCTGTGTGTGTGAGGTATATGTGGCCATTTGACCAATGTATTTAACATTCCCCTTGGCACTCTTTGAAATTGTCTATTACAAAACAGATGGTGCAGTAGTTATTTTTTGAAGGGCTACAAGAGCATGACTACATCTGGAATTAATCTTTAGCTCCCTAAACCAATAGATCACCCAGTTTAAAGAGGGCCTTCTAATATAATTGCATTGCACAAGTACAGAGAAAGAATACACAGCTTTAAGGCAGAGTATAAGCAGTCCAGAACTATAATTCATAGGCACACAAGTCTTTCTGTTCAACTGTCTCATTTATGGGCAAGTCTTTTCTACAAGAATTTATTTTTATTGAGCAAGAGCAGTAAGTGAAATGTGTAACTTCTTCTATGAGATTTAAAAAATCCACAAATTTTCAGGGTTTGTATAAAGTATTTTTCTTTTCTATTGGCACCTACAGTATTCCTAAAGAAACCTCTTTCATTTTTATACTGTTCTTTGCCCAAAAAGGTAGCTTAAGGTTGTATTAAACTAGAATGCACATCATCATTATTTAAATAAAACTAGTTATGGAGTTGTGGATGATTATTAAATGGTACAACACATGCTCTGAAGAATGATGGGATATTAGGCATTCAGTGTTGATGCTAAGGTAAAAACTGTTCTTGCAAACTTCAATGCCAAAGGAAAATGCAAGTTTTCACCTGCAGAAACTCATATTTGAAAGTGCCTTGTACTGAACTTCCTGGCTAATATTTGGTCTGGATTATCTACATGTTTAAAATACCAAATGTGTTATGTGTCTTGGGGAAAAAAAAAGAATGTATTTTCAAAAAACACTGCTTCCTGCAAAGGTCTTGAATTTCTGTAACAAAGTGGTTATAGGGCAAGGAATTTTGAATGCTATCAAATCAACAAGTCAGATATATGAAATAATGTTTAAGAAGATAAAATATCTCTCATTTGTAGTATTTCAGTGGCTTTTTGTGCTGTTCTGTCCTTTTGCAAAGCACCTAGAACAGGCAGTCATGAAAGAATGGCAGATAAATAGTACATTGTTGGTTAATATTCCCAGATTAAATTTTTGACACCCTAATTATCATAATATGTAAGAATTTGAAACACTGCACAAAGTAACAAGCATTTCACAATATCTCTTTGCTGAAGCCAATGGAATTCCACAGGAACTACTCAGATCTGTGGGTGACAGATTAAGTCAACTTCTTTACCTACCAGTTCAGAACTTGTAATGTCAAATTGCAGAATGCAGTTACCTTGCCTTTCAGTTCTTTATAATCACTGTAGCTGCTTTACTCAGCTTGAAAGTGGAAGTTTTGCTGAAGTTTTTACTTACTATCATTTCACTTTGCTATTTCAGTTTGGTATCTTTATTGCAAGTCAGTGTCTTTAGCTGCCACTGGGGGCACACACAGCACTATTGTGACAGGTTATTCTGCAAATGGCAGTCTATCTTAGATTTAGATTCTGGTTATATGACATGGTGATTCTTTTGATATCTGTTAAAGTGTTCTAGAAGGTATGCCTTCAATCTTTTCCTTACATTAAGATGTAAATAGTATATAGCTGGTTCTGTAGAATGCTGCATGACTTGATTAATTCTACTCTTAGAGTTTAACATTTTCAAGTAATAGAGTTAAAAACACATACACTTTTTAAGCACCCCAAAGGAACAGCTGTACAGGAAGCAGTAGCTAAGTGTACCTGCTCTGACCCTAGCGGGGGGTGGGCTGTAGCTCACCTCATGCCTGCTCTCATACCTGCCCACTTGCCATCCACAGGATCCCAGCTGTCTACAGATATTCATCATGACACAGTCGGTATATAAAACTGAATTACTATTCCTTTTGAAAGGTCTCTATGCTTTTCACTCACCTGTTTTGCACACTTCCAGAAAACCACGGCTGGATCTTGACTGATAATATCTTCCACTGAAGCTGATCAGAAAGGAATTATTTCCAGTAGCCCATATGCCCTGTGCATATTCAACTCCTCTCTGTGATGACTGACAACTGGAATGCTTTCTTTGTAAATAAGAAAGGCGTTTCTTCAAAAAGTTTATATTCTGTTGAAATTTTTCCAAACCCTGGGAAAAGGTTGTTGTGATTAGTTCTGAAAGCCATTCACTTGATACCTTTTACATTTTAGTGTGAATCCATAGGGGGTTTTGAGGGAGAGAGATTGTGGTTCTGCAGATAAGAATGACTTCAGTTTTGTACTTAAAATTTACATTAAGACCTATGCTATATCCTGGCATCCAGCTAGCAAATTCTGCTTACAACTAAGTAAAATGGCATTGCCTGTACTGCAAATGAATAATGAAAGACCCTTAAAAAATCTGTCCAAATTCTGTGTGCAAATATGAGATGCTAAAGTTTCTATGGCTTTGTTTTGACTAAAAGTTTCATTTGCTATTATATATAATGGCACACGTATCCACATGAGGGCACCAGCTGACATCTTATTCTCAGACCAGTGTGCAATCTGTTTCTAAAATGAACATGTTTATCAATGGTCATTCCATCTTTATAGAGCTAGAGTAAAGATTAAGTTCTTAACTGTTACAGTTCTCCAATTTGGACAGTTTGTTTCAATTCTTAGGGCAGCAATGTTTTCACTTTCCCTAAATTCTACAGGCAACAGAAATCTTGAAATATTCTTTAATCACATAGAGACATGGGGATGTTAAGCTTTTAAAAGAAATAAAATCAAAATTATTTTTTAACTTGGCTACATAATATAATCTGAGGGAACATTAATAAAAATTGATGAACTTTATTATTTCTTCACTTTGGAAACAGAACAAAAATTCCAAGATTTTAGCCTCATTCTTATTAAAGACACAACAATGTGCAGTCAACACCCATTCCATTTGTAGACAAGCATAAACCAGGTTATTTTTAATATATTATTTTTATATATAGTAAGTTATACAATCTCAAAAAAAACCAAAACAAAGAGTAATTGATACTATACTCTGGGTTAGGGTGAGGATCTAAGACCAAGCTTGTCCACTTCCTTTCCCTGCTGAATATTAAGAACATTGACCAATACACAGTACAGGAACAGTCTCATTTCCTCCCCCGTCTCCTAAAGTGTCAGGCAATCAAAACTGCAAAGGCTCAAGGCTTTCCTCAGGGACCAGCAGACTGCATGCTGTAAGGAGGAGGTATCAGTCTGTTACCTACTTAAGAAAGGTTACCCAAGCAGACTGCAGGGTTATTTGACAGTGGTGAGTCCACACAACATGAAGACATGTAAAGGTTATGTTTCTATGAAACAAATTCGACAGCTTTTTGAAGGAAAGAAAAACTTGTCAGGGCCTTCCAAAGTGCTTCCGAGTATATTCACAAAAAGTTTTAGCCTAGTGAGGCTAATCTTCCTAGACTCTAAGCAGTGGAAACCCACATGCTTTTCCAAAGAATGAATTTGAAGAAATTAATTTCTTCTCTTCCTTTCCCCTGGCCAAGACTGTTTATCCATTGAGTGTTGGCATGAACTGGAGAAATTGGGATTTTGGGGCTGATCTTGGTCTCGGAGAATGTGCTTCCCCAGTGAGAGAAAAACAAAATACCATTTTTTATATATTAGAGTTATCATGGTAGAGCAGAGTCCTCTGAGTGGAATGGGGAAAACCTAGGAAAATTTTTCTCATCAGAAAGCCCACAGGGCTGGAAAAATCAGAAAAGGTGTCAAATTATCCTTGGTCCTTGTTGAAGCACAGGTACATACACAGAAGCATATTTTCTAGCCTGAGAAGTAACCTGAGTACTGGAATAGATACTTAAAAATTGGGAGAATGTAAATCTACTGAAAATTGTGATGCAAAGTGTTGACTTAATAGCCTATTTTTTCCTAAAAAGAAAAAAATAGCCAGTAAATGTTTCAAGTGTTACCATAGGAGAGGTTCTGCTTTATCCATAGAGTATTTGATCAGCTATCTAGAAGTCTGGATTAGTTGCATATATATTCATCAGCTGAAAAGCCTGATACCTTGGAAAAAGCAGCAGATTTCTAAGATTCTGGATAACTGCTTTTAGCACTGGTCAGACCTCAATTTAGCTCAATGTAGCTGGTAATACAGGAGAAAAAAATTCTATGTCCTTAGAGAAGATGAAAAATCTAATGATGCATACGAGAGAACCTGAGACTTCAGCATGCACATGGAGCCAACAGGAATAAGGCAGAAAATGTAGCTTTGTTGCTGAGTAAAATCCTGAGAGGGTCAGTAGCCTAAGCACTACAGGAGTGTTCATACCTGATGGGAATTGTAATGCTGATAACAATGTGTGTGCCAGGATTTTTGACACATGTGAGTCACAGCCTCTTTCAGCTAAGTGGTTCAGGCAACTCAGAGAAACTTTCAAAGTCATGACAGGAACTATAATAACTAAGAAAAAGATGAAAAACAAAAGACTATGAACTGAAGCTGTAGCACAGAGCAGTAGCAGCTCTGGCTAGAGTAGCAGTGATTTCTGTTGGAAATTTCTGAGCAGGGATCTGTCAGAAAGGGTGAGAATAATGTGACCTACTTTTAGCTTTCCAATTTAATGATCCTTAATTTGTTGCCTAGGTTTCTTTTATGGTTGATAAAGAGGTAGAGACATCTTCAGATAGTGGTTCAGGTCTTTTATACCAATCTAACTTTGACACTTATCCTGGGTAAGATCTGCTGTCTAGAGGCACCTGTACAGTTTCACTGACTGTAGAAGGATCATCTGGGACTAGACTAGACACATAACTTTTAGACAGCCAAAGTTAAGTGAAATAGTCCCATCAATTTCTAAGTGGTGGTGTGCATTTATAACTCATGTCTGAGTAATCATCTCTTCTGCATAGAATCATAGAATCATTAAGGTTGGAAGAGACCTCTCAAGCCATTGAGTCCAATCATTAACCTTGTAGTGACATTTTCACCCCTGAACCATGTCCCCAAGTGCCACATCTAGACATTGGATGACTAACCTGATCTTCTCTGACAAGGTGACTAACTTATGGTTACAAGAAAGGCTGTAGAGGACCTGCCAAGCAGGACCTGCCTGCTACATGATTTATAATTCTATATAAGAAACTTTCAAGAAACAAGTTGAACTGTCTCATATTTGGTACATGGAGACGCAGGTGCTAAAAGTAACATACAAATAATGACACCAGTGTGGCACAGGAGAAAGCAGTGATGCAGACAGAAGTCCAGATGCATGCAGACTTTGAATACACAGGCATCCTTGTACAGGAAAGTGGCAACTCTGGAAAAAAATTTAGAAGTTATGACAGGAATCATGTGTGGTGCTCTCCTTGACAGCTCTCTCTTGCTAATAATTATTCAATGAGAGCATGGATCTTTCTGTGTACTAAAGAGCTCCTCTTCCTTCGCACTTTGATACACAAATAAGAGTAAGTTGGTTCAGATGGACCATTTCCCAAACTGAATCCATATGTACTAACAACATGAAGGTTCTGTGATATGAGGCCTAAAGTTTCCTCAAAAGCTCCAGATTTTCCAGTGATATATTTGAAATAATTATTAAAATTAATGGGGAAAAAACCCAAACTCAGCAATCTGTTTATTAGAAGAGTAATCCTTCCTTGAGCAGAAACACTACCATGTTTTCCATGGATTAACTCAGATGATTTACCAGATATATCTAGCATAAGGATCAGGTAGTGGTATGACTGGTAAAGATCCTGCAGTGAACTGCAATTATGGCAACTTTTGTCAAACTGCCAGCTAAAGCAAACATCTTCTATGATCAATTATATTCAATAGAATTATGATGCTCTTATACTTTTCTTTCTTTTTCTTCCCCCCTCCCTCCCACCCCCCCAGCCCCCCTCCTCCCCCCACCGTTAGGGGATTGTCCCATTTTTTCCTCCAGAACAGCCTCAAGGTAGACTTTTGGCCTCCCCTTCCTCAATCTGGACTTCTCCTAGACTCCTCAAATTTTTACTTTTAATTAATATTTAAGCAGTTGTATTTAATAAATATATACACTGACAAGGACCTGCAACCACTTTTTCCAGGCAGCAGCTGGACCTGAACATAGTATCTTCTGGCTGGTGTTTGCTCTGAAGGACAGATGGCGGCAGCCCTTTTTTCCCCACCTTTGCAATGAGTCTAGATCAGCTGCAGAATGTTTCAAGAGTGTGTCAAAAGTGTTATTTGCAAGAGCTTGAGAGAAGCTACTCTCTACTCATTACAGCAGCTTTGCAGGGTTTCTGGGAACTCCAAACCTTCTCTTTTATAGAGACCCCCAGTCAAATTCTGCAGGACTGTACAAATGCCAAGTGAATATTGTTCAAAATAAAAGAATGTCTCTCTGCCTTTCCATTTTAGATGCAAGGGTAAAACTACTACCAAATTAGATTTTTTTCCTTGCTAACCAGAATTTACAGCTGATCTTAAGAATAATCTGTCACTTCCTCTTAAACCTATGCATCTAAACAGCAAGAAGTAAAAACAGATTAAAATTTGAAGCATACCATGTCTGCATAATATATGCAGCATGGTATCTGTGGGCTTGAGTTCCACACATTTTTATGTGCTTTGAGGACATTTAATATCTCTTTTGAAGAATTTGCCCTTACAAGTATTGTCAAAATTCAGAATACCCTTAAAGTATTGCAGATAACCAGCTAGTGATTATCCCATTTGTTATAATGCACAGATACGCTTCAATTAACCTGATGCTAATGACTACTAGCCTTGTATTAAAAGGCTAACAAAAACATTTGTTGCCATAGTAGATACACATGTAGCATTTTTAATTCTGTAAGGGCTTCTGGTTAGTGTGGCCAGCCTAACAATCACGTGTGGTAACTGCTGAAAGACATCTAGCTTCAGCCAAAAAAAACTTTGCAGAGAAGGTGTATCAGTTCACCATGCAGCTGCATGGACATTGATGCCAGCTCAGGAGAGAAGGTATGGGTAGGAACTAGCAGTTGGAAAGTGGAATCATTTATTTCAGGAGCATGTGCCAAAATAAACTGCTCATGCGTCTGCTAGTTAATGGTTGCCAATATAACAATGGCATGTAAGTGAAACTCACTATTGATAAAGTCTTTTGTTAGTCATTCATAAATTTAAGAACAGAAAACTGAACCCAGATTTAAAAAGAACTCCAGATGTCTGATACCGGAATGTAATTGTTCTCTCAAAATTAAATTCAAAGAAGAAACAGTTCAGAGACTTGTGCATGAAGATAGGCGTGCTGTTGTCAAAAAAATGAAGTTTTAAGTTAATGAAGTTGAGTGCCTTTCATTTTGCTGTCCATGCACATCATCAGCTGCCCTGTGCGACGGGAGTCAGGGTGCTGGTAGCTCCAAGACACAGGCCATGATTGTGTGCAGACCTAGGGGTGTTTCCTTAAAAGTAAAATTGTCCTATATTTTGAGACTAAATCTAGACTCTGTGATTGGTTTGTCAAAGTAAAGACTCACAAGTGGTTAGCTAAACTTAAAAAAGTGATATTTGAAGTTACAATCAGAAATGGCTAGAATATTAAGTAAGCTCTTACCATTGCACCAGGGCCTATGAATTACTCAACTAATCTGGAATAAAGCTTTCCCTGTAAAAGTAAACTCTCCAAAGTAGAAAATGATATGGAATTTCCTTTGGGCTCAGTACTCAGATTTCAGAACTGAGAAATAAATGTGATCTGTTACAAACCTAACAGGGTCTCAAATACTACACAGCCTCCTCTAGTGACCCCAAGGTAATCATTCTTTTCCTCAGTGCTTCTGTTGCTACATCTTGAGAATGCTTCTCAGGACTGAGGGGAAAATGTCTCTTTTAGACAGCACCTCCTAAGCTCCCATCTCAATTTCACAGAGCACTGGCATTAGACCAATGTAAAACTGGTCATGTCCAGGTGTAACCTCTTCATTACTAAGACTGAATGATGCACACAGTTATCCACACATAAATTAAAATGGTTAGTGGGACCCTGTTTCTTACAAGCCTATGGTTTTTGCTTTAGATCTTTGCCTTGGATTCAAATAGAGATAGAATGGAGATGTTTGTTGTTTCTTTTTCAAAAAGTTATTACTCAGTTTAGTGATACTTTTTCTCTACAGCAAGATGAGTAGGAGTTGATAGTTAAAAGACTTGGGTTTATAGTCCAGCATATGTGTGACAAGGCATATTGTGTACATGAGCAGCTGTGGTTTGTGAACCACTTCTACTGTCTTGTCCATTTTTTACTCTGTTGGCATGTGACAATCCTGGCTTGTAGACTCTCTTGGCATGTCAGAGATTGTAAAACTGAAAGTAACAGGGCAAGAATTAACTTCCAAGTAATTTCTGACCAGTCTCAGTATTATTTATACCTCTGTACCTGTTTCAGCCTGTCACAAATGCCTTTAACACAGTACAGATAAAGAAAATTTAATACTTGATGCAAAGCACCACTTCAGCTACACATGCAAACTGTGAAAAATTTTCACCTTGATATTGCCTTTGTATGTTGCTGAATGAGATTTGTCTTCTCTCTCTTCCAACAATGGATATATTTTCTTTTTTTTTTTTTTTTTGTCCTTTCATGTGGGTAGGGCAAATTATAGCACATTTCTTTTGGCAGCTATGTAGGGAAATTAACATGCCCACTTTCAAAGGCCAATATTTGAAAGGACTGCATATATATGAGCCATATATTACCGTCACATGAGTGAGACAGAACAACACTGTCAAGGAGTACTGGGAAGGGATAGCAGAATATCTTTCTTTCAAAGACTTTGCATTACCACTGTTTCTACATTTTCATCTTCGAACTTCTTCAGTTTTGGCTTGACCACTGTCAAAGATATTCTGTTGTTAAAGTCAGACTACTGGTGCTTCAGAGATTTTGCTACAGTTTAGTAAATGCAGAGGAAAGAATCACAGCTTTATCTATGAGCATATATAGGGGGAAAATAATGTAAATTATCAAGTACACATTGTATGCCATTCTCTAGGAGCTAAAGTACAGTAACAATCTTTAAAACTACAATATTTCAGAGACTGTAAGTTTTCACTGTCGTGCTACCCCAAGAGGAAAGTTTAATTATGATCCAGGAAAATGATGCAGCTAAGTATCCTTTTTAAGACTAGTCTATTTAATTTCACTCTCATGCAGATTAAAGCAGCTAGATCACCATAATCTTAAACCTTAAAAATATGTCAAGCTGGAAAGAGGGCTTGACAGCACAGAAATCCTAACAGAACCTGCAGAACCTGTTAGCATTCATGGAGAGCATGATACTAAGGGATACTCTCTCTCTCTCTCTCTCTCTCTCTTTCTCTATTTATGTATATATATATATATAAATATAGGTATAGATATAGATAGATAGATAGATAGATAGATAGATAGATAGATAGATAGATAGATAGATGTGTGTGTGTGTGTGTGTGTGTGTGTGTGTGTATATATGTATATGTATATATATATATTTACAGGCGAAACATAACACAGCTCTGTCTGTATGTAAGAAATAGGGATGGATATTCACTGATGTCTGCTTGTCTCAGCTGTCTCCCAGAACTGGCACATCTTGGTCACTGCCTCTGGCCAGAGGTTATGCCACACTCCCAAAACTCTCCTCCTCCCTTCTTGGTTGGTGGGGAGTGTATGCAAACCTGGCCTCAGCAGATGAACCTGTGGGCTATGGCCTCCCCCAGGCCAAACCCAGCGAGAGCTGATTTTCAGGACAGCTGCTGGGTTTAGCTTTCTTGTGGATACATTCTTCTCCCTTAGACTTGTTTATTTGTTCCTAGACCTGAGATAATTAAGCAGTAGTGTCACCTTTATCATATCTCAAGTTCCATTAGGCAGCTTAAGTCACAGTCCAAAGTTCCAGTCAGGTCACGGAGGGGTGGGCCTCGGTGGTCTCAGCCTCTTTATACAGTTTTGCCATTTCAGTCTCTGACAGCCTTGGTGAGGCTTTGGACACAGTACCACCCCAAGCCCCACATTGCAGAGCCCTGGCTTTGGAGGGTGGGCTATGCAGGGCATGAGAAATTGGCCAGATGGACATGGCCAGGGAGTTGTGGTCAGTGGCTCCATGTCCCGGTGAAGGCTGGGGACAAGGGGTGTCCCTCAGGGCCACCCAGTGCCTTGGTCCCAGGGCTCTTTAATGGCTTTGCCAATGACACACAGAGGGGATGGAGCTTCCCCTCAGCACGGGCTTTGAAGGGTACTGGAAGATGAGTAGCGCAGGGGCTGATGAGATGGACTCAGGGATGCCAATGGATGAGAAGCTCAGCATGAGCCAGCAATCTGTGCTGCCTGCCCAGAAAGGCACCCATGTGCTGGGCTGCATGGAAAGGAGAAAAGACCAGCAGGTAAAGGGAGGTGATTGTGGATCTCTACTCCATGTTTGTGAGAGCCCACCTGGAACACTGCATCTGTGTCTGGGGGCCCTAGCATAAGAAGGATGTGGAGCCGTTAGAATGAGTTCAGAGGAGTGCAGTGGAGATCCTCAGAGAGCTGGAGCACCTCTGCTATAAAGACAGGCAGGGCAGAGAATATGTTCCAATTCAATTAGGGAGAGATGCCTCTGCCTGAATCAGAGCGCAAATGAGATCTTATGAAGACAACATACAGATTTTATTTAACATGGATTTTATTGAACAAGAAATGTGAAGTAGAGGGATAGAAAGAAATATGAAAGACGTCTCAGAGAGAGAGAAAGAGAGCAGAAGGTAATCAGATGGAACTAAAGTATCTTTAAGGCCCTTCCCAATCCAAAATATGCTGTGATTCTAGAAGGTGTGTGGATGTGTATTTTAACTTGATATTATTATTATTATTTACTAGTACTCCTTCTTCATCGTAGTATTCTTACAATTTTTCTTCTTTTTCCTATTATTTTTCTTATTATTTACTACTACTATTTCTTCTTCTACATCATCTTCTTATTCTTATTCTTCTCCTTTTTTTTATTCTTACTCTTATTTAATGCTACTATTTCTTCATCTTCTTCATCTTATTATTATTCCTATTCTTATTCTTTTTCTTTTTGTCATTTTTTTGAGTGGGTTTTTTTGTGGTTTTGGGGGGTTTTTGGGTTTGTTTGTTTTGGTTTTTGGGTTGTTTTTTGTTTTTTTTTTACTGCTACTACTTCTTAAACCCAGCTTTCATTTGTTTTGGATGAACTGTGTGTGTTGCAATCCTGTAGTGTGCAGTGGAGACCTGAGAGGAATACCTCCTATCTGTGCCCATTCCTCATGGATAAAATACCAAGGATCAGCATGTAATCCTTTCAGGATGAGAGGAAATGGCCTTAGATTCCACCAGGGGAGGTTCAGATTAAACATAAGAAACAATTTTTCCCTGACAGAGTTGCCAGGCCTTG
Source organism: Acanthornis magna (assembly GCA_036785705.1). NCBI lineage: Eukaryota > Metazoa > Chordata > Aves > Passeriformes > Acanthizidae > Acanthornis > Acanthornis magna. The sequence goes on from JAWUZG010000036.1 coordinate 10,593,616, forward strand.
GAAGAAGTCGATCAGGGAGATGATGGCGTCACTATCTCTGGAAGTGTTCAACAGTCATCTGGATGCAGCACTCAGGGACATGGTTTTGGGGTGATGATGGTGGTACCAGGCTGACAGTGGGACTGGATGACTTTCAAAGTTTCTTCCCACCTTGATGATTCTCTGTGATTCACCACTGAGCCACCTGGCACCAAATGTCCTCTGTGGGCGCTGGTTTGGTGCTGGCCACATCAGTAGTATTTTGTCCGCAAGACATCTACTTGACATGATCCAAAGCAGATAGGGATTTCTCAGGCTGTAGGGACATGTCCAGGCAGAGGCAGCCCATGTGGCTCCCTCAGGACACTGTGCAGGCTGTGGGCCAGCCCGGTGCCAGCAGCAGGCATTAATCCTCTGGCTGTGGCACCAGGCAAGGGCAGCAGATCAGGCTGCACAGCATCCTCAGTATCTTTCTGTGGTGAGAGGGATGTTTCTTGTGGGGAGCTGGCTGCCACTCGAGGGCCTGGGCTCCTGGCTGGGCATCTGAGCAGCTGGGGCAGCTGTGCAGGCCAGGGACTGGCCTCTCTGGGCCTGCCTCTGGCACCTGCTCCTCAAAGGCAGCAGAAACCATGCCTTGACTGGGGGCTTGGGCTTTCAGATGGGGAGGCCAGGCATAGAGCAGTACTTGGGGGCGTGGCTCAAATGCCTGGGGCTCAACCCAAGCCTCCCGAGGGACAGGCACTGGAAGCCCCTCTTGTGCAAAGCGTCCCTGTCGTCGGTCTCTGTCTTCTTCATCAGAAAGTTCGAGGACACTCAGTTCGTCCCACTCCTCCTCCTCTTCCTTCAGCAAGGGCTTGACCCCGGTGCTGTGGACATTCACATGGTCCCACCTATCCTGCATTAGCTCTTTGTCATTTTGCCAGCTGGACTGTCCAAAGTGTCTGTCACCATTTCCTTTTGACTCCCCCTGGCCAATGGAACCTTCCTCTTCTGAAAGTTCTTGGCCAAATGAGTCTTTCCAGGCAGAGAGTTTTTGATAACTACTAACTTTGTGGGGCTGCTCTTGCTCACTGTTTTCTTCCCAGTTAGACAGTTTTTGGGAGATACTAACTTCGCGGTCAGAAAATTCTAGATAGCTACTGGCTCTGCCTGGGGACAGCTCTTGCTCACTGGCGGTTCCCCTTTGGGACAATTCCTGGTGGCTACTGGCTGTGCCTGGGGACAGCTCTTGCTCATTGGAAGTTCCCCCTTGGGACAATTCCTGGTAGCTACCAACTTGTCCCAGGGACAGCTCTTGCTCATTGGAAGTTCCCCCTTGGGACAATTCCTGGTAGCTACCAACTTGTCCCGGGGACAGCTCTTGCCCAGTGGAGGCTTCCCCTTGGGACAATTCATGGTAACTACCGACTTCTCCCGGGGACAGCTCTTGCTCACTGGAAGCTTCCCCTTGGGACAATTCCTGGTAGCTACCAACTTGTCCTGGGGACAGCTCTTGCTCACTGGAAGCTTCCCCTTGGGACAATTCCTGGTAGCTACCAACTTGTCCTGGGGACAGCTCTTGCTCACTGGAAGCTTCCCCTTGGGACAATTCCTGGTAGCTACCAACTTGTCCTGGGGACAGCTCTTGCTCACTGGAAGCTTCCCCTTGGGACAATTCCTGGTAGCTACCAACTTGTCCTGGGGACAGCTCTTGCTCACTGGAAGCTTCCCCTTGGGACAATTCCTGGTAGCTACCAACTTGTCCTGGGGACAGCTCTTGCTCACTGGAAGCTTCCCCTTGGGACAATTCCTGGTAGCTACCAACTTGTCCTGGGGACAGCTCTTGCTCACTGGAAGCTTCCCCTTGGGAGACTTCATGGTAGCTACCAACTTCTCCTGGGGACAGCTCTTGCCCAGGGGAGGCTTCCTCCTGGGGCACTTCTTGGTATTTGTTCATTTTGTCTTGGGAGACTTCTGGGTCTTCCTCTTTGTCACACTGGGAAAGCTCAAGCTCCCCAGCCAAGGCCTCCTCCTCTTCCCTTTCTACTGGAGCTGCTGCTTCCAGTTCTGGAGCCATGCTTTGCTCCAGGTGCCTGTGTTCCTCTGGCTGCTGGCCAGGTGCCTGGACCTGAAGCACAGCCTGGCGCACCACCTCACAACTGATGCTCTCTGCTAAGTCCAGCAGAGCCTGGCTGCAGCCTGGGGGACTGTGTGGGGCAGGGACTGGGCTCTCTATTCCTCCCCATGGCACCTCCTTACTGAGGACATGAGAATCCGGTGCCTTTTCCCCCTTGGGAGCCAGGGGCTCTGGGGGCTTCTCCTCCTCAGCAGTTCCAGCCAGGGCAGCAGCAGCTGCTGGCTCAGCCTCTGTGGGACTCCCTAAGGCAGGAGAGGTGCCAGGCAGATCATGAGCTGCTTCTCCTGACACCTCAGTGCCTGTGGTGCTGGGAGAGCCACGCCTCTGCTGGGCACAAGACTGGGTATCCTCATCATTCTCTATGTGCAAGGGTTTGTCCCAGGTCTTGTAACTGAAGCCCACTCCCCATTGGGACAGTCCCTGGCTGCTGTCACTTTCTTCCTGTTGGAACAGCTTTTGGTCACTCACATCTTTTTGCTGTTGGGGTAGCTCTTGCACATTGTAGTCCTTTCCTTGGGATGTCTCCTTGTCACTGTTGTTTCCCACTTGGGAGAATTCTGGGTCTCTCTTGTCCCCTTCCCATTGGTACATGTGCAGATGTCCTTGCACATCCTCCAAAAGAGACAGTTCCTGATCTCCCTCCCCTTCCCGCTGAGAGAGCTCTTGTCCTCTCACATCTTCTTCCCACTGGCACAACTCTTGGTATCTGTCATCATCCTCATCCCGTTGGAACAGCTCCTGGACTGTCATGCTTTCTTCCAACTGGTACAGCTCTTGCTGTGTCCCGTCTCCCCACCGGACTCTCACACCTACCTCCCACTGGACTGTCACATCTGCTGGCCTTGGGAAAAACTCTTGGTCTTCTTCCCACAGGCAAACCTCACAATCCACATTGTCTTTCTGCTCTTCATCCATGTTGACAAAGGCCTCCTTCTCCTCCCCAGTCTCTGACAGGGGGAGGACTGAGCCACCCACTGCCCCCACCAAGTGCCTGCTGAGGTGAGCCTGGTCTTCCTGCCAGCTGGGCAAGGCGCTGGGTGGCTGGGAGCTGGAGTTCACCTTGTCCTCCTCCATCTCAGACATCCTCTAGTAAAGTAGGATCTCCTGGGACTGGGCACTGCAGGGCTCTGCGCCCCTTCTATATCCCCCGGCAGGGCAGGGTGGGCTTCTGCTGTGTCACAATGGCCTCTGGGCATCACAATGTCCCGCATCCCCCAGGGCCCTGACACAAGGCATCATCGGTGTGACAAAGGGCCACACCCGGCACCCCTTCAACAGCTGATCCCACTGGAACTGTGGGCTTCTAGCCCCTTGCTACGAGCCAGTTAAAGTTACCAGAAATGCTCTGCCTGAATTAAGGTGCAAATGAGACCATATGCCAAAGTCAATAGTATGGGGTTTTCTTTAACAGTAAATGAGAGAGAGGGAGACAGAGAGGAAGAGGGAAAAGAGAGAGAGCAAGAGAGAGAAAGAAAAGGACGGAGGGAGGGAGGGAGGGAGGGAGGGAGGGAGGGAGGGAGGGAGGGAGGGAGGGAGGGAGGGAGGGAGGGAGGGAGGGAGGGAGGGAGGGAGGGAGGGAGAAAATATCGCCACTCCATGGATCCAAATGGCACCTCATTGATGCTCTCCATCAGGGCTTCTTGGCGGTGAGGGTCCCCCAAAAACATCGAGTTCAGTGGATTGTTATACACTTGGGCTGGGTGGGAATGCCCAAGCACCTCCTCTGGGGAGGGGGACAAGTCTGATACAGGCTCTTCAACAGACTGTGGATCTGTTGCATTGCTTTGCATCACTTGTGGTGCTCTGCTGCAAGGCCTCAGCAATGAGTCTGGGGGGCTCTTTGGGGGTCTTTGGATTATGGACTATGGTCATGGATTATGACACCCCATCAGCTGCCCCTCATGCGAAAATCCTGTGGATATGGCCTTCCTGGGATGGGGGTTTTACAGCTGAGCCAGTTTGTGTAAGGGAGGATGGGTCACTGATGTGCAGGGAATTCAGTAGCCTTCCCCAGAGTGGGACATGGCTATGGACCTCCACAGCTTTAGTTCACCATGCAATCCCAGGCAGCTAGAATACCGCCGGTGGGACAGACAAATTTACAGAGTATATGACATGAAACTGTTAGGTATTGATAATATGCAATTATATATATTATAAATCTTGCAACTATTCCATGTTTAGTAGCTTTCCTGAAGGAAAATTTGCAACTGGGTAATTCTCATATGACTAGTCTCCAGCTCTTGGCTTTTAACAATGGTATTGGCCATTACATCAGTGTTACATTTAGTCATGGGGAAAGAAGTTGCTGTAAACAGTCTCTCAAAACAGGGACCAAGGGCAGAATTGATTTAAACTGACCCTGACAGTGAAGTGGTCTCATTACAGGGCTCTGCAGCCAGGGCCCATTAAAATAATCGTATGTTTTTTCCTTGCTGTTTTTGAGACACTGAAGCTTTGTCTGCATTGAAATAGAATGAACTGCCAGGAGTGTATTTGTAGATCACAATGATATCTCTTTCAATGTTGTTCTAATTCCACTGAGTGTAAGACACAAAAGCATACATTACTTTGTGATAGATATATACAAAGAAAACAAAAATCTTAGTAACTCCATTATGTGCCCCATTTATTTTCATTTTTCTCTGGTATCTCTAGAGTTTCCAGCTATAACAGTTTCTGAAGGGGCTGTTCTTCCAAGAACAATTTTCTTGAAGTGTAAATGGAAGAAGAATATATCTGTAACATGATTTTTTAAAGTTTCCAGAGAGAAAATACTTTTTTTTTCTTCTTCCAGGAAACATTTTTTGTAATGCAAATATTCAACCTTTGAATCAGTTCAAGATAATTGGATACCTGCTGTTACTCTGGGAATTACCCCTTCAAGATGCCAAGGAAAATATTTTCCAAGTGGGATCAGGCAAGCACTAGAACGTGTTGCCCAAAACGGATGTGGGGCCTCCATGCAGCTCATCTGAGCAAGGCACTGAGCAGTCTGACCTGATATTGCAGGTAGCCCTTCTCTGAGCAGGTTCTTGGACTGGATGATGTCCCATAATCCCTTCTAAAGTCAGTTCTTCTCTTAGTCTATTTTTTTAGGACTTACACAGAAAGTGCTAATTTCTTCAACTCTTGCACTTCAGTTGACAGCAGATCCCTGTGCTTGGGGACATTTATTGTCTTCTCAAACTGGGGCCTTTATTAATTAGTTAAATAAAATAACTGACTGAGAAGGAGAAAAAGAGGATTTGTACAAAATAAGAGTGATTTTAAAAGTGAGGCACTTTTCTTTTGACCTTAGGTAAGCACTAAATAATCTCAGTTATCAATAATAGAAAGTGATTTTTTTTTCACAAAAACTACTTTTATGGCAGTCTAACACGAGTTTCTTGAATGGAATTAGCTCCGATCTGCATATTCTTGAGAACAGAAGCTGGTCATTGTCTTTTAATAGCTTGGATGCCAAAATACTTTTGTGTACTCAGTGTTCTGATTCCAGTTTCACTTGGTCAGAGGTATCAGAAATTTGAAATCAGGCCTAATACAGAAAAAAACCCAAAGAAGTTCTTGTTTTTCTTTAGCTGAGGCATGGTCTGGATTTTTCTTTCTGTCCAGGTAGTGAGTTTGGACCCATTTGGACAAAATGCTGATCCACAAATAGAACTAACCCAATCTATGAGATTCTTCCTATCCAGATTTTTTCTCAACCCATTAGGTTGTAAACTGCTCAGTTGCAGAAAATGTCATTATTTGTGTATATTACTTGGAGAGTAGGAGACCTGGTTCCATTATTTGACTCGTTTTTGTGGGTTTCTTTCAGACCTCTCAACATTTGTTTCTTGCTGGCTGAGTCTCTGGGGATGTAAGAAACAAAGACCAGCACGTTTTTTTGCCTTTAGCACTGAGCAGTGCTGTGGCTTCTCTGGTTACCGTATGTCCCAAAAAGCAAATGCAGGGTGCCAGATGATGCAATGACATGTGCCATGCTACTGGCTGAATAAGTGTCACACAGGATTCAGCTGCACCACTTTCTTGACTTCAGGTCTACACTCTCATTCTTCCTCAGTTTTATCCATGTAGAGTTGAAGTTTGTGGGGCACAACCGAATGCAAAGATCTTATTCTCTCAGTTTGACTGAGGGACTGAAATTAGGATCATGTTTGTACGAGACTGTCTTAGTAGTCCACTAAGAAAGAGAGGCTTTTTCAGGGGAGTGTTGAATAAGGGGCATCCCCTTCTCTTTCAAGAGGGAGCTAACAAAGAATACATTCCTGATTAAGGTACCTGGCTAGCTACCCAGAGTTAGGCAAGATGAAACCAGTGAGAGCACAAATGCTAACAAGGCCAGTCCTAATCCAAACAGTCTGAAGCAACAATTTAATTTTCCTAGGAGTCACGCGGGCCCAGCCTGTTTAACCTTTCTTCTCTGCTTCTGTCCTTCAATTTTCATATGCCAATGACACTGTCCTTACCAGCAACATGTGCCTTCCTACTCCACACTAATTAATTTTTCTTCTATGGAGGACTTAACAATACCAAGCTACCTGGCATATCTCAAGGTCCAAACCTGCCCACAAGCAGGAGCCACAGACCACAGATGAGCAGACACATGGAATCGTTTTTGGAGGCAGAACAACAGAGAGGCAGAGGAGATAAAAAAAGAGGTGCTGAACTGAGGAGGTGAAAGATAGAAAGAAGAGAGGAAGATGAGCGATGGTAGAAAGTCTTGGGTTGTAAGAATGTGCATCTGGACTTTTGGGAGAAATTTAGAGTCCCTAATTCCTGTAAAGGTCCAGAGCTCTGTGAAGTCTGCCTTGGTGCAAGTAAGAGGTCTGCCCATCGCCATGTACTCCAGCCCTCCCACCCTGTTACAGAATGGAATCCAGCAGTAGCTCAAAAATCATCCATGAGATTCAAATCCTGATCTGGATTTTTTTTCTGCCCTGCAAACATGGAGTCACAAACTACTTTGGAAGTACAGAAAAAGTGAAATATGGGAAACATAAAGAAGGAAGAAATGCAAAGCTGACTAAAACCAGAAAGGTGAATTACAGCTGATATGCTTGGATTCTGTAGGAATTTCTTTTTCCTCTATTGGTTAAGTGTTTCCAGTTTAGGTATCTAGCTGTCATTTTGTCAATATTCAGTGGCTGTCCACAGTCAATACCAGGTGCATCTTGCTAGCCACCCACACTTCTGGGGTCAGAGAGCTTACTCTACCTCCTGCCATCTTTATCAGTTGTTACCCACATTTTTTTTTCTAGAAAAAGACTTCAATCTGCTGCAAACCACATTCTGCAGTGGTTTGGGATTCCTTCTGTCCCGCTAAAGCTTGTATGCATGAATAAGTGCAGTGGATCTGGTGTACTCCTTTTCACTGCTGAGCCAACATTTGGAGCCATTTTGTATCTCATTAGAGAGACACAGAATCTTTTAGCATTTTAAATTTCAGTGTTTTCTAGAAGATATTTTACTTCATTCATAATATGCAAGGAATTAATATCCTGGATTTATATGCCAGACTGGCAAATAGAAGAGGGAATGGGTTCTAGCAATAGTGTTTCAGTTTTTGGTTTAGGGTTTCCTAATTTTCCTCTGACCATCTATCTTTGTGTATGATCATTCTATTATAAACCTTGTTATGATACCAGAATAATTTTATAAATATGCAATTAGAGGTGGGCCCAGTTCAGCCTGAACATTTGTGTGTATGTTGGTGTGTTTATCTTTGCCTCTGTGTATGAGGTTCATTTCCAAGGAATCCAAACCTGGATCCAAGTCCAAAGTCCTCAGATGGTCCCTGTCACTGCAGAAGGCTAAACCAAAACAGCTGAGCACAACTTTGAAGACATTTAGATTCTAAATCCTGGTCCAAATGACTAGAATTCCTTTCCATCTCCCATCCCTTTAATCTAGATTGAAGATAAGATCTAGGGAGCACGGGAAAAAGAAAAGACAATATCAACAGTTGATATTAATTGCCCTTCATCAATCCCTGAAGAGTTCTCAAAATATTTAAACAATCTGCTCTAAGTAACAACATTAATAAACTAAATGTGATAAAGAAGAAAAGCCAGTAATTACAACAGAGTTTAAACATCACGTCTGATAAATAACAAAGACCTCTAAATAAAACAAATAAAGAAGATAAAACAGAAAACATAGTAAAGAAAAAAAAAAACAAAACATTGTCCTAAATGGCATAGAGGTCACATGAATTAAATACCTCTAATGTCTTTCCAGAAAGAAAACATCATTAAAAGCCTGGAAGAACTGCACTCTAAATTAATTCTTCATTGACATTCAAAGCGCTTCCCCCTCCCTTCTATCCCAGCCTTTTTCCTAAGGCCTCGTGCTTGACCCATAAAAACCATGTAATTGTCATAAACAAAAAACAAACTTTTGACCATTAATGGAAGGTTAGAGCATTGTAGGAAGTAGGTGGAGTACATAAGCCTTAAACCAAGAGTACGTTCAAGGTCCGAGAGAGGCTCTTTATATGGAATATATATGAGATATATGGAATTTATTTGTTATTTATTGCAATTATGCACTGTGTTTGATAACCAGTTCTATTTAATAAGTGTCAATTGCTAGCAGATTCATTTGATTTAAAGTAAAAATCCTTGTTAATTTTTTATGGCAGTTCTGCAATGTAGTAGAACCTAAATTTTTGCCCAAAAAGTCCCCATCAGTGAAATTCACAAAAGCTTGTGGTGGGTTAGCTTAACTCAGCTTTTTGCATTAGAGATAAGGCTGCCTTAGTGTGTCATACATGGCTTATCTTTCACTGGACTTGAATGGACTTAATCTTAATTGAATGGACTTGAATCTTAAACCCACCTTTATTTAATTCATACAGGCCTTTGGGCAGGCAGCTGTTCAGTAACTTCTGCCAGAATTTCCTTCTCCCTATTGCTGAAACCTCCTCACCTTCATCCTTGATATTTTACGTGGGTGATATTCTTCTCTTTCTTCAGTCAATTCTGACAAATTGAGGCAGTAGAGTTTAACATACTTCACTCTAGGATAGTGAGTATATTTTTTCTGGTTTTACTTGCATTTACTAATAAGAAGTTACATTTTTACGCAACCCTACAATAATTTCGTTAGGATGAAACACTGGGGGCATTTCCATTGAGATGAAGGATATGTCAGAGTTTTAAGACTGTTTCTCATGTGGTTCTTCAGTGACATATATTTTTTCCTGTTAAAAATGAAAAAAAAAAGAAAGAAAACCCAACAAAGGAAATTGGCCTGGGGAAAATGCCACTGAGATACTGTTAAGAAGTCTGACTTAAAGCCAAGTAGAATATGCAGGGTGAATGCTCAGTCCACCCATTGTGCTTACAACCACAGGGGGCTGAGAATAATACCCTATGAGATTTTACTAGAAGTGTGGTAAAAATATTCTGGTATAGCTGCCTCTCTTTCTCAAATGAGCAACCTTCATTTTTGCTTTAACTTATGCTGTCTACTTTGACATAGATTTTTATTTCTATGTCGACACTGCATCATTATGCCTTCAAAGAAATGCTGTGAAGAAAGTGCAGCCTATTCCTTAGCATACTGTAAAGTTAATTGTAACCTGGGTACCACTTATTCCAATGCAGGTGATGAGGTGCCGGTGAGTCCGTAGCTGCAGAAGTTATGGCCATGGTGCTTTTACTAGTTAGTTCTTTCCCCAGAATACAGACTATGAGGATCTCTTTCAGTCTACTCTAATTTTGAGCAATTTTTGGACTGTTTCAAGTTGTACTGAGGAAAGACCACCTTCAGGCATAGGGCAGAATTAGGATGGTGAAGAGAGGCATCACCTTTGTTCATTTTCAACTCTCCTAAGAACAGTGTGGTTTACCAGAGAATCTGATCCATCTCTGACAGTTTTTCTTTTCCTTTCAATTAAAATAAGGAAATTAATTTAGGGCTATCTGATAGCTTGCAAGTGTGGAAGTGCAAAGCATGCTGTGCTGGCTGGTCTCCCATGAAACACACCCTTTAAAGGGCAGAAACCTGGTGTAATCACTGCCTCCTCATCCCACTGAGGTGGCCAAAGCAGAAGGTGGTACCCAAAATAATGAGCACTGCCCTGGTCTTTGCTGGTGGCAGTGCACAATACTCTGCCTCTTGCTTCAGGCTTGGAACAAATCTGCTGTTCAGCCTCAAGGAAAGGCAAGTTTGTTAGCTGGAGTATAAGCTACAACCTTCAAAACAAAACTTCTTATTATATTGTCACAGAATGCCTGTAGATTTATGAGGCCTTGGGAATACAATAAATTAATCACAGTAGTACTTGTTTGTTTTTATAAAGATTTGCAAAACAAGTAATAAAGTGTTGATGTGATTTTTTTACTTCAAAATCCCTTAGATATTGTTCTGAGTCTAGTTTTCTTTAAAATGAGCTGTTCTAGAATACATCTAGGAGTCATGAGTTGGTTGAATGTGATTAGGATTTCAGGAGTTATAGTCACAAGTCAAAAATCACCAGATCCTAAGTTTGATCTTCATTGTATTTGTTCTTTAGCTACAATAGTAATCTATAAATTTTACAAAAACTGCATGCTACAATTTATATTATTACAAAGAGCTGGTTAGGGAAAGAAAGGAGGATTAATAAAGGAAATGGGCACTGACTTTCCAGTGAAATAAATGGAAATATCATAAATGGAAATATCAAATAGTTTTACTTTATCTCTTGAAGAAATTAATAATTTAATGGAAGCTTTCTATTTTAGAACTAAGATGTTTTTTATTGGGACTGCTAAAATGCTTAACAAACCATTTCATAATTTGTCAAATTACATCTGACTGCATTAACTAATAAAAGATTCATTTTCAGTAGTTCTGAAGAGGTATTAATTAAAAAGTTGGTGTACTAATAATTCTTCAAAATATAATTCTATTCTTATTCTACATTTCACTTTACGTTAAAAGACACCATGTCTTACACCTAAAACACATTGAAACCACAGACATCCCTGCATGCTCCAGCAATGTCAGCCTGAACTCCTGCGGTGTCTGCTATCTGCATGCTACATTGCCTTTTGAAGGAGTCTGTTTTCTCAATTGATGACATTGCACAGCTTTTATTTTTGTCAAGGCATTTTCAGTAGAGTGACATGATGTGAAATAGAATAACCTGATGAAATATAGTGAGTTAATAATAGTGCTGTACACAGAGCACCTTTCATCATGACAGATCCCAAGGAGTTTTACTTAGACTGTACATATAAAACTCATTCTTCACCCACCACTGAAATGCAGTTACTGTTACAGAAGAATAGGGTAACCATACCATGCCAGGAATAACAGCTTTTTTTGAGTAAGGGAAATTAAGAAAAATGTCTTCATATGAAACAATAATGGGAATACTTAGGGACGCTGGATCTAATTACCAGCATTTGCATTTGGTCAACGTGTTTAAAGGATTTCTTGTAAATACATGAATCAGTGATAGGAATAATGGTATCCATATATATTTAATTTTCCACAAGTTCTTGTGATTTTATTTTGCCTTTTCTCAAAAACAGCACCTTAAGCATCAGAAAAGAAGAAAAAACCCACATATATTTAAGAATGGTTTCAAAATTTACTCAAAGAAGGAAACACCATTTAGTCATGAACAGTTAGCTCTAAAATGCTAATGGTTTTGCCCCGAATAGTGGACAATTCTGACTGTTCCATCTGGTGTAATTCAACAAAAAAACCATTTTGGGTATTGTGACCTGCTGCAGAACATAAGGGTAGCCCAGGTTCTTGTTAATAGATCCCTTGGGACAGATTAGAGTAACAACACTGATCCGTGTTTGTGAATATACACATGTAGGATTTATTACAGAACAACTTGGTTGCAAAGAGAAGCCAGTATGTAGGCATTTTAGTTATTATTACCTATAGTGATGCATGGAAAATCAGGCTATGAAAAGCCAGCATCCATAAAGGAGACAGGAGTCCTGCAATTTTATTCAAACAAAGGAAGAGAGTCCACTGCGGCTCTTGTAATGGGGTTTCGGAGGATGCAGCCTCCTTTTGTCCTAAATTCCTGGCTGCATGTTGTGCTCTTCCTTTCCCCATTGGCTGAGATGCTAGGAAGGTACAACCTTCCTGAACCACTTACTACATATCCCCCCATGAACACGTCATTTTCCTCCAAAGTTCAGAAATTCAGGCTGTCTGGGTCCTGAAAAAGACTTTGTGCAGACCCATTTGTCTATTACCCTAAAGTTCAGGAGTTCAAAGTGTAGTCAAACTGTCTGGGATCTGTAACAAACTTGTGCAGCTTGAGGCTCGTATGAGACATTAAGACCGATTTCTCCTAAAGGCCTTCACCAATCAAGTTGTTTGTAAAGACATTAGCACCCATCTTTCCTAACAGTAATATAACTACATGAAAGCATTGCAATATGAAAGAACAGCATCACACATGCACAAGGGAAAAGAAAGAGAGAGAAAGGACAAGAGTGTGAAGATCTCACCACTCGCAGGCCCCACAATGAGACTTGGTTGCTGCACGGCCTTGGTCAAGGCTGAGAACACGGACTGGATCCATCGGGTGGTGGGGGAAGTCCCGAAGAAGTGGTGGGGAGAAATTCCCAGGAAATATCCACTCAGGTTCAGGGAGAAATGCCCAGGTACCTCCGCTTGGGCTGGGGCCATTTTGGGAGTCCCTGACACCTTCTAAGACAACACAGCTGCCCCTCACAGCAGTGCAGCTGCGTCCATTATGGCCCATGAACAGAAATGAACACCACAGGCAGTGTCCCAGTACTTCAGGACAGGGCTTGGTGCGATGGAGGGTGACTTAGCATGGCAAGAGGCACCAACCAACTCCACAGGACCCTCTCCTATCTCACTCACAGCCCATCATTCCCCCTCTGTCTTTTCAGATCAGAGGTTTAGCCACCACACCCCCAGAAGCTCACCTCCTCCACCTCAGCAAAACACCCTGGCATCTCCACAAATGGGAGAATGTTTTGAGCCTCTATCCCTTAATAGCTCAGTCTCTCCCAGGTATATCCAGGTAGAATCCTGTCACACCACAGTCTGAGTCCCCATGCCATTCAATGCAATATAATACTGGCAGTTGCAAGACTGATGCTATATTTGCTCTCAGTAGTTCCTGATACAACATGTATTGACACTGGGAATATCAGAGCCAGTGGAACGGTAAGCCATAAGCATTTACAGTACAGATGTATCACTCTTGATTTAAAAATGCAATTTAAGTGCTATAAGTTATTCAATGCATGGCTATTGTGTGGTGGTTTTAGCCTTTACTAGTTACAAAGTAATTGAAAAGAAAAAACATATTCCTTTGCAGATTAAGTCTATTTGCTGTGGGCTAACAACAGGCCTCATCAGTGAGTTCAGTTATTGTGCTGCACACTTTGCAGTCTGATCATTGTTCATGCTGCAGGCAATTCTTGAAAAATGGAAACGATCATATCAAGACAGTTAGGGAGAGACAGAATGATCATAGCATCCTCTTTTTCTTGCTATCTATCACAGCATGTAAATCAGCATCAGTGACATTTATGACACTGTATGTATAGGAAATCTAGCCAGATATGAGAGAGGAATTTGTTTGCTGCTTCTCAAAAACTTAAAACATTATTGTAAATTCACTGGAAGAGAATGAGCTGAAGGGTTAAAAATGAAAATAACAGCTCATAGCAGTAGGTTAAGCTGGTGATGAATTATCCATACAGTGTCATAGGGATTAGTCTCATTGCATGTCATTATTGATTCAATGGAAAAGGGTAGCAAAACTACAGTAATTAGGTTTGGAAATTGAAATAAACATGAAGGAGACCAGATCACACTAAGAGGTAAGGAATATGGATTACAAGTATTATGCTGTGATTCAGTATGAAAAAATGCAACCTAATGTAACTAAAGAATCTAGAATTTATGGATATAAAGCAAAAAGAAAAGGTAACAATAATGGGCAGTGGTTTAGATATCTGTAATATGATCTAGTGCCTAAAAAGTATGTTTCAGGGCTAGACACTCACAGGAGAAGGCAGTAAGGGGCAGCAGGGACTGAGTTACAAACTGACTTGAAAAACTTAACCAACCTGCAACTCTATCAGGAGAGTCAACACTGCTAGGTAATAGCCTTGTAGGGCTCCTAAGTTTGGTACACTTCTAAAAAGTATAAAGCTTTACTCTTATGATATTTTTTTCCTACTTCTATAAGGAAATTCTGCTTTCCCCTCCCTCCTTGGGGCCTCACTTGAATATCTATCTCACTGATATCACAAAACTTACCTTCAAGTTATGATTGTAAACCTATACCCCTTATCTCAGATTTCACTCTCATTCCAATGCTCCATTCTGCGATAAAGCCATCCAGATTGTAAAAAAGGGAAATAAGCCTTTTCATAGAATTTTTGCCAACTCTGCAGAATTCCCCAGCTTGAAAAACCTCACAACAAAGATAATACTGGGAGGGTGAAGCATGCAGTAATTAAGGCTTTAGCTGATGATCAGGAAGGCTTCAATTCATACCCTGCTGAGGCCTGAATCACCTATTTGATCCCAGTGTTGTTCTGGCTCTTATTCCTCATTCTTAAAATGAATTTAAAATGGATTTAATAGTCCCTCTATATATCACAGGGTTCTTGTGAGAATAAATATGCCACAGATGGTAAAGTACTCAGACATTAAAGTCCTGAGGGCCAGAGGAAATCAAAAGTTATATCCTTGTATATGACTTTGGAATAATTTGAAATTGAGTGCACAAAGCTTTCAGAGAACATGCTAGACACAATTGCCTAACTTGCAGCACGTATTTTATTCAATTAATTAAATTTCCATTATGCTTATGAATTGTCCATGAGTGGTTTAGGAACACAAGAATTCCCACCCCACCAGGAGGAGAGTTTAATAGAAGGCAGGCATTGTGGCACTGCAGCAGGGTGAGCAGCCCACGGCCTCCCCAGCACCAGCCTCCCAGCTCTCCACCATCTGTGCAACTCTGACTTCCACAGTTAGTGGGTTTTGACAGATGTTACTCAGTTGATTGTTTCCTCCCCCCCTTTTTCAAAAAAATTTTTGATGTTTCAAGGTATGCTCTGAGGCTTACTAGAGAGTTGAATATCCCAATGGAAATGATGGGGTGTTTTTCTCAGAAGAGAAAATAAAATGAACCCATCACCATCAAGCTGTTGCAAACACGGATGGAATTTAGTGAATATGTCATCACCCAACAAGAATTATCTCAGCATCAGCCAGCCCAACTAATGTATTTTATCAGTAATTCTCTGTGTGTGGTAGTGCTTATCCATATGTTAGCTACTACATTTATAAACTTGGCCTATTTTCTGTTACTAGACAGGATCTATATTTGAGTGAATTTGGGATATGGTGTAAATATTTATAGATATTTACAAACAGGGCCTTGCTTTTTAGCAGTGAATACTCTACATTTCTAATCTGGAGCTGCTTTTTTCAGTAATAGACTTTCTATGTTTTCAACACTCTGGTTTGACCAAAAGACATTTTTTTTCTTGATTAAATCTGTTTTCTTTGCACCAGCTTTTCATCAGGAAAAGGCTCATTCATGCTCAAGATCACTTTCTTGTTACACAAAATTGCTAGTTGACCTTATCAACACGCTTATTGTTATTAACTAATTCTTAAAGCAAGCTTTGAGATCATTATCCCCTTACTGAGCTGCTCACATGTGGGAGCAAAGGCAGAGAGAATATGCAATGTTCCTCCAGGCCACAAAGAAATCATTAGCAGAAGACAGATTAAAATCCTGATTCCTTGTCCATTATTTGGATGATGCCTTTTCCTTGCTAACTTCCTCTGTTGTTCTGCACATTTATAAAATACAGTGCTTCTTGGAGCACTCACACTTTTATCCAGTTTTTCAGAAGAACACAGTAACTACAGTAATAATGGCTGAACCTTCTCCGGTTTTGTGCAGAGTCCTAGAAAAGAACTGAAACAGAGACAAAGCACAGCTCTGAGAATGGGCCATGGTTTTGAACCTCTGTATGATGAAGCTGCCCAAACAGATCACTAGGTAGTAGCTAACTAAGCTCTTCCAGCTCACTGGAAAATAAACCCTCGCAGTTGTTTCATAAGCCCAGCAAATTTGTCTTATTTTACAGAAATAAGCCTATATTGCCTCCCTTTAATTTGAATGCTGGCTTTTTTTCTTGGAGAAATGGTGACTTCTTCTACAGGCAGATATCTGTGAAACTACAATTTGATATATGGCTCTTTTTTTGAGTTCTTATTAAAAAATAAAAAAACCTCCAACTTTTAGGTCTTGGCTACTTTTTTTCTATTAAATATGTCTTGGCACTTGCATAGATTATGGAGTAATCTCTTGCACAACATCATCCTTTAAATAGGTCAGCCAAAGCTCTACATCCAAATACACTCTAAGCATTGCTCAGATCTCAGACTTTTACAGTTGGGTTCTGTCTTTCTAATGGTCTGAATCAAAATTCTGGATACATCCAAATACCCTGAAGCAAGGGTATTGCAAATGCAGATCCAGCATGTCTGGCACAAGTCTTTCATTTTCAACTAAGGCTTCTTTTTATAATTCTTCCACAGCCCCCATCTCCTCCCCTTCAATTAAAGCAAAAGTACATTGTTAGTTCATGAAATCTAGAAGAGATTATTTTCCAGGATGGCTGATATTCATGTGTGAAAAATGATAAAGTGATTAACTTGCAATACAACTTGTGTAAAACCCACAGAGAAGAGTAAAAACATGGAAATTCAGCACATATGTTTTGTAAAGAAAACCTATTGTCCTCTCTGGGAGGCTTTATTTCCCGAGCTTTTTAGGCAACACATCTTTGGCCCATAAATCAATATGGAGGAGGTCCTGGTGCTCAAGCCTCTGTTACTAGCTACAGTTGCAGAAGGGTTATATGTGTAGTAGGACAGGCACTAAAATTCTGAAAGAGGCTTCTCAGGACATTACAGTTGTGAGTATTTGAGATAATCATGTTATATACAATGCTTATTGTTTTATTGTGGCTGATACTTGGCTTTCTATTTTAAAAGCCGAGTCAGAACTCTAATTAATCCTGAACCATCACAGTGGCACATTTTCCAGAGGATATGTGAACTGAGATTAATTTTTCCACTTTACTTTTTTTTTTAAGTCTCCCCTTTACTTGATTTCTTTTTTAACTCCATGCTGTTGCCACAGACAAGCATAGGATAAGATCTCAGTATTTTTTGTCTTACCCTCCAGGATATAATTTTTCATAACTATCTTTAATTGAATGGAATTAACTTTCCTTTATAAGTCTACAAAATATAAGGTGTGCTCACATGCCTAAACACAAGCATTAACATTTGTGTTAACGCAGTCTAGTTTTGTGACTGAGCTGTCTAGAAGTGTGCACCAGAGCTTGGTTTTGGCATACTGGAGCCTGTCTTCTGGCTGCAGGTACAGCATGTCCTTTCATACAAAAATTACCGTCACATTACAAATTATTCTGTGCGTAATGACTAATGGGTTTTATACATACTTTCTTCTATTCTTGCCATTTTAATAATCTGTTGAGCACTTAAATTTGCTCTTTTTGGCATTGCTATCTCTCTCTAGTCTTCCTGCAGCGACAGCTTTGATGCCCCATTCCTCTCACAAATGCAGTTTTGCACATTGTCTCAGATTTCAGCTGCACTTTTTTTCTCTACGGCACCTTGATTTGTCCTCATCATTGGGTCCCCCAGGCCAAGAAACATGGACTAGAATGACAGCTTTATTTCTGTTAAGACTAGAGCTGGGAAATAAAAAATATATTATCTCAAGCTGGTCACATGCCTTGTCTAACTACCAGCAATCTCCATAATTTATCTTGTCCTCTTTCTTTTATTAATTCACAGCTTCTACTTCCCACTTTTTGTCTCATCCCATCCAAACTCAGAGAGGGAGAGGTTCATGCCAAAGGCAGGTCTCTCCCTCTGCTCTAGCATAACTGTGGGTGCTGGTAAATAAATAAAATCTCTTCAGGCAGGTGGAAGGCACAGTGCTGCCCCAAGGACTGCACAGACTAAAGGTTTTAACTGTTTTCCTGGCTGGGTCATGCTGCTCTTCCACATGGCTCAGCACCCCCTTTAACATCTGTTGCAAAAGAATATCTTGGATAAGGGTTGACCTTTCCATCTCAATGCAGAGTTAAAGCTAGGGGTAACACTTCTGTACTAGGACAATGTCTGAAAGTCTGTCTGAGTTCCCATGCACTAAGTACTGCACAAGAGTAGTCCTCACCCCAAAGGAATCAGTCTTTGGGGGGTTTTTTGTGGGGTTCTTTTTGTTTGGTTTTGGTTTTGGTTTTTTGGGTTTTTTTCATTTTAGCCCAAGTACCAATACAGTCTGTGCCTGAGACCATGAGAAAGGAGATGCCCATTTTAAATTCCTATGCTGCAAACACCAAAATCTGACCGTAAGTTTTGCTGCTTTTTTTCAAGTCCTAGTTACTATTGGCATGATTCATTTTTTGTTTTGTAATAGTACCCAGATGTCCCAGTCAGGATCCTGCTGTGCTTAACACCATAGAAACATATAAGAATAAACAGGCTTTTCTCTGGAAAACTTAAAATTTAATTTAGGAAACAAATGTAGTACTGTAAACAAGGTGAGATAGGCATCAGGGTGGCTAGTTGCTGTAGGCTGGAACTGGTCACCAAAGAACAATTCTAAATCATGCACTGGCACTTCTGTGGTGTTGGAGAGCACTGCTCACTGACCCACTCTGGTTCTGTCATCAGCCATCAGTCAGTGTCAGGAGCAAGTCCTGAAAGAGAACTTGAAGTTGATAAGATGAATTTAGTAGACAAACCCATACAGACTGAAGGGGAGGCATATTGCTCAGTTGGGTTTTTTTCTTTATTGCCCTATTGAGGGGACAGCAAATCCCTGACAAGGTGATGCTGGGTAGGCTTGCAGTACAAAAGATGTAGAAAAGTATTAAAGGAGTAAAAAAGGCTCCCTCATGCAGCAGTGAAGGGACAAATCTCACTTCAGATGTGGAATGGTCAGACCTCAGTGAGGAAATGGTGTAATAAAGGCTGAACTGAAAGAATGAGGGAGAGGATTGGGATTTCAAAAGGTTAGGCATTTTTCTTTAATACAACTATAATTTCCCTTTGGATCTGAAACACCTATCTTTCTATTTTCTGTTCTCAAAGTAATAAGTACTGTATCCAATTTATTATTTTATAAATAAAACCATGTTTTTTGAACAGACAACATAAGTAATTTCTGGGAATACTGGTCATTTTGCCTAGTGTCTAGCAGAAATGTGCTTTTCATTTAATTGACCATTTGGTGGCAGTACACGTTAGCTTCACTTTTTGGATGATAATGTGTTATTCATTATGGTTGTATCTCAAATTTGTTCCTCTCAAGTGTGTCAAGTGCAGGAGCCAAATCTTTATATAAAACTGCGATGCTAAGGGGTGAATGCCTGTTCTTAAAGCCCACTGAGTGAAACAGGTAAATAGGATATTCTTACGAAGAAAATGGTGTTCATTAGCATTTCATAGTGAGTCTTTCATCTACCACAAAACAGTTCATTTTGCTTCCTACCATTGTTTCTTCTAAGGTAGTGTGACATATTTTCACAGAAATTAAGCTTATAATGAAATATCAGCTGAATGCCTGGATCCCTTTCTTCTTTATATGCAAATTAAATGAAGACAAAACAAATAAAATTAACAGCCTGCACACAGAGAATAAATTCCACCTACATGATAAAAAACATGGCCAGGACTTCACCTGGTAAAAGGCACATGTTACCACACTCCTGCAACACAAAGTACACTACACCCTGAGTGAACAGTTTTATCTGGTACAGTTTAGAGAAGCGTACAATATCCTGCTTTTAATGCAGCACAGGTGTTGGCAGATTGAAATATTAAATCTCATTAAGTCATATATATATATCGTCAAGAAACCAAGTTTCTATTTCCAATACTAGTGTATTAGATCAGACTGTTAAAACTAAGAGAAGAGAGGTGAAAAGGGATCAGTTTTGGTGCTTGTAGGGGTTGATACTTGCTAATCTCTGTTTTGATACAAGCAGTATTTCACTGGACTGTTTATTTTCACTAAGATGTTTTTTGAACTTATTTATTGAGCTGTGATACTTCTTGGGAAGTGTTTCTGGCTGTGGACAAATACCATCTGCAGCAGAGTAAACTTGTGTATAGAAAGCTCATTAGGACAAACTGGAACCAGGAAAGGATCCTAGAAAAGGCCCAGGAAGGGGACCTGCAAAAGTAATGACAGGATGGGAGGGCAGAAGGACACTGAACTTCAGCGCCGGACAACAGTCCAGCTTCAAACTAAACAACATGTATTCAGCTTGTGTTAATGTTACTGTGTGCTCTCAAGCAGGCTGCAGCCACCTGCAAGGCATTCCTGGAGGCAGGAGAATTTCTGAAATACAGACACGGAGGCGCAGAATGCACAAATTATAGATCACACACACATATATATATATATATAGTAATGCATATCTATATTAAAAAAAGGGAATATAACCTCTGCATTTCAAAGTCTCTATTAATTTGGAAACTGTAATCTGAATTAACAGTCTCAACTTTGGAAATCCCTCACTTTTCAACAAGACCTACAGGTACACTCTAGTTTGTAGTAGCTATTGTCATACCTAATGCTTGAATAGAGATCTGGCAGTTTGATTTGTTTTCCTCTGTTTTGGCTGCCTGGCTTCCTACATTTTATAGTGCTTGCATTTTTTTGGTATAGGACATTTATAAAACCTCATGACACCTGTGTGCAGGAGACAAGTGTCACTAAGCCTGAGTTTTGGATTCTGGAAATAAAAAACCAAACCATTTAAAATATTGCAATGCCGTACAATGGTCAGAAATACAGAAACAGCAACACTCTTGAGGTGGAACACGTCATAGTTTCTGAATCATATCATTAATATCCTTCTTACTTTGGCATCCAATTAATACATTATACTGAGAGCACCATCAGATTCAGTTTAGAAATTAGACATTATTTTAAAGCATAGCCTTTTCCAGTAACACCCCAATTTGAACTAAGTAGCAAGTATTCTTGAAGAGATTTGGCCAACAAATTATTGGCAGTAGTCACAGTGTTTGAGTGTTACCTGCAAGTATTTATTTCTACCATTGTTCCTCAAGTTTCTCTAAATCAGGCAAGGCTTGGGAGTTTTCACTGAAGACCTCAATAATAGAAGAGGTGGAGCTTCCACCTTCTCCTCAGCCTCAGCAGCTGTAAAGGAGCTTTCCTATATCTTCTGAAATAAGACAATTTCACTGGCTAAGGGGAGTTTCTTAAAGTTTACATTTCAACAATTAAAAGGAAGATAAGCAATATAGCAGGCGCTGATATAATGAGATACTGTTTACAAAAGATGGTGTCTGATTTTTTAATGGGCATGTGCTTCAGTCGCAGGAGCAATTTGTGACAGGGAAATCACCCTGGAAGATAGATGGACCTGTTACACACTTACACAGCTGTTCTGTCTTCATTAGGAAGGATCCAAGTTCACTGAGCTCACCTATGCCAGGGCTTTATCATATAAACTTGTTACCATAGAGCCATGCATTTACTTGGCTGCTCTGTATTTGTTCCTTGCACAGAAAATTCTGTAGTAAGTACAAACTATCCTACTCCTGCTGCCATTAAGGAGTCAATTTCTTTGAAAGAAAAAGACATCAGGAGAGTTATCACAAGCAGCTCTGTACCTATACCATGCTTGCAGTGACTTGCCCATCTACCAAGAACGAGAATAAACAGAGGGTAAAATCCTGCAGAAGACAGCCCTGCTACAGGTGAAGTAGCTTACCTATAGCCTTATATTTTCCTGCTATCTGCAGGGCCTCCCCAAATGTGTGAAAACTATAATCTGCCTTCTCTTCACTAAGATTTTTGTATTGTGGTAGTCTTTATAGTTAAGAACAAATTAATCTTCATAATAGAGAAGCACTGTATATCTTTTTCCTACCTTTGCAGTGGTACAGACTTTTCCTACAGATTTTTGTTCTTTTCATACTGCTAAAATGGAGTAAATGAACTTAAGGTGTTTTTTTTAAAATCCTAAACCTCCACAGTTTTTAAAAATAGTGAGTCTTTCAATGAGAATAATAATCCCAGTATGTATCTACTGTTTGCTGAGTTGAGGCACAAGTATTTCTAAGTAACATGATTCTTGGCCAAGGGAGACAAAAATTATAGCCTTTATTTTGAAGGAGCCCCAGTAAGCAAAAAATATTAATTTTTTCAGTAAATTGATGTCTTTTCACCTGCAGTGGGACCATCTGGGCTGACATTGCTTGTGCAATCTTCCTTGCAGTTACAAGATTATCATAGAATCATAAAATATGCTGATCTGGGAGGGACATGTCAGCATCCTCAAGTCCAACTCCTGGCCCTCCATAGGTCATTCCCAAGAGTCACACCATATGCCTGAGAGTGTTGTCCAAGCACTTCTTGAACTCTGTCAGGCTTGGTGCTGTGACCACTTCACCCAGCAAACCTCTGGGTGTAAAACACTGGTATCTAATCTAAACCTTCCCTGACAGATTAATCTGGGTGGTCCCAGATATCTAATCTAAACCTTCCCTGACCCGGCTTCAGGTCATTCTCTTGGGTCCTGTCACTGGTCACTAGAGCAGAGAGATCAGTACCTGCCTCACTGCTTCCCCTCGTGGGGATGTTGAAGAGCTCAGTGAGGTCTCCCCTGTCTCTTCTCTAGGCTGAACAGACCAAGTGGCCTCAGCTGCTCCTCATATGGCTTCCCCTCAAGGCCCTTCACCATCATTGCCCTCCTTTGGACACTAATAGCTCCTGTGGCACCCAAACCATCCCCCAGCACTTGAGGTGAGGCCACCCCAGGTCAGATCAGAGCAGGACAAGCCCCTCCCTTGCCTGGCTGGCCATGCTGTGCCTGATGCCCCCCAGGACAGGGTTGGCCCTCCTGGCTGCCAGGGCACTGCTAATTCATATTCAGTTTGCCATCAACCAGGACCCCTAGCGCCCTTTCCATGGCACTGCTCTCCAGCCTCTCATTCCCCCGTCTATCTGTACATCTGGGGTTGCCCCATCCCGGGTAGAGAATCCGGCACTTTCCCTTGTTAAACTTCATATGGCTGGTGCTTGTGTGGTCCACTAATTTGTTAAGGTTTCTCTACCAGGGCTCCCTGCCTTCAAGGGAGTCAACAGCTCTTCCCAGATTAGTGTTGTTAGCAAATGTACTTAACATTCCTTCAAGTTCTGCATTGAAGTTGTTAATGAAGATGTTTAAGGCCACTGGTCCAAGCATGGAGCCCTGTGGAACCCTGCTAGTGACAGGTCACCAGCCTGATGTCATGCCATTTACTATGACCCTTTGTGCCCCACCCATGAGCCAGTTGCTCACCCATCACAGGATGCGTTTATCCAGCTGAGACCTGGACATTTTGTCCAGAAGGATCTTATGAGAGACAATATCAAAATCTTTGCTGAAATCCAAAAAGATCACATCAATTTGCTTTCCTTAATCAGCTAGGCTTCAACCTTGTTGCAGAAGGAAATTGGGTTCAACAAGCAGGACTTCCTCTCATGAAGCTGTACTGACTGTGGGCAATATTTAGAATAAACATTGTAAAGATCTATTCCTACCACAGCCCTAGAAGTGAAACCATGCATTGGCTACTGCTATTTCTGCTTTAAACCATCCACATCTTGCTGTTTTAATATGCGGTATGTTGCTGCATGGAAGGCATGTTCTTATCACTGTTTGTGGGCTTTACCCCTACTCAACAACTACAGCTTCCTGGCAGTGTGATGTCAGCAGCATATTAATAAGTGTAGTATATTCTGCATGGCTACAAGGAATGAGCAATACAAATACATATCTTCTGATTCAGTGGGAAATTGCCTGTCTATTACTCTGGTTTTGTGCCTCCAATGCCTTTTATGTTCAAAAATCATTACTTTTCTTCCATGAAAGCCATAGCATGGCTTTTACTGTGTTATGGTATCATGATAAATAAGAATAATTTGACTCCAAATCCATTTTTTAAGATTACTGCTTCATCTATATAAAATTTTGCCTGCTGCCATCACCCTGATCTTTGAATGTATTGGTTTTGCTTGGGCAGGTTTCAGTAGCAGGGGTGCTACAGGGATGGCTTCTTTGAGAGGTTGCCAGAAGCGTACCCCATGTCCAACAGAGCCAATGTCTAGTGGCTCCAAGATGGATGTGCTGCTGGTCAAGACCAGACTGATTAGAAATGGTGGTAACACCTCTCAGATAACATATTTAGGAAGAAGAAAGAAAAATGTTATTGTATAGATGTAATTTCATCCAGAGAAGAGAGGAGTGAGAATATGTAAGAGTGAGAGCAACAGCTCTGCAGACTCCAAGATCAGTGGAAAAGAAGGGGCACGAAATGCTTCAGGCACTGTAGTTGAGATCCCCTGCAGCCCATGGTGAAGATCATGGTGAGGCAGCTGTGCCCCTGCAGCCCGTGGAGGACTACAGGGCTGCAGAGATCCACCTGCAGCCCATGGAGCAGGTGGGTGCCTGAAAGAAGGCTGTAAACCCATAGGAGGCCTGACCCAGAGCAGGCTCCAGACAGAGACCTGCAGAAAGAGGAGTTGGTAGATAGAAAGATAGTAGAAAGAGGAGCTCACACCTGGATCAGGTTTCCTGGGGAGACCCATGCTGGAGCAGCCTGTGCCTGAAGGACTGCACCCCATGGAAACGTGTCCCACGTTGCAGCAGTTTGTAAAGAACTGCTGCCCATGGGATGGACTCACATTGGAGAAGTTCATGCAGAATTTTCTCTTGTGGGAAAGACCCTATGCTGGAGTAGAGGAACAGCTCCTCTCCCTGAGCAGGGTCAGGAACAGATGAACTGACCATAATCCCCATTCCCTCTCTCCCTGCACTGCTGTAGGGGAGGAGGTAGAGCTGAGAAGGTGGAGGGGTGGGGGGAAGGTGATTTTAAGGTCTTATTTTATTTCTCATTGTGCTGCTCTGGTTTTGTTGTTCATAAATTCAATTATTATCTCTAATTCAAATTGGTACTTGGGGAATGATTTCTCCTGGATCTTATCTCAACCCATGAACCCTTCATTATATTTTCTTTCCCCTGTCCAGCTGTGGACTGGACTGATAGACATACTTTGGTGGGTGTCTGGCATCTAGCCCCTAAGTCCCGTGCAGGATTTGGCCAGTCAGAGGTGGAGTGGAGGTCACTTGGCTGGGATACTTTTCCTCTGAGTACACTGTAGGGCATATGCTCTTTTTTGTACCAGGGGAGTTGTGCTTACATAGAAATATCAAATCAGAGAGAAACTCAAGTGAAGTGCTGTGAGGATGGGCAGCTTCTGTGTAAGATCATTTCATGTGGAAAAAAAAGTGAACCTTTTGGACCTGGCATTGTCCTTCTTTTGACTGCGGAGCTCTCTGGTTCATAAAAACAGTGTCACAGCCTGTAATTAATAATCAGTGAGAGAATCAAGGCAAAGCAGACATCCAAAGATAGTGGCACTACCCTGTGGACTGTCGTGCTGGTTTTAGCTGGGGTAGAGTTAATTTTCCTCACAGCAACTGGTGTGGGGCTGTGTTTTGGATTTATGCTGGGAACAATGTTGATAACACAGGGACATTTTAGCTATCACTGAGCAATGCTCACACAGTGTCAAGGCATCTCCTGTGTTCCTCACCAGGAAGGAGGCTACAGGGGCACAAGAAATTTAGTGGGGACACAGGCAGAACAGCTGCCCCCAATGGATCACAGGGGTTGTCCATTCCATATGGCATCAAGCTCAGCATATAAAGCTGGGGGAAGAAGGAGGAAGGGGGAGGATGTTTGTGGTGATGGAGTTTGTCTTCCCAAGTCACTGTTACACATACTGGAGCTCTGCTTTGCTGGGGTCGGCTGAACACCTGGATGCCCATGGGAAGCAGCGAATGAACTCCTTGTTTTTCTTTGCTTGCATGAGTGGCTTTTGCTTTACCTATTAAACTGTCTGTATCAAAACTCACTTTTAGTCCACCAAGGGGGGAGTGAATGAGTGGCTGCATGGGGATTAGCTGTCAGCCAGGGTTAAACCATGACAGCTGTCCACAACACTATCTGTCAAAACTTGTGTAAGTGACAATAACTCTGGCCATGTTATTACGTTTGGGATTTTTATTTCAGGAAAACCAAGGCCATTAAGGAAACTAAGTGTTGGAGACCTGGCTACATCTTGCTGAATCAGAAAAGAGTTGGAAGTAGTAACTCTACTGGATAAGAGTAGCATGCATATAAGCATGTGGGGTTAAACTCCAGTATTCTCTCCTTGAAGAGAATGTCTATGCATTTAGCAGGAGCGAAAATGATGAACATGTGCCCCATTTTCAACTTAAGCATGCAGTAATGTTCAGTCATCAATGATGTAATTGTAGCGCTCCCTTCTTTATGTTTACATATGAAAGCAAACCCATACATAGAGCCTTCGCTGCTGCTACTGATTTTGTTTTCTGTGAAATACTATGTTGGGCCTAAGGTCAGGGCGTATACCAATGCCTACAGTCAGAAAGTGCTCTGAATTACCCCATTTTATAATCAGTAATTAGGTATTTATAGCAGTCTTGCTGGACCTTTGCTTAGCTAATACTGGCTTGACACCAAATGGAAAAGAAGGTTGTAATCCAATCTCTCCATGTGCATGTATTAACTAGTTTCATTTCCATTCAGGACATCGAGTGTCTCTATCTGCATCTATCTGCCCTTTCATTACTCAGCTGAACAGGAGCAAAGGGCTTTTTTCTGGTGAGTCATGGCCACAAGAATCAAGCTGTGAGTGCTGCTAATATCTGCAAGGGCAGGCACAGCAAATTCATCTGTGACTTTTTAATATAACAAAGGCTCTGGCTCTGCACCGGCAAATGCAAGCACCCAGTGAGGCTGGGACAGACCTCATCTGATTGACATCACTGTGTCATCACTGTATTTTAACCAGTGGGAAGGGTAATGAGGAGAAGTGAAAGGGGGTTTGTCTCTGGTGACATGATCTCAGCTGCTCTACCTGGGAGAAAGGGAGGAGGTGAACATGAAAATGAAGGATAAAGTAATGGGGCAGAGAACAAGGGACTTGTTCTGGAGCCATGGCCTTTCCTATTAATCCCTCTCACATGGCAGGACAAGGACAAGAAAGACTGGAAACACATGAAATTTTACTACTCCCATCCTAGAGGCTTAATTAATTTTAAATACCCTGTCCGGTTTTCAGACCCATTCAGATGTCTGGTACCTCAGCACGAAAACCAGAACCCAAAATTACTTGTCTATAAATGGTCTATGCACAGTTATGTATGTTAGAATGCCCAAATCTAAAACCGAAGAACAAGTTAAGCCAGGAGCTACCTAATGTCAGCGAGCACACAGCTACCAGGAGCCAGACAAAAAAGAAACTCTAAGGATATCATGTCTTAGATTGTGCCCTTTGCTATGGGCTGAAATTGCTTTTATGCACTTGATATGTCCAGCCAGGACTCTCTCTGGAAGGTAAATGTCTCTAAAGAGCTTGGGAGGGCTCATTTGTTTCTTATAAACAGTAGTTAGAACTTGTGCTGCCTACTTCAAAAGTTGTGAGAGCACTCAAAGGGAAACAGACTCAATTTTTTCCTCATCTCAAAATATTTAAATGCCTCTTTTCCTGCTTTTCAGAAGATGGAGGTCACCAGGAGGTGGCTTATTCCTTGCAGGCTTATGTGGGAAGTGGAAGAGAAGTCTTCTCATCCCTTTGGGGAAATGGGGCTGTTGTTCACAACATATGAAAGACTGAGTGACAGAGGCAAAGCATGACTCGCTAGTCTAGTGGTTAGGCTTGGAGCTGGGAGACAGTCTGGGTCAGTTTCTGTGGTCATTCCTATATTTTAACGATAACTCCTAAAATACAGATAATGTCCTGGGAGCAAAAAGCAGAATTCAGAACTTCTCCTACCCAGCTAAGCCACTTACCCACTTAAACAACTGAATCATGTTTCACCCTATAAACCTTGAAGTCTTGTCAGTCCAGTGGACTGTATATCTACCCAAATTGGTTTAGTTTGGTGGCAGGACATTTCCCTCAAAGGGAGGACATATAACTGAATAATCTCGTAAAGAAGAGGGAACTAAATTTGATTGACTATGCCAAGAAGGGTCAATTTAGATGCACAAACTGAGCAACTTTACAGGAAAATGTAAGCTGGAAAAGGTCAACTGCCTATTAAACCCCTGTGTCTTCAGGAATAGACAGGCATTTTTTTCAGTATCATGTTTTGGACTTCAGCTTCTAGATCCCAAATAAAGTGCTTAAATACTCTTTTGAAGCTGGCCTGAAGTCATGTTTAGATCTGAACATAGCGTTTACACTAAAAGTCATTGCTTTCTCACCTTACTTTTGGGTAAAAAGTTCAATGAGTTCATGAATAGAAGCCAGTGATCATGAAAGTTTGGCAAACGCAGGAAAAGGTGGTTCAGAGAGCTGGGAATCTGGCAGACCTATAACACTCAAATTCTACAGTTCATACATCCTCAAAGCAAGGGAGATCATATTTACCCTCCTGAACACTAGGCTGAGCAGAGCACAGTGCAGCAGGCTGGGAGGGAGCAGAGAGTCTGGCCTGGTACCAGTGTGCCTGTAAATGCTGTGACATTGGAGATCCCCCTGCTAGCACTGCTTAAAGCTCTGTGTGCGCAGGGAGCTGCACTCCAACAAGCCTGCAAGTTGTTTGTGAGCACAGCATGTAATATCCTGGCACTGCAGCTGATTGCTTACAGGTGGTAAAAGAGACCCTAACATCCATGCTGAAAGCACCTTTGCACAATATTAGCCACTGTAGCACACATTGGAGACAGGTGACAAAAATGCATCTGCAGTCCTTACTGGCGTATCTCTGTGCATTTACGAGGAAGTTGCAAGGGGGAATGACAGAAACAGCAGTTGGAAGGGATCTCTAGAGATTATTCAGTCATGCCTCCCACCTGAAGCTTAAAACTGCCGGAGTCTTTTCAGTGCCTCACTTTACTGTCTTCTCAGGCCCCTTGTGTGCTGACAGATTCAAAGATGTGGGGTGCATTCTGGGCTCTATAGTACAAAAGTCAAATAAATGCCTAAATGAAAAAAAAAGGGGGGAGGGAAGAGAGAGAGGAAGAGAAGTCAGGAAAGAGCCTCCAGTTTTAAAATACATGTCAAAGTCCATGCATACTCTTGTTGCAACTGGAATGTGTGGAGCTTTTTTGCCATTAACCTCAAGATGAATGGTTTGTTTCAAAGACAGTAAAAACACCATGTTGTGCAGGTGCCGCTATGTGTGGGTAGATTTCTCAAGAGGATGTCAGGGACTGTAGCCACAGCATTGGCACTCCCCTGTGCTCTGCACCGTCTGTGGCGTGCGGAGGGGAAGCAGCTGCAGGCCTGCACAGCCCTTTCCCCAGGTCCTCCTCTCCATCACCACCCCGTTTGCCTCCAGACCTCTGTACCTGAAATTCCAGACCTGAGGTCGTTAAACAAAATGCCAACTGAATAGAGCACAAACTAGTAAATGAGCAATAAAGGAATGTGAACACCAGAGGGCAATTAGAAAAGGAGTTGAAATGGGAATAATTAGATAATATAATTCTAAACGAACAGTGAATCTTAGTTAATCCTATTAACTATTTACAATAAATAGAACAAGTGGCTTGTCAAAGTGCTGCTAGTTTTTCTATGATTTGATAGATCAAGGTTAGTTACTGTTAGAACCACAACATTATGCTTTGTTTCCAACTGATGAAGGAATAAGATTGATTTGAAACATATGGTGAAAAATACTGCAGTTCTTTGTTTGCATCTGTTATACTTTTACTTGTTAGTAATTGGTTCACAAGTTGCTTTTCTATTTTTTTGTTGTATTTTTTAATATATTAAGCAAAAACAGAGACTTTTTAGCAGATGTACAAATGAGAGGATAAACATCTCAGAAAGCTTTGAAGCTGTGTTATGTTTTTTCTCCAGCTTGTTTTAAATCTCTAGGGCTACGCACAGAGTTTTCTGCTGGTGAACATAGGCATAGGGCTTTTTACTGGGTCTCTTGGACCTGGGGGATAGGGGCGTCTGTATCTGGTATCCCATAATAGCATTTTTCAGAGACATAAGATTGCACCCAAAATGGTAGTACCTTTTTCTGTGGTACGCCTGTATTTTTCGAAGGATTAACTTGCGTCAGAAGGGTTCTGAAGGAAGTTCCAGAGTGTTTATTTAGCTAAAGCCAAGACACTGTCACATGATTAGCTCTTTTAAAATGCCTTCAAACTGTGAACAGACCAACACTTAAAGTTAATTATTAAACATGCAATGCAATGCATTCAGAGCACTTTCACATCTTCACGCTTTTGTTAGATTATGAAGAACAGCTAATCGTAACCCCATGATCTCTGAGTGTATACCAGATCAAGCCTAAAAGCCAGTGGAAATTACAATGCGTATGCTTCAGTACAATCAATTTTGTTTGTTGTTTTAGTGGCATGATTCCTGTTTACAGCAATCAAGCCATCATATTACACAAAATAAATCAATAGGGTGATAATGTAGCTGTTTACTGTACTTATAGACTTGCCTGTGACTATGTCTAGGACACACCATATCGCTCTGTGCAATGTTCTTAATTTTTATTTCCCTTTGGATGAAGGTTGACATAACTCACAGGTACCAGCAAATCCCACCATGCTACAAAATGTAACGTTTATAAGAGATACATATGGTACATATTTATAGTGAGCAAAATAAGGACTTGTTTCAATTATGCATGTGGATTAGCTCTTTGAAGAAAAAAAAAAGTAGGTGTTACCTCATGCCCATATAAATCCAGGGGTAAAACATGCCTAAAACAAAAACCCCTTTACGTGCCGTTACTTGTACATGCACATTAACATGTTTCAGGCACAACCCTGAACAAGATACACAGACATATGTTGCTATGAATCTTGGAGAACACACTGTGCTTACACTCTTCGAGCTATCCAACAATTTCTGCAATAGATTTATGTTGTGCCAGAAAGGGACAGTATATGGATATCCTCTGGGCATGAACAACACATACTCAATGTACATCAAATGCATTTAGGTAGATAAGCAAGTTACTATTGGCTAAATTAGGAAGTAAAATGTCACCATTTCAGCTGTTTGAGACACCATCCCATGCACACATTATTGCCTGCTCTACCTTGCACTGGTCCCAGTGCATCCCGTCTGCCTTTCATGGAGACAGAAACAACATCCTCTCTGGGTGGGGACACTGCAGAGTCACGGGTCACTCTAACTTCTGCCAAAAATTTACTCTGCACCAACCAACTCACTAGAGAAAAATTACAAACAGTAAAACTGAGTCAGTTAATTGTCATTAAAAGTTCATGCATGTCTTTCATAAGGATGGACATCAGACTGGGAATCCCACATTCCTTTTCCGGGAGACACAGGAGGATGAGGGAGAAGCGGAGAAGAAGGAGCAGGAGAACCTCCTGGAAAAGAACCTTCAGTCAGAATATCACTTCCTGATTCAGCACAGGATGAATCTAACAGAATGTGACATTGTTACAGACTTGGATTTTCCTGATTTTTAGGAGAGTTATATGCATCCACTTTCTAAATCATGTTGTGTCTGGAAAAAAAAACTTCCACTGTTAAAAGCAGCATTATTTTCCAGCAACATGGGCAAAGTGGAGATTAATGATATCTGTAACTAAGTTACATTTTCTTTGTGTATTACTTTGTGTATTCTCTTGAAAATAATTCATAAGCAGTGAGAATTTGAAGACTACTTTGTGTTATGTGCAGCATGAGCTTTTTTGGAGGTTAGTGACACCGATTCTCTCTTCCTGAATCTCTCCTATTTCCATAACTTCTAGAGTGCAGAACTGCTGCCTCCACAATGTGCCCATCAAAAGAAACTGCAGGATGTCACGGTCTGAAAATTTTACCAGAGCATGCTAGGTTTGGCCCTTCTCCCTCTGTCTTCCAGAGTCTTCCAAATCTTCCCTTGAGGGGAGCATTCTTTGGCAATTCTCTAAGTAGACCTTGCTTTGTTTCCTGGGGTTTCAGCCTCTCTTCCTTAGGTTTTGCTCTATATGAATGAGTTATATTCCTGAGACTCTTGACAGATAATAGCCCATTCCTACAAGTCCTCTAGAGTCTCTTCTAGGGTCTAGATCACACCAGGTAGAAATATTTTCTTTTGGGGTTTTTTTAATAGTTTTTCCATAATAACTTAGCACACTAATTATTTGTAAAATCAGATTTGCGTGTTTAATAAAATGAATACAATTTTTTTTCAGATGATTTGACATTTTATGGAATTCTATTTATTTGTGTTTCAATTAACTTTGTTAACAATAGCAAAGTTAGTAATGATATTTGGCAATCAAAACCCATTATGAAGTATTTGAACAATACAAGGTTAGTTAAGTTAAAGGAGATGTTGTGCAGAGCATTTCAAATTGAATTTGGATAGTGGCAAGCATCTGTGTGTTTGGAAATCTCTAAATTTCTGCCTGAAGGGTAAATTGAAGCTTATATAAACAAGAACTTGTGATCTAATGTTTGGGCTTTTACTGACACAGACACAAAGACACACACAGATGCACACACATAAACCTCTATGGGAGGTTACAAAAGATAGGGAAAAAAAGAGAGAAGAGTAGAGGAAGAGATGAGACATGTTAGCTGTCTATTTAATGTTTTTCACTCGTGTAATACAGTCTGGCAAGACATTTTCCACAGTTCCACCAAATCAGACCTGTAAAAGCAATTATCTGTCATCATAACATGAATCAAGCTTGAACTGCTGTGGTTCTGAAAAGCGTGACAAAGTTAATTGAAATTTAGGCAGTGAATAGTTTTCACTTCCTGAGATAAGGTGTGTTTTCAGGGGAAGTTTGTTGCTATGTTGGCTTTAGTTAACAGTTCTTAAGTCTCTTGTTAAAGGATTTGTATTATTTCTGTGGGTGGATCATAGTCTCATCCAATTATGACTTCAGTAGAGCCAAGCTTTGTGTCATATGCTTTACTAGCCCATACTGGTTTGCACATTCCTTTCACTTCACAAGAAGATTTTTTTTAAAAAGGCAAAAAATTTCTCTCTCAAGTGATTACAAACAGTACTTTGGAAGTATCAAATTCTACTGAATGTTCATTTCATTCCAAAAATATCATTTTGGTGGCTTAGTGGTGTATTGTTTTAGTAACTACAATAAAATTGTTTAAAATCTGGCAAAAAAAATATTAGTTCTCAGCCGAGAAGCCAAATGTGATATATTTCTATGTTTCCTTGGCTAGTTATCTTCTAATCTCCTGACTGTAGATCGGCATGGATTTGCTTTCATGTTGTGTTACATCTTTTTTAAAGCAATCTCTGCATTTAAATGGTTTACTGCTAACAATTAAAATTCTGAAGGCATCCATGACATTGGTATGAGTGCAAGTATAGTAAATAATGTATGGAAAGGAAACTGGAACTTCCTGAGTCCCTGGGGTATATAGTGTGCCTGATCGTCTCCTTTTAAAGCCCAGTTTTGCTCTAAAACTGTTGCACGTTTTGGAACTTCTCTGTACCAACTTACAAGAAATACTAAAATTACCATTTAATTCTTGGGGAGTTTTTTGGAACTGATTGTTATGATACATTAAAATTTTCATTTTTCTAGTGTTGGCCCTTAGTTCCTGCCTTTGAGGTCTTTTCACATCCTACAGAGCGCAATTCTTTAGTCACTTTGAAGAAAAAAATTGTTCTGAAGAACTTCTTAGATGTTACAAAAAAATCTGTTTTGTGAAAGTAGAGTAAATAGATCAGCACATTTTTCCAGGTAAGATATGGCAGTAATATAGATAGGATCTGTGGCTCTAAAAAAATTTTCAGAGTAAAGACCTGACTAAGAGTCAAAAGAAACCTTAGTCCTCCTGTCAAACCTCACATAACATAGGGGGCAAAAATAGCATTATATAATAGTTGAATGAAGACCTTTTCCTCAAAAAGACTAAACCTCTTCATGGCAGCCTCCTGCAGCTCCCATTTCATCTTCCCTCTGGCTCTAGCATTCCCCAAATATCTCTGAAGCAAGAGAGAAACCAAGAGTGAGCATGCCAGAGAGGATCACACCAGAATCCAATCTAGCAGTTTTGAGCAGTTATGAGGCTCCCAGGAGTACTGCAAGACCTGATATTGCTACATGAAGTTTAAATTTAATCCCACTGAAGTCATTAAGGTCCAAACTAGCATTGTGGAAGTCAATCTAGCATTTAGGGACAGCAAAAGTGTTTAGACTGCACATAACAAGTTTCCATGACCTAATAAATTAACCAGAATGTATTTCTGTATTTAATATTTCATTTCAAATGAGTATGTTAAGACCTGCATGCCCCAGGTCTACTTGGACTTGTTGGCCATTTGGGACTAATGCTCAGAACTGATCATCTCCAAATGGATTCTGAGCCTGGGAAACCACTGGAATTGTACCTGAGGAAAATTAAAGTCTAGCATCTGAGCAGGTACCCTTTGATGAGCAAAAGACAGGCAATGCAGCTAACCCTGCACTGGTGGCATTCTCCTTTCCCACTCCTCTGCCAAATGCACTTATTTGATTATAACAATTCCAATTAAGCCCATTATAATGCAATAGAAATTTCCCAGGACAGACTTCATTGCTAGAAATAGGCTAAATGACACTCACTGGAAGTATTCTCTCCCTGTAAACTGGTTATATTGTCCTGCTTTCTTTTAGTGAAAGGTCTAATTTTGGACATGCAAATAACTTTCCAGTTTTCCCCCATTCTGTCTACCCTCTGGAAACTGTTGACTTTTTGAGCACTGAAACACACACACTACGAAGTATTACATTTCTCCTATCTGGCCTGCAGCCTACCCCCTCAGGCAATGAGCTCACTGGGTCTCCTAAACTGTGGCAGGGTTAGGCTAGGTCAGAAAGTGCTGGAGAGGATCTCCAAGCAGAGGATGGGTGCTGCGGGAATCGTGAGTGGCATTTCAGTATGTGGCATCCTTTCCTTTGGAGTTCACCCCGAAATGCACTGCTAGGTGCTAGATGGATACACACATGCAACCCAACTTCAAGTTGCCCCCCAGGTCCATGAAGGTCACAAGCAGAGTGCCAAGTGTCCCCTCCATTTCAGCATTAATGGCTGCTGAGCCCCACATAGGCACTGGGGCAGTGTGTCCATCACTGACACGTGCCATCATGCAATCCCTCTGGGCGAGAAACAGTACATGGGCTTGGAAATGACTGGGTCCATCTGCTCCATCACCTCCTACCTGCCACCTGCCAAACAAAACCTCTTATGTATCAGGGCAGAAGAAACCCAGGGCAGTTCTCCCTTGAGGATGTTGGGACATAGCAGTACCTTGGAGACACAATGCCAAGATCAAAAATGGCCTAAGTAATGAGATCCAATTGTTCAAATCTCCCCAAAACATGAGGTGGATAAAAATTCCCTGGCTTTCAGCACTCTCTGAAGCAATTTGGTCTTGTTGTTCTGCTTCATCTGCAGCTCTGTTTTTTCTCCCCTTGCAAAGACCTAAAACTTTCTGACTGCCATAGGCACTAAGAATGTAAAACAGTGTCCAAAATCCAACCGTTTGCAATTTTCCCTCAGAAATTAAAGTAAGAGGGCTCTCTAAGAAACAGCCTTCCAGCTGGTTTTTTCCTCTGGAGACTATTCAGACAGCAAGAAAGAAATCACCTTCTGGAGCACTTGGTTCCTTTCCCTGAGATCTGTTGGGTATAGTGTAGTTCCCAAAACCTTTAACTTCCCAGACCACCTGGGAGAGCCCCACAAACCACTGGTGGTCCATAGACCACAGTCTGAATGCTGTTCTGTTAGGCTACTGGTTAAAGGAAAGGAAATT
Organism: Acanthornis magna; assembly: GCA_036785705.1. Lineage (NCBI taxonomy): Eukaryota > Metazoa > Chordata > Aves > Passeriformes > Acanthizidae > Acanthornis > Acanthornis magna. The sequence goes on from JAWUZG010000036.1 coordinate 10,629,610, forward strand.
AAACACAGAAAGTTGTTAAAATGACATTGTGTGTGAGTCATGGCTCCGCATTAAGTAATACTCATACAGAGCACTTGTCTTGTCCCCCTGGATGAAAGCTCCCTACCTTCTGTCTCTAGTCTCTACTTCTTAGTAATAAATATCATATTTTCTTATTAAAGAAATGAAAGAAATGCTAATGCTTTGTCTGAGAAACAATGAAGTGACAGAAATAGAAATGTATTAAGAGGTGTACAACTGAATACAGCACTCATTTATTTCTGCTACCGACAGAAATTTCCATTGAAGCTAGTTTAAAAGAAATTTGTCAAAGAATACTCCTTTTTCACATTCTCTCCTTCCAAAGTGCACCCTAGTGCAACAAGACTATTTCTTTTTTGGTTCAATATTGGGCTATGGCAAGCTTGCTTCAGCCCTGCCTGCCAGCTGATGGGATCACACAGAGAAAGTGCCTGGTGGCCACAGGTTTTTACAGTTCCCTGTCTGATTTTGAAGTCATTTTTTAATGAGATAATTTTTACAATTGCCAACTTGCTTAGGCTTTAAGAAAATTGGTTCAGATCTGGGAAAAGACTGCTGTGCAAGAGTGGTCCATTATAACTGCAGTCTATTATTATTCTTTCATCAGATTACAAATGTTGTCCCCTCAAATCCCAGATATGAAGATGCATCACACAGAATACAATACAACCCTACAGAGGACAGAAGATTTTTCCCTTGGCATCTTCCCACTTTCAGGTCTTGGACCCAGAATACACTGCTAGTTTGTAGGGCTGTTTGTGACATGGTCACATCTGTATCCGGATGTCTCAATTCAGACCCTGTCTGTTAATGTGCATGGAGCAAGCAGAGCTCTGAATTTGGCTGGCTCCTTCTGAGAAGCAATGGGACCAAGGCCTAGATCTGTCACACTTGGAACCTGCTCCTCACAGTGGGTGGGATGATCTTGTGCAACCCATAGCAAAGGAGAAGGTTCAGAACAATAGCTTTCTGCCAGCAGGGATATAAAAAAATTGAAGTGTCAGAAATATGGTTAGTGATGCACACAGGATTGTTGTCAGCCCTTTGCAGTGGTAAACTGAAGCCTTATATTTTCAGCTAGTGCTTCATTCCGAAGGCTACTGGTTACCCTCTCAATATTGCACTGGAGGTGTGGATAGACAAGGCAGGGCTGCCAAATCCCTCGGTTGCATGAGGCACACAGAGCTTGACAGGCTGGCAAGGAGGCTGGCAAGCAGCTGGCTGTGCTATCACCACACTAGGATGATGATCACTGCCCTTCCTACCCCAGGGCTGGGATCTTAGCTGTCCTGCTAGCAGAAAGGCAAGATTTCTGATTTCTGGGATTCCAGGTATCACTTTGTGAGAGCATGACTTCGTTCATTTTTTAAATCATTCCCCAGCAAAGCCACTACATGGACAACATTTCAGCAAGACCTAGCAGCATAAAGCTGGAAGGAAAGGAAGGAATGATGTAGACAGGACTCCCCAGAAAAGCTCTTGCTAGGAGTGTCTGTCATGTGAATTGTCCAGCTCGTATTTGCTGCCCATCTCTCCTGCAAGGGTTGCACATCACCCAGCTCGTCTCAGGCCACTAAGACAGTTCCTCTCTGGTGTGTGTGTGTATGTGTAAAGGGGGCATTTTGAGGGAATTTCCAGAAGGGTGTTGGCCACATCTGTCTTCTGGAATTGATATTCTGAGCTTGGATGGTAGGCCCACGGTATCAGCTGTCAATGACGACATATTGCACTAACAGTAATGGTGGTAATAGGAATAATTGATGGTAATAATACTAAGGAACAGTATTTTTTCCAATAGAATTCTCAGAACCAATGCTCAGTATGAAGACATGGAGAATTTCACTATGCCTCCAACAAAGTGAACAGGATATGACCTAATCTTCCAGCAGTAATACTAGAACATTTTTGTTGGTTACTTTTAGCAGATTTGCATATCAACGTAATGCAAATGAAATGTCAAACTGCTGTTCACTGCCAGACACTTTACTATTTACACTTGGAGAATAAGTTCAGAAAGAAACTGATCTTGCACTTCTAATTTTTACTTTGATTAGGCATTTGAGACATCTTAGTAATGCTAGAGGTAGTAAACAGAAAAATTATTAAGAAAACACTTGAAAAACAGTTCCAGATCTTCTGGCAAAAAGAGTGGAACTTACGTCCCAGTCAGCTGGTGCAAAGTTAGCACAGAGCCTGCTGGAACAGTTTTTCCCCATGATCTTGGCTGCTGAATTTTGTGGACTTCTACACTGAACACCAGCATTAGACAAGGTGAGGTATCAGAGGTAGGTCATCTGTGAAAGGACAGAGGTTTGGCCAGAACTGCAGAGAAACCACAAAGCATCCTCTCAACACAACCACTTCCCAGATTAAATCCAAAGGCAAGGCTGAACAGACAGTGATAGAGACCCAGAGAAGAACCCAAGAGCCCTGTATACCTCTCTGTGATACAGCAATATATGCAAAGCAAAAGCAAGAGATGCTTCTGGTTGGAATTTGTAGCCTTGCAAATTTCTTTCTATATGAATGTTCATGAATGCCAGAATTTGGTTAATGGCCTCAACCTGGGGAGAGCCAAATATCACCAAACACCAGAGATCAAGCTTCAATTGGAGACATTATAGTGAAAGCAGAAACACTATTAAATAATTCTGGCATTTGGGAAAGGGCTGCAAAGTGCGTATGGACATAGCCCACAGCAAAACTATTTAATGGATATTTAGCACTTTTGAAGTTAGTTCCACCATCTCCCCCACCTTACTACATGAAACTCTTTGGCCTATGGATGGTCTGGATTACTATGGGAAATAAACCCTTAACCATAATAAATATAGAATGGTGCAGCATTCCCTTGTTTGTTTCACAGAAAACAAGGCATGATAGCACTTACTTATGACTTTTGTGCTTTTTTATATGTCTCTGTTCATTCCATGCACCTGGTGCCTTTTGATGATTCATTTTAATGTGTTCAACACATGCTCGTACGCAGACTGAGGTCACGATAGAAAAGTGCTGCAGTGTGAGTATCTAGGGATCTATGCCCAATCAGTTGCTGACAATGACAGAGTGACAAATGCTGTCAATATTGTATAATGTGGGGGGGGAAAAAAACCCAAAAAACCCCAACATAGCAGAAAATTCAGTCCTGGAAAATTCTGAAAAACACAGGTTTTCCAAAGGTTTGATGATATAAGCAAAAATTCCCTCAAGCGCATATTTCCCTTGAAGAATGTAGATGGTTTCAGTACTTAAAGTCAAGCACACGCATATGTGCTGTGGTGATCCAAAGCTGTTACCACTGAAAGTGTATGGCTTTATCTCAGTTCCCCTTCTACTATGATAATTTGTGTCAGATTTGTGATTTACTGTAGATTGATGACATACACCAGATTGTCATTCTTCATAACTAGGTAGCTGAAGTAATCTCCAAAATATTTAGCATCACGCCTAGAATGTGTGTTGATGGTACTCAGTAAGTTTTGCTGAAATTTGTGTAATTCCTTATAAGGGTATGTGGTACCTGGTACTGAAGAGGGATCCAGAGATGAAAAATAATAACTCCTGTTATTCTAAAGTAATAAAGGCTGCCTTTGGAGTGCATTTTCAGTCTTGTTTCTTTACCTTTAAGAGCACAGATTACTTTTATTAGATAGGCAGACAGACAGACAGACAGATAGTTATGGCTAAAAGTACCACAACAGAAAAACAATGTTTTTCATTTAAATTGTTTTGCTTTTCAGTCAGCTTGTCTTACTCAAAAGCAACAGAAGACCCTTGACTTCATTTATATTTCAAAGCACAGTCACTCTTAGACATCTGTTTTGGTGGAAGTTTAAACTACTTTGCTGACTTTGTTACTTTATATAAATGTTTAAAGACAATTCAATAAAGTGCAATTTCTTTGAGACAGGTACTATCATGTCAGTTTGAGGTAATCATGGCCATGCCTGCTTACATGTTTTTAATGCCATTTGATAGGTGTCACTGACTTTTATGAAAATCTTTGAGGCACTTCCTTATAGACTGTGTTTGGAATTACTGTACATATCTCTTTCCTGGCCTCTGGCTGAATCTTACAATGTAAATAGGTTCATATGGCTGGCACAGAGAGGAATAAGGTGTGTATTACTAGAGCCAATACTTCAAAGGGGTATGCATGGTTTCAACCAAAATTAAGAACAGGAGAGCCCTATGTAGACACTTCTCTCTGTCTTTTTTTTTTTTCTTTTTCTTCTTCTTTTTCTTTTTTTCCTAGTTGTCTGTTTAAATGAAGAATGTCTGGGGTGAAGCTTTCCAAAGAATTATTTTGAATAATTTAAATAAAGTTATATGTTATCCTACTTAGACTTTTTTTTTTCTTTTGAAATTGTTTGGTTGGAGGCATAACAACTTAGAAAACAAATTAGAGATGTTAGAACTTCGCAATAGATCCATTACTGCCTTATCAGCATGGTAGCCAAGAAAAAGACAAATTCCAGTATTTGTTATTAAAAAGGAAAAAAAATTATTTTAATATATGACCACCAGAAAAACAATAACAACTATATAAATGCTTTTAAAAATATTGAAAAGATGTATACAGTAAACAACAAGCCTGACAAATATAATTATGCTGCTGGAGCAACCTATATTAATATCTTCCTTACATTTAGAGGCAAGAACAGCAATTGAATTTATTATATGAAGTTCATGCAACTTTTGATATAACTTTACACATTCTTAATGTCCTTAAAAGAGTTAAAATAAGTATTCTGTTATTTCATTTCAGGCTTGGAATGAAAACTATGCAAGAGAACGTAATTTTTAAAATGCTTTCATTGCAGCCAAGGAGACACAACTGTTTGAAATAAGTTGCACTTGATCTCATTAGCACCCAATTTGGTCTGTAAGCATCACTATAAAGTATGTACCCCAAATGCTGCACAGTTATTTTGTGTTTCAATCATAAATGCTTTTTTTTACCAGGGTCAGTCAAGAAAAGACTTAGGTTCAAATGGACAGACTTTAAGTACAGGTTAGAGAGGAGTACCATACTTGAAATAACAGGAATTACAAAATTTTTAAAACTTTCTGCAGCAGTTTATAGAAAATCGTTTGATGCCACATCTGGTTTTTTGGCCAAAGCTGTCTGTTTAAAAGTTTTTTTCCTCTCTTTCCTTTCTCCAGCATGTATTTTGGGTACTACTTCTGGGGTTATTTTCACAATATCAAATTACATTTTAAAGGAAGAAAAGAAGGATTTAAGATCTGAGTCTGTAGCAGTTATGAGGAAGAAGCCCAGATACAACCTTTTTTGGAGTATCTGTTCAAATGGAGGGCAGCAGCCCTACAACAGCTTTTGTCCTATATCCAGACAGGATGTGGACAATCCTAATCCCCTGCATGAATGCATACAGCATTTTGTAACCGAGTTTTTCTGGGACCACTCAATTTATGCTGCAACATCACAACAGAGGAATAATACACACAACCATCCAGACAGTAGCACCTTTTGTCTAAAAGGAATTTGCTGGACACATACAATGCAACATTATTTCTATCTCACCAATAATGCATCCTTTCATTCCTACTATTTGTAAACAAAACAAAAAAGCACCAAACCGGTTTTCCTCAGTGGAATTTTGCGTAAGACATGAAACCAAGTGAATAATAATTATGAAGTGAAAAGAAAAATAATGATGTTATGGTTGTATTTATAGAAGGTGAAAATACTAAAATACCATCTGCAAATTGTGCATCATGCTACATCTGATAGCTTCAGTTTTCCCTCGGAATATTAAGAAAATAGGGCTACACCAGCTGAAAGCAAATGTTGCATTAATCTTCTGCATGCTGTGGAAGAAAAATCATCATTGGTTGCATCCTGTAGGTATGATCTATAGTCTACTGAAGTCTACAGAAACCATTATACCATTTCCGTGAAGAGCTGGACTAGGTCCCATGCTAGGTGCTTTAGAAGTGTAATAAAGATGGAATTTGCTGGTGAATTTAAGACAGAAAGTAATGAGAACCTAATCTACAAAATAGTAAAGAAAATTAACACTTCTTAATAAATAATGTAAATAACATTTGACAAGACAAATTGGAAAGATGTTATGGATGCAAACACTGGGCAACATAATACACCCAAAGAAATAGTGTGGGAGGCCACTCACATCAAAGAAGATGCTGAACTTTAGTTTGAGTACATTTGAAATATTAGAAGTCAGCTAAGAATCATGTTCTTTGAAAAAGTAAAATACATCCATACTTTTTCTTTGCAGTTACTCTACCATCTAAAATACTGTCAAATCACTCCATTGCCATGTGGGCAAAGACTGCTGACCCTCACCATAGTCTAACATTGGATTCCGTTCTACAAAATGATATGAAAATTTTGCTTTCAATATGGCCCACTCTGAAAAGAAGAAAGCTCAGAGTGATTAATATTATTGCAGTTTTTATCGCACAGAGTTTTAACTATGCCGTCAATTTCTTTAAATATATTTTGACCTTTTACATTTGTCCATCAGTGTTCCCTTTAGCTCTTAACACTACTGACTGTGCCCCTTCATTAGTCAATATCAGAGCAAAATAACAGAATTTACTGTTATTTTGAGTTAAATCTTGAACTGTATTTTTTGTACCTGAGTTGACTTTTGCTCTTGACAATGCTGTATATTTTTCTCCTCCACAGTAAACCAAGTTTTCCTTCATGTTGCGCTGGGATATTAATGACTTTCTAACGCAGAGGGTGGTGGTGGAGTGAGATGTGGTCCCCTGCGTGATCCAAGAGCGTCCCAATTCCCAGACAGACCCTCCTGGCCACTGTATTTCACAGCGTACAGGCAGACCTATTCTACCACTCGTGCCGGTGAAGGCACAAACACACACACACCCCAGAGCCTTTGATAGGCTCAGCGTTACCAGGAACACAGAACCCAGAGGGCTCAGTCCTCTAGGTATGTTCCAAGGGCAATTGTTCCCCAATGGGATCCAGGGACCAAAGAGGAAGGGCCCGCCTGCATGACCACGGATATAAGGGTGAAGGGCCAATAGGGTTGGGGAGGAGGCGGGGAAATACAATGACAACCAATGGGAAGAAGGGAGGGGTGGAGTTTGTGGTACAATGAGAACCAATGAGGGGAAGGGGAGGGCGGAGTCAGGGATACAACAACAGCCAATCAGCACAGGCGGATTAACATAACCTTAGGGAGGGCCCATTTGGCAGACACTCAGTGGGGGTCTCGCACCTCAGACTTGTCCCACAAGTTTGCCACTGCTGTGGGGCCCTCTCAGCTTCTCTGGGATGGTTTCAGCCACTGCAACAACTTTCTTTCCTCCAACAGCCTTATTAACTGTTTACGTAATTTGTGTCCAGCTACCTGCATAGACACAGGATTGCATTCTGGGTGGCTTAAACCTGAAGGTCCTGAACAGCTGGAGTAGCTTCTTGGTGGTCTAGGAATGCTAGACTTTCCATTTTCATAGTCCAGAACTGAAATTATGTTGAGCCATTGCCTGCCCTTGGAAGAGGTCTCTTCCCAAATGAGTATGCATCCTGCTCAATTTAATTCACCAATGCAAGATCAGTAAGACTTGTGTGATATTTAATGTTTTTTACTAGTTAATTACTTTAATTTACTTTAGTCTAAATTAAGAACATCACTATTCACTTGCACTCAAACCATTGCAAGACCTTGACATGAATGAACTGTCCTCATCCAAACCAAACCTTCTTTTCTGGGCAGGCAGGAGTGAGCTGGAAATGGACCAGCCCCAGGCGTTCTCCCTGTGTGTGAGTCCTGCTGGTGCTGGTCACTGACTGCCCTGAGCTCTGTAGATCTGTGAAGAAGTTCCAGATGCAGGTCCCTTTTTGGTAATTTTTCCACAGCCTGTGTGCCTCCCTCCACGACCACAAACACTGCAGCTCCACACTGCAGCCTTCCTGAAGTCCCCAGTCAGTTATACGCATTGCCTCTGATCTCAGCGTGAATGCTGCAAATTACATGATAAGTCCTGTCAGGAATCACATTACTCAATGGTTAATATATTTACCCTTACAAGTGCACTGAACCATTTTAGCCAGATTTGAATGAGAGAGATAGAGATGCTTCACAAATTTTTAATTGAAAATAACAACTTAAGAGTGGACAAACTCAATATAGACCTGGTTAGTATGTTTCAGTATAACTAACAGCACAAGCAGACTTAGAATACAATAGACAGATATTCAATATTCACTTCTGATTGTTGTCTGTCAGGGACATACATCTGGTTTTTATGGCACATATTTTGCTTTTCCAGCACATAGCATTTAAGAAAAATTACCTGTTAAGTGGTTATTTAGCTAAAATACCCATTTTCACATCCATTAATTAACATGATAGCGCAGTCCTTTGGCCAAGTCTCGTTATAAGGTTTCTAGAAACACGCAGCACAATATTGTATTAGATTGGATTAGCTTCTTTTCTCCTCATGCTTGTAGAATTGTGTAAGAACTATATATAGGAATACATTACTATATGTAACTAGCTAAAAGTAGCTGAATTCCCACCCTATTCAGAGCAAGCCAATAACTGCAGCATTACACTTGGCACAATAAAGAAGACATGTAAGAGCTTTTTCTAATAAATGTTTTTTTAACAAGAGTTTCTTGTGGTAACTTCCAGTTTTTTCCATCATGATTCTGCATAATAGATAAAATATCACAGGATTTTGTTCCTAGATGCAGACCTTTTAACCTTTCCCTTCAGAAATGCAGAGATTTTTCTTATATTTCAAGTGACTGGGTATCTTATGTCACAATTACAGAGGTGCAGGTTGACATATGTATTTCAGCTCACTGCCCAAAGGGCATTGTTGATCTCGTGAGGAAAAGGCAGGTGTTTTGCACTCTTTTACTGAAACTGCTCATTGAAGATTGGTCCGATTACAAATGCTCCTCAAGACCTGTTTTGTTAATGCTGAGGATTCAGTACTGAGCATACCTTGGAGGTTTGTGTTGTCTTCACATAAAGAAGAGATCTTGGGCAAAATAATTTGATCTTCCAGTTTTTTCTGATAAGTTTCTTGCTTATACTTCTTTATAAAAACAAATAAACAGGGATAAGTTTGCCTTCCAGTCTTAATGCTCAGTTTTACACACAAGTTCATGTCTCTAAAATGCCACCTTATGGTGCAATTTGCATTCTTGTGAAGGGCCAGAATAATATAAATTCCCACCCCCAGCCTATGTGAACTGCAATGAAATACAAGAAGTCTATATCATATAGAGCTGTTCATCTTCGGTTTGAGAAACTGTCAGTGTTTCAGAGCTCGACTGATGTCTTATGGCACTCACTACAATTGTGTACTGGAGGCACCATGTCTCGTCTGGATAAGGTGCAGCACAGAGGTCTGGTCTACTCTGAGGTTCTTAAGGGTCCATCTTTGAAAGAGAACCAAGTGTTGGTCATTAAACTTAATGTGTCTGTTAACTCATAACTCCAGTGCTTCCAGAGGCACACTCGCATACACTTATGCTTTTAGAGCTCACATTTCAGTGCTTCTTTAAAAACACACAGAACACTAGAACTGCTAAATATGACGGTTACTATGATTAATAAAAAAAAATCTGATATCCTTCCAGATAAAAAGTTTGTACAGAAATGTAAAATTTTCCACTTTTTTCTTTCATAGTGCTTGGGGGCCAAAGGGGACCATTAGATCATCTAGATTCATCCCCTGTATGTCACAGGCCATTAACTTTCCCTAGTTACCGTGTTTTAAGCCCAATAACTTGTGTCTAAGTAAATCACAACTTGTGTATGGCTCCAGTCAGGCATTTCCATCTGGCTGGTGTGACAAATTCCTTCCTCAGTCTCCCATGACCCCACATTTCCTAAAGAAGTCTTCTTGCTGCTTGTAAGTTTCTCTACAGAGTTACTATTCTGTGGAGGAGAAACATTGGCTCTTAGCCCAAACCAAGAACTGGTACCCTCACAAGTACTGCTCCCTCCATCGGTTTTATTTGTTTGCTTCTTTAACATATTCTAGTTCTTTGTCCAGGTCTTTAACCTCTACTCATGACAAATATATGCATTTGCCATAATCTTTGCATCACAGTGTGGTTCAAGGTAATTTTACAGTAACCTCCTGTTCTCTGACCTCTTTTCTGGCCTATTCATCGAATATTTGTCTTTGTGGCTTTGAGATATGTAGGGCAGTGTAGGCAGGATACACCCATGTACTTCATCTCTGTGAAAACAAACTCTTGGTAATTAGTGATTTGTTATTGAGCTGGTAATCCACTGAAATCCATACTGCAGCATTTGTTAGGACTCTGCTGACAGCATTTGGGTTACTGAACCATTGGACTTGCTGCCCGATGCAAGACGCAGTAAGAGGATGGGTGACCCTTGTGCTGTATCATGTTTGTTCTGCTTTGCACTTCCTGTTCCATGAGTTCCTCCTAGCAAAATATTCCTATTACTTCATTATCTCAGAAGGGACAGCATAATAAAAGCCTCCTCTCCTGGAATCATTAAAAGATATTCCACACAGACAAGCCAAACACTGATGACCTGACTGGCTCTGGTGTCCTTGTTGATGGGTACAGCAGCTTGTGTGCACCTGTCGGAGAGCTACCACAAAAACAGTGAGTGTTTCCCTCTCTTTCCCTATCACTCAACCAGTTAATGACATCTACATGTGTAAAGAACCCTGAAGCCAGACTGCGAAATCAATATAAAGCAAATATAGTTTAGAAAACTAAACAAAATATTCAAGGTAAATTTTAGCATTTAAGAGAACAATAGGTCAAAATCACTCATCTGTTTCCCAGATTATAATTTCCATTTTACTAAATAGGTGTCTGTTAAGACTGGCAAAAGCTCCTCTGTTAGGGAGTATAGGAGGGAAGAGAGGAAAGCAAGAGTAGCAGACAGAGATGACCTTATTTTACCTTTCCTGACAAAAGCAGATAACATTGCTAGATTGGAGAGACAATCCCACAGGCCACCAAAGGCTTTTTCCTGAGATGATGTGCAATTTCCTTTTTCTGAACAACTCTCACTTTTAATTTTATCATCTTGACAAGGCCCTCAGTGCTCATAGTTACTTCAGAGATGGAGAAACTTCACGTTCACAGTGGTACAAGGAGTTAGCATGAGGTCAACTTCTTCTTTTAAATAAACAGTTATGCTGAAGAGCAGCTGCAAGAACAGCAATGAAGAGGGGTTCTGTATCACTGATGCTACACCTGTGTGTAGGGCAGGGGGGCAATGGTACCAGCATAGCACAGCACAGCCCACCAAAATCTGTTTTTTGCCTGCATAAAGCGATAGATTATGCTACAGCCATGTAGCTTCACCCTGAAGCCTTGGCCCTAGCTTAGTTTAAATTGCTATTCCTCTCATTTGTGCACTTCACTAGCACATCACCAGCTCACACAGCACTCACAAAATAATTGCATAAGATAAAAGGCTTTAAGTAATTATTATGTAGATATTGCTTGTGAAGACAAAAGCCCTGTGCAAAGCTAGGGACGCTATGTGATATTTGGTATGCACACAGTAGTTGCCAGTGATGCCTCATCTCCTTTTCCTCTTCTTTAGAAGACACAGGGGTGACTTTGAGTTGTCACCACTCATCAACTTTTCATGGCAATGAGGAGACAAAAGGATCCAATGTCAGGTACAAAATGTCAAAACTTTAACTTGATGCGTATGTCAAAATGGTCACCTATGAAATCATAACCCACTAATCTCTTAATTTGCTGCAGACTCCAGCAGACATATGTGCTTGATGGTTATTTCAGAAGATTTTGCCCTTACTAGAGGGAGGCAATTGTTTTAAATGAATCCACAGGTGATAGTTCATAGAGCTGTGACAATCTAAAGAACTCTGTAATTACATTACAATTTATACAGCCATGGAATTACTGGAAACATATTTATACCACCTGTTTCAGTGCAGACAGCCATAATTTTTTATTCCCAGCTGCACTATTAGTTCCTCTCATCATATTACCTGGTCAAAATACTGCATGTATCATTGTTCAATGAAGCAATAGGTGGGATTGATCATTTGAATTCAAGAGGCAATTTATTGTGTTGTCTTTCTCCAATTACTGCCAAGATTCCTTTACATTAAAAAAATTCTTAAAAGTATTAAATAGAAGAAAAGGAAAGAAAAAATGACTCCACTAATTTTGGCACTGCTACTGCTGAGTGCCAGCCAGCACCATTATCTGGCAGGGTGCTCTTGAACCACTCTCCAAAATAAATATAGCAGATCTCAGTCAGGTATTTTTCTACCCACGTCCAGCCACACACCAATGAATATGTTTTTATTTTAGACCTACATCCTGCTTATGTAATGAATCTTACAAAAAAATCAGATGTCCTCGCTAAATAGGAGGAATCATGAGACATTTGCCTTCAGCATCTAATTGGGTAAATCTGAGTATGTATCTAAGCTCTGTGTATATCAGCTAGGCCTAGCCAGACCTTACCATCTCACGTTGAAGCATTGAACTCTCTAAAAGCCACTAAAGTGATCAAGCTCCAGAATTTGGCTTATTGGTCCCACTATTCTCCAAAAGCACTTGTAGAGCCCACAGTGTGTGGCAGCACTGGCTTTACCCTTGGAAAGCTCAGCAGGGTCTGAGGGTCAGCCCATGACACTCAAGGCATTGCAGCAGAGCTGCCTCCAAAGGCAGGTAACAGTGAGCAGCCTCCAGTGGAGGTGGGCAGAGTGATTTCTCTCACAAAGGTCTCTTTAGCTACTACTCAAATCAATTTGTTCATCCACTGATGTTTCTGCTTGCTTACAGTGATCAAAATGTTGGTTCATATATGCACAGAGGCACCAGAGATAACACTAAGATTTATTACGGATTATGCTTATGGATTGCTTTATGTGGTTCATATATACACCAAATGGAGATTTTTTTTTGTGGTGCTATGGACCTACCATTGCAAGATTTTTGTGACAAGTAGGCTTGATCACTGCAGTTCAACTTGCTGCTATCACTAGATTCTTACTGTGCAAATGCCGCCAATTCAGCACTACAGCGCCAGACCTCCCCTATTTTTTAACTGGAGTGTGATGATCAGCTGTCCCCAGTCACTACACACTTTTCATACTTTCTTATCTTTGCATGTTGCATTATGAACCAAGAAACAATTTTATGTTAATTTTTCCCATCCTTTATATAAAGATATGCAACAGCCCTTGCTGTTCAAGTAAGCTACACACTTCAGTGTTACTTGCCTCAGTTCCTTAATCTACTGTTTTTACTGTACCTTTTGCACTGAGAGAGATAGTATTTCCACTGTAAGTTCTACTCTATTTCCAAGCCAGGATTGCTGAGACACTGGTCATATGGCCAGTCTTCAGCACGGTTTGGGCCAGGGCCACCTAACCATACCCTCTGTGAGAGTCTGTTCTTGTCCCAGAGCAACTCCATCCACAGTTGTGCCTGGGAGCCTTCCAGGCACTAAAGCCAACTGGCACCACATGGTTCAAGGCTGTACCTTTGCCTCCAAAATAGGTTGGCTGCATGAAAACTTTCTATTGGAAGCAGTCTCTGGATCACTGAACCCCCAAGCTGTGCTGCAGAATTGCCCTCAAGAGCACAGGGTGGATAGGTCAGGTTCATGCCCAGGACTGTTGTGTCCATGTCCTGGTGTTTGGGAATGTTTTTAACCTTTCACCATTGCTGGCTGCAACACTGCTCCTGAGGTGACTTGCTCTTGCCGTTTAGGTTACCTTTAGTTTGATCTGATCCCTGTAAAAGTCAATGTTCAGAGGCTCATTGACTCCAAGGGACTTTGGCCCATACACACAGATCTCTGGATTTCAGACATCTCTGCTCTGCAGCAGCATACAGGTTGGCAAATGTCAAAAAGGGACATTTACTGCTGGCAGGAATCAGTAAAAGAGAAAGCCCTTGCCACGTATGCTATTTACTGATCTACGTATTTGACATGTCAGCACAGTGTAGTAGGCAAACACTCAAAGGAAACATGTTTGTGACATAACTTATTTTAGTAGAATTTTGCATTTACTACAGCAACTTGGTTTTGTAATTTACAGGTATAAGTCAGAAGGATGAGTTTTCAAAATGTACCCCAGAGTTTTATATTTTATTTTTACTGTATTTTAAATGCCAAATCAAAATTATCATGTTTAATTTACTTTATTCTCAGTGGTTTTGCTTAGATTTATGAATTACCTTGGATTAATTGCTGTATAGCATACTGGTTTTATAGTGTAATTGGGTGTGTCTAAGTGCATTCCATTTTATTACTTGCTTTAGGGTATATTTTGGATGAACTGTACAATATAAAATAGATTTGGTGCTATGTTTTATATAATGCCAGAGAAAGCAAAAAAAACTGCATTTAAGTTTCGAGGTTTATGGGCTCCATGTCCAGAAAACTTTGAAGGACAAATCTGCTTATTTTCCATTTTTCTCAGTTATTCTGAGGTCTTCCTTTTCAATTTCTCACAATAACCTTTGAATTATTGAACCTTTATGTCAGTCAGTACAAAATCAATAGTCCACCCAGAACAACAGTGTAAAGACTGGTATCATACCTTCCAAGACCCCACAGGAAAAGTCAAATTAGAGCGACATCTACCCAAAATAAAATAAATACCCTACATGGGTGTCTGACACCCTTCTTGTATTGGACCTTTCTCCTTTCTGTCTTTGGAGGGATCAAAGTGAAATACTTTGCATTAGCTAGCACACGGCAATTGTTAACATCTGGAACTTCTGTCTCTCATAGAATCATAAAATGTTTTGCATTAGAAGGGATCTTAAAGATCATCCAGTTTCACCCTCTGCCATGGGCAGGGAACCTCTTACTAAACCAGGTTGCTCAAAGCCCCATCTGAACCCGGCTTGAGCACTTCCAGAGATGGGACATTCACAGCTCCTGAGCAGCCTGTTCCAGTGTCTCCCCACCCTCATAGTAAAGAATTTCTTCTTAATATCTAGTCTAAACCTACCCACCTTCAGCTTAAGGCTATGCACCCTTGTCCCATGACTACGTGCTCTTGAAAGTATTCTCTCCCCATATGTCTTGTGAGCTCCCTTCAAGTACTGCAAGGCTGCAATTAGGTCACCTGAAAGCCTACTCTTTTCCAGGCTGAACAATCCCGATTCTCTCAACCTTTCCTCATAGGCTCCATCCCTCCTCTGATCACCTTTGTGTCCTCTTCTGGACTCATTCCCCAGGTCCATGTCCTTCTTATATTGAGGACCCCAGAGCTGATGCAGTACTCCAGGGGGGATCTCACCAGAGCAGAGCAGAGGGGCAGAATTCCTTCCCTCAATCTGCTGGCCACACTACTCTGGATGCAGCCCAGGACACGTTTGGCTCTCTGGGCTGGGAGTGCCATGGCCAGGGCATGTCCAGCCTCTCACCCACAACACCCCCAGGTCCTTCTCAGCAGGGCTCCTCTCAGCCTGTTCATCCCCAGCCTGTGCTGATACCAGGGGTTGCAGAGCCAGCTGCTGCACCAGCACCTGATCTTGTTAAACCTCATGAGATTCCCAAGGGTTCTGTTTGCCGGCTTTTCCAGGGCCCCTTGGATGGCATCCCATCCTTCAGGTGTGTCAATAGCACCACTCAGCTTGGGGTCATCTACAAATTTGCTGAGGGTGCACTCAATCCCTTTGTCTATGCCATTGATGACTCTAGTCCCTGTACAGACCCCTGAGGGCACCACTTGTCACTGACGCCCAGTGGGACTCTGCATCATTGACCACCACCCTCTGGATGGGACCGCACAACCACTTTCTTCTTCACATAATAGGCCACTCCTCAATTCCATGTCTTTCCAATTTAGAGAGAAAAATGTCTGAGCAGAATTGTGTCAAAAGATTTACAGAGTCCAGATAAATGGATGTAATCCTTCCCTTTTGCATTGATGTGATCACTCCCCCTGGTGAAGCCATGTGGCTGTTTCAAATCACCTTCTTGTCCCCATGTGCCCTAGCACAGCTTCTATGAGGCTCTGTTCCATGATCTTCCTGGCACAGAGGTGGGGCTGACAGGTCTATACTTCCCAGGGTACTCCTTTCTACCATTTTAAAAGATGGATAAAATGCTTCACTTTTTACAGTCACGACTCTTGACAGCCATGACTTTTCAAATATGGAGAGTGGCTTGGCAACTACATTAGCCTGTTCCCTCAGGACTCTGGTATGCATCTCATCAGTTCCTAGAGACTTATGTGTGTTCAGGTTCCTCAGCTAGTCATGAACCTGATTTTCACCTGCAGTGGGAAACACTTCACTCCCCCAGTCCCTGCCTTGCAGTCCGGACTCTCGAGAGGTGTGGGTTTCCAAGACAGGTTGCAATTGAAGACTGAGGCTAAAAGGTTGTTGAGTACCTCAGCCTTCTCCTCACCAGTTGCTGCCAGCTTACCAGAATTATTTATCAGACCGGGGGGTATGTCTTCTTCTACCTGCCTTTTCTGGATGGTACACCTGTAAGAAGCCTGGATTAGTAAAGCCCAGCTTTTAAGTCATAGGCTTATGTATGGATTGTCATCAACCGCTATTGACTGCATTTAGTACTTTTGATGTGCTTGATCCAAAACTACACATCCTTGTCAACCTTACAGCATGTTCTCTGATTCCTTTTATGCCTTTTATACCCCCTCTTTGATTGCATTTATGTTGATGTGTCTCTCTCTTCCTCCGTTCTGCACAAAGAATCACCTTCGTGATTCAGAACTTCCCGCTGTCAGAGTGAAGAAGACTGAACCAAAAAACCTCTGAAGGTTAGAAACTTGCATCTTCTTTCTATTGTCTTTGTGACTCCCTGGCCTGGTGAAGCAGGTCTGCCCCTCTATCGATTACAACAGCCTACCTTTGGAGCCATTACAGCTTCTACAGTTCAGTAAATTGGTGGTCAAAATGCTTCTCCAAAGAGCCCCTTTCCAGGTGTTGAAATAAAACACTGAGCCCTCTTGTCTGCCCCTACTTCAAACAGGCTGATAAACGGTGGACTGCCTTCCAACATAACATTGGACAGTCATGTTAAAATGTAACAACCACTGCCTGGAAAGACAGAAAGCAATTTAGAGACACCAAATTACTAGGTAAGAAGAACACAATTCATGAATCCCTGAAAAACAGACTTGAAACTGAAAAAACAAATGAGTCACTAATGTTATGTTAAATGAAAACTGGAGTGTACTGAACTGTTTGAGCTACTGTACCAACAAAGAACAGAAGTTTTCCATACAAATGTCACGAGATTGGCTTCAGCATCAGAAGTCTGACTAATGAATCACTAATATGACGCAACTGTGGTTGATACCTTGTCTCACAACAAAGTACTAGAGAAGCATTAATTTCTTAGAATTGATTCAAAGTATTGAGCATGAATCACTCTAACAAAGACATAAGATCCAAAATTTCATTAATTGAAGAACATATGAAACAGCTCATAGTATATTTTGTAGGACAAAGGTAAAGCTAGCTAATGAGTTCTCCCGTTTATTTTGGAAACTGGAATCATTATAGTATCATTCTACAACTTGATAGCTATACTATAGTCTCCTATTAATACAGTTTAGACTAACAGGAGTCTGCGCTCAGTGTGAAGTAAATACAATAATTACACACTTTATCTTCTTTGCTACTTTCTCCTCTTTCCTTTTGGGCACCTGAAAAAGTTTCCCTGGCAATGATGAACTGAATATCACAATGTATGGAAGTACATGAAGGAGCTGGCTGCAGGCCAGAGAACTGAACGGAGTATATGACTCTCAGCCCTGTATTGCTAATATCTCCACAGGCTGGCAAGCCCTGGTGTCCCTAGGAGCACAGGCAGGCTGAATCAGAGGGAGTGGCACATAGCATAAAATGCATGTGCAGCCTGTTGAGGTTCAGTATCTTGCAGGAGTTAGATTCTAAACTGATTTTGGAGCTTTTGAAAATCTAATTATGTGCTTCTTTGTGTTGTAAGTATCTGAAAGCCTTGAAAATTCTATGATAACCATTTGTCCATATAATCAGCAAATTTGCGATAGGATCTAGACATGTATAAACAGCAGAGACAGCATCTCAAAAGGCATATGGAGACCTGCAATTTCAACTAGTATTTGAAAGAAAATCCACAAGAGTAGTATTTTAAAAAGTAAAGTATCTCTGAGATTCCAGAATACAGGAATATAAAAACAAAATCTGCCTGCAGGACTTCACACTCCTAGTGATCTTTGCAATTCAGTGTTAAATTTCCATTTAACATTTGCAAAGTGTCAACTGTTTTCAAAATATAAATTTCATTACCTGATATTTACAGAGATATTTGTCTTAAATGCTGTGTGTACATTGGTCATATATCCGTGTAACATGTAAGAATGAACATCTGTATAAAGGCTGTGAGGCAATGAAGATTAAATGCTAACTTTGTGAGGTTTTCGTAACTCCTACCAAATCAGCTGCCCACAAACCACAGGAGTTCACCACATAAGCAGATAGAAATTTTGTTTGGAAAGGACAGGATGATGATTTCCAGTTCATAAGATATTTATCCCAAGACACATTCATTCATCTGTTGCACATTTAAATGTCTGCTTTTAGTCACTTGCTGGAGCAATACAATTAGAAAGAGCATCTCTTTCTAATAACAGCTTCATTCCACACTGACTTACAAGCAGTCACTGCGTAATCTAAAGCAGTAGAAGCAAAGTGTGAGTTCAGGAAGTCCAAGCCGCAAGGAAGGAGATTCTGCACCAAAGAGACAGCTGGCCAGAGGTGATTAATGGGGATGTGGAGCCCAAATCCTGCAGGAAGAAAGGAAAATAAAAGACTAAGTAAGTTACTCCACCTTTGCTAGGACTGTTTGTCTTCAAGCCTGCCTGGTGGCTGTTGAGGGCTGAGGTTCATGTGTTTCCCTACCACATGAGCCACCAGACAACTTTCACTCAAGGCTTGGGGTTGGACTGGACTTGTCCAATGATAAATGAGTTTTACTTGGTTTTAGGTAGAAAAATAATGGTAAGAATCTGAAATATCTTTTAAAAGTAGAGTATGAGAAATATTTGAACAGTTGCAAAATTAATTAAATTTAATTACAAGAAAAAATTATGTGGGCAGTTAAATCAAAGAATACTTGGAAATAATTTATCTCAGTCAGAATGCTTTCAAATGGCTTTCAGGCATTTATTAGCTACCAATAGCCTTCATTTTTAAGCAATGTGTACAGTCATGCATGAACAATTACATTCTGCAGTCTTTAATTTGATGGAATTTATTCACAGACATCCTTCCTTGGATGGAACATGTTCCTGGAACAGGTTATGGTTTGATCTAAACACTGTCAGTTTGGGTTCAGATTGATCACTTCCAGTACTCAGTAACAAGTTCCTGAAAGAAGAATGCTTCACCCTTAGAGACCACTATTCCAAATTGGTGCTTTGTGCTGTGGAAGGATGTGACTGTTTAATTGGATTGTGATGGATGCTGACAGTTCTGAGACTGCAAGACTGATTTATTATGAACTTTGCAAACTAGTCCATGGCTATATGTCTTTTTCTGACCTGAATATTCAAATGTTTCTTAAACAATTACTTTGCTGACCATAGCATTCATTCCTGAGCGCTGCTCTTGATGTCATATTTCGCTCAGCAGACTCTTTAAGCACTGTATTAAACCAAAAATTGGCTTTGACTAAGAAGCAAATCAGACAAAAGATTGTTTATTTAGTAAAAACAAGTCAATAAAATATTAATTGTTTGCTTATCCCTGAGAAAATTATTTTGTGAATTTCTTATTCACTGAGTTTCATATCTGTTGGTTATTAGTCTGCTGGGGTTTTTTAGATGCATGGTCTTACCATATAAAACTAAAGCACTACCATAATTTAAAAATTACTCTGATGATGCTTTCTTTCTAATGATGTATGATACTGACCTTTCAATGAAAGAAATTTTGCAGAATTTTAAGGGTTCTACCTGTATTTTTCTGCTAATGCCTTTATATGAGTTTTGCTAATAGGTTGTGCTAAGCAATAAGGTAAACTGACAGAGACCTTTGGGGAAAATTTTGTATTTCCCTGAAAAATAATATTGAGCCCCAAATGATTTCCGCAATCCCATATGATTTCCTTATACAAAATAGTATGGAATATGTGTATTTTCAATTGTCTTATCTGCCAAAATCATTGTCATATGTACCACTTTGGTCATATGAAATAATCATTAACTGCAGTTAGGTATACTGCTAATTCCCCCCTGCAAAATCACAGTAACTTCCTTGCCAAGACACAGTATCCCACAAAGTTGGGTTTGACATATTTTCACCATTACCAGGAAGTTCTGATTGCCTCATTAGAATATTTTGGCCACCAGAAGAACATTTTTTTTAGTGCCTCTCTTCCTCCCTGTCACGTGTGTAGGCAGGTTGGTCTACCATCCACCCTCACATCACCACCTACACACTGCTGGCACAGTGCCCCCAAGCAATGAAAATAGAACGCTCCAATCTCTTTGTGTGGGGAGCTTCCTGTCATCTTCTCTTTTCCTATGTCACTTTTGAATTGCTCTAGAAAAGTGGCCAGAGCTCCCATCCATTATCAAGGCCCACTAGGGTAGGCAATGTTTAAAATCTAATCTTCCAACTCCCTGCTGAATGCTTGAAATCTGGTATTTTTCTAGTTTCTTTTCTGTAGTCTGGGTTTCCTTTCTTCACCTGGCATGTGTACTGAAGTACTCTACTTGCCAGACGTTTCTTAGATACATAGCTAAATCAACTCGTCTTTCAAAAATTTACAGTGAAATATATATGTCTGCATGAGGAAGTTTGCCTGTAAGCTTTTAAAGCATGTCACTCCAGTTTTATTATGTTCTACCAGCTTGCTTTGGAAAAAAAAAGGTATTAATTCTGCAAATAATTTGTTTTCGGAGCAAGGAATACTTACCATTCTTTAAGCCATTGTCATAAAAACAGTAGTTAAAACACATTACAAAAACTTTCCCACATGAGACTTGGAAGACCTTTTCTTCCAAATTGAAGGGATCCATTTTCCTTTTGTGATGATTTAAAAAGCAAAAAAAAGCACCTCAAAACAACAAAACCCCCTGCCAAGTCCTAACAAACAAACAAAACTAAAGGGAAAAAAAGCCACAAAACTGCTTCTTAGGACCTCCTGCTTACTTGCTATCTCCCAGGTACATTTCTGCTTTAAATGAACCTTGCAAAAATTATCTCATCTTTATCGCCAGAGATTTTCTTATTATGTCTTCCAAAACCTTGATCAGGTGTATGTTGTTTGGCTAGGGCCAAAGCTTCAGAAAAGCAATGTGTTATATGATTCTCAGTAAAGATTTATCATCCATTACTAACTCTATTGCTCTGCAAGCCTGTATTTTGTTTGGCAAAGAAATTTTGACAGAGATGAGAATGGTAAGTACAGAACATTATTAAGAACTTCATATATTTCCAAGGAAACAAAACTGGGCTCAATATTGTTGTAAGCATAAATTGGTCCTTTGGAACAGCTAACTGTAAGTAGTGTAGTAGATACCTTTACTGGGAGTCCAGAAGAGACTCCGTCTCTAGGCAAACCTCCAGGAACAGATATGCCACAAAAGGGTAAGAACCAGTCTGCCTTCAAAGCACACATTGGTACTGTTCTTATCTGCTCTTTCTTCCAGATAAATGTTAAAACTCACCCTAGAGTTGGTTCCCACTGCCAAGACACTGTCAACACACTGGGCTCAGAGGCTGCACAATGTGGAGTGTTGGAAATCCTTGTTTACCTTCATTAAGTGTTCCCATCCAGGAGCATGCTGGCAACAAAGAGACAGAAATATTTATTTCCTTTGTCTTTTCCAAGTTCTTTCACTTTTTGTATCTAAGGTCCAATATGCTTTTTTCTTTTTCTTTTTTTTTTTTTTTTTTGTGAAGTTTGTCACTATTTTTAAAAAAGTATAAATTGCCAAAATAGAAATGGCATACCTTCTTTTTCAGAAAGAAAGCAGAAACTGAGGTATCTCTCCTGTGTACCAGATAAGCTGTTTTAAATCGGGGGGAAAATAAGGGTCTTAACCTGCAAATACACCACCTTCCCAGTAAAGTGGCAGGTTCAAGATGTTGCCACTGCCCTTTCCTTATTTGATGCTTAATTTTCCCTTACTCTATCTTATCACGGGTGTCTTGATGATGGGTGCTTTTGGGATAGATCTGTGTGTGGCTCTATGTTTAGAAAGGCCCAAGCACACAGCCAATGATACCAGAATCCACCACATCTAATCATTTCTATTGTTTGTGATCAGCTTTGTAGGCTGGGAGTGATCAGGATGTTCTGGATTTGACTGGAACTTCAGGAGGGAATAGGCTGAGAAGCTGCAAGTGGTCCCTTAGTCTGACCTTCTTCTCAGAGCCTGAGCCCTCACACCTGGAATCCACAGAACCAGAATGGCTCTGCTCTTACTACTGTACTATTTGAGATATATAGGAAACTTCTGCTCCAAGACAAGCTGTAGTCCGGGTATTTTCAAAAAAAGTCATATTTCATTTTGAAATTATACATTTTACTCAGTTTTGCAAAACTGTCCTGAATATTGTCGCTGGCATTTTCATCAGTTTAGCTATGGATCTTCATTTGGGTCCTCCAGGAAAGTCTACAGGCAGATGTCCTGACAGCTGAATACTCCCAGAAAATTTGCCTGGATATGCATTATTTGATTTGATTTCATGTTTAATCTATTGAGTGTTGTGTTGCTGCTCTGCTCCTGAAAAATTTCTGCCTTCTAGTCAAAATACAGATGCGTGGAAGTCCTTGTAAAGAATTTGGAAAGGGATGGGTCAGGGTTCTGAAATTGTATTGACAGTCTTCTAAGACTGTATCCTGTTGCCTAAGGCTTGATCTTCCTTCAATTAAAATAACCTGTACCAGGGATTATTGGACTTGGTTACCTTCAGTCTCAGGACAAAGAGGATTCAGCAGACACGAAGGGTTCTTTCCTTCTGAAGACCATGACCAGATTCCTGTCCAGCAGTCACAAAAACATAACTTGTAAACAGTTATCAAAACTTTAGTATATACTGTGTATTAGAAATAACTGCATGCTGTTAGATTGCTAGAAGTGTTAGGAGCGCCCATTCGTGTGAGGAGTCCTCTCCCTGACGTAGGACTTTTTCTGTTGTGATCATCCACCTAACTCAGACACAGAAAGAAATCCCCAGAGGGTTTAGGGGCAAAGCACAGCAGGGCAAGAACAAACAAGGAATGAAGAGATGGTCCAGGAAGCCTCCAGCTCCAGGTACGCACTGCCAATCCAATATGCTCCTTCTTCAAATGCTGTGATCAATATGAACTGTGTCTTATGTGGACACACACCTCATATGATCTCATTCTTATTTATTTTCCCATTCTTATTCATTTAAACTGCTGATTTGAAAATTTAGCATTTGTTTAGGAACGTTCTCTGGGGACAGTTAATTTAAATACAGCAAGTTTTCACTTTCTTAACAAAAATAAAGGCAAATAACTATTCTGGATCATATACAAGTTTCTCTTTTTTGCAGGCTGCTACATTCCCAGTGCTTAAATCTGTAAAATACAGACTGTTTATGCTGATACCAATGCTAGTGTGACTACTGATTAGATACAATAACATGCATCAGTTCTGCATTTATTATTATTCCCTACTAATTAAGCAAAGGTTCATCTACAAGGAGTTGTGTGCCCATCCCTGCTTTACAGAAGGAAGGACAGGGGAATTTTTCACATGTCAAGGTTAGTTTTGGGGGGAAGAAAGTCGGGTCTTTTTAACAGCCTTGACCTTGAAGAGCAACATTGTTATGTATTTGCAGAACAGTGGGAACAGAAACAAAAAGAAACATAAGCACAAATTATGAGTAACAAAAGATTTTAAATCACATCACGCTCTGTGTGTCGCTTGACGAAAAAAGCTCTTGGTGCCTGAATGAAGCAGGACCCATACCAATGGAGGTGCAAGGTGTCTTACAGCACTGGCACCAGCCAGCACACCAAGGAGCACCAGCCTGCATGGGCTGAAAACACCACTTAGTCCAGCTTTCCTTCCAGCTGGAAATTCTGCAGTTGTCAGAGGTTTTCCACTGGTTCAGTTTCACATCAGATAAATCTGGCAGGTTTTGGCTGTTGTGTCTCTGAGTAAACACCAAAAAACCCCAGAACTCAGGAGAATAGAAAGGATATGTTTATGTCAAGCCCCAGAAAATCAAAGCATGGCAATCTTCAAAAACTGTCTCTTTGAAATCATTGAGGAGAATACATCACTTAAAAACATGATAAATGTTTTGCACACTACTAATGTATGCCTGATTCACAGTTGCTTTGTTGATGTGTACAGAAGCCAAATTCCACACGGAAAAGTAATGTGTTGGCTAGCATATTTCTGGTTTATACATTTTTACCCAGCAGAAAGACAAAACCAGTGTGTTGCAAGGAGGGCACTTTCCACCAATAACAAGCAGAAGAGAAAGCTTTTAGTATGACCTACATTTCTGAGGGCCCTTCCATCTCAGGGGTTTTTTTAGTAGCCCACAAGGTTTAGTTTAGTGAAACTGACTTTTCAGGAAATATCAGGTTTTCTGCATCCAGGCACAGAGAGAATTGTGAAATGCTGTGTTTACCATGTGCAAGTGTACTGGGACTGTCCAGGCTTCAGCAAACATATATTGAGGTTAAAAACAAGAAAGTTGATACAGGCAGAAAAACAACTTGTGAAAGTGTAAGAAAGAAAGAGAAGGGGCTGGTACAGGGAGGTGAGTGAGGCTGAAACATTCTTTATGTTAACAGTTTCCAAACCTTCTAAACTAACACTGTTTTGCTATGTTCAATAATTTTTTGCTTTTTCACGTTGCGCTCTTAACTCAATTGCAATATTGAGAAGGAAAAAATGCAGAAAAAAAATGATACATACACACAAGCTTTGAGAAGATTGCGTCAGGTTTTGGTGAGGATATTTCACAGAAGGTACTGGAGCATTTAATTCTTAATTGATTTTACATCTTCCTAGTGGTTCTGGGCTCTGTCAAACTGTCTTGAATTTTGGGCTGTGAAATATCTGAGAAGAGTGAGACAGCAATAATGACAACTCTAAGCCACCTTTATCCTCCCATGGTCTCTAGTTCTGTGGTGACAGGTGTACTATGCAGTGCAATTTTGGGCCTCTCTTGAGCTCTGCTATTTTCCATGTTTTTATGCTGGCTGTGGGTCACTGGGGTGCAGTATTCCCCAGCCACAACCTGTCATGCCCTGGCTGACTGACAGGCTTTGCATTACTTGGACCAACAACAGTGAAATCATTGCATCATTATGTTCAGGATGTGTTACCCACACATGTAAGCACAGGAGGTCCCAGGCAAGTTTGCATGGCCTAAGCTAAATTCTGTGTCAGCACACCTTCATGGCTTACCCGATTAATTTATGTTTGGTTCCGTATGTGTGTTTGCAACCTCCACATCCTGATGGCAGTAAAGCCCTGTTCATAAGTCAAGAAGGATTCATTTTGTCTGCTTGCCATTTCCCATAACCTGTGAGGACTTTGTGATATCCCTAATCTAACTGGCCTATGTAACCTAAACTAGCTTTTCCCTATCCACCTCATGAAAAGAATAGTGTAGCATGTATGTAAAGGGCAAATATGTCACCATAATTAAGATTTAATTCAACGTTTATGTTTGTTAATATTGAGTAAAGATACATGAAATTTCCCCCTTGTACTTTGAAATAATCTTCTTAAGTTTTGTACCAGATCTGTCATGACTCTTGCTTGGCCTTCACCTGCTCAAGTTGACAACAAGGATCTACTTGGACCATCTGTGCTCGGGCGGTAATGACCATCCCATGCAATGATGGTATCACCTCTGGCACAAACCACACTGCTGCATGGTGTTACGGAGATACTGGGAAATTTTCTGATTTAACAGAAGATTTTAGGGCTTCTTAAATATTTTCTATTTTTATTCTACTTCTGACTGGAGCTTGAATTACTCTTAAATTGGCGATTTCTTCTTCCAGATAGGGTGAATTCAATAAATTCTCATTTTCAGCAAATGGCAAGTTCTTTTCTCATCTTTGCATAGCTTAAATTAACTTTCTTCTTTCAAGAAAATAAAGGGGTTTTGGCAATAATATTAATTCAGAGCTGGTGCTTTATTACTTGCAGTTTTTGGTAGTTGTTACTACTCTTTCTATAATTATTATCGTTATTATCAGCCCTGTTATTATCACTGTATTGTTACTTTTACTTATGGCAGTATTCCTCATTAATAATAGGTAAAGGCTAAGACTGAGTCACTGTAGAGGGATGCCAGTGGTGAAGATCCTATTTCTTGACTGGTAGGGAGTCCTCTGACAATCAATTCATTGGAAATCTGTTGTTGACCTTAAGGAGAAAGCAGAAAAATAAAAGGCACCACACTTATTTAGCCTGTGTGGGCGGCAATTAAAGGACACATGACAGAAGTCTGTGCCAGAAGAATTTGTTGATCAGTAGTTTACTGGTACATTTACCTGTAAAGAAGATATCTTGCATTGACCAGACATTGACGTTGTGCAGGATTTCCACTCACTAACTTGAAGCAAGCTGTTTTATTTTAATTTTTGATATATGGTTCATTCTGGGAAGTTCTTAGGAAAACCACTCCTATTTGTCTGACAGAGGGCTTGAATCGAGGGCCAGTATTCCAGTTCTTGAGATTAAGATCTTTGCACAAGTCAGCTAGTGGATGAGTCAGAAGTTCTGTATGAGCACCTAAATCATACATGGACCCTCCTGACATGGAACTGACTGGGAAAGGTCAAGAAAGATACCTGCCCTATGTGGGAATAGTGTTTATGATGCAGACTGGGCACAGCCTGCTCCTAAACCTTTGAACTGGAAAAATGCAGTAATCTACAGCATTCTTATAAACCAATATGCACTTTTTAATCATTAGTATAAAAATAAGATTAAACAAATTGCAAACTCCCCCAGTCACCTTCTCAAATTGTCATTAACTGACTCACTTTTTACTGGCAGTATGGCAGAAGTTCTTACAGCAGGAAAAATGTAGAAGAAAAAAAAATAGCAGCTCTATGTACATCTGGTAACACAAATTCCATATACACTTTTGTTACATGAGTTTTCTGTCTAGGTTTAAAAGCCTTTTATACACATGGTTTCTAAGCTATTTTCTACCACGGTGACAACCATATTAAACAGTAAAATCTATCATATTAACACTTGTGTCTCACTGCAGCTCAGAAAAGTCAGAATCATTGAGCAAATTTAATGAGGTCCATATTCAGTACTTGAAGTCAAAAAAAATTGTGCAGTACAAGAAATGTTTATTGTGAGCCTTCACTATTCATTCAAATATTTGAGAATCTATGTCCTCTAACTTCTAAGGAGTTGCACTCTTCCTTTTGGAACACAATATTAATTTCTCTTGTTTTTTAAGGCTCAAATTCTGCAAATACATTAATGCATCTGAATATTTATTAGTGTATATAATTAAATGCATATGTTTAAATATGTGTGTATTGTGTGTACATTTAGTAAATATGTGAATATATATAGAAACATTTTTACACATTATCAGGAAAAATCAATTCACAAACGCCAGAGGTTTATGTCCAAAAAAGAGACAGAGGAGTCCTGTAACTTTATTCATGAATAGAGAGAGAGGTCATGGGCATTTCTCATGGGGTCTCTCAGATTGCTAGAGGGCACAGCCTCTTTTTATCCTAATTTCCCGGCCGCAGGTTCCCTCTCCCTTTCCCCATAGGCTGAGGTACTCAAGAGGTACAGACTTCCTGGAACACCTAATGCAGATATAAGTAATATACATTTCTCCTAAATGTTGACACTCTCAATACACACGCCCCTTTTCTTCTTTTTCTTATCTCTCTGTTCCTGTAGTTTATTGATATAGTCTTGGGCAAGTCAGTCACTGGAATTCCTATGGAAATCCTTCCCATTGTTTCTTCTGTCTCTCAGTATGGGCCTTATCAGCTGTTTGTTTGTAAAGACACTCCCTTATTCCTTTCACATATGTACATGTATATAAAATACATAGCTGTGAGTAGCTCCCTTAGAGTCAATAATATTAGTCACAAAGTAAAAGACAATCAAGAGCTGAAGTATTTTGATAAATCAGATCCTCAGCCTGATCCAGATGATGAAAATATGTGGGCTAGAATTATTTAGACCTGACAGCTTATTTGGAGCAAAAGGTTTCAATTTTTCTGTCCATTATATGTTTTTTTTCCTGGAGTTTGAACCTTCCAATCAAAGTGTAATAATGATGAAGACATAGATAGTCATTTTTACTTATATTTCCTAGTAGACCACATGATCCCTATACAAATTTCTATTTGCTTAGAAAAAATTACTCTCTATATATGTGAAATGGACTATGATATGATACTGAAGCTGAGAGTGAGCATGTTTTATGACAACTTTGATATTTTGTTCTCCAGACACATTTTTATGGAAATCAGCTTCT
The DNA here is from genome assembly GCA_036785705.1 of Acanthornis magna. Classification (NCBI taxonomy): domain Eukaryota; kingdom Metazoa; phylum Chordata; class Aves; order Passeriformes; family Acanthizidae; genus Acanthornis; species Acanthornis magna. The sequence continues at coordinate 10,658,108 of JAWUZG010000036.1, forward strand.
GATGCCCTCCATCCCTGTTTATTATATTCTGTGTTACCAAAGTAGTGTTTTATAATGTCCTGAGAGAACATGATTTTACAACAGTTTTACTGTGAAGTGCCCATAAGTATTTAACAGTCAGCTTAGATGCTCATTGGGCTTCTCCTCACAGGTTACACCGCAACTATAAACAGAAGGTAGTAGAAATAAATAAAACTAATAAAACCAGAATGGTGGAAAGCTGTGTGTAGGCCCATGAGCTCTTGTGGAATTAACAGCTTTCAGAAATACTATTTAACAAAAAATCCACCGATACAAAAATACTCTGTGAGAACAAACCATTTTAAGTGATTCATACAATGTTAGAGTTTTCAAATAATTTCATCCCACTGATACTCATGAAAGTTCTATTTGTATCTTCAGGGATTAAAATACCTTTGAAAATCTGACTTCAAGTAATCAATTTTTTAAAAAATAAATACATTTATATTTTCCCACCAAGTTAGGTTCTCAAGTATAATACACAGGTATCACTAATCTTCAAAATCCCAGGGCAGGTGCTTAATCACGCACTCATGGGGCTCTGCTCAGCTGTAAAACTTGTAATAAGCTTCAGCTACCTGCTTCAACACAGCGTTAAAAATGTTCTCTTCCTCCCTTTCTGCAGGGCCCAGCAGACAGATACATTCAAAGCACACAGATGGGACTAGTCCTGGCACAAAAGGCAGCCAGAAGCAAGACTTTCTGGCTGGCTTAACTATTAATACAGTTAATTTACCAGTGGTCTGTGATATGAATACAGAAGACTGATTTTTAAATCCTTTCTTCTTGATTTGGGAGTTACATCTCGAGTATGACTCCCAGGGAAGTATCTAATACTCTGCTTCAGTCAGTCTTCATCTCAATTCCCTCTCTGTTTAAATCTCAGTACACTATTGTCCTACTCCAACAAACACTTTAAGCTTCCTTTTTTATGCTCAGTTTATGTCTCATGTGGGAATACAGCCCAGACAGGTTTTGTTCCAGGGAACAGGCACAGCTGAGACATGGGGGCCAGACACAGCCCAGGCAGGAGACACCAAGTGTGTACGTGCCTGTCTCGCTGCACCACGTCAAGGAGACACATCAAACAGCCCGTGAAGATCAGGGGAAAGCCAAACTACCAGAAAAGGGGTTTACAGAGGATTGTATGCTGAGGTGAGTGAGGTCTGCCAGCAGGAGACAATAGGACTGGGACACTTCTATTCACACTGCAGCCATCTTCCCCAAAACTCTTTCTCCCAGACAAGTGCTTTCATTCAGTCTCTCAGGGGGCTGGTGACGGCAGCTGTACCTGACAATACTTTAGCTGTTTGATTTAAACCACAAATCCCTTTGAAGAAAATGATTGTCTTTGAAAGGCTGCTGTCACTAAGCAGACTCAGAAAGGGTCTAAGACCAAGTTAGCCATGGATGTAGGGCACGAGGGAAAGTATGTTCCTTCAACCTGGTGCCTAGGAGAATGTTACAGATTCTGACCTCTGCTCCCAGGACTGTTTCTGTGCTTGCCATTAAATGATCATTAGGTTTGCTGCCGATGGGGAAAGAGTTAAGTGCTGAGTGAAAGCAGACACAGCTGACAAGGACAGAAATAGGAAGAACAAAACAGTGTAGAGCTCCTGAGTGCGTGTGTGTGTGCACGTGTGAGTGTAGGGAGATAGTTACCTGTGTTGGGAGTGGGATGGTGCTATTGGAAACCCAAAGCACAAAGGAGGGACACTGTATTTTTGAACAAGGGCTCAGGAGGGAGAGCTGGCTGTGTAATGCAAATGAAATTAAAACACAAGTGTAGGGGGGTCCTACTAGTGACTTGATGAGTTGTTAAGTGGCCAGCTAGTAGGGAAAATGGAGGAGTGCTAATGACTTTACAGACCTAGAGAACGTCCTGTTGAGTGGAGTTTAATATTGCATACACCTCTTACTCAAAATGTTAACTGCAGACCAGATTAGATCAGGGAATGTTAGCCACATCCAGTGCAAAATATGTTTTGTTTTGTTTGGTTTCTTCTAAAACAGAGAGAGGGAGCATAAGTTCAGGGAGGTAAGTGAAAGTTCAGTGAGATTTCTCCACATTCATGAAACCTGAGTTCATAGTCAAGCTATTGAGTCACACACAGATGAGAATCTTGCCTGGTCAATTAGGAAAAAAAAAAAAAAAAGGAAAAAAGAACACCATCCCCTTCCCCCTCTAAGTTCCTTGATGTTCAGTAGGTGTGGCTGGGTGAAGAAAAGACAGACCAATACCAACAGCTGCATGGAATCTTTCCACGACTGGAAGGTGAATAATTAACTCTCTTATAACTGCAGCCCCTCAGGGAGAGGTGAATCACCAGCCCAATTTAGAGTTATGTTATCTTGTAATGAACAATAAGAGGGAAATCTATGCATGTTCTAACAGTTCTAGTGAGACGTCAATGATCTGTGCCCCAAAAATCCCAGGAAGCAAGTTGATAAAAATTCATCTCTAAGAAAATAACTGATTTTTTACAACCAACTCATCAGTGCCTGAAGTTTACCCTTTTTTTTTTCTAGGCGTATGACATTTTATGAACATGATACTGAGGCTTAGACAACAGGGAAAAAAATGTGTCAGTTCTACCTGGCAACATTATGCCAGTACCTAGAATCAGATACAATCAGTGTGGGAATTAATTTATTTTTCTGTATGCAGTCATGCTCGTACTGTTGCCCCTGGAGTTTTGGGATGGAGGGTGGGGTCAACAAAAGGCAGATATGAAAAATAAGCCTGTTGTTAGGTGACTTGAAAACCTACCGAATGATATTTTTCTGAAGTGTTTGAATGTCCACTGGGAAATCTCCAGCAGACTGCAAATCCAGAAAGCTTAAGGGCTGGTCTAAACTTGACAAACCTTTGCATATATTAGCTGCACCCACATGAGACAGGCAGTATAAATCACTCTTCTTCATATGCAGAGATGGAAGACTGAAGTCCTTGGCTCCTCTTCCTGCACAAGGCAAAAGACAATGTCCTTGCTGCTGCTTCTGGGGCTGCAGCCTCCTCATTGAGATTTTTAGGGCTTTGCAGATGATTCAGGTTCAAAAAGTGGCTGGTAGAAAATTCTAATGGATTTTTCTTTTCAAAACCTTGCAAAAGGCAAGTGATTCCATGCCTTCTCCTCCCTCCAGCTAAAATGTTGATAGATCTGATGTAACTGCTACCATTTGAGGGGTTCAGGACTAATTAGGTTCAGAGCATGACAGCCACAGAGATACATCAGCCTTATGTGTCCTGTCAATGTATCATGTAGTCATGTTCTGATGGAAGGAGAATATCCTCGGTTGTTTAATTTCCTTCAGCTGGTTTAGAAGTAGCATTGTCTGACCCCAATGAGCCACCCCCCCAATCCATTATCTCGGTAAAGAGGGTTTGAAACCAGTGAAATGTGTAATTCCATATGGAAATGAAAAAAAAAAAAAAAAACAAACAAAAACCAAACAAAAGAAAACACCACAAATAAAAGCCCCCCAAATAAATCCCCCCAAAACAAACAAAAAAAGCCCAAAACAAAACCAAAAAGTGCAAAGCCAAAGAAACCCAAATAAACAAACCAACAAACAAAATCAACCAAACCAAACCAACCAAACAAAAAATAATCCCAAATCAAAAGCACAAAAATAGTCTGAATTAAAGTCTCTTTAGTGGGTATTACTTCTGATTATTGTGTTTCTGACTAATTAACAACTACAAAAGAGAAAATTTTCCCACATGCTTCACCATGCACCACCTTGGTTCAAGAGACTGTCACTGGGCATATTTTAATTCTTTCTTTTGTCACTGTCTTATCTTCAGGTCATTACAGCAGATGGCCTGTATCTGTTGCAGAAATCATGTGATCAGTTGTAATGGGTTTTTTCATGAAAATAAAAAAAGCTGGTGCTTAGAAATGGAAACCAGGATGCTAGTGAGAGATGTAAAAAAAACTTTAAAAAATTCTATTTTGGAACTCACCAGAGTTCAGAGGATTTTCAACATAAATATTCATCTTAGCAGATTTTAGAAGGGTAAAGCAAGAGATCTCTAGGAAGCTTTTGCTGTTCTGGGGGGAAGGAAGGAAGGAAGGAAGGAAGGAAGGAAGGAAGGAAGGAAGGAAGGAAGGAAGGAAGGAAGGAAGGAAGGAAGGAAGGAAGGAAGGAAGGAAGGAAGGAAGGAAGGAAGGAAGGAAGGAAGGAAGGAAGGAAGGAAGGAAGGAAGGAAGGAAGGAAGGAAGGAAGGAAGGAAGGAAGGAAGGAAGGAAGGAAGGAAGGAAGGAAGGAAGGAAGGAAGGAAGGAAGGGCCACAGAGGGACCAGCAAAGCCAAGTCCACCACTGTAAATAAATGAAGCTCTTTGTATATAGATTTGTACAATTTGTTATAAATGTACAGTCAAGAGCGACACATGTCTGTAGCCCTACAACAGAGCTAGAAAATAACCATTTCAGCTTGTTCATTCCAAAAATACCTCTAAATGGGGCAGCCAAACAGGATCTTTGTTTAGAATTGTCTTCCTTACTTGCCCAAGCTGGAGCTTGACAGAGGAAGTCCAGCCATGCTGCTTGTAACATGCCCTTACTTCACTGATATTTCAGTGACTTGTTTTCTCCCAGCAGTTCAGACAGTATTTTTTTTAGCCTTGACAGAATGGCTAGACTAGGTAATCCACGCAAACAGCTGCTGCGTGCAATGTGATCTTTTCTCCAAACCTTTTTAACAAAGACTTCTGAACTGTTCCTTAGTTTTGGATATGTTGGAAATATCCAGAAGCTAAAATCTCTCAATATGAATGTAATTGACATATCAACTGTCTGACCATACTGCTTTTAGCTTAAGAAGTGTCCCAAGGAGATTAACAAGAGCTGCATGTTCACAAAACCACTCCCTAATCAGAAAGCATTCATCAGGAAAATACCTCTGCTTCAAACCATTTTCACAGAGGATTTGTTTTGAATATCAGTGTTCCTGTCTGTAGTGAGAAGAAACATCCTCCTGATTTTTGTAGCATGAGCTTTGCAAATTTTCAAACTTCATCAAAGTTAACATAATCAGGATTTTTCATTGCATTAAGTTTTGTAACTTAATTTCTTTTGTTCTTTGTTGATCATTTCTGTCTAATGGAACTCCTATATGATCCCAAGTAATAAAGCAAGTGTTGCAAATATTGAAGATATAAAAAATATTTACAAATTCAAGGAGATTCAGAAAAAGAACAGGAGAAAAGAAATAAAGTGTCAGTCTTTTATGAGGCCAATGAATTTAAGAAAAAAAAACATATTCAGATGAATGAAGGAATTTATAAAACAGTAATTTCAAAGAAGTCCAGAGGTGAGAGTGCACAGAAAGTGAGAAATGCATTAGGAACATGATATAACATCCAAAAGGGTATTGCAGCTCTGAATTGCAGAAGGAAGGGTTAAATCCTCAGTGGGCAGGATAGCAAAAGTCATTTTCACAATACTCCACAATATTTTCAGAACTTATGTCCTGAATAAAAACCAGTGTATTGGAGAGGATTGAGGGAACAATAAAATAAGAGTAGAGGAGAACAGAATTTATTTTAATAATTTATTTTAATACATAAGATTAAGTACTAAATCTGTCATAACTGGGAAGAAAAGACCATATGGATAAATATTTAAAAGGTGTGTGATAGGAAAGGAATTATTTTAGGACTATGAAAATGCTAAGAAAATGAAAGGAGGATGAATGTGAGAATGAGGTGTATCAGGCTGTGAAATGGTCCTTTGTGAGATGAGAGAAAAAACATTCTCTTAGTGAGAACAACTTTAAACAAGATTAGATATTATCTTAGTGACCAAAGGGGCATCTGGGAATATCAACTATTTTCGAGATTTTGTAGGCAAGGATCCAAATAAAATAATTTTATGAAGGCCTTATATTTTTGCTGAGCCACACACCTTTTCTTTTTCTGAATAAGATCTGTTGGCTAGTGGAGTCTTACTGCTCTGCTATTGCTGGCTGCTCTGTGAGTTCATTAGGAAGAACATTTTGCCCCCAAAATCTCTGCCTGCCCAGCATCCCTAAATAAAAGTAATTAGGACGGCTGTTGCATGGCAATAACATTACTATGCACTGTGTATTTCCACATACCATGGTCTTCCAGGTAGTCTGCCTACTGTGAGTACAAGCCCCCAAGGAAACTGGAGAATCAGAACCACCTAAGTATTGCCAGCAAACTAAACCTTTAGGCATTTCTTTGCTTTGATCCAGAGAAATGCATGTGCCGTGCTGTTTGTACCCTCAGAACAAATGGCAGTCTTGGGAACTAGCATGGATATTTAGAGATGGTATTTAAATAACACTACTTGGGAAATTCCCACTGATTAAGAAAAGACCAACTAAAACAAGAGTTTTCTTTCCCAGAAGGCTGAGACAGGTATAATAAGGATTATCAGGCATAATTGATATAATTTCTGTATCCTAGAGGATCATCTGACTCATCTTCATAGTCACGTCCTCCCTGTTCTTACTACTGATGAGACTGAAAATGTTGTTGCAAAGTGTAAAGAGACAATATAAACATACTGTGTGATACAAGCAACTGATTGCAAACAAACCATGTCCATGATAATTCCTTACTTTTATACAGCATTTTTCCTCTGCAGATCTAAAAGTGCTGTACAGATGGAAAAACTCAGGAGGTAAAATGACTTGTTTGAGGTCATTCAGGTAGACAATGGCAGTTCTGGGAATAAACTATGCCACAGTGCCTCGCTTTGCATTATAAATGCCCCTCCTGTGCAGTCCTGGAAAGGATCATGGCAGCAAGCCTTTGGAGAGGGAGAGTGTGTAGCTGGAGCTGAAATAAGCCTGAGCTTGATCATAAGACCACTGCGAATTAGAAAGGCCAAATTCCACCCTAATGTGCAATCTCTCCGAAAATCAACTGGAGCTTTATATTTAAGTATTTCCAAGGTTTTCTTTCCCATAGTGTCTGAGTACCAGCAAAATTACATCACTCTCAAACAATCTCTGAAGATGATTCCTTACTACTTTTTCCTATTAGCCCTAAGAACCACTATATATTTTTTATCACTTTTTAAAAAAACTGACATAAACACTGGTTTTAATTTACTAATCATGGTGGAAAATGAAGGAAATTATTATTTACTACATAAAACTACAGTATTACAGGATGCCTCAGGCTTAAAAAACAAAAAAAAACAGCAAGAAAAGGTTTCAGTCTTAACTATGTATATAATTTTAAAAGTGCAGGAAAAAAAATCTGCAGGCATTCAACATCCCCAGTTCACCATGAGAGAAGTTAAGCAGATAATATCCATAAGCACTTCATAAGATTGAAAAAATAAAGGGCAGAATGTGAGAGGAATCAAAACAAAATATAAATTCCAAAATTACAAATCCCATTATGCCTGAAATTTGGAAGGTAGAATACTTCCTACAAATTCCTGGAAGGGAAGAAAAGGTGCTGGTCCTGAAGCCACAAGTCTAGAGTTCCTTGCTGGCTCAGCTGCAGGCTTCCTCAGTAATCTTGGGCATATTGCTTTACTTCTGTTTCCTCTCCCGCATTGTGGGTGTGCCTACATTGCAGTCAAAGTGGGATATTAAAGCTTGTCAACCCAACTGAAGTGACTTTAACCAAGTCAGCTTATGTGTACTGTTAGCACTGTAACCGTAGTGTGGAGTTGGGTGCGGACTAAATTCTTAAGTGTTTCTAAAAAAATTCGGAGAACAGAATCTGAAAACTATCAGACAAATCTCATTCAGATCTATATTTCCTATTATTATTAATTTTCTAAAAGAATACTAGAAAAAGAAAATCTGATTAACAGTAGAAGCTGAGCCAGGAAACAAAAAAAAAAAGGAAAAGAGAAAAAAAAAAGATGGTTGATGTTTTCAGAGTCATTCAAGGGATTTAGCCACATGCTTCACATTAATGTGAGAGTGCTGCTCTGGGATACAGATCTTAAGAATGAGAATCTGTTCCTGAACTCCATCCAAATAGTATTGTAACCAGGGTATGAAATGAGATGAGTTAGTCTTCCACAGGGGTAAGACCAGCTGAGAAAAAGTGTGTTTCAAAACCGTGAAGACATTTTAAAGGAAAGTTGCTTATTGTTATCTGAAAGTCTGGCCAGCTGGTAAATATAATTGTATTAGTCTGTAATTATATACATTCCAAGAAAACATTCAGGTATTGTGCAAGAAAAAAGCTATCTGCTTTTTTTTTATTGTTGTTATTAAAGAATAGCAGAAATACAACTTAAAGCTGTACATCAGTGTTGAAATCAATAACACAATCTGATACGACACTTCTCCCCACCCAGGTAAATGACTCATGTACTCTTAGAAACAGCATGATAGTTAAAACACAAATAATGGGTATTATATGGAAATGATAGCTGTAAAGTACAAACACATGTAAGAGAGTTGTTTTAGAAAGTATAGAGAGAGAGGGTAAGAGGAAAAACTTTATTAATGTCAGAAAGATACAGTGAAATATTTAATGCACACATGTCTGGAACAATAGCTGGGATGAGGAGCCAGATGCTCAGCTAGTGAATGTTGATGCATCTCTGTTTAAATCGGTGGAATTATGCTGATTTACATCATCTACAGATTTTGCAGCTGGTTTTGACATGCGTACAAAATTTGAAAGTTAAGCAGACCTACCTGCCCTCTACTCTCTTGAAACAAGGCTGGAAATCTGTGGGATAAGGATTCTCAAGGAGACCTCTTGCATTTCTGTGGGCTAGAAACACAGTGAAGACAAGTATTATTGCAGTTAGGACAGTATTTCTACATTTTCCTAGCCTCATGGGAAATCAAAATGCACACTAAAAGTGAATAATTAACCTAACTTTGTAAGCCTTCAAGAAGCATTCATTCTTGTATGATTCAAGCTGTATTTTATGTGAATCAGTGTTCCCCTCCCTACTTAAATGTAGACATGTTATTTTTGTGGTCTGGAAGCTGAGATCAGATTTCACCCATAATGATTTTAGCTGCCACACAGCTCATCAAAATTGCAATTATGAATACCAGTGTTTTTCTTTTTCTGGAATGTAGACTGCATCATGCAAGATCCTGCCAAAAGATGCAAAATTAGCACTGCGATGGATATACTTGTGCAACCTCCAGGGAAGGACAATTAGGGAATGAGGAATAAGAGGAGAGAGGGAGTTGCCACTGCACAAATGACCAAAAGTCTAAATCATCTTTATATCCATCTCTCCTGCACTGGGAGTCTTTGATTCAAGTGGGAATGGCTTTAAACTGAAAGAGGGTGGGTTTAAATTAGATATTAGGAAAAAATTCTCTACTGTGTGAGTGATGAGGCACTGGAACAGGTCATCCCAAGAAGCTGTGGAAGTGTTCAAGGTCAGGCTGGATGCGGCTTTGAGCAACCTGGGCTAGTGAAAGAGGGCTTGGAACTTGATGATCTTTAAGGTCCCTTCCCACCCAAACCATTCTATGAATCTATGCCCAGTAATGAACACAGTGGCAAAAAAAATGACAGAATTTGCTTCGTTCTTTGTCATTCTTTCCTAAACAATGTGTTACTAATGTGTCACTGCTGCACTTTTGCTCTGAGTGGATCAGGCTTGAGTTAGGACAGCTATCCAAATTCACTTGGAGGCTGTCTGTCAACAAGAACCAGTTGTAATGTTTCTCTCCTGTTTATCTTCTACCTGTGCTGGCTTGTATTAGAGTTAAATCTCCATTGAATCTATGACAGGTGTAGCAAACATATCGTAAATAATACCAGACTCCTTAGCACTCTCACTACAGATGGAGAAAAGATAGGGGAACCACAAGTGGGTCAGACAGACATACCTGGAAGTGCAGTGCTATCGATCCTGCCTCCAGCCTAGGGCTGGTCCAGGGACAGTTCAGTTCCTCATTCCATTCCATGTGGAAATCAAATATACATTTCCCATCTGTTCTCTTTGAAGAGGTATCTTTACTTTGACAGTGTTTTGAACAGTCTCCCAAACTGCATGAAAAATTCCTTACTGTGCTCTGTTTAATCATGCTCAGAGGTTTTTGGGAAATAGCTCTGATTAGTTCCAATATCATTAGGGATGATAGGGCTATGCTTTTACATGTAGACTATACAACTTTTCCAGATGCACAGGCTTTTATAAAATGAGCTACTACAACATCAGCAGGGAAGGCAAGAGAAGGGGAAAGACTGTTCATAAAGATTTTAACCTTTAGAAAAATAAAGATGTCAGTGAGCCCTCAACTCACCTGCTCATTTTCCAGGTCAGATGGGAGACAGACCTACAGGACACTACAGAACTTTCCTGGTTCAGGAGAGTTGTAGCACTGTCTGAAAGGCTATGAGGATTTTGATTTACTCATGCGTCAGCTAATGAAAATTAAAGGCATGGGACACAGTTTGTTGCATTTTGGGAAGAGCAAGTCTGAACTACAATTTGTCTGAAGACTTCAGATTCTCACTGAAAGTATTTGTGTAATGTCTGGCTAGCCAAGTAGTTTCAGATGTTAATTGTATTCAGCAGCTCTACTAATGTAACCAGTAGGTAAAATAGTACAGATGGAAGGGTTCAAATATATAATCTCAGTGAATAAGAGGACTCAAGTTATCACGGATGATATAAAGTTCTGTTTACCACTAGAATTTTATTCCTTGTTTTTAATGATTGTGCCAGCCAGACTGTGGAAATCTAACCAGCAGTTCCATTATCTGGATTTTGTCTATGCTACAGTCTACACTATCTTTTGTTTTAAATAATTGGATGCTATTAAGTTTGTTGTTTTTAAAAAAAAAGGTAATTTGTCTATTAAAAGTCACTGAACAATTTTTTCTTCCAAATCAAAGTAATCATAGGAAAATGTGAATATTTTGTATGTCTGCCTACTTTCCTTTCTCAAACAATTGTTCAAAACTTAGGACCTCTATGTGATCCTCTATGTGATAAGTCCGATAAGGTTTCATATGCTGCTACAAAAATTTGTGATTGAGAAAACAAATCCATCTGCAAGACAGTTCAGAAGGAGGATCTGGGGAACTTCAAACCAGCCAGCTTGGCCCCAGTGCAGGGAAAGGTTATGGAGCAGACCATCATGAGTGCCATCACACAGCGTGTCAGAACAACCGGGGGATCAGGCCCAGCTATGATGAGTTTAGAAAAGACAGATCCTGCTTAACAAACCTGATCTCCTTCTATGACAAGCTGAACCTCTTGTGGGATGGGATGGAATGTGGAGAAGTGGATGAGGGAAAGGCTGTGAATGTTGCCCATCTATGCTTCAGTAAAGCATTTGACACCTTTTCCCACAACATTTTCTGGGAGGAACTAGCCGCTCATGGCTTGGACAGGTGCCCTGTTCATGGGATAAAAGCTGCCTGGTCCAGAGACTGGTGGTGAGTGGACTTGCATCCAATTGGTGATGAGTCACCAGCAGTGCTCCTCAAGAGGCTGAGTGTGTGAGGCAGATCTGTTTAATATCTTTAGTGATGAACTGGACAAGGGAATCGAGTACTCTCTCAGTCAGTTTGCAGGTGACACTGTGTTGGGCAGGAGTGGATCTGCTGGAGGGCAGGAAGGCTCTGCAGAGGGATCTGGACAGGCTGGACCATGGGCTGAGGCCAATGGTGTGAGGTTCAACAAGGCCAAGTGCCAGGTCCTGCCCCTGGGTCACAGCAGCCCCAGGCAGTGCCACAGGCTGGGGCAGAGTGGCTGGAAAGCTGCCCAGGGGAAAAGGCCCTGGGGGTGCTGGTGACAGCAGCTGGACATGAGCCAGGCTGTGCCCAGGTGGCCAAGAAGGCCAATGGCATCCTGGCCTGGATCAGCAATGGTGTGGCCAGCAGGAGCAGGGCAGGGATTGTCCCCTGGACTGGGCACTGCTGAGGCCACAGCTTGAGTGCTGTGTCCAGTTCTGGGCCCCTGAGTGCAAGAAAGACATTGAGGGGCTGGAGCGAGTCCAGAGAAGGGCAACAGAGCTGGGGAAGGGTCTGGAGCACAAGTGCTGTGAGGAGCAGCTGAGGGAGCTGGGGGTGTTCAGCCTGGAGAGAAGGAGGCTCGGGGGAGACCTTATCACTCTCTAAACTGCCTGAAAGGAGGCTGTGGCCAGCTGGGGGTTGGTCTCTTCTGCCAGGTAAAAGAGATAAGACAAGAGAAAATGGCCTCAGTTGCACCAGGAGAGATGTAGATTGGATATTAGGAAAAATTACATCACTGAAAGTCATTGGATCAGGTTGCCCAGGGAAGTGATAGAATCACCATCCCAGCAAACATTTAAAAAATTGTGGATTTAGTGCTAAGAGACATGGTTTAGTGGTGAATTTGGCAGTGCTGGGTTAATGGTTGGACTCAATAATCTTAGAGGCTTTTTCAGCCTTAATGGTTCTATGACTCTGAGTAAGTGTGGCCCATACAGGTTAAAATGGCTTGACTGATAAGCCTTAACCTACAGCTGTAATCAGAGAATTACCATTCCATCTGAAGTCACTCTACAGTCTGTTCTTTGTTCCACTATTTGGACTTCTTCGCTCCCTAATATGAAGTGAAACATAAAATTCCTATCATTAAAATTTACAGCCCGTGTGAATATTTGAGAAGTGAAAACAGACAGAAAAGAGAGGAGTCATTGATGCAAGTAAATTCTGAGTTATTTGGTGCTTCATAGGCTAGAAAACTGTATGTATATAAATACAAAATCAAGCATGTGTGAGAAGAACATAGGCCATATTTAAAGAGGATGAAGGCTCAGTTCGGTAAGAAACAGCTTAGAAAAGACACTATGTAGTCTTGGAAGCAAATCAGCGGTTAGGGTAGGAAAGAGCATTGAAGTTATCTGCCTGGACAGGCTGCATACCTTTTGAGAACGACAAAAAAGAGTGGCTAGTATAGGTGCCTTACCTGCCCAATGTCTGGGACGAGTGCGCGTGTGCGCAGCAAGAAGGCTGAGACAGCGTACACGAGAATTTGGGGTGCTGGGTGACTGCACTTGCAGCAGAGCTGGGAGGCACTCACATGGGGCAGCATTCAGCCTCTGAGGCTCCCTGGTTAAATCTGGTTATGTGTCTTGTGCCAAAGGACTCCGTGGCTTCTGGGCTGCCCAGAAAGGTGGCCCTGGGGGACACGCTGCCCTCCTGCCAGCACAACTCGCCCAGCCTGCAGCTGGCTCTGAAGCTGTCCCAGAGAAAGTACTGGAGTGGCGCAAACTGAGCTGAACCACCCAAGGCTGCAAATGTCTCACAAACTGTGGCTGAGCTTCCCCACCACACTAAAGAATAGTAAATTAACCCATGTATGTCCTACTAAAGGAATCTCCACCAGGAAGTAATTTTATTTCTTCTGAAAAGAGTCTGCCTGGTTTTTTGAATATTAAGTAGGATTAATAACACCAACATCAGATCATCCTCGTAGAATTGTTCACCATGGGTTTGCTTACACTAATGGTGAGAAGTAGGCATTTTTATGGTGTGATTCATTTAGGGCACACTTCTGAAACCTGCAAAATGAATTCTGTCCTCCAAGTGACTTTCTCTCATCAGTGACATATAGGGCTCTTGAGTGAGTAGTTCACCTTTAGTCAGTTTCCTCCCACTCACTCTTTCTTTTCCAGTGTACACAATTGTGAAAATAGGTGGATACTTCACAGAAGATTGCAGGAAGAACCTTGAGAATGAATAGGTGGTAATTTGGAAATTTACTTTATATTGAGTATATTTACTTTATATATATATATATATATATATATATATATATATATATATATGAGCCATGCTTAACTGTTCGGCTTAACCAGAAGAAAATTAAGAATCAATCTAATCATATCCATAACATATCACCAACCATTAGATTTTCAGTTTAATAGATACTAGTCAAAAAAGCTGCATTAGAAGACAGAAGAAATTCAGAATAGAAATCAGAAACACAGTCTTAACAGTGATAATAATTAAAATGGCAACAGTTTTGCAAAATAAATCAAATATTAACATCACATCTTTCTACATCACATAAAACAAGGATGACAATAGAAAAAGACACAAATTAAATTAGAGCCAAGTGCTGGGCAATTCTAAGTCAAACCTCAATGAGCTCAACTCACAGTTTTTGGAAGTTTACCTACTGGACTTCTTTTCTAATACTGAAAGAGTATTAGAAATTCCTGAAAGAGGAATTTTACTGTTCTGGAAAGAAAAACCTTGTCCAAAGGTGTGAGCTTAAGTCAATGAGCCAGAAAGACTTTGTGTCTACTCCAGTCTTGTCCCTGACTCCTTCTGTTGCCTTGGGCAAGTCACCTAAAACCTAAACTAGGAACAATAAAAATTTAAGAGCTGTATTAATGCAAAGTGTTTTTATTTTCAAAATAAAATGTCTAATATGTCAAAAGCCATCAATGCAAGCAGTAAGGAGAAGAAATCCAGCCTTGCAAGACTCATAATAATTTTGGAGTCTCAAGCAATATTGAAGCCAGAATGAACGAATTGGAAAAGTGGGGTTTGAATCAATCTAAGCAGGTTGGGACTTATACTTAAACTCATTAAGTTTTACTCACCTGATACAAGATCATCTAGATATTTGCTCAGCAGAGTACATAGTGAAGGTTTGTGTAATGAGGGGAAAAATCCTACCACATGTAGTTGTCATTCCAATTTGATGAAACATAAAAATTATAAACCTGCTATGGGTACACCAACAAAGTGGAACAAAGACTGACTCTTGAAAGCTTTAATATGCTCCCACCAGGAAGGAATTAGAAGGAGTCGAGCTAGATTAAGCATAACAATCTAAATTCTGCTCCTGACTACATGCATGCAACTCTTAAATAACTTAACTTAAAGACTTATTTTGGACTTAAACGGCTGTCTCTGTAAGACTGAATTTTGGCCAGCTTTTATTTCAGCTGGGAAGAAGAAAACATGTTTATAAAATCTGAGCAGACTACAGTTTATCTGCCTTTAAAAAGACACACTGTGAGCAAGCCAGTAATAGACTTCCAGCTGTAGTGAGATGCTGGACTGTGCTGGATAACATAACAGTCGCTAGCTGGAGAACAGCTTGTTATCCTCTAACCACGTATCAGTGCCAGCCCAAAGGCAGCTGGACAAGCTGGTAATACACATAGATTGTCCTGAGCTTTATAAAACAGCATAAATGTCTCTCAGAAAACAGCTAACAGAAGCAGCTAGGTCAGTGATATGGAACCAGGAGGCTGCGTGTTTTTATGGCCTGCTTTCAAGTATCTTGTCTGATCGTGGGCAAATCCCAGAGATCCACTTCCATCTCATCCAACTCACAGCACTTAAGAGCCCTCCTGGATGTTGATAAAAATCAGGTACATCTCAGGCACCTTCTGGCAAGACCTGACATTCCCTCCTGAGTACAGGCATTCCTCACAAGGGCTGAGTGTCTGACTTAGGTGCTGCAAATGGCATAAAAGCAGGATAAATCCTCCCTGGGTTGCTGGCTGATTTGATTGCTCAGCTGTACAATGGAAATAATAGGATCTGACAAGGGAAATGTGAAGATAACAACAGAGACTGTGAGACACTCAAATGTTATGATAATAGATGTTGTACATGACCTTAAAGTAGATAAATATGAAATGAATTATTCACATATCTTTCATTAGTCCATGACAGAATCATTCTGATTCCAACACAGCTGCAATGACCTACACTGTTTTCAGCTGTTTCTCTCCTTTATTTTTTTTATATCTTGCTTGCATTTAATGTGTTTTCAGGGCTAGCTTTTTGCTAAATATGTATTATTCAAGAGTAATAAATAAAAACTGTAATAACCTTTTATTTCCAACGAACCCCAGGAAATGTTCAGTTCTCCCTCTCCCCATTTTAAAACCTCCACCCTAGGAGTATATGCAGCACATGTGAAAAATGTCTGGATAATGAGCAATTCTGAGTCACGAATAATACTTCCAGATTTTCAATTTTGGCAGCTGAGAGTAGGATTCCCTGTTTGTACTGTGTCCAGTCCTTTCCTGCAGCTTTTCCCCCTCAGAGGCCCTGATTCTGTAGACATATTTAGCAAGAAGGTCGTCTCATTTACATGAAGCTTTACTGCTATCTGAAGATCCCTCTCAGGAAGCCAGAAAACCTGCTCATCACTGCAGGATGAGAAGCTTTTGCCTTCTTCTTCAATATTTTAGCTGCTAAAACACAGATGCCTAAACACCTAATTTCTCCAGAAAACAATGAGGGAGAAGTACTCAGGCAAGCAGGTAAGTGCCTATACAGGTTCAAAACTAACCTTTTCCATCTCTGAAATGGGGTCCCTTGTACCTTTCCAAGCCCCGCTAAGGCTGTCTCTGTCTCATACATGTTGTGGAGTGCCAGCTGATACCGAGTGGTTTGCAATGGCTTGCAGTGGCTGTACAGCAATCCAGACAGCCATGCAGACTGATGGGTGCTTGGCAGCTGCGTTTCCATCAACACATCCACCTAAGCTTCTGCAGATTTCGGGTGATGAATGTTAAGCACTGTTTCTTTTTCTGAAATAAATTGGCAATCTGAGCCTTCTTTACATATGACCGTACTACAAAGTCATCCACAGCATTTGCTGACACAGTGAGAATACACCTTTTTCAGTCCCATTGTTATGATTCACATAGCTAGTTGAGCTGCTGTTCACAGTTTCACTGAAGAGGTCACACCACAAGCTCATGGAGGGCATAAATTGAATGAAATAACCCCTAAGTCTGGCTCCTTCAAGTCAAGCCTCTGATGAGGAAAGTACAGAAGGATTTGCATCCTACAGTTTGTGAGTGTGTCAAAACACAGAAAATGTATTTTCTATCAAGTGTCCAGAGCAACAGCCGTAAGACCTCTAACAGTCAGACAGCCAAAGACTTCCGAGATACAAATGTTGCTATTGGTTTGCTTGAGTTTACTGAGGGAAAGACAGCTTCACTGTGCATTTTGCCTTTGCTAAAGGAAAATCCATAATCCTACAGGTGCGGTCACTTCTTGTTTCAGGAGAAGTTATCACAGAACCACAGAATGCCTAAGGGTGGAAGGGACCACAGTGGGTCACTCCACTATCTTGACACCCTCCCTCCAGATAATGACAGACTTTGGTGACATCCCTGTTTGGCCATATCTTCTCAAGGCTGAAGAGGTGCAACTCTCTCAGCCTTTCCTCATAAGAGATAGATGTTACAGTCCCTTGGTCATCTCTGTTGCTTCCATCTGGACTCACTCCAAGAACACCATGTCTCTGTTGTGGTAAGGAACTGGACACAGTATTCCAGATTTCAGCTTCATCAGGGCTGTCTAGAAGGGCAGGAGCATCTCTCTTGACCCAATGCACTCCAGGATTCTGTTGGCCTTGGCCACAAGGACACTCTGCTGGCTCATGGGCAGCTTGTTGTACACCAGGACCCCCAGGTCCTTCTCTGCAGAGCTGCTTTTTATCAGGTCAAGCCCTAGCCAGTAGTGGTGCAGGGGATTATTCCTGCCCAAGTGCAGGACCCTACATTTGCCCTTGTTGAATTTCAGACTGTTTTTCTCAGCCCAGCTCTCCAATCTATCAAGGCCCTTCAAAAGCGTTGCCAGCACTGAGTGGTGTTGGCCACTCCTCCCAGCTTTGTATCCTTGCAAACCTGCTGGGGAGGCACCTGCCACTTCCTCCAGGACACTGATGAAGAAGTTAAGCAATAGTGGGCCCAGTATTGAACCTTGAGGGACACCATCAGTGACAGGACTCAAACTAAACTCTGTGTCTCTGATTACAATCCTCTGGGATCTGTCGTTGAGACAGTTCTCTATCCACTTCACTGTCCTCTCATCCAGTCCACACCTCCTGAGTTTTCCAATGAGGATGTGAGAGACAGTGTTGCAAGCCTTGCTGAAATCAAGGTAGGCAACATCCACTGCTCTCCTGTCGTCCATCCAAGTAATTGTTTCATTGTAGAAGGCAGTAAGGTCAAACATGACTTATCTTCAGTGAATCCATGATGACTACTTCTGATCAGCTTCTTGTATTCCATGTGCTTAGAGATGCCCTCCAGAATGAGGTGCTCCAGGTTGAGTGGCTGGTAATTCCCTGGATCCTCCTTCTTGACCTTTTGGAAGACCAGGGAGGTGTTTGCTTTCTTCTAGTCCTCAAGCACCTCTCCTGGTCACCACAGTCTTTGGAAGATGATTATGAGTGGCCTTGTTATGGTGTCCACCAGCTCTCTCAGCACTCATGGATGCAACTCATTAGCACACATGGACTTATGTTGAGTTTGTCCAGGTGCTCTCTAACCTCATCTTCCTGGACCAAAGGATAGTCTTCACTCCAACATTCCTTTACCTTGGACTCAGGGGTCAGAGATCCCTGACAGCGAGTCTTGTCAGTGCAAAGAAGGTGTCAAGTAACTCTACCTTCTCTTCATCCTCTGTTTACAATGGTCCTCCCAACATTCAGTAATCAGCCCGCATAGCCTTTTGTTTCTTTTGTTATTGATGTATTTTAAGAAGTCTTTCTTCTTGTTCTTGACATCCTTGGACAGATTTATTCCAAATGGGCTTTGGCCTTCCTTTTCTCATTTCTACTTACTCTGACAAGGTCTCTCTATTCATTTGAGTGGCCTGATCCTGCTTCCATCTCCTTTATATTTCTTGCTTATACTTGAGTAATGACAGGAGTTTTCTTGTCATCCATGGAGGTTTTCTGCCTCCTTGGCCCAATTTCTTTCTCATTGGAATGTGTTGTTCTTGAGCCTAGAGGAAATAATCTTTGAATATCACAGAATCACAGAATCTTCTGAGTTGGAAGGGGCCCACTAGGATCATGGAGTCCAACTCTTAAGTGAATGGCCCGTATGGGATTGAACGCACAACCTTGGCAGTATTAATGCCATGCTCTAATCAACTGAGCTGATCTCAGTGCCAACTTGCCACTCTTGTACCCCTCTTCCCTGCAGGGGTCTGTTTCCATGGGATTCTTCCAAGAAGACCCCTGATCATTGCTATGATCTAACTTGCTGCCCTGCTTCCTCCTCACCCAATAGCAAACTCCACAATCTCATGGTCACTGCAGCCAAGGCTTTATATCTCCAACAAGGCCTTCCCTGTCTGTTAGTATAAGGTCAAATGGTACACCATTCCTTGTGAGATCCTCCACTACTTGTGACAGAAAGTTGTCATCAATGCTTTCCAGGAACCTCCTGGACAGTTTGTGTTTCACTGTGTCACTTCTACAGCTGATGTCACAGAATATTTGGAGCTGGAAGGGACGCACAAGCATCAAAGTCCAACTCCTGTCAGGATAGTTAAAGTCCCTCACAAGAACCAAGGCGTGTGATTTGGAGGCTGCTTCTAGTTGCCTGCAGAAGGCCTCATCCACTTCCTCCTGCTGATCAGGTAGCCTGCAGCAAACACCCACAACAGTGTCACCCTTGTTGTCTGCCCTTTTATCTTAACCCATAAGCTCTTGATACACTCATCCACCCCAAGACATTCCAAGTGTTGCTTCACATTCAGGGCAGCTCCACCACCGCGCCTTTCTGATCTGTCTCTCCTAAACGGGTGTAGCCCTTCCTGACAGCATTCCAGTCATGTGAGTTATCCCACCATTTTTCTGTAATTGCAGTGAGATCAAAACCCTGTGACTGCACATAGATCTCTAGTTCATCTTGTCTGTTCCTCATACACTGTGTGTTGTTCAAGTACTTTATAGAGATATTTGATTGTGTCAATATCCCAGCAGGGTTGTAAAGGGATGCTCCACAGTCCTGTCTTGCAGTTACACCTTTGGCTGTTTGTGCTTGCTCGAGGTATTCCCTCACAAGTCTCCTTTTGCTACTAGGGTGGTCACAATAGTTCTCTCCTTCCCCTATGTTATCTCTGTCAAGCCTGGTTATGTCTCCATCCCCTACAAAATCCAGTTTAAATTTCTCTCAACAGGCCTAATAACTCCTGAACTAGGATCTTCTAACAGGTGGATCCCGTTATGTGCTACTCATTGATGCTAGGAGTATATGATTTCCCTCATATGCTAATTACTCTCTTATCTAGTTGTCTGGCAAAATCAGTTCACCCATTCCCATTCACGTGCTGCCTGATGGTGTGGGATGCTCTTGCTGGCCATCTCAATTCCCATGCAGGCAAATGAGCAAGCATCTGACACCCTCAGTCTCTCCATCCGACATGCCTAATTTTAACAGGAAGAAACTACAAAAATTCACCTAAAACAAACCTGAAACCAAGCAATGACTGTTACTCTGGTTTCAATTTCACTCAATAGTAGGGAAAAAACTTATACAAGTTGTGAAAGAAGGACCTTTCACTGCTAGATTTAATAGTATAATTGTATCTCTCTCTTTAAATAAAATAGTTCATGGCTTCTAAGTACTTAAGTACTTAAGTACTGTAAGTTGAGGCAAAATAAGTTAGCAAACACACTTCATGTGTGTTTTAATTACTTAACTATTTCCTTCAGACTAAGAGCTACAGGGTCAATGCAAAGTCAAACAATAGCTGAGTCAGCCAACTTTGTCATACAGCAGCCCCTGTATCTGCTAAAGAAAGCAGCCAGGGAAAAGAGGTTCTGCCTTCATTCTGCACTCACTGGATACAGGCATTTAAAATATGCAATACGTATCTACATCAGTGAGTGATGCATCACATAGGGTGAACACAAAGGAATATTTTGCCCTAATTAAGAATTTTACAGATCCAAATCTGGAGGCTGGATGATGCATCTGGTTGTTCTCCATAAAGAATTTCATGTTCCAGGGCAGATCAAAGGCAGCAGACAGTATGACAACACAACACATTGCATGCTGTACAGTACAGGGAAGGGCTGTCGCCATCAGAGAGCTCATGGTGTTGTGCCCATCGTCCAGTCACCACCTTACCTCCAAGAGAGGGCTTGGAAAAGATATGCCATTTGAAGCACATGCACTGTACATTTTAAGTTTGGACAGCTGATTAAGTGTCACTGCTGAAATCAGCTGAGGGATTTCCACCTCTCCTTTCCTCACTCAGAAGATAAAGCAGTAAATAATGAAATAAATAATTTGGAAAATCATCATAAACCAATACTAAACAGGAAAGCAGATTTTTGAAAGGTACAATTAAACATTTGCCATTTGTGACTCAGTGATAATGATGGAATGTGTCACAGTGAAATACCACAAAAGCAGTGTTTGCTTCCTGTTCTATTCATGTTCTTAGCACTGGGTGGTATTCAGTGATATGTGTCTGGCTTAGGAATTGCCTACATCTTAGTCACTCAGTTCCAGGAGGGATAATCCTGTCCTCCTAGAAAAACTGCCCACATTCCTGTAAAATCAACTGAGAAAAGTTGGGGCCTTGAAGACATTTTGTAAGAGATTCCATCCAGCTACACGATCTTCATCTCCACTAATCCTGTAGAGACCATAAGCAGGTGGTCTCACAGGACCTGTTTCCAGCCAGAGGAAGGACTGTAAGGAAGGTTCTGGGCCCATGTTGTTCTGAGAGGTTTGAGTCACAGCTCAAATGGGTCAGGCAAGTCACTTACCCAGCAGGTTAAAAGATGCACCACTCTCCACCTTTAGAAAAGTGAAAAGGTAAACGTGAAAAAGGAACAAATGTCTCTCCTGTCAGAGGGGAGAATGGGGATGTACAAACACAACAAGAATCACAATCTAGGAGTAAATATCAAAAGGCTTTGTCCATTCTTAAGTTTGAATTAGAACAGCATAGGCTGATCTTCTTCTAGCCCCGTATGTGTTCATTTTCTACTTTGAAAAATGAGCATTGCATCCAAATTTCTACTCATTGCAATGGTTCATACCTTCTCAGGGTCAGAATAGCATGAAAACAACCTTGTAAGGAAGAGGTCACTGCTACGATCCACTGCCGAAGGTGAGGGTAACATGGGCCCTTGTTAATAGATCACTTGGGGTGGATTAGCATGAACATCAATAAATGATTGGCATTTGTAAATATACACATGTAAGTTTATTCTAGAACAATATGGTTGCAAAGGAAAGCAGGAAAGCAGACATGTAGCTGTTTCAGTTATTATTATCTATAGTAATACAAACACATGAAAGCATTGCATTATGAAAGAGCAGCAATATCACCCGGGGACATGCACAAGGGAAAAGAAAAAGAGAGAAAGGACACGAGTGTGAAGATCTCACCACTCGCAGGCCCCACAATGAGACTTGGTTGCTGCACGGCCTTGGTCAAAGCTGAGAACATGGACTGGATCCATCGGGTGGTGGGGGAAGTCCCGAAGAAGTGGTGGGGAGAAATTCCCAGGAAATATCCACTCCGGTTCAGGGAGAAATGCCCAGGTACCTTCCCCTGGGCTGGGGCCATTTTGGGAGTCCCTGACACCTTCTAAGACAACACAGCTGCCCCTCACAGCAGTGCAGCTGAGTCCATTATGGCCCATGAACAGAGATGAACACCACAGGCAGTGTCCCAGTACTTCAGGACAGGGCTTGGTGCAATGGAGGGTGACTTAGCATGGCAAGAGGCACCACCCAACTCCACAGGACCCTCTCCTATCTCACTCACAGCCCATCATTCCCCCTCTGTCTTTTCAGATCAGAGGTTTAGCCACCACACCCCCAGAAGCTCACCTCCTCCACCTCAGCAAAACACCCTGGCATCTCCACAAATGGAGATTGTGTTAAGTCTCCACTGTGTTAAGTCATTACCCCTTAACATTTCAGTCTTTTACACCACCCTGTGACTAAATATATTCAGTAATTCAAATCTTCTTCAAGGATGGTAATTTTACGTACTGGACAGGACAAAAGAGAAAAGAAAAAGAAAGGAGCACAAATCATTGTCCAATACAATGCAATTACTAAAACAAAAAGTAAAATAATAACTATCAGGAAAATGATCAAAGAGTATGATTAGGTTGTCGGAGTGTGAGTAGTTAAAATCACAAACACATATCAACAAACACAAAAATCAGGATTTAATACTGATTCCACAGTACTGTGTCTGCTGGATGTGGGCTCAATATGTCTTTGTTGGTTAATTCTATACACCACGAAAAATTAACTTTTGTCATACAAAATTTTCATAAAAAATAGAAAAATGTTTTCATCCTTATGCAAATATATAACATATTTGGTTTACTTGAGAGCTGGTAAAAGGCTTTTCTGTATTTTTTAAATGTCTTATTTGCAGTCTATGGGTGTCCCTCCTTCTGGCTTAGAAAGGGGAACTCAACTATTTCTCATGTAAAAAATGTAGCCAAATTATCATAAATTTAAAACCTTCTGAGGCAGAACTGGGAAGGTTAATACATATTTGTATGATTCCAAATACATATAAACTTCCATAGCAGCTCCCAGACAAAAATGATTGAGACAAATTATACATCCATGAAAGCTTTTCCCACACAAATTTCCTTTTTTTTTTTTTCAGTAAAAAGAAAAAACCAAACTTGGTTAAAATAAAATAGTTTTACTAATATTTATTCTCCCAACAAATCACAGACACTAATAAACTGACAATACAAATTATGCTAGCAATGGAACATCTCATCACAGCTCCATCTCATCTGTTAGCAGATTCCTACAAAAAGAAAGGGAAATTTGGCCCACTACAGACTGAATATTAAAAAGAAAAAAAAAGCCCTTTAGTGTTGATATGATGATTCTTTCCATGTGCATCAGCAGCTACCCATGCAGAATGGTTGGCCAGCATTTTTAGAGTGAGTGTCACCAGTCCCACAGAGTGTAGGTTCACTAATGCAGGTCAACCTGGATAATGGAGTGGGTTTACAGGATATTTATCTTCCTTTTTTCCCAGTAGAATAGTGGGAAATTCAGGGCAGAATGCCATAGTTCAGGGGCAACCATTGGTTCCCCAACAACCGTTAATTTTGATTAATGCCCCAGAGATACTGGAGGCCCATCCAGAAATATGAGGCTTTTTAGTTTGCTTAGGAACACTTCTGTGCCTTCCACAATACCTTTCGCTCATTAATAATATGGAGTTTGGACAGGCCACTGAATTCCTTCCTCTCTGGCCAATTCCACCCCAGCCATGAAATGGCTTCCATCATTTGATTGGATAGACTTTGGTTTGAGCAGGCAACTGAACCATAACTTGCAGTATTTTCTCCCATAGCTTGCTGCACAGCTTCAGCCACAGTTAGTCCTGATATTATCTCAAACCCAAGCAGCATGCATTGTTTTCCATTAGCAATTTGGAAGGGACCAATGAGGTCTACTGCTGTAGATGAAAATGAAAGAAGACGACGACGAGACGAAGGGTGGTGGGAGGATTGCTCCTTCCCAAGCTCTCCTTTATTGAGGTAGAGGGTTCATGATGGTCGGGAGGGAGAGCAGGGGAAGGAGGGCCATGTGTGCAGCGTTGGTGTAGTGACAAAAATGGCCCCGACTGCCTGAGAGCAGCCGGTTAAATAGGGAAAGGAACAGCCAATGAGGAAAGAGGGAGAGGGCGGTACAAGCATACGCGACCCAATCAGTACATAAAGGGGAGGGGTACAATTCAAAAGGGCCAATGGCACAACCAACGGCCAAGAAGGTTCAGGAAGGAGGGATGGGTCTTGAGCTCTGGCCACGCCTTATGCCCACAAGCCAGGGGCGGGCCTGGAAGCTTCTACCCCAAAGGTCCTCCCACGGCAGGCAGAGCCGGGCCGGGAGGGGCGGGAGCAGCCTGGGGCAGACCCTCTCACCTCAACAGTCTACCAATCTCTTGTTGTCTCTCAGGTGCAGTGATGGATCTTTCGGTGGACCAAGATCTCTCAGCCGAGTGTGGCACAGGCCACAAGAAGAGATCACTGTGTTGCGTAGCTCCCTAGTCACTGGCCACCCTCTAGTGATTGCTTCTTTAAATAGATCTTGGTTTCCTGAATCACCTTTGTTTCACATGTAACCGCTCCAAGAGATTCTCCCACTTTTCTTTTTCTCCCCCTATTGTTATCTTCGGTAATCATGTCAGTGAATCTCCCTGATTATTCAGTAGGTATGCAGGTTTGTTCCATGCCTGGTGTGCAGGAACGTACCCCACAAGGAAGGGGATTTTTTTGGCAATATTTAGGGTTTCTTCCAATTTTTTTCATTGTCACAATGATAGTCAATTTACTCCACATTGATTCTGCTTGCAAAAAGGGACACTTCCTGTACATCCTTTGAAGACTGCATAAGAATCTGTGTAAATGTACATGTCATCCTCAATGTCTGATTCCCTGGTAAATAGACTCCACACTGCTATAATTCCCCCACCTGGGCACTCCTTTCTTCTGCCACCACCCTGTTCCCCAAATTAACTTGTAGGGCCACTGCTCAGTATTTTCATGTTTTTCCCTCTCATGTGGCAAACGCATCTGTAAACCAAACATTCTTTAGGTTGTTGGGTTAAAAAGGGAGAGCAAGTTTTTTACAGGAAGGAAGAGGGGCTAAGTCAGGTTGTTTAGCAGATTGTTCTCCTATTGGGAATATTTTTGGGGCTCCCTCAGTTACTTGATGAGAGTGACAACAATAATCAGCTTGTGCATACCATTTCCAGACTGTCTCTCTCTGACTTAGTCCTGTGGGGGCTGGAGTTCCAGACAACACTGGTTTGAAAACCTTAAAAGGCCCTCGCAAAATGATCAATTGTCAAATTGGGTTCTTTGCTTCTGGCAGGGCTAAGCAAACCACAGGCCTTTTTCCCAAGCAGAATATGGCTTCTCTACATCTTTAAAGCTACAAGAATAAAACCCAATGGGATGAGTGGGACCTTCAGGTCCTTTTTGCCACATATTTATGGCTACACAAAGGATTTCAAATCCCCATTCAATCTGAAGTGGTTCTGTGGGATATATTGGCCCCAAAGTTTGATGTACTCTGACTTCAGATTAGTAGATTTAGAGCTTTCTCATACATGGGCGTCCAGTCCCAAGATGGTCTTTCCATGTTAGATCATACAAGGGGCACGCAATAATGGAGAAGTCTGGAGCATGTTTTCTCCAAAAAGCAAATAAACCAAAACATGATGGAGGTCTTTTTTATTCACAGAGAACTTTACTTGTTCTAGGGTGGTCAAAGTTTCAGAGGGAATACACACTGCTCCTCCTATCCATCATATAACTACCCCAGAGGAACGAAGCTGTAACTTTTCTCTGCACAATTGAAGTGCCAGACTCTCCATGTGGGTGATAATATTTGTCTGAGTCTGGCCCACTGTGGTGACATCAGAGCCACCCCTCAGTATATCACGAATGTATGGATATACTTTAGCCCCTCCTTCACAGGCACTCTGTGCCAGCTCCTATGCCAGTGCAGCGTGGGCCAAAGTAGGGGAATGCTGGTATCCTAGAGGGAGCAGCGTAAAAGGACACTGATTTCCCTCCCAGGTACATGCAAAACAGCCCCTGTCTGCCTCCTGCAAAAGAACCATAAAGAACATGTCTTTGACATCTATAGTCTCAAGGGTTGGACAGGCGCATTCCTGAATTGTGGCAATCAGTTCAGTTATGTTAGGTAGAGCAGCTCTCAAAGGGCCAATGTTAGCACTGAGGGATCAGTAATCCACCATCAGCCACCATTTCCCTCTAGGTTTATGGACAGGCCATACAGGAGAATTATATGGTCAGTTTTCAGGGACAACTACCCTTTCCTCCTGCAATTCCACAATTACTGGAGCAATTCCTTCACACGCCCCTAAAGGGAGTGGGATAGGGTTTCACATTTGTTGTTATAGAAGAAAGCAGACTCACAGCAGTTTACAACAGAGGAACAGAGGGAGATGGGAAGCCAAACGCCCATCCTCTCCCTCTGACATCTGTCCAGGCATGTCCCTTTATTAGATACAACCCCAAGATGTGAGCCAGTATTGGCTCCACAATCATGACAGCTTCTGTGGCTGTCTCATCCCCTGATAACCAGCATTTCACCTAAGCTGTGTGCTGGAGCTGGGATTTACCAGAAGCATCAGTTACCCACATCTTTTTCTTGTCCGGCTTAATGCCACAATGAGCAGCAACTTCAATTTTAGTGAAGTCCTAGGTCCTAGGGGAGAGGTGGTTACCATATCTCCCTGGCTGATTTCTGTGAGCCTTCTCATATAAATCCACTGACCACTCCACAGTTCATGTACT
Organism: Acanthornis magna; assembly: GCA_036785705.1. NCBI lineage: Eukaryota > Metazoa > Chordata > Aves > Passeriformes > Acanthizidae > Acanthornis > Acanthornis magna. Next base: position 10,685,157 of record JAWUZG010000036.1, read on the forward strand.
GAGACCAGCGAATCCAGTTTCCTGGCTCAGAAGTGGTTAAATTGGTTAGTTCAGTTTCTGGAGGGCTTGAGGGGACCACAGCGTTGGACTCCTGAGGGGGATCACCCTTGATCTTATCCCAATTCTTTATCAAGCCTTACAGAATAGTGGTAGGTAATTTGTCCATTACTTCTTGAGGAATTCCTTTTGCAAAACCCTCCACCTGTATCTCAGCCCATTAGCTGACACAATTTGTCTGCAATTACCTGTCAGGAGAGGTTTTTGGACCTGCTCTAGCCTCCTCAGGTTTATCTTTGGCTTGGGAACACCTGTATGAGAGACCCCAGTTTTTGACCAGCAGTTACTAATTCTTGGGCTACCTCTGACTGGGTTATTCCTAGTGGAGCACCCTTTCTTCGAGGCCTAGAGACTGCCATAATGCACTCTTGGTAACTGTTTGGCATGGACTTCTAGTGCATCAGGCAGACCTCAGATCAATACAGGAAATTTCTGTGGATCCGCCTCAAATTCCACAGGGGAATGTCACTGCAGGTCCAGTAACGGTGTGTGCATTCATTGGAGACATGTAGTCTTTTGCACATTTTCTATGATGAGTCAATCATGAAGGTTTTAATTGTATGAGGATCTCCCCTTTCTATAGGGTCCATGCTTGTTTATCTTCCGTAGTCAGGAAGACGTTTGGTCCCAATAACCTCTTCCTTCAGCCTCACTCAAGAGAGTCTGACCTTCTCCGGTTAGGGAGACCCTCCACCAAGTCTGATTGGTTTGAAAATACCCTTAGGCTGTATTTTTCCTGAAATTTTCCTGAATTTTCTGAAGATTTTCCTGAAATTTCCAGAGCTTCTCCCTTGTACAGAATAGTCCATGTGGTAGTTTGCTAAGCATCCCACAACCATCATTAGTAGCTTCAGTTTTAATGAAGGAACACATATTTGTTACTTCATCCTCCTGGTAACTTTGCTTAAGCTCTTCCAATTTGCTATCAGGGTACAAGGATTCGTTAACTTCCAGTGGTCTAGGGTACCTTAAATTGATGTCCTGTAATTCAAAAATTTTTATTTCTAGCTTCTCTGCCTCCTGGAGAGCCAGCTGAAGGAATAGATAATTTTCTTTTCCACATGAACTGCTTCAAGCTCTGCAACTAACTGTACACGTTCCTTTTCTAGTTGCTCCTGCAATGCTTTCTCCGACTCTTCTAAAGGTCTTATAATATCATATGTGAATTTTTGAATAGCCAATCTCTCTTTTCGTGCTGTTTTACAGGCAACACACAAAACAACATGTACATGTAATTCTGAACCAAGGACAGATACTCAGAGGGGAGAATCCCCATCTGACTCACCCTAGGCAATGATTTCCTTTTGAGTTGGTCATTAACTCTCCTAGAGCTAATGGCTTTTTCCATGTTAACATTCTGAGGGATGGCTTGACTACCTCCTGGGGAGAACTTTTCAATAGGCCTGGGTTACACCAGAAAACCCTTCAATACCCCTGATATGCCCAGGCAACAAGAGGAGAGAAAAATATTGCTGTAATTTGTCAATGAGGGGACAGCCACCCCCTGACTCACCTTCAGCAATAATACCTTTCAACAACCCACCAAGGGTCCATGCTCTTTTCTCCACCATCCCCTGGGGGTTGGTTAGAATTATCGCCAGGAGAAAATCCTAAAGTATCTTTGGACCATACCGATCACTCCACCACATCCAAGGGGTCCTGTACCACACCACCAACAAAATGTTACAAGCCACAGAAGGTGAGGGTAAATCAGGTTCTCGTTAACATATCACTTGGGGTGGATTAGCATGAACAACCCTAAGTGATTGGTGTTTGTAAATACACACATGTAAGTTTATTCTAGAATAATTTGGTTACAAAGGAAAGCAGGAAAGCAGACATGTAGCTGTTTCAGTTATTATTATCTATAATAATACAACCACATGAAAGCATTGCATTATGAAAGAGCAGCAATATCACCCGGGGACATGCACAAGGGAAAAGAAAAAGAGAGAAAGGACACGAGTGTGAAGATCTCACCACTCGCAGGCCCCACAATGAGACTTGGTTGCTGCACGGCCTTGGTCAAAGCTGAGAACATGGACTGGATCCATCGGGTGGTGGGGGAAGTCCCGAAGAAGTGGTGGGGAGAAATTCCCAGGAAATATCCACTCCGGTTCAGGGAGAAATGCCCAGGTACCTTCCCCTGGGCTGGGGCCATTTTGGGAGTCCCTGACACCTTCTAAGACAACACAGCTGCCCCTCACAGCAGTGCAGCTGAGTCCATTATGGCCCATGAACAGAGATGAACACCACAGGCAGTGTTCCAGTACTTCAGGACAGGGCTTGGTGCAATGGAGGGTGACTTAGCATGGCAAGAGGCACCACCCAACTCCACAGGACCCTCTCCTATCTCACTCACAGCCTATCATTCCCCCTCTGTCTTTTCAGATCAGAGGTTTAGCCACCACACCCCCAGAAGCTCACCTCCTCCACCTCAGCAAAACACCCTGGCATCTCCACAAATGGGGGAATGTTTTGAGCCATTACTTTGATAGTTCAGTTTCTCACAGTCACTTCATAAAGACACTTTTTGAAACCAACCACAAAGTCATGCGAACTTACCAGACTTCTTCAGTTACTTATGAAAAATGTAGGCATTCTTCTCCACTGGAGTCAACACAGCAGGGCTGGTAGAGCAAGCCTTGGGAACTTAGGTCCTTAGTGTGTCTGTGAGCAGATGTGGACAAATGGAGTCAGACACCTGGGAAACTTGCAGATCAAGTTATGGGGACTATATCAAATTAATGCGCCTCAACAGTGATGGAAAAACACAATGATTGTTCTATTACCTGCAATGTGGTCAGATTGTTTATGTATGTTCCAGTTGTGATAGGATTTTGGGTGCTATCTGTTTGTTATTTTTTTTAAATGTGTATGGGAAAAAAACCACTTAGTTCATTTATATATTGTTATTGATTAATTGCATTTCCAGCTACATTGGAGATGAAGACACTGTCTTGGTAAACACTGAACAAATAAAAGTGCCTACTTTGGGTAAGCTTTTTATTTAATTTTAGGGTAAATTATTCTTAAATTCTTTTCAAATGTTGAACATTTTACTTACCTATCCACAGATAACCTCTTTAGCCTAAGCTGCTTAACTGGGATACATTGGAAGTTTATAGCATTGTCTACTTCTTACTTTCTCTTGAATAAAGTGGTGTCTAGCATTCTGTTCATATATCTCTAGCATTCCGTTAATTAGATCCATATTACTCTTTTCAATGCTGTAGGCTCATTCTTTATTCTTTTGGCATTTCTCATGTTGAAAATTACCCTACTCCATGAGAAACAGAGATGTTTCAGGAGCGATACAAGACTAAATATGACAAATATAAAAATTCTACCATAAATTTTTTTAATTTAAGAAAAGAAATCACAGTTACCAGGAAATCGCCTGAGGACTGTATAACAATACTAAGCAATAATAGATCAGGCTATCAATATTCAAAGACCTTGAAACTTCCAAGTGTAACTTATATTGCAACTATGTTTAAAATTATTCCACCAAATCAAGTAGTGCATTTGAAATTTCCTTGTCAAAATAAACAAAATATGTAAAATTCTCACAAAAACTGCAGGCTAAAAGGATATGCTTTTCTGCACTACATGCACAGAATTCAGAGGACCTTTAACACAAAAATCACAAAGTGTTTTACATCTGTTCCCCTGATAATTGTTCTTAATTTTTATCTAGAAACTGTCTTTAAATTAGTTGGTCATGTGGGTTTTAATTAAGAAATATTAGTAGAATTCAATTAAAATTTATTTCACTCTCTGATTCTTCTTTATCTCAAAACTTGTATAACACAAGAGAAAATATTTAGCTCAACCCATCATGAAACAAAAACTGGCAGATTTATCACTGCTCTAACCACAAGTGTTGATGATGGCAGATATAGCAGCTTATTTCTGTCTCATCACTGATGTGACTCTCTAAATTTTCTGCCATCGTTTGGTTGTGTTTGTCTTACACACTGTGAAGGCTGAACCATACTTGATCTGAATAGGTGTACCAAGTGGGCAATCAAACAACCGTGGTACCACGGGTGCCCAGTGACATTGGGATTTCTGAACATTTATTTGACACGTCTCTTGAATTTAGATAAAACACTCTGTCAGTGTTCAGAACATGAAAAGTGAGTTGGAGAAAATGGAGTCAGGAAGCTGCCTAGCAGCAACAAAAAGGACAGCAAAACTCTCCCATGCCTTACATTGTGCTACACTCTGTAGAAGTTTGCTAAGGTAACAAGAAAATATTTTCTATGTTATTCTTTCAGCACTTTTTTAGGTAAAGAAGAAATAGGATAAAGTCTGGATAAAGGAAAAACAAATAAATGACAAGTTTTTTATTATTATAGACTTCTTCAAGCACTTTGTTTATATTCATTTTCTTTGTATAGAAAGTCTGGCTAGGTATTTTCAAAAGCAGTGTTAATTCCTTTAAATCCCTGAGATCTTTAGGAACTTTTTGTGTTGTGAGACACTGAGATCTATCTCCTGTATGGGAGGAATTGCAGTGAAGTTATAATAACAAACAGATTTTTGAAAAGCCTCTTTTGTATTATTACAAGTCCATCAGAAAATGAAATAAATAAATTTGAAAAAAAAGGACTGAATGGTGTTGATTTGGTTTTGGCCAGAACAAAACTTCCAGAATAGTTAAGGCAAAAGTAAACATTTAAATAAAAAAAAAATTACGTGGTGTCCCAGCTCAAGGATAAAGACATTCTCAGAACTTTTCCATCTGCAGGGAGAGTTCATTTAGGTTCCCACTGAACTTGTGCAATTGAAATCTTCATAGTGATAGCCAAGTCATATTGGGGTTGGAGGTAAACATCACAAATAAATCTGTGTGTCTCTGTGTCTGTGTGCATTTTCAGGAATAGAAAGCAGGAAAGCAGCTTCAATAAATCTTCAAGAATGACCCAAACAGCTTCTTTGAATAAATAATATTTATGCTTTTATACACTAACTCTTAATAACACAACTCTTTTCAAATAATCAATAAAAATGTGATCTTATTGTGAAGCAGTCATTTCACATGATTGTTGATCAATAAATAGCATTTTTATTTGAGAATTTATTTTTAATGTGAGCATATATACGTTAAATTCAGTCTATTCTGTGTCATATCTAAACTTTTAGCATGTGACATTCTGAATTCTTATTTACTGATTATAACTACAACGTAAGTTAGAAAGCACTTAGGTCTTGTGTTCTGGCCAGGACCCTCCTAACAGAAATTATTTGTCTGCACATACAGGCGAAAATGTGTTTTTTGCACTGTTTCTCACTCTTCTGTTCACTCTTCTGCTCACGCACTGGTTCTGTGCTTTCCAGAGGTGCCACCAGCTTCACTGGTGTGCTCTGCCCTGTCCTGCCATGGGTCTGTCAGAACCAGCTGGCCACAGGGCAGCTTCTGTTTTCCTGCCACTGAGGACACCCTAAAAGTCTATCGCTCTCAAGACTTTGCCAACTACAGCCAAAGCAATGCCTTACTGACACAGGAAGTGATGAAATAACACACTGCAAAGCTGTATTTTTTGGTAATCTCATGTGTCATTGACTGATCAAGGAATTGACTGAACACTAAACAGTCATGTCCATTAACCCCTTCCTTGCAGAACAAGTAAAAGGTGAACTTTAACTCACTAGACGGCACATGACTTCTTTTCTGAGGACTGCTCTTGAGAAAACCACTAGGATGAAAATGCATTAAGGCATAAACTAAACTGTGTTGCAGTTCTGTGGCAGACTATACAGCTGTGATCTGTTGAAGAATACACCAGTCCTCCTTAAACATAAATTTACTATTATAGTGCAGGTTGAGTGAGACATCATTGGTCATGTTTCCCTCATATAAGGGAAACAGAAGAAGCCATTGTAGTCCTTCTTGGTGTAATGCATATAAAACTGCTGAAACTTGTGAGTTTCATATGTCATATGCAAGTTGAATAAAAAACTGAGTTAGATGTTGAAGGACTTCTGCTGGAAAATGTCTACAAATTCAATTATATACACACTGTTTAGTAAAAGTTTGCATGTTTATGGGCAGGAACAGCCAGATGCAAGCAAAGAAGCCAAAGAGCCATCAAGACAACTACTTGGGGGTTTGAAAGAAAACCAACTCATGGAATCTGGGGGACAGAGCACTGGCTGAAAAACATGCTTGTGTCTGTGAATGCTGAAAATGCTTTCTCTTGCATGACCTTTCCTGGAATCTGAAAGGTTTTTTGTACGCCTTGTAAATCAAGAGCATCACATCAAAAAGTTCATGGCTACATTACACATCTGCTCTTATAACAGAATCACTCTGAACAACTATGAATGTTGGCTACCTACTGAATAAAACCAGTAATGGTGGTGTTAGTAGTGAGATCCTTTTTGAAGAGAAAATCAAGGATTTCCTCAAGGGGAACAAATTGTGAACTGAGATTCCTGTTGAGAATGTTAAAGTCCAAGATAGCCGAAGATACTTTTGAGTCAGAGGTTGAAACTTCACAAAAGGAATTATAACAGCATCTGGAAACTTCCCAGGACGGGCTTGGAGAAAAACTTAAGGAGAAAAAAACACCTCAGTTAGTCTGTGACAAATTGTCTGGTTTCATTAGGAAAATCAATAACAAATGGTCCCATCACTCAGTAGTAAGGAGAAATCAAGAGATAATCAGGAATCTGGGGTTTGTGTATTAGAGGGTTTCCTGGAAAATAAGGGAGGCTGAGAAAGGTGTAGCCAACGTTGAACTGGCTAAAAAAAGCTGAGTTGGAGCAAGGACTCAAAGAGCAGATGGTTCACACTGAGAAGAAAATCAAAAGATCACAGACCTCATTGGCAGACAGCCACCCCAAATGGCGCTGATCCAGGCAGAGGACTGCAGTAAGAGTAATCACAGTATTTTTCTAGTACATCTGTAACCCTCAGAGGGGAGAATTTGGATTGTCAGATGCTTCTATTTGCCTTAACTTTCCACACCTCATCACAAACTCTAGGGCTGACCTTTAAGGACATCATGATGGTCCTCCTCCTGGACTGGTTTAAAAGGTGCCTGATGAGAAATCAGTAAGATAAAATAGTATCAGAATTCCTAACAAGTGACCAGATCTAAGTTTTTTGAAGTATTACCCAGAAAACCAGACAGGATTCTTTTTTCTTGATTCCAACTAATCAGGATTTTCAAGAGTCAAGGGATCAATAAAATGTTCCAAGACCAACCCTCAGTCTGATGGGACAGTGAATAGCCTCAACAGCTGGGTAGATTTTAAAGCATCAGGAGTGGGGCAAGTCCCAGCACATCCCACTCCTAGGTGGTTTATTAGCACCAAATTTGATCAGGGCACAAAATGTACCCTAACCCTTCCAAACCTTGGTTACAGGCTAAGGAACAGCTGCAGTGGAAACTGCTGGAATGGAAAAAAAGGCATTAGGACCATTTGTATTCTTCTGAAATATACAATCTCCAATTTAAAAAAAAAAGTTTACAACATTTGCTTATTACAAAGTTGGGACAGACCAAGAAAATGACTGAGGAGAGAGATACAAGGTCATGTAAAGGAACTATAAAATCTGGCCACCTGGCCTGTTCCCCTGGGGCAGCGGAGGCAGTGTAAAAACCCAAGGTATTAGGTTCATGTAATCCTGCTCAGAAGAGCAGTAGCAAGCATACAGCCAGATCCCATTAGTCCTTCAAATATTGCATATCCAGGCACTCCAATTGCTCGGACATCGGGATCACGAGGAGATGGAGGAGCTACAGGTGGACAACAAGAAACAGGCACCATTCTAGCCCTCAAACCACATTTTAACAACTCAGTCCAAGGACAGACTCAAAAATTATCCACAAAAAGATCTGAGAAAGGAGCAAGGAGAAAATAACTTCCACATTCAAGCACAGGAGATGAATACAAGGGGCAAAATTCAATGTTCTATGTTTACAAAGTCATTGAAAGCAAACAGCGCAGTTCTCTTCATGCTTACTCGGGTAAAAGTGGCTGCACAGAAGCAAAATATGCAAGGCTGTAAGAGGAGCATTAAGTCCAGAAGGCACAACATTGACATAACCTCCATTACAGGATTTCCTATCTTTTTACACTGAGTGGTTGAATTAAAGACATAGTAAATCAAAAATAAGCGATGAATTCCTTATTGCCAGCACCCACAGTGAAGCAGGATTTTGTTTTTCAGGATATTTGCTTATGTTTTTCTAGAGTAAAGTTCTTTCTAGGTCACAAAACTTCTTACAAAACAGAGAGTCCAGTTTCATGGACTGGTACAATATTGTTGGTTTTATATTCTTGTTTCCAGTCTGCCTATAGAAGTCTGGTTTGGGGACACTTTGCTGAAAGGGTCATTGTTTAGAAATAGTTTTGACAGCAGACTCATGGTTCGTGGAAATGGTGTAGCAATATTGAACTACAATTGCCTTCACAGAGTATTGTAATGCAATAATTTGAAAATTGTTGCATTTTCAAAGGATTCATAGCATTTTTACATCTAATAAGCTAAGTTGTTCCATTTAAAAGTTAAACATCAAAAATTAACTTATGGATCACCTAAGTCTTCATAAATATTTACCTGTTTCATTCAATAAACTTAAATGCTTCAGCAGCATTTCAACAGGAAAGGACACATGAAGCAAGAATGTCAGAACAATCTTGAATTCTGTCAGATATGCTTACTCCAGTTTACCTTTGCTTATGCAAAGACTGAGGAAAAGAAAACAACCTGTCTGAGAAGAGAAAGAAATCAAAATATATTAATATGTTTTAAAAATAGTATTAACTTAATTAAGTTGTGACTTGTTTTTCTAAATTTTTTAAGTCTTTAAAAGTGCAAAGAGTTTCCTAAAGCACCTAAGCACCCAGGCCCAACCAAAATTTTGATATGGGTGCCACATTAGTCCTAGATATTACTAAGAGAATAAAATAAAGCACTGAAGTAAATATCTTCTTCATTTTTAGTACCTGCAACCAGTACTCACAAGCCTACACACTTGGTCAACATTATGCCAAATAATTATGCAATTCTGTGATTCTCTACAAGATGTAGTCAAAGAGGAAAAGTGACTTACAGGTGTCATGAGCACAGATAAAACATGCACCTAAAGACTTTAGGAACAAGAAATTATATAACTCTAATTTTGTAAGAAAAATAGTACATGTTGAAATACAAATTATCAGTAGTCAGTGGGGGTTCATGGTAACTCTAATTTTGTAAGAATAGTATGTGTTGAAATACATGAATGTAGTTCTGGATCACCATGAACCCCCACTGACTATTGATCAGGACCACAGACTCTTTAGCAAGAGACTTTTTTCTTATCTCATTCTTATTTCTTAAAAGTGATGCTTAATTCCTCATCTCTGACTCATAGCAGAAGTTGCAGGACAGCACAAAATTAAAGTGATGGCCACGTTTCTAGATGGGCTGTGCTCCTGTCAAGTTAGACAGTCTGCAATATGTACATTTCTGCATCTTTGAAATCCAAGATGAAAGGCCAAAGCAAACAATCTTTTGTAACAGATATTTTGTAAACCAATTTCTCCAGTATTTAATAAACAATTTATTAAAATTCCCACCCACTCATTTGCAGAAGTAAGAAGCAGAACAACCACGGTAAATGGCTTCAAATATCCAAAGATGTAAACACCATATATGCAGTAATTAGGTTGAATTATGTACTGACATTTTGACATATTAGATTTTGAAATAGTTCCCCTGGAGAAGTGGTTAGGCTCCTTGAAGGTTGTCAAAACTGGAATGAAATAACCCTACTTACCTTAAAGTAAAGGTAACCTAACATACCCTACTTACCTTAAAGTAGGAAACATCCTGACAAAGGCAAGAAGCTGGACAGTTTGATGTAAAAACCCTTTCTCAAACCTAAATTGTACAATTTTGTGAAAACACATTTTTAGGCATGCTATTTCTATGTTGATATAGTATACTGAATTGAGTGAAAAAAACTGCAGACCACGTGACAACAATATTTTAACCAGCAAACAAGTTGGTCACTAAAAATTTCAGTTACAGAGTTTGTGGGCTTTGAAGAGGAAACCTGCCCGCCTTTTGAAAAAAGTCTCCATTCTACACATTGACTTTTAAAATATGGTCTGCATCTGTATTAATGAGTGACAAGGAATTTGAGAAATCTGGTGCGCATGTGGCTTGGCAGGTGCTTTATATTGAAAGGCACATGAGGTTTTGTCAAACTGCATAGAGCTGCTCTAATCATAATGTCTGAGCATCAGTCATTGTTTACCTTAATTCTATCATAAGCACATCTGGGTAACTCCTTAAAATAATGGTAAGGTAATTAGTAATGAATTGAGTTGGAAATCTGATAAAGTACTTATGACATCCATATTGGTACCAAATTAATTCATCATGGTTTACATTGTTACAAAAACACCAAAGGAATTAATAATAATTTGTGCCAGCATTTGAATGTGTTGCCAACATGAGATCAAGAACAATGAATGCTTTAAAAAAAAGTTATTGCAGAGGTGTCTCAATAGCCCTGCAAAATTTTATGTCTGCATTTTTTTATTGATAAAGCACATAACTCTTTTTCATGTATTACCACCCTCGGGAGAAATGACAGGCAAGTTAATTTTGTGCATCTTTTCCACTGAGTTTTCAGGACAACTCTTTGAGGCTACATTACAAGAATGCAGTGTCTGTGCAGAACCCACAGCAGGAGGTCCTAGTTGGAAGCAGCACACGCAGTGTCCCACCAGAGAAAGCCATGAATGGATGGTTAGGGAAGATCTGATTCTTTCCTGTTTTGACTTAGCACAGCTGTGGTTTAAGTTGGTGAATCAAGAGCTCACAGCAGCAAGAAGTTGTCCCTATATGTCCATGGCGTTGCCACTACCATGTCAATCTAGGGAAAGAAAAATCTGGCACTACAAAATGGGCTGTACGCTTTGAACCAAGTCAGAGATTTTAATCCAGAATAGCCTGGTTTGTTTATGCTAAATGGCTACACATTTCTGGGTTGTCTGCTTAAAAAGTATTAGCTAATATTTTCATCATTCTGCACTAAAAAAAATTGCCTGGCACCACGGTGGAAAATGTCCGACACAGAGAAAGCCTGGTTAAAATCTGTTTATGAAAAGGTGGGAAGATAGAACCCAGTCCCTGGGATGTGTGTGTGTGTGTAACGTGTGTGCAGTGTATAAGCACAGTACTGTCCTGACACTTTCTATTTTCAATTATGTCAGTACTCGGCAGATTTTTAACACATTAGTTCAGAACTCTGTTCCCCAAGGGAATTGCAGGACTCACTACAAAAGAAAAAGCATAGGGTAGAAAACAGCACAGGCATCAGGCTCTATCCATGGGAGGATGGGTGGATCCATAGCCACTCTTCCTGATGTTCGGGTATCTCCTTCCCTAATTTTCCAGCATTTCCATTTTTTTCCATTACCACACTGAAATCTCCCTGATAATTTCCTGGTTACCATCTAAATGCAGCCTGTCTTTGTTCTCCATCCACTGTTTTCATACTTCTCAGAATTTTTCCTCTCTCTTGCATTCCCAGACAGGATTCCAGGCCTTCAGTAAGCTTACAGATTTGTAGCTGTGTTTTTATCTGAATGAGAGGTTTCATGTTCTCTGTGTGTCTACCTGAAACCACTTCACAATCAAACTCCTGGAAAATCCTGTGGTTTTTCTTTTGTGTTCTCCCAGCACTTATCCTTTCTCATTTCTGCCACAAAAAGCCTTACTTGTGCCTTAGTCACTCATTAGACCTACTTCCACAATATTTTACCTTAGCCTCTTTGTTCCCATTTGCTCAGACTCATCTGCTTTTCTGACTATTCAAGAAAACAGCGCTCATCCCTTTGAATTCCTCACTATCCCTTCTGTGCCAGGGCACAGTCAGCCCTTCAAAATTTGCACAATAGAGCTGTGGTTACACCCCTGCACTAATATCCACTGATTCTCCCTCTGTGCTTTCTGCTCTGCCCAGACTCCTCCAACTGCTTTGCTGCACCCTCTAACTCCCTAGAAGCACATTCCGTGATCCAGCCGCCTGCTCGTGTTGATGGAGCAGCTTTGTAAATATGAACTCAGCCTGTTATATCTTAGCTCATCTTGCTTCTGAAGTGCATAGAGTACCTCTAAGTCCAGCGACTCTCCAAAATCTCTTTTGTCTATTTTTCACCAGCTCTTTCTTCCAACACACCTGCAACAACTGTCAGTCTCACAATTGGTTCAAGTCTATATCCCTGACAGGCATATCACAAGCCTCCTCTGTAATGCCTCTGTCTGCACCAGGTTGGGAGCTCTGTGAAGTTAAAAAAATGCCTCATTCTGTGTCTGTGTAACATCACTCTGGTGCTCAGCACTTGAGGAGAATGACTTATTTCTCCCATTTATATATTCTTGATTTAAAGACATGTTTTCTCACTTGGAATGTATTTTATCGTCTGATTTTGAATTTTCATGTAATCATAACAATGTGTTTGTGATAGCACATTACATTCCATGGCAAAGAAATGTGATGTCATAAATGCAGGATTTATATCTGTACTGCAAAAATCAAGCTGAAGAAGCAAATGGATGGAAAAAACCTCATTAAAATACCAACATTTTCTATAATTGCAGTAAAAATATCAATGGAAACCCAGACACACATTGTTTAATAGTTTTCTTTTTATACATGTTTCCTGATTTTTAAAAGCCTGCTTCTCTGAATAAGCCCTTTTTGGGGGGGTGGAAATATATTTTAAAATAGCTCCAAAAAATAAGTGTTTGGATTCTAGGCTATAAAATTCAAAACTATTGCCTCAGACAAATTAAATAGAATAGAAATAAAAAGGGCCACAATGGTGAGAAAATACACATAAAATTTTCTGGGCTACATTTCTCAAAGCTGAGCTGCCTCTGCTGCACTCTATTCATTAGAGTGTAAATGACGTATTAAGGATGTACTTGCGCAGATTATTTACAAGAACTAAGAAGTGATTAATAAGAGGATGGATCTGAAAACATCCTCTGTGTTGTTCTTGCTAACAAGTGGGCTCAGCTTTGTAATCAGACGTTGTCAGGAAAAGCAGCACATCCCAAAATGGTATGAATCATTTCTGACTTCCTGCCCTCCCTCACTGAAAACATAGACAAGGAAAAACGAAAACTTCTGAAGATAATGCAGCAGTTAAAGACATACGTTCAACAAAATCATTGAAATTTAACAACAAAAGGTGTTTCTAAACAGATGGCCCTAAACAACTGACTTATTTCAACCACAGGAATTTCATAATGTTATGATTTATACATGAAATTATTTATAATAGAGATTTTTTGCTGGAGATTTCAGAAGATTTTGCAACTGTAAGTTAAACAGTAGAAAACTGTTTTCTGTAGAGGAGTTGTGTCTCTAAACTTTTAACAATGGTGTTGGACACAACATAACCTATATACACCCAATTTGCCTCTTGCTCCCAACATTCTGTTCCAATCAGACAAATGAGGAAGTTACCCTTTCCTCAGCTTTAAAGTAGATTGGTAGTAGACCACAAAGAAGTTGTTTAACATTTGTGATTGGATGCATTTGGGTTTTGGGGAAAATGACATGTTCGAAGAACAGAGGAGAATGATGGAAGACAGTACCAATATCTGAACTCAGCCAGGTCTCAGAGCTATTTAGCATCACTAAGAAAAAGTTGTCACAGCCCTTGACCTGGTTTAGAAGCCCCTCATTCCTGGTGTTGCAACTTGTATGGACTACAGTATTCCTCCTGGGCCAAGCCACACTTGGAAGGCAGACTCTCTGATGGTGATCACTGTCTGAGACTCCAGAGTCAGTCAAGGCTGCAGTCAGAAGGCTCTTCCCATGGACCAGTTTTAAAACACCTTTTCTTCTCGTGTACCCAAACACTTCCTTTGGCTTCTCCTACCTGTCAATGTGTGGCTTTTCATGTAGAATTCCTTCTATAGTGTGATATTTTCCACTATGGAGAATCATTGTTTCCTACAATCTATGAACAATCAATTTTTTGTGAAGATAATCTTACTATCCAGTGTAGGGATACAGATAATCAAGACAATCCAAATGGACAAGGAAATTATATTTTGGGACAACTCTGAGCACTGTTGGGCCTTGCATGTGCCCAGGAAATGGATGACAAATGGCCAATAGCTGCTCTCTCAAATAAAAGGTGCCCACTTCAGCTATTCATTTCGTAGGTTCACCATGTCTGACCAGAAAGTCAGATACTTGATTTAAAATACAAAAATACTGTTTGCTCTTAGACAAGGAAGTCCTCTTTCTAAAACAGGATACAATATACTCAGGACTCTAGGCATGTTTTTCAATGTGAATCCACATGGATTTACTTACAATTTTGTCACCCACAAAAGCTGTGAGAGCCAATGCAAAGACCTTATAAGACAATGTATAGGTGATTGCACAGCTCCCACCAGCCAGCTCTATAGCACTTGTAATTTTCCATACAAACAGTATTGTGTGTTTCTGTGGAACCACATTCAGAATAAGAAAAAGTTGTGTGGGGTGATTTTTTTTTTTAATGTTGACTTATGATTTGAGATGTTCCAAACAAGGGCATGTAAAAGTTTTGCAAAATTGTGACTAGCAGGTCCTTAACTTTTGATGTTTCCCTCAATACAAATCTTTATTTGCTTTCCCATTCAGATCAGGACCCTCACAAACCTCTACTGGATTAACAGAGAATCCTACACAATCAGCTAAAGGCCAAACCTCAGAAAAGGTTGCCTGTGCTTGTGACAACACAATAAACTATTGCAGAGAGCTGATGACAAGCAGTCCAAATGAGATCCAACTGGTCTGATGACAAAGTAGTCCTCAATGGCTTTCAGAAGATGGTTTTTTGTAACATTCTGATGACACTACAAAGAAATAAACACCACAGTCAGTCAAACTGAGGTATAATATGCCTAACACACTGCTGGCATACAGCTCATTCAGTAATGTAAAAAGTGGCCATGCATCTTTATGCTACAAACATTTCCTACCTACATTTATACAGATATAAAACTGTTAGCAAAATGGAAGCTATTTGAGGCTTGTAAAAGAAAGCAGACCATATTATCTGGATTATTTCCATTTTGGACATATTTTTTTACTTAGTCTAGTATGAATGGTTTATATTAAAACATTTAAATATTGAAAGAAGTTTTGGGTTACAGACTGATAGTAGTTCCATAAAAACAAATTATTTTTCCATTTCTACAAAATTTAATTAAATATGTGAAAACAAATATGTTGTGTAATATTATTCTTCCTTGCCTTCAAAAATAAGGCAGGACCTGGTAATCTACTATGGGTATGTTTCTTTTGTGGCTGTGTGGCTGGTACCCCTTTGTGAACTACTTCTCCATATTTTTTCTCTGCTTCTCCCCTCTCTTTTCTGCTAATTTCAACTTAAAATATTTTCCAGTCTATCAGAATTTGAGAAGGGACACCCGGGTATTTGGTAATTTCTAATAAATTATAGATTCAGAATTTGTGACAGCAAAGCATGTAAATCAACTATTACAGCAAAATTACACTACGAGATACACCTAAACCTCAAGATCTGCCTTAAAGTGTGACAGGCAGATGCACAAACTCAAGTTTTGTCTATGCCCCTTCCATGTAGACCCGGGACTTTGTACCTAAACCATTGACATTAACTGTAATCTCACACTTAGTTTGACCGAAAAGGGAATGCAAGATCCCTGACTTAGAACCAATGCTTGGCATGGTCTCAGATACTTCCTACCCATGCTCAATTAAGATGAATCTGGGTGTCTCAGTACAGCTCGAGACCCAGCAGCCTGAGATAAATTCATGCATGGAAGGAAATTTGCAGCCCCTGATACAGTGCTCCTCCTCAGACCCCAGTTCACACCATTTACTTCAGTATGTTCTGTTATAGAGGCAAAGGATCAGAGCCATTTCTCTCTTCACTGTTCTTTTAGAAACATTGTCTTCAGCCATGCCTCATTCCCAGATCTCCCTTTACCTTGCTCTTTCATGGCTGAGTAAGATGTTTGTAATATCGCATCACTTGCCCTCCCATCATCTGGCTTTTGAACTACGTCTTCATCTCCTCTTCCGTCAGCTGTCTCCAAACAGTCATTGGGATTTTTTCCCTCGTGTTTTATCAATAGCACACCTTAAGAAAAAAAAATCACTCTTTTCTCATTATAAAATGACACCAATAGCAGAATTGCCTCATTCTGTCCTTCTTCATTTCATCCTGTTTGTTTACACACCAGTGGCAAAACACCGGCCAGCATCTCCTACCTCTGCTGTAATTGCTAGGGCTCAGACAGTCCAAGCTCTGTTTTATGCTCAACTCGGGGTTCAGTCTCATTTGAACATTTCACACAGAGCATCAGGATTTTGTGTTGCCTTCCATTCCCCATACAAATAGCTTCTCTCCTTCTCCTTTCTCTCCTGCTTCAGTGTGAATGCTGACATTTCTTCCTAATTGTCTTTTCTGGATTCTCTCTTCAATTTTGCCTGCAGCTTTCCTTCCATGAAGCTCTTTATATGTGAACTCTGTCTGCCTCCCTGTCTTTCTATCAAAGCATTCACAACATGCTTATCATCTCTGAGGTCAGATATCTGCTCTCTGGTTTTACTAATGTTCATTGATTCTTCCAGAATACTCCTTGTATGTCAGGTCATACAAGAGGAGACAAGAAGGTCAACCACATTTGCATCTATTTAAAGGCCTGTGGGCAAATATCTTAGTACTAATGTAACTGTTTACTAGATTGAAATCTTACAACATAGATCTCTGAATTGCCATGAACCCACTTACAGACCAGTTAGCATGGATTTTACTGTCTGATAAGATATTAAATTCTGTTTTGTAATTTTTTTGTTTTTTCTTTTTAGGAAAAGATTATTAGGGTGCTACATAACTTCACTGGACTAAATAAAATGCTTATTTTCCATATTCGTCTGGATGTAAAATACACCCGGGTACTTTTATCATGGAGTGCCCAAAAATGTCTGACAATACACTTCAACTTTGAATTTAAATAAACCAGTAGGTCTAGAAGACAGATACAGGAGTGAAGAGAACTCAGAGAGAGGAAATAAGCAAATGAAGGAAGTTGGTTTTGCAGGACTGATTTTGCTTTAATATAATGCCCTGAAGACAGCTGTAGGACAGCAGTACAATACAGTTAAATGAACAGATGTGTGTACCAACCACATATTCATAAAATAAGCCTTTTTACATACATGTCTGCTAAAGGAATAAGAATAGAAAATAACATCTTTCCCATCCGGGAAAGGGTAGAATTTTCAACTCAAACAGAACGGCTGGTCTTTAGCTCTTCTTCTTTATTAGAAGAGTTGGTAGTAGAAATGGAAAAGTTCAATTTATCATCTGTGGTAAGATTACCAGTCTGCTGTGGTTTCTACAGGCTTAATAAGTGATAATCTATTGTTATTAACTTTAGTTAAGTTATGTGTAAGTGGTGTTTTACTTGTAAAAGTGGTATTTACTTTAAGTGGTATTTACTTTAAAAAGAAAACACAGGGGATTTGATAAAATAAATGCTTATTACATAGACACATTATTATTCTGTCTGATTTGAATAACTAATAAATCTCACTATCATTTTAGAAAAAGTCCAATTTTATGTTTGTCAGCCTTTAACCACACTGAAACTTCACATACAAATGGTATGAATCACGAGACAGAAATGGAAGATGGATGTTACCTTCTGTGTGTTGTGTAAAGATATTATCACCCTCCTCTAAGAAGATTTATGGAACCATCTAATGAGAAACACTGTTTAAAGGACAGACAACACTGTGACAAGAACCAGTCTCTCAGAGTTTCCGCACTTCGGAACTCTTCTTTGGGGAAAGTACTACCCAGCCATTCATACCCATAATAACTTATGACAGAACTCTAGAAACACTGGGGTACCATGGATCTCTTGTGAAGTGGGACCACTAAAGGCACCATGTAGCAACACAACAAGCAGAACATGCTAGTAGCATTAATATTTTCCTAGTAAAACCAACATCAACAACAGGAATTCTTCTATCATCAGCATTTTGCAAATCTTTGAAAAGGAATGAAATCTCCAAGCACATTATAACTGGTAGGTACTTTGTAAGCAGTAAGAATTTTCAAGCCAAATGAAACATAACAATCTCTGAGAAAGACCTATTTGATGCAGTCAGAGAGGCTATAGGTGATATTCATCTTTCCTCATATTAGCAATTCAAATACAGCATATCTCGTTTGAGCTACTAGTCTAGGCTAACTACAAAGGTATATCCAAAGCGCAATTTGTTATATCCTGAAATAATCACTAAAACAACTGCCCTCTTCATCTTTCTCTCCCTCAGGAGGCTAGCCAATTAATGCATACTAAAAGCCTGACTTTTTGAAATAAAAACCAGGTGATATTAATTCCAAACATTGTACAAAGTTTGTCAAGGGTCACTCTAGGAATAATGAAAAGTATAAGAAAGTAGCATGAATGTTAGATTAAAAAAACTAATATTCTTTTTTTGCATGGTGTCTGGCACAAACTAGCCACAGAAGTTCCTGCAAAAAAGGCTGGCCTCCAAAATAATTGTGAATTTTATATTAAAACTATCCATAAATGTACCCTTCCTGTATGTCACACCACTGATAGTTCCAGCGGAATCCCTTACCAAGAGATGTTCCATTCATCCTGCTGGGTTTGACTGACTGCTCACTTTTACCGCTGTGAATAAGACAATGAATGACACCGAAATTACTACAGGCACATCAAGATAAATTAAACAAACAAACAAACCCAAAACATAAGCATCAGGAAAACTAGATCAGAGTAACATTTTTGCCTACGTTACAGGATTTTCTCCATTAGTTTTACCAGCTTTGTTCCTCATTCCCTTTTTTATGTTTTGATCTCCTTTTTTTAGAGTTACTAGCCTGGCAATGGTGTGTATTACATACACAGCATTCTGTGGATGTAATACACGGAACGTGTGTCTGCACATGTGTTTATGCATTTGTGTATTTCTCTCTCACTGACTCCTGCCATCATTCAAAGCTTTTGAAGCCATTATCCCACTTAATTAAGCCACATGGCAGAGCGGAGTTACTTTCAGAGATGTAAAGTGTTTATGAGCTTCATGAAAACAGATAGCCAGAATGAGAAAATAGCTCCTATCAGTGTCCCTGGAAAGATTGTGGCATGAGTCACTAACTTATTAGCCACTTGGGAATCTAACCACAAAACACTGCTCAGTAAGAAAGTGTATTTCAGTAGCTTCACTGTTCATTGCCCTACTAGGAATAAAGTCTACTACTCGCTGTTAAATTTCTCTTGAACTGCTGTGGAAATGCCTAAGTGACTGCAGATGCACACCCGCATTTAGAATAAACACACTGCAGAATAACCTACTATCTTCTGAGAAATCAGCCAGGTGGAGGGTCAGATGGGCCACTCAAAGAGGTCTTCTGGAGCCGGCACCCACACCAGCAGACTGAAAGCTCACAGTGCAGTCTGCATAAATATCTTTTCCAGCACAGACCAGACTGTCATGTAGGCAAGGACCAAATCTTCATTTTCCGTGTAAAATAAATCTGTTGCCTTATATATAGAAAGGTTAGATAATAGCAACGTTAATGTCATGGCCTGTTTTGAAATTAATTCAGATCACCAGATGCACACAGTACAACCTTAATAGATTTCAAACTAGTTCTCTGCAACCCAATCACCTTGCCAGTTCAAGACTTCTTTTCCTTTAAAAGCACAGGAACAAACCTCAAATGAGGGAGTAAAAGACTAACTTATACTGCCATACTCCAATGCTATGGAAGAGATTCAAAACATTCCCACCTTGGTCTATCCCTCTGCTTTTGTGCTTTATTCTTCCCAGCTCAAGGAAAATAAGTGGCACATGAATATGAACAGCAGGAAGAAGCAGAGGTGTTAGAAGATATCTGGCTATTCTCCACCCCAGTCTCTTTGTCATGAGACTGTTTCTGCCTGTGGCTTTTCTATGTGAAAGGATAAAAATTCATAAAACAAAAAGGAGGAAAAAAATAAAAGGAAGAAGAAAAAAAGAGAAAAATAGAAGAAAAATAAAATAAGGGGTGGAAAAAAATAGCACCATCTTGGTTTAACTAATATTTCCTTTCCTGCTTGTTTTATATTACAGAACCAAGTGTGCTAGCACTAAAACACCACATCGTCCTTTCAGTATGAGTTAGAACAGCTGTAGCCACAGCATAAGTGCCCTTGAACATGCTGAAATTTTCCAATGTATCACAATTACAGAAACACCTGTGCCAAACAGCTTTCTTCTGATCCTCTATAAAAGTTCACAAAGCCCTCAAACTTTCTCATTTCATACAGGTCTGTACTGCCTTGCAGCCAGCTCCATGCATCTCAATATGGGACACTACAGCATTGTTTCTTTTCATTGTGCCTCAAAACATAAAACAAAGGGTATGTGCAGGTGCAGAAGTCGACCTGGAACTCTGTTACTTGAAAATAAGGCACAAGACACACCACAACAATATCCATTTTTTCAATAAATCATTTCCACAAACAAAATTCTTCTCAAAGAACTAAAAGCACCAATATTGTGACAAGTGCTATCTGTGCTATACTGTATTCTTGATCTCTGCAGATCAACTATCCCACAAGTACGTGTGAACTATTGATTTGTTATGCGCCATTTGGGGGTTGGTGAGGGGAGGTTTGAATCACATCTGTACATAGTGACAAAAGCTTCAGGTCTGAATGCATTTGGCTTTGTTGTTGTTTTACAAAAACAATGCTATGGTTGCATTAGCTTTAGGAACTGCTGGATTGAGTCTATTAAATTATTTACATTTATACTACCCAAAATGTCTGTTTAAAAGGGGCCAGAAGAAAGTCACCCTTAGCAATCACCACAGAAAGTGTGGCTGATGATCCCCCAGGCAAAGATCCAGGGAAGGGAAAGGAAAGCAGGAGTCAGTTACCAAGCCCAAGTGCTTGGTTCATGCAGAATGGCAGTCTGCAGATAAGCCTGTCTTTTGAAAGATGAGGAGTATGTAGTAATTACACAACCTCCCAAGTCTTGGCTCTTTATAGCCATTCCTAGCTATCGGAAACTTCTCCATGTCCAAAAAACGCAGGGGGAAAAGTTTTAATAATAATTTAATAACAAATACTGCATACAATAATAACAATATCGACTAGAATAATAAAATATTCATTAAAAGGCACAATTTTTGCAGTCTTAGAGAGGGAAAGCCTTCCACTATCCCCATTAACATAGTCCATTGTGGAAAACATCAGGTTTTTCGGAGAGTATGAGCAGATAATAAATAAAATTACTACACTAATTCAGGAAGCAATACACAATGGCAAGCATAATTTGAACCACTTCTGCATTGCTCATACACTCAAGAAAAACAGCTAGATGTCATTGTGTACAGCTCAGGGGAAACATCTGCTCCAACTGCCTTGGTCAGCAAGTAATAAGGAATATTACTGAAAATATCTGAATGCTTTCATGCAAATAAGTGCTATGTCTTCGTGTTGCATATTATGTTTTGTTCTGATTACTCCACCTAATGAAGCATTTAACAGAAATAGAAAGTGACTGGAGACAACTGATAAGAATGTTACAGCCATGAGAAGGATTTTATACCCTTAAAATGTTAGGATTATTTAGCCTGGAAACAAATAAAACCAGCAGTCACAGTGCAAGCATACACCATAAAATGAAATGGTGTTAAGGGTGTAAATTGAATACTCCTATTTGCTTGCATTTTCTGTCACTTTTCTTACCCTTCAACTGTCTGGTCTATTTAGATGTTGCGATATGAGAATTAGGAGATATCTATTACTCTAAATTTGAACCATGGCTGCCATAATGAGGCTCACAGATGGTCACTAGGCAATTTCATAACAAACAAAAATAATCTTATTTACCCTATGTCCTCATAAAACAACAAGGAGACCATTAAATTTAAAGGCAACCCATTTTAAAAGTAAATACCCCTATAACATAGCCCTAAGTGTGGCTCTCCCAGCTCTGCTGCAGCCCAAATATGGGCTGGCAAGGAGGACAACACTCTCGCCTTCGAAAGGACTCTGTCCCTTGCCACTGGAGCACTTGGGACACTGCAGACCCTGACTGCTGGTGCAGAAAGTGGGGCTGAAGATGCCCCTGTTTCCCCCTCCATCAGCACCACCCTGCCTTGGCACACAGACACCCTGGGCAGCTCACAGTGACAAACAAGCACCACCGAAGCACAGAGCTCCAAGTGTTTCCAACTAATACTCCAAACATTTTGTGCCATACATCATAGCTTTCTCCACACTCCTTTCTGGAGGATTCAGTGCTGGAAATGATCAGAGATAAGAATCTAAATGGCAGTGGTCCCAGATTGGATGTTTCTAATTCACATTTCCATCAAAATAAGAGTTATTTTTAGGAACGATGAAAAGACCTGCTTATTTAAGTGTTAAACTCATTACTACAAGGTAAAAAATGAGGCAAAGAATTTAGGAGGATTCAAAAGGCTCAGACTCTGTGACAAATCAAAATCACCACAGTTACACGTGGCAGACAGAGCCCTGTCTGTAAGAGTGAGAGCACCAGTGCACAATTCAGAGACAAGGTTGATCACTGAATCACTGCCTCAGTGGACAATTTCTCTGTGGTCACATTATTCCTTGTTTGTCTGCTCTGGGACTTCTCGATCCTTTTTAGAAGCCTCTGGTAGAGTTCATCTCTGTCAGAGTTATTCTACTGCAGGCACCAAATCAGTCAGAATCATAATTTCTGTGTCCCAGTCAATACCGAAATTTTTTTCCCTTATTTTAACCTTTATCTTCATATGTATGAAAGACAGAGAGAGGAACCAAAAAAAAAGAAAAAAGGGGGGGGGGGGAATGCTACCTTTTATGCTTTTACGTATTGAAACAGGACTATTAGAAGCAGAACATCTGAGATAGGAATCTTAATGGTGGCAAAGATCAAATATAATCTTCCAGCTATAGTATTTATGGTTCCAGTTTTAGTTCCAGTGGACAGAAAATTTATTCCAGCATCACAAGTTTACTTCCATTAGCTGTCTATTGCAAGCACTGGCACATAATTTTAGTGTGGATATTGTGGACACAGTCTGTGAATACCTGTTGGCACAAGTTTCCCTGCAGCCACGGAAACACCTGCCTCCAAGTTCATTTATAATCGGCACCTATGGCCATGGGCCACTTCCAAGTTTATTGGAAAAGGTCTTGTCAAACTGTATAGGAAAGACTCTGTTCTTTCTCTTCCTGTTCCACATGACATAAGTTTGGCATTAACAAGTCACATTTTTATGTCCAGCTTTATAGATTGTTAATAATATATAAAGACATTTGATATGTAAGATCATGGGTCAAATATTTCTCACTCTACTCACATGAATAGTCCCACAAACTTTATTTATAAAACTAGTCTGAGGAAGACAGTCATGTTTTACCCATCCTGTAAAATTACTCTGCAGTGTTTTGAAGTGGCTCTCACCATTACTTAAGGGT
Source organism: Acanthornis magna (assembly GCA_036785705.1). NCBI lineage: Eukaryota > Metazoa > Chordata > Aves > Passeriformes > Acanthizidae > Acanthornis > Acanthornis magna. Next base: position 10,708,750 of record JAWUZG010000036.1, read on the forward strand.
ATTCTCATTAACTTTGAAGCACAATGCATGTTGCTCTCTTGAGCTCTTCAGATAAAATCCTGTAAGATTTCAGATAGCAGAGCTGTTCAAACATAAAAAGAAATCTGATAATGCAGTCAGATGCCCTGGTTCTTCTCAAATATGATTCAGTACAGGAAAATATCACATCCCTTCCACTATTTCTGGGTTTAATATATTCCATGTCACTCTACATAGAAAGGATTATGAAAATCCATTCAACCACTATTTCCTTGACAATTTTTTTCCTTTAATTTATTAATGACTGTGGAGAACAGGTCTGTAAATGAGTCACTGCTTTTTTTGCTCCAGTGTAGTCAACTGGCATACTGCATCTTGGCCCTGTACTAGACCTAGGTGGTTTGGTTTTGGATAATTATCATGTAAGTAATCAGGAAGTGGAGTCTCCTAGGATGTTTATAAATATCATGAAGAGTTATTATTAAAAGTATCAGATAGATGACACAGGATGGTGTGGAAAGCACAGAGAAGTTCAGGTTGTAGTAGTTTTTCTCCACTAACTTGTATGGGAAAGAAAAGTACTCCATAAAATACAGAGCAACATAAACAACTCATTTCAATTCAAATCTGGATCCAAACTGGAAGCTTAGTATTTAGCACTCAGCCCACATAGAACCAGCAGCAAAAAGTTTCCACAGCATTTGCAGTTTTATTGGAAATCAGCAGATGGTGCTTCCACAAGGCCCTTTACAAGTTCTGCTTAATGAAATATATAGGTGGCTAGGTAATGTTGAAATGTTAATTATAACTGTCACGCCTGGCTGTGCATTGCATCTGTAAAGTCTGTTCATTGACCAGGTTTCTTGCATTTTTTAATTGCTCAGTTACCTGTAAAATGGGTGACTTATGCCAGAAGTTGCACAGTTACATCGCTACAGATGACAGCCTAGGTAACTCCAAGCCCGTCATTCTACTTCCCTGAACGATCAGAAGAAAGTGCACAGCTACTTTGCAAGGATTCCTTGAAATCTAAAAATACTGACATAAGTTAGAAGCAAAACCCTGAACAACCGTGGAATAAGCAGCTCACTGGGAGAGGGAAAAGCGCAGTGGGCATTAGCAGCTTGGGACAGAAAACAACAAGTGTTTTTAGAAAAACCTAGCACTGATATGCTCAGGAGTAAAAGTATCAACAGCAGATGGGCATCTGCTCTTACAGCCACAGTCTGTCTTGACTTCAGGGCCAAAATGAAAAGCTGTCCATGCCCCCATTTACTTGGTTTGGACCCTCACCCACAAAGACACTCATAGTTCTCCAGTTCTGTTCTGCCCCACTGTTGGCAAGCAGCTGAGGAAAACAGTCACAAGGCAGAAGTTGTTTGTGCAGTCTTTCAGCATGTGCCGCCAGAACGGGATGGCACTGGGATGTTCCTCCACGTTCCCCCTCTCCCCAGAGGCAGGCTCCCTTTCCACCACCAGCGCAGCACACATCCTCCCTCCCTCATCTGGGTTATCAGACAGACAATCCCAGTGTCAGGGATTGTGTTTTCCCTGCAGCTACCTGGTGCACATTCTGTATTAGACAGCAGTGCTTCGAAATAGTGCAGGGCCAAATATTTCATTCATAATTACGCCCTGATTACGACATGAAGGTATATTATCATTACCGTAAATTTCCAGTGACCTAGAAAAAAACAAATTAAATTAGTTTCTCAGAATGACACAAGAAAGACCAGTAGGGATTTTCCAACTGTTATGTTCTATTTTAACCCCAAATCCATCTGTCTTCTTTGCAAATTGACATTATGTATACAATGTTAGTCCATTTATATCCAACACCTTATTGCTTAGCAGAGGATTCCTGAAGGTTTTCTTGCAAAATACTTAACTGCCTGAGGCCCGGGAGAAATAAAACCCCTTTCTTTGTTTCCCAACTACTTCTAATGGGATGAGTAAACCCTTTAACTCTGGTAGTAGCTAACATACCAAGTCAGAGCTAATTATTTCCTGAAAAACAACTGATCTGTGTACATCAAATTCCAGCTTTCCTTAGAGCAGATACCTGGGGAAAGAAAGGCACTCCAAGAACAACACAAGGTGTCATCATAGTGTGAAAATGTGATTCAGTATAATTCATGGAGAAGGGAATCAAAAAAAGTACCTACTGACAACCTGAATGATCATGAAAATGCCCCACCACCCATCTCCCTAAAAATATCTTCTAGAATTCCCAGTTTTCCTTTTCCTTGGGAACTCTGCAGGTGACTTTTATTTACTTATTTACAAGGAATTCAGTTGAATGAAAGTTTGCTATTTTCTGCTGTCTCCACAAAAGGAAAAATGCCACCAAATCTCAGAAACCAGCAGCAAAGCAGCTGAGGCTTCCTGAGGGAGTCGAGACCAACCAGCTGTTGTGTGGCACGAGTTAGCTGGGCTGAGGCAGGACACAGGAGGGGACAGCATACATGGTAGACCTCTGTCCCTGGCATCCTGGGATTCACATGGACTTGATTAGAACACTTACCCCAAGAGACACAGCTGCTGCATGTGAAGCATCTTTCTGAAATCCTTTCAGGGTGTCAGAGCTCGAATGCTGTCAGAGTGGTCTCAGGGGACAGCATCCCCGGTGGCACACCACTCAGGGAACGCTAGAGACATTTCCACAAGTGGCTGAAATCCCAACCAGTTCCACTAGAGGGTTATGCCGAAAGGACAAGCCTAAGCAGCAGCAGAAACAGGCAGTGTGCTCTGCCTCACAGCAGTGCTAATTGTCCTTGTCCAAATACAGGGGTACAGCCCTTCATTTACACCATTATTTTCTCTTGCAGGAGCAATTTAAGCATAAAACCCCTAAATGTTATCCTTTTCTCTGTCTGTGTCTCTGAGACTTCAAATCTCCCCCTACAAACATTTCTCAGCCTGAATTTGCTGCCTATGGAACACGAAAACTTGTCTGACACCAAGATATTAAAAGGAAGTGCTAAATGATGTCTCTTCCCCTCTGAAAAATGAAAGATCCATGTAAGATAAAATATATTTACATCATGAAAAAGGAATTATTGTAGAAAAGTGTGACCTAAATATCAGGCCACGTATAATAACCATGTAACTGATAAAGTGGTGGGTCCTGGTCAAGTAACATGCATCACCTCTACGTGTACATCTTGTCTGAACAGGAACACTCAAAAGGGAGAGATCAGGTTTGAAGATAACCTTGTTTCTGCATCTAAAAAAACATTGCTGCAATTGCATCACAAACATTCTACTACTTTAAACAAAACATTAAAACCATAAAGACAAAAAAGTAATTGCAAATAAATCCCTATTATTTAGTTTCTCTCCCCACATCCTGCCATAATTTATCTGTTACCATTCATCTATGTGTCAAGTTGTTACTTTTTTTTTTAATTTGGGATTGAAACTTGTCCAGAATTTAATCTCCTTTTTTTCTGTGATAATAATATGATTTTAATTCTGAGATGCTCCAAGTACATTTTGGAATTTTTTTTTTTTAATAATAAGTTCAATGGAATCAACACTCTCATACTGTACTCTTACCACAATATCCTAGAATAAGACAAGAATTGCCTTCTAATGTCCTGCTGCAGGATAAAAACAAAGTTTTTAGGAGGCTTAAAGAAGATCTTAAAAATTATGTATATCTTTAAACAAGATGGGATAAAAATAGTATATTTATTTCATTTTTAAGTGGTTCCAGACACTGAAAGTTACACTGTTGGTATGCTGTTATTTTCCTCAAAAGAGTCAGTTACTTCACTTGCACTATTGAATTTTGGGATATTGCGGTCTGAGCCAAATAGCATACAGAGTCTGATGCTTAAATTACTCTCTCACTGTCTAGATTTGTTATGTCTTCATCTTTGAGATACTTCAGAATGAATTCTTTTAAGGATTTGTGTTTTACTAGTTGTGGGTTACTAAAGCATGCTTCAAAATTTTGTGGGTAAAGCACTAACTGGGCTGTAGACTTTATTTCCGCCTAATGGATGTGAAATCAGTTTTGACTTAGGTCTTCTCAGGAATGTTTTTCTTTATTCTCTTTCCCTTTTATTTTATCAATAGGCAAACTACACATGCATCAAAGGCCTCTAAGAAGAACCAAGTTATTGGAATTCATTCTTAGTCCTCAAGAGGTCTCTCTTATTTTGTGAATACTTCATAGCTATAAGTCATGTTGGAGTAGTGAACGTTGTTTTAAAATAATAAGTTTTCAGATTTTCAATTGTTCCTCAAAACCTCCCTTACTATCTGTTTGCTGCTAAGAACCTTTTTAATTTTTTTTCTCTGCCAAAATACCATGAATACCAAAGGAAATCTAATAGCACAAATTTGGTTTGATTCTTTGCTCTATAGTCCTCTCTAGAGGTTCTAATTATTCCATTATTTACCCCTCTGTCTTACATAAGCCTCTTTCTCTGACAATCACAGTTTCACAAAGTAGGCTACTTTTGGTTTTGTACTTTCACATCTCCTGGGGACAGCACAGCCCCATACCTTGCAGGCCTAAATTTCCTGGTTGGAAAATCTAGTGTTTCTGTAAAGGACATAGACATTCTCAAAATGCTAGATACTGGAATCCAGACCATATCAGACACCCCGCTTTCATTTAAAAAAAAGATTATTTGAAAAGTGTCATTGTTCTGCAGAAAGATTTGAAAATGTGCTTGCCATCTAAGAAACCAGAAAGTAGGAAAGAAAGATAACTGAATTAAAAACTACTTATTCAAGTTGATTTGAGTCCAGGCTGGTGGGACATGTACATTCAGGATACTTGACCTTGGCAAGTGCTGGAAATACTGCACCCCACTGAGGTGAGGCACTCTGTAAAACAAAGACTCGTGAGAACCTCTGGTCAGGCATCCTCTAGTTAACCATTACTGTCGTCATCACAGAGGACCAGGGACCGGCTAAGCCTCACAGATTTGCTGTGATTTTCTACCTTACATAGAGAATAGCACTGTTTTAATGTTCAGGCTAGAAGGCATTTGGGTGCTCTGACAGATAAATTTTCTGGCTTTTCCCATTTGCAGACATGGCCTTCTTTATATACCAAGCTGGAAATGATACTATGCTGCCTTTTCACCATCACCACCACAGACTTTCTTTTGGATACTGTGAAGGACGCCCAGAAAGTTCCATGAGCTCTGCAGGATATGGTCAGTGAGTGAAGCACTGGAAACAGACTGAGTTTAGTCTGGGAAATTCGGACTTCTAAGATTGTGCAATCAGGGTGGAACTAAGACACTAGGAACATGGAATACTTGGACTCTGGGCCAAACTACTGTCACCTTCTACTGCCTGTTAGGAAAGAAAGTAGAATAAACTTCATGAGTAAACCTCATAAATCTTTCATTTTCAAAAAAAGAGAAAAATCAATCAATGGTAAATGTAAGAGGTATAAATAAAAAGTAGCCACCTAATATAGACCAAATCATCAATGTCCACATCTTATGAAGCATTAATGAAACAACTTTTCTTTTAATAATCAGCTTTTCTCTATAATTTCACATTTTGAAACATGGGGCAAATCCAAGTACCTTTGCATGCATAATGAGATAACATAACACAGAATCAAGAAAGAAGGGCCAGTGGAGACAGTTTTAGCTGAGACTTGGGGCTTATCCCTGCTGTCCCACAGGCTACCCATACGCCTTTGGGCATGTTGTTTTGTGCCTAAGCAAAGACACTTAATGTCATTTGTTAAGTCCAAGTGAACCCAGATTATCTGTACAAGGCTACCAGATGTGTTACCACACACTTCTGGAGCAGCAGCTGGAGTTACATAGGATAGATACATCATCCAGAAAAATGGCTAAAGCCTTTTTCCTGCCTGTGCCTCTCAAACCCTCTCATCTGAGATGCGGATGCTCTCCACGCTTACTCTTCCTGCTCCCACGATAGTCCTGTACAATGCCAAAACTTGTTAAGGACAAGCAAGCTCTCAGAGTCTGAGGCCACACAGACGTCCCTCCCACTCTGGTGGCAGAGGGGAACCAGAGCTGATCAGGTTGATCATGAGAAGAGGCAAGGGTCAGGGCAGACGTAAGAAAGCAGAAGCTCAAACCCAATCATTTGGCACTGCCCTGCAAACCTGTGACTAAACTTGCTACCTGGTGTAGAGAAAATGCACCTCTTTTCCCACACATCCGGGGAGAAAGGGTACTGTACTCTAAGGACTGGCAGTCTGGATATGCATCTTTCTATCCATGACTTGTGACTCCTCAAGTCACCTCGTGGTCAAGTGTAGAAGAAAGTATATGCAAACTAACCACATTAGTGGACAGAACAGGATCTACAGGGATCACTGGACCCCCTTCCTCAGGGACTTTAGGAGAACGCCGATTTTAGTGCTACTGAAAGGAGACAACTCCCACAGTATGTATTGTGAAGCCAGCAAACTCTAAGTAATCCATGCAGGGCTCCCACTGCAAAGAAATTTACATAATAAGTTCCAAAAGAAAGAATAAATTATCCTGGGCCCTTCATCCTTCCCATACTGCTAGCTAATATTTGTGTTTATTCCGTAAAAGTCTGACTTCAAAAGAAGACTTTAGATGGCCTGCAGATATCACTATCTAGCACTGCAGCAGGACAAGTCTACAGAGGTACATGCAGTGCCCTGTACTTAATATAGCCCAACAGTTTCAATTTATACTAAAATATAATTTTGGAAATTCACTGTTGATTTTGTGATAGCAAAACTGTGTTATTTAACGGACTGAAAATTTTGATGACCTGTAAAGAGATGTGGTACATGTGTGATGAAGCTCCAGATCCTGAAACATTCTCCTTTTCTGCTCATAAAATAAAGCAGCTCACCATAACTGGGAAAAGTGCTTTTCTTTGCTTCCATGATAGCAATGACCTTAACTTCCCCAAAATTGACCTTAACTTCCCCAAAATTCTTTGCCACGGTTAGTCACATTTAGATCATCATTTTTGCTGATATCCAGTTCATTTCTCTTCTCACCACCATGTGTAAGGCAGTACTGGAAGGTGATATTTGGACCATTTGCAGTTTACCAACACTTAGCATGTAGGACAATTTTGATAATGTCCCAGTTAGCTGGCACTGACTAAACAGCAGTCTAAAATCCATTTGGTTCCATTAATATCTGAAAGTAAACCATTTAAACTGATCCTCTTCCTTGATGGGCAATAAAGTAAATATAAACCTCACAATAAGAAGTTAATGATCTGTCCCTAACAAGGCTGTAACTTTGACGCACTCAAGCACCTACTCTTAGACTAGAAACAAGACCCATTACATCACCAGATACACTCATCGAGCTGGAAATTGTCCATTTGTTACCCTTTCTGCCTTGCTATATTCAGCTTGTCACAGTTGGCTATCACACTTAACAGTGATTTTTTTTTTCCATTAAGCTCCAATCCAGGACCTACAGTCAAACACAACCTTTTTTGGATTAGAGAGTTATGTGACTCCACACTTCCAAATAATCAGATATGCCCTTCACATCAACCCTAATAGAATCAAACTAACAAGAAGAAACACAAAGTAATAGCAAAAATTGACTTAATTTTCACTGTAGTTATTTACAAACTGTCTGTCCTCACTTTATCTTTGGTTTAGTCTCCAGTCCTGGTTCAGCTGCAACTGATTGCCAACTGACATGTCTCTTGAAATTTGCCATACAAAATGTCCCAGACCTTAAAAGCACAATACCCACACATAACGCTGCCATTCCTAAAGCGCTATGCTCCGCATCTATAATTACAACTTAAAAATTTGAAGTTTTGTCATCAAGAATGACATAACTTCACTTGGCAGAGTTGTGGAAGGAGAAAAGGCAATTTGCCTGTCAGGAAGATGGGCAAGAGCCATTCTGCATTTAACACACAACTTAAGACAGCCAAAGGTTGAAATGGCCTTCCAGGGACTCTTCTGCCTGACAGCTATTCTCCCTCCCTCCCACTATGCCACTTCTTACACCTTTATGTGGAAATGGGTTTTCTAGATCTGGTGGTGCTGTCTTTCTGGCATTTTATTACAATAGTAGCATCCTAAGAACTGCTTAGAGCAGGTTTCCCACAATAATTACATTTTCTTTCCCTTTAAAAATATTTTTTTAAGTTTTCAGAAATTCATTTAGAATCTGTGTCAGAATTCCTGTTGCTGTTGAAAATACTGCAGTCCCAACACAGTGAGAGACTTTTTCTGCCCTAGAAATTCCATAGTCTGTTGCACATTTCTCGTTGGTTTACATTGTCTAGAACTATACAGAGGAGTATCTCATCAACAAACTAATAAAGCAATAACGGATCAGTAGGCTCCTTTATAATTTTTTATTTCACTTCCTCAGATAGTTAATGTTTTTAAGAGTTTCCTTACAGTTTTTTCCAAAACCACTTTCTACCGGAATTTTGCACTTTTGTCCAAGTTTTCAATAACCCGGAAAGTTTTGCAACTTGTTTAACAACCTGTTTTCATTCCACTCACACATTAAACCTCGTCTTGCCACACCACATCCCTTCTGCAATGGGTACTGGATAATAAGACTTGCTGCAGTTCCTCAGTGCTGGTCCATGGTACTGCCAAGAAAATATCTTTGGAGTGTCTAAGACAGCTTGTCCTGTTTGGACTTCCAATAAGAGGTAAGTAATCATCAAACTGTAGAGGGATTCACTTCCTGAATCACCAAAAAAAATGGTAAGGAAGGGGTCAGTTTGGGTCATATCACGTATATGTCAATTTTATCCAACCTAAAATATGAATGACACCCGTCTGTATGACCTTTCTGCAGTATGAGCCAGAAAGAACAGTTTTGCCAGTGTCATTACGATCCCCACTACCTCTTTATCCAACCCATTGCCCATCACCTGGAAACACACATAACCTCTTAGGTCAACTTAACAAAAAAGAAAAAACAACTGTTAAACAAACCTGTATTCATCTGATAAGCACAACACTCCCCAATGGCATGCAATGCAAGTTCTATAGTCTCACTGATGGGTAGGAATAATTTCAGTGTAATAGCATACATATCCAATACCCAATATTAGAATTCAGTTCACATATTTTAAAGCTTAGCTTTATCAGCAATTAGTTTGCTGGTTTTTCACAAGAAGTCTTGGTTAAATCAAGAAATTAACTTTTGCAATACAACTTTTTGTGCTACTTTTTGCTGAGAAACAGCACATGAAATTTCTACGGGAAGGGTTGTTGAAGGACCACGTTGTCTATACTTTTAAAAAAAAATGGAGGGAAAGCTTTGCAAATGGAATAATGCAATGGTACTCAGAAAAGTCCTTAAAATCTAAATATCTGAGATGCAAAGGGGAGCCTACGCAAAATTGCAGTTTTCCAGAAACAGGTCCTTCTTTTTGTGATAATCAGTGCAATTAGATGGGAACAAAGCAAGGTAACAAGTCTTCTCTCCTACCAGAAGAGGACGTTCTATCTTTATTTGAGTACTTCTCTGTGGGAGAGGCCAGTTGTGTGAGAAACTGAATGGGATGATGCATACATACATCCAGGACCACAGGAGGGTGTCCGAGCCTTTTTCTGCTCCCTTGAATGTTAGATTGATGATTGCCAGGATAGGCCTTCCCATTTTCACTTGATCAAAATCCAGATCCCTTCCAAATAACGAGTTTTGGCCTGAAGTCCTATCTACAACCGTGAAAACTTTATTGCAGACATGCTCCTTATCAAAGAGGGGGTTCCAAGCTGGTCCATTCCTCATACAGGCAATCATTCTTCTGTTAAGAGGCAACCCATTGAGGGAAAAAGCATAAAAGGTAATAAATTATAGTACTACAGTGAATACTGACTTATCACAAAATAAATATTCCACGTATGTATACGTATGTGTGTGTCTATGTATTTGTGTGTGTGTGTATGTTAATAGCACACACTAGTAACTTGCAGATTATTTTTCCTTCTTCTCAATATTTTGCTGCTATTTTGCTCAGAAGCCAGCCACTTAATATTTTGGCTTATGAAGTTTGCTGCAGCTATAGCTATATTAGAAGTAGGACAGAAATACATAAATCAAGAGCCAAATCAGAACTTTCTGAAAGTCTGAAATGTTAGAATATAAGGGGTTTTTTTAAAGGCTCTATTATTCCAAGATCAGGGCCAGCTGCGAAGATTGGATTCACATCCAAAAGCCTATATTAAAATGCATACACTTCTTGGTAGAAAGAAGTTTTGGAACCTGTCAGACTGAAAACAACACTCTTTTCTTGTGCTGCCTGAAAATTCAGTTACAGATTGACCCTATGGGTTTTTCTGGTAATTTAAATATGATTGTTGGCAAAGCAGAAAGTGGTGGGGGATTCATAAATAGTGGCACACACAGTGAGAAAGAAGAAAGCATTTCTGATTACATAATATATCCCTGACATGTTATTACTAACCCAATATTTTAAAAAACTAAAAAAAAAAAAAAAAAAAAAGAAAGAAAAGAGAAAACAATGAAAGAAACAGCAGCTGTTTCTATGTGATGTCAGAGAACAGGTGTGATACAAATCTCCATACCAGCGCAATCATATTGATCTCCTGATGATGCACGCATGAAGCACATGTGCAAACCTTATCGACCCATTCAGCATTTCATTTCCAGGAACACGGCCTGAAAACGCCTCTCTATAACTGAAAACATTATCAGGATAAACAGCGCATTGGCCAATTACTAAAAAACATACACAAATGGAACATGGGAAGGTGAGCCTGACCCCGCAGCACACCCGGCAGTCGTGCAGTGCCAGACCGGACCAGACCGGACCATGCAGTGCCGGGCTGTGCAGTGCCGGGCTGGGCTGTGCAGTGCCGGGCTGTGCAGTGCCGGGCTGTGCAGTGCCGGGCTGGGCTGTGCCGGGCTGGGCTGGGCAGTGCCGGGCTGTGCAGTGCCGGGCTGGGCTGTGCAGTGCCGGGCTGGGCTGTGCCGGGCTGGGCAGTGCAGTGCCGGGCTTGGCTGGGCTGGGCAGTGCCGGGCTGGGCAGTGCCGGGCTGGGCTGTGCAGTGCCGGGCTGTGCAGTGCCGGGCTGGGCTGTGCCGGGCTGGGCTGTGCCGGGCTGGGCTGGGCAGTGCCGGGCTGTGCAGTGCCGGGCTGGGCTGTGCAGTGCCGGGCTGGGCTGTGCCGGGCTGGGCAGTGCAGTGCCGGGCTTGGCTGGGCTGGGCAGTGCCGGGCTGGGCAGTGCCGGGCTGGGCTGTGCAGTGCCGGGCTGGGCAGTGCCGGGCTTGGCTGGGCTGGGCAGTGCCGGGCCGGGCTGGGCAGTGCCGGGCTGGGCTGTGCAGTGCCGGGCTGGGCAGTGCCGGGCTTGGCTGGGCTGGGCAGTGCCGGGCCGGGCTGGGCAGTGCCGGGCTGGGCAGTGCCGGGCTGGGCAGGGCCGGGCCGGGCTGGGCTGTGCAGTGCCGGGCTGGGCTGTGCACTGCCGGGCTAGGCTGGGCAGTGCCGGGCTAGGCTGGGCAGTGCCGGGCTGGGCAGTGCCGGGCTGGGCAGTGCCGGGCTGGGCTGTGCAGTGCCAGGCTGGGCAGGGCCGGGCCGGGCTGGGCAGTGCCGGGCTGGGCTGGGCAGTGCCAGGGTGGGCTGTGCAGTGCCGGGCCGGGCTGGGCTGGGCAGTGCCGGGCTGGGCAGTGCCGGGCTGGGCTGGGCAGTGCCGGGCTGGGCTGTGCAGTGCCAGGGTGGGCTGTGCAGTGCCAGGCTGGGCAGGGCCGGGCCGGGCTAGGCTGTGCAGTGCCAGGCTGGGCAGGGCCGGGCCGGGCTGGGCTGTGCAGTGCCGGGCTGGGCTGGGCAGTGCCGGGCTGGGCAGTGCCAGGGTGGGCTGTGCAGTGCCGGGCTGGGCTGGGCTGGGCAGTGCCGGGCTGGGCTGGGCAGTGCCGGGCCGGGCTGGGCAGTGCCGGGCTAGGCTGGGCAGTGCCGGGCTGGGCTGTGCAGTGTCGGGCTGGGCTGGGCAGTGCCAGGGTGGGCTGTGCAGTGCCGGGCCGGGCTGGGCTGTGCAGTGCCGGGCTGGGCTGGGCAGTGCCGGGCTGACCAGAGCCGAGCGGGCAGGGCCGTGCTGCCTCCGGAGCTGTGCAGCGGCTGTGGCCGCAGCTCCGCGGGGACAGGCGCGGGGGACCGCGAGAGGGGCACCCGGGGGCGCGGGCGGCAAAGGCAGTCAGGCCTCCGGACCCTCTCCTGGGGGAGCTACGCGCCCCGAGCCCGCTGCGCTGCCCTCGTCTCTGGGCTAGGCCGTGGCCGGGACGGCGGCAGCGGCCCCGGAGCACCTTGCGCCCGGCTCCGCCGGCCGGGACCCGTCCCCGGCGCGGGCAGGGCCGGCCCGGGGGCCGGGGGCGCTCGGGCGCTGCCGCTGCGCGCCGCCGCCGGTAGAGGGCACTACGCAACCCCGCATGAGCGCGGCTCCGGCAGCCGGCGGCAGGGGCGGGGGGCAGGGGGAGAGTGGCACCAATTTGGGAAAAGATTAAAAAGGATGTGGAGTCCTGGAGCTTCTGAAGTGCTCAAAATGCCCGGGCGATGCTCAGGACGAGGATCATAACAATAATAACAAAAAAAAAAAAAAAAAAAAAAAAAAAAAAAAAAAAAAAAAAGAAAAAAAATGCAGAGAGGTCAATCATTTACCAGTCTGCTCCTTAATGCGTGTGACCGCAGGTGGTACCGAGGGACATTGTGATTCATGCCCACTTTCAAAGCGGGACCAGGGCCCGGCCTGAGGCACCCAAACAACTGTCTTCTAATATTAGCACGGCTGTATTTCTGGATCTATTATAGTCTGTCCAGACAGATCCCATTGTAATGGGATCTTTTATTAAAAGATTAGCACTATCTCCTGCAGTTGGTGGAAAAAAATCTGTTATCACTGAGTTATTTGCAGTTGTGGGGAGGGGGCAGTCGGGAGGGGGTGGCGGGGGGCGGGAGCGGGGAGGAGGGGTGTGGGGAGGGCCGGGCGGAGGGCGCGGGCGGCCGCGGCGCACCGGCCCCTGACCCGGCACTGTCCGGGCATTCCTGTCTGCATACTTCGCAGTCTGTTGTGCTTTGGTGGCTCAGAAAAGCGAAAGAATCGAAATTTAAAAGGCAGCTTTTGAATAAACAATACCATTTTCCGTTAAGTAATCGTTTTGTATAAAAGGAAATATCGCCTACTCAGTTTCATTCAGCGGTGCCAAAAAATGTTATAAATGAGAGACCGCCAACTTTTCTAAGGGGAGAATAATGCCAGACTGTGCTTAATAAACTAGTGCCCTAGAAGTTCATTATCGATGTTGCAATCTTTTCTGATTCTGAAAGGAGACCGCCTACGTCGCCCCCGTCCCCGTCTCGTCCTCCCGGGCTCTCCCAGTGAAAAGCGTATCGCTCGGGAACGGCCCTAGGTATTAAACTTTTAGTCGGTTCTGTCTTTTGGGTTTTTTGTTTTTTCGGGTTCGGGGCCGGTCGATCGGGTTCTGGGGCCGAGCCGTCTGTCCGCCAGCCCGCCGCCTCCCGCCCGCCGGAGGTGCGGGCAGTGCGATGTCTCCTCCGCAGCCACCTCGCGCGGGGACCGCGCCCGCGGAGCCGAGTCCGGGCGGGCGGGCGCCGCTCCGCGCCCCGGCAGCACCCCCATCCCGCCGGCGGGGCCAGGGCGCCCCTGGGGCAGCCGCGACCCCCCGCGGGCAGCGGCTTGCGCGGCCGCGGCGGCTCCGCGGCGGGGGCCGGGGCCGGGGCCGGGGCCGGGGCCGCTGCCGCCGCTGCCCCCGCCGGCCGCTCCGCCGCTCGGGGCTGGCGTGGGGCTGCGCGGGTGCGCGCCTGTGTGTGTGTGCACCTAGAGCGGATAATTGGAGAGGGTTTCCAGAAGGTGGAAAATGTCACCTGATTCACACTGAACTTTTTAAATCTCCCCACCCCCGAGCAGACACACACACACATTAGGAGACCGCCCACCGCAGACAGCTAGGACCCCCGTATAGATTTAAAGAGAGACTGCATTCAGAGCCTGACGTTCATTCAATAGAGCGATCATAAGCAGGCTGGCTAGTGCTCGCTCCCTCTCGCTACTCCCCCTCACGCTGTCTCTGCGTCTCTCTCACTCCCTGCTATACCGAGGATGTTAAATCAGAGAATCCACCCGGGCATGCTCTTAATCCTGATGTTTCTGTGCCACTTCATGGAAGATCATACAGTGCAGGGTAAGACCAGACTGTTTATTCGCAGATATATTTCTTTATTATTACTATTGTTTTCTGTCTTTCGGGCACGGTTTAGTTTGCTTGCGGTATTAAACGCCTCTCTCCAAGGTCCAACAGAACAGAAGTTAACTGTGGGCATGGGATTGCTTTGTACCGAGGCGCAGAGGTGTCACTTAGATCCCTTTTTGATCTGATCTTCGCACTGCTCTGCAAAGGCACAGAGGACAGCTAGGATATTTCTTGGTTTTTATTGTTATTATGCAGCATGAATGAAGAGCAGCATCGGGAGGGAACTTTCCCAGTCTCGGCTCCCGAATGAGTGCTCAAAGTTTGTTGGTAATTTAGCTCAGATTTTTATCTCGCCTGACTGAAGGGGAGGTGGTGATGGAGAACCCCACGATTACAGCTGACATTTTTAGAAACCAATAAGTGGTCATTTTACTGACTTTAATATTGGGATTTCCTCCTCCTCCTCCTTTCACTTTTTTTTTTTTTTTTTTTTTTTTTTTTTTTTTTTGTGTTTGTGTCTGGGTAAATATTAGCGTTGTAAATTCTCCTGCACTGAAGAGTATGCTTAAATAAGTTGGTGGTTTGTTTTTTTCTTCCCCGTGCGAACAAAACAAACCCGAACCTGATATTGACAACTCTTAAGAGCCCTCTTTCGACACAAGGGAATATTGATTTTTAGTTTGGGGGTTTTTTCCCCTTTCTTGACCATGTTCCAACCACAACCTGGACGTCTTACCATTGCTTCTTTTATAATTCTTTCTTTTTTTTTCCTCCCCGGTACCGAGCATAAGTTAATCTAACATAGGCAATTCTAAGACGCAAAACTTTTCTTTTTCTTTTTCTTTTTTTTTTTTTTTTAAGGGCATTGTTTGTTCCATTATTTTTAGCGGGGGGGGGGTGTCTTCCCCCGCGCCCAGCGACATCTCGGCTGGCCGATCCTGACCCCTCGCTGCGGCACATTCCCATCGGAGTAAGGAGGCAGGATCGAGCCCTGGCTGGATTAGCAGCAGAATCAATTGGTATTGAGTTGCTGGAGAAGTCACATTGGTTATTCACGAGAGACTCATCCCAACCAAAATGCTTCAGCTAAAAAAGGGGGAGTTGCTTAGACTAATGTTCTTGGCTTGGCTCCACAAATAACAGGGATACTAGGGGGGAAAAAAAGGCAAAAAATAACCCCAACAAAACTCACTCTCTCCGGTGTAAGGACAGTGTACTTTCCTCTGAAATGCTTGCAGGAGAGATGGCACCTATAACTTTTCTAGCTTGATCGATTTTTAAAACTCTGTAGGGACCTCCTACTCAAAGTGTCCTTGTATTTTATGTACTTTGCTCACTTTTTTTTTGGAACTCTGCTGAATTATTTTAGTGAAGGAAAGACATTTGTTAATAGAAACAGCAAAATGTGGAGATTTCGAAAGACTTCGCTAACAGCAAATGTTCCCAATTCGTGCAGATTGCAAAATGGGCTGTGAGTGAAACTGTGCGGCACTAAAACAATGCTGCTGTGCAGCCGCGGTGAGGAGGAGAGGGCAGGGGGAGGAGGAAGGAATTTGCAAGCGCGATTTTCTTTTTATTCCCTTTTAAATGCACATCCTTTTCAAGCCTCTGTCACGTGTCGGCAGTGCTCCTTCTGCTCTACATATGGAATAAATACCTCCAAAAACTCTCCTTCTGTTTTGGTCGGGTCTTCTCTTTCTTTCATTTTGTTTTGTTTTGTTTTGTATTTTGTTTTGTTGTTTTCTTGGTTTGGGCTTTTTTGTTGTTCTGTGGTTTTGGAGTGGATTTTTTTTTTTTTGTTTGGTTGGGGTTTTTTGCGGGGGGGGAGGGTTTGTTTGTTTTTCAAACTGCGCTTCCAAATGGGCCGTAGTAGCTGCGGGTTATGAAACGGGACAAATAAAAGGAAACAGTCTAGTAAAAGTCACGGCAAGGCGCACGTGCTGTGTCTGGGTCACTGGTGGCCGCCACTGATCCGTCTGGGTGTCCCCCCCGCCCCCCGCCCCGCAGCTGGGAACTGCTGGCTCCGGCAGGCGCGGAACGGGCGCTGCCAGGTCCTCTACAAAACCGACCTCAGCAAGGAGGAGTGCTGCAAGAGCGGCCGCCTGACCACGTCGTGGACGGCGGAGGACGTCAACGACAACACGCTTTTTAAGTGGATGATTTTTAATGGGGGAGCCCCAAACTGCATCCCGTGTAAAGGTGAGGGGGTGCTGGCGAGCTGCTCCGCGGTGAGGAGCGGCTCCGGCAGGGGCTGGTCTGGGGGAGGAGGAGCGGGAGGGAGCTGGAGGGGGGCAGCGCGGTCCTCTCGCTTCCTTCCTCGTCGGGGCTTTGAGGAGCGTCTCGTACCAGCCTCGGGATGGCGGAGGGGACCCCCATTTCTGCCCGCCGTGCTGCACATCACGAGGAGGAGGGGAGCGACCCTCTCACCCCACTGCCCTCACTGGCGGAGGGAATTTACCTCGGGTGGTGTGTCCTGGAACGGGAGGGAATGGTATTTTTGCTCTGTGCTCTCGGTTCACGGTGCCTTTTTTTCTTTAAGCAGTTTTGACACCAGGTCTGTTCTGCACGCTTGGTACTAAAGTGGTGCCTCTTTCCTTCCATCAGAAACATGCGAGAATGTGGACTGTGGACCCGGGAAGAAATGTAAAATGAACAAGAAGAACAAACCTCGGTGTGTTTGTGCTCCGGATTGCTCTAATATCACTTGGAAGGGCCCCGTGTGTGGCTTAGATGGGAAAACCTACAGGAACGAGTGCGCCCTTCTCAAAGCCAGATGTAAAGAACAGCCTGAACTTGAAGTCCAGTATCAGGGCAAATGCAAAAGTAGGTTTGCAAATCTAATCCAATCTCCCTCAAATGCCAAAGGGTGTGTGTCTGAGTGTAGGGAGGAGGAGACATTAGAGGTACTCCCTCACAGGAGCCAGGTTGGGAGACAGGAACTAGACCATGTTCGACAGACAAGGACATAGCTGAACTGAGAGTTCCCCATAGTCTAGTAGCACTTGTGTTCCACCAGCTACCCTGAGATGGGAAGGCATCCTCCAGCAGCCCCTAAATGAGGAGAGCTGCGAAGGCTTTTATCTGATCTTTTGTTCTTGTTGCCCATTCACTCCTCACTGGGACTCTGGTATCTTCTACTAATCACTGTGGTTCTGTCTGTATTTCAGAGACCTGCAGGGATGTCTTATGCCCAGGCAGCTCCACGTGTGTGGTTGACCAAACCAACAATGCCTACTGTGTGACATGCAATCGAATTTGTCCAGAGCCTACCTCCCCTGAACAGTATCTCTGCGGGAATGACGGCATAACCTACGCCAGCGCCTGCCACCTGAGGAAAGCTACCTGCCTCCTGGGAAGATCCATTGGATTAGCCTACGAAGGAAAATGTGTCAGTAAGTATCTTTGGAGGAGCCTGGGCGTGGGGGGAGCTTCCTCAGGTCACCTCTTTCAGAGTATCCAGTGTGTGTAACTGGACTGATGTAGCTAGTGCTGGGGAGGAAGAGAGACTTCAGCAGCCTGGGTTAGTGCCCCCCTCCCAGAAGAGGAGAGCCAGGGTGAACTTAGTCCTGGAAAAGATTGCAACAGGGATGAGGGAGAAGAGAGTCTGATCCTGCTGTGGCTGTGGGCGCTGACATTCGTACCCACGGGAGAAGTAGCCTCCCTGAAATAGATGATGAGATGGTTACCCTGCAATAAGGTCTCCTTATTTAGTGGGTCTGGATTCCTGGAAACAATTGTCTTCAAGTGGTCTTGGAAAAGATTATGTTAACCTAATTGAAAACATCTGATCACTTTTTCCTCTTTAGAAATAATTGTGAGGTTTGGACACAGTGGGTGGGTGAAGATAGGCGAATAATTTCCATGCAACCTGACATTCTGTGTTGTGAGTGATTCCAAAAAGGACAGATAGTGCAGTGTATTAAGATGAAGCACCTGCAGGGCAGCCTCTGCTCCCCAAAACTGATGGGGGAATTTGGGGGAGTCTCAGGTTGCTTATAGCTGGCACAGCTTGAGGTGAATTCCCTTTCAAATCTTGCAGACAACTGCTCTCTGTGGGTTAGTTTAAAAATAATAGATTTAGAAATGCTGGACCTGTTGACAAATTCTGCATTTACCACTAATTTGGGGAGCTGTATTTCCACTGACATGAAATGGAGCAGGAAAGTCATGTACAACAGGCAAATGTAATTCTGTATTCCCAGGGCTAAGCTTTGCTGGCACAGCTGTCTCTCCTCCCCCACATATAGACAGGCAATGTTGTCCAAGGGAATACTTGCTTGAGCAAAATCAGCAAGTATCATCACATCTACTACATCTGAGCTTTGTTTCTACACATTTCACAGGGGAAAGGGAGGTTTTGGGGGTTGTTTGTCTTTGCTTTGCTGTGCCTTTTCACTTACCTCTGGTATTCTGTGTGTATTTTTAGAAGCCAAATCCTGTGAAGACATCCAATGCAGTGCTGGGAAGAAGTGCTTGTGGGATTTTAAGGTTGGCAGAGGTCGGTGTGCCCTCTGTGATGAGCTATGCCCTGAAAGCAAGTCAGAAGAAGCTGTGTGTGCCAGTGATAACACTACTTACCCAAGCGAGTGTGCCATGAAAGAGGCAGCTTGCTCCATGGGTGTGCTTCTAGAAGTGAAGCACTCTGGATCTTGCAACTGTAAGTGAGATTTTTAACTCTGCAGACACTTAAGGCTTCTGAAGGCGATACCTAGGTAATGAAGACTTACACCTTTAAACATAAGAAAGCTTGATTTATTGATTCAAGGTACAGTAGAATATAAGTATCTATCTTTCACGCACACACTTTGGTTGCTGATAAAATGCAATAGATCTCCAACAACGAGCTGGCCTTCAAGTTGGAGGAGTTTTGGGGATGTTCCGAGGACAAGCCATTCTATCAGAAAGGGGTTGCCCGAGGAGTGTAATTCTAGTGACTTTTTTGTACTTTGTCTGCTCTCGTGTGCTTTGCTGATTGCTTTATTAACACCTGGATAAACTCTTAACTCGGTCCAAAAGAACAAGCTTAAAGGTAGCACATGGCACCTGGTTTAGCACAGTTGCCTCTACTAACTCTGAATGAAGGACACAAAGCAATTAAACTAAAACACCAGAGCGCTTTTTATTTGATTTCAGGAATCTGCCAATAAAACCTGAGCCATTGATTCTTCAGAACTTTCTGCAGTTATGACTTCATAGATTATGTATAAAAACCTTATTGCATAACAGCAGATGCCAAAGAGCATCTCACTACAAGTCGCATAAAATGCAACGCTGTATTATGGCTGTTCAGAGGGCTTTGAAAACATGCACTGAGCTGCTTCTGCGCTGTTGTTGTCCTTATTTAAACAACAGCTCCCCTGTATTCCCCCATCTAGCAATTAATGAAGACCCAGAAGATGAAGAGGAAGATGAAGACCAGGACTACAGCTTTCCTATATCTTCCATTCTAGAGTGGTAAAACCTCCATCACTATTGAAACAGCCATTGGGCACAAAATCAATGTCCGTACTGTAAATAAGTGTATGCTTATTTATTTTGGGGAGAAAAAAAAAAGTATACATATAGTTGAGTCTCGTAGACATTTATTTATACTGTGTCATGTTTTATAATTTATACATAAAATGTCTGGTTGACCGTACACCTTGTTTTTTGAAGAAATTTATTCGTTACGGGAAGAGCAGTGTTATTTATTGTGAGGTCTCTTGCTTGTAAAGTAAAACTTTTCTTTTTTCTTGTGAACTATAAAAGTCCATTCCTTAGAGCCTACCCACATGAACTCATCTCTTCGTTTCACTGATGTTAACTCTTTTCCACTTTAACAAACTTGCATGTCAGTTTCTGTTACGTTTATTTATTGGATTTTCTTTTTGCCGGTTCTGTACATTAAAGATCCCTGGTGTTTTTGTTTACAAGGAATCTTGACTGACCAAAAGGCGTTGTAACTGACTTAAGTATACTTTCAAGGTGCAGTGAGGCAATCTTTAAGGAAACTTCTTACACTTCATTTTCTCTACTTCTGATCACATTTTGTACTGAAATGATCTCAGTGTCTTGAGAGTTTATACTGTACCATACAAATTTTGAACCCAAAGAAATTGGATTATGAAGTTTGATAACAGCTACAGGCCTAACTGTAATAAGAATAAAGGTTTTATTTTATTTTACTGTTTTATTCTTTTGTAACATGCATAAGTGTTTTATCAGGTGTTTCCTTTAAGATGGTCTTGCAGTACCGCTTTCAAAGTTTTCTTTTCCCAGTCGGTGTGTTGCTAAAAGTTATATCAAAGCTTTATCAGTTCAAGTTTCTTGCTTTTCATAATACTTTTTTTCTGATGCAATTTTATATTTTCAAACATGGCGAGTTAAATATAAATTCATTTAAATATATAGTTTTGTACTTTTCTACCATGTAAATGTGCAATGTATATAAAAGTTATAATGTGTATTTGTAAATAAATGACGAGTGAAAAAAAAATAAAAAGTGGAATTTTCCCTAGAGGCAGTCCTCAGTTTTTCGTTCTGAATGGTTCTGGTTCTCTGGACTCTTTTGCACCATGCAACACTGTTTAAGGCCAAAGCCCTCAGCTCACGTTGATATAAGAAACCCTATTTTAAGATGGGGACAATGTCTCTAGTTCATAACAATTTTAGTTTAGGTCTAAGTCCAGTGATAGAGGAGATTTGTCATTTTTGTTCCCTTCTCAAACCTCTAAATAAAAGTCTGTGATTTCATAGAATCACAAAATGGTTTGGGTTGGAACAGACCATAAGATTGCCTAGTTTCAACTCCCCTGCCATGGGCACGGACACCTTCCACTAGACCAGGTTGCTCAAAGCCCCATCCAACCTGGCTGTGAACACGGCCAGGGATAGGGCATCAGTAGCTTCCCTGGACAGCCTCTGCCAGTGCCTCACCACCCGCAATGTAAGGAATTCCTTCCTAACACCTAACCTGAATTTCCCATCTACACCCATTCCTCCTTGCCCTGTCACTCCATTTCCTGTAAAAGACTCCCTTTCCAGCTTCCCCATAGGCTCCTTCAGATACTGGAAGGAGTCTGTGAGGTCCCCCCACAACCTTCTCTTCCCCAGGCTCAACAGCCCCAACTTTCTCAGTCTGTTTTCATAGGAGACACGCTCCAGTCCTCTTACCAACCTCATGACCGTCCATTGGACTGGGTCCAACAGTTCCATGTCTTTCTTACATTTGGGACCCCAGAGCTGATGCAGCACTCCAGGTGGGGTCTCACAAGCACAAAGCGGAGGGGCAGAATCCCTTCCCTCGCCCTGCTGGCCACTACTCTTGATGCAGCCCAGGATTCCCTTGGCTTTCCGGGCTGTGAGCACTCACTGCTGGCTCATGGTGACTTTTTCATCAGCCATCACACCTAAGCCCTTCCCTGCAGGGCTGCCCTCAATCACTTCTCTGCCTGCAGGTGCATCTGGGATTGTAATGACCCAGGTGCAGGACCTTGCACTTGGCTTTGTTGAACTTCATGAGGTTTCTTGTTCCCAGCTCTTGAGCCTGTCCAGGTCCCTCTGGATGGCATCCCTGCCCTCCAGCATCTCCACTGCCCCACACTTTTTTGGACATCTTTTACTTTCATATTTCTAGAAGAATTTGATACACATTTGAATTTTTGCTATGCTTCAGATCCGTTTAGATGACCAACAGAAAAAAGCAAAAGAGGATCTACTTGCCCAAATTCAAGATGTTTAACAAATAGGAAAGAGAAAAAAACCAGAAATCGAACAAACAATCAAAGAGCACACTATCACTTGGAAACTCTTTTTCTCCCAAAAGTAAGTTCAGAAGTTCTTTTTGGTCAACCTGTATTAAGACTGGACACCTTTAGAGACTGGCTACTAATACAGTGAATTGGGAAAAGGTAACCAGCAAAAGCACAGCAGGGTACAAAATCCTGCTCTGTGCTACCTGGGTCATACTGTTCTCACAGATAAGGCCCCACTTACAAAAATTGCTCTACCATATTACATAAAACTTAAAAATGTACTTACACATCTTGTACCACTATATTTTAAGTACTTTGCTGAACTAGGTCTGAGTGAAGTTGATTCACTCTTTTAGTTTAAATACAATTATTTGAAGAATTTCCTGCTATAGTCTTCTGTATATTTTCTACTATATATAAAACTCTAATTTGTCATGGATTCTTTAACATTATCCAAAGCAAACATAATTTATTTATCTCTGAATATATAAAAACAACAAGCATGCATTTATAATATTGTATTCACAGCAACAGCAAAAAAAAATTGCCCTTCTGTTACCTCATGTTACCTCCTGCTACCTCATTTAGACAAATATTCTCCTTGGAAGGAAGTACATGGTGAGTAGAGCAAAGGGAGCAGGATTTTGGTCTCCTGAGGGAACAGAACCCAGAATAAAAGAGAACAGGGGCCAGGACAACAAAGGTATGGAAAAATAATCTATTGGAAAACCTCTCAAGGAACTAATAAATATACGCCAATGACAGAGAAACAACCTGTTTAATAGATAGAGTGACTATCAGAGAAGATTTTTCTTAAATTCGGTTAGGTGCCAGCTACTTCATTTCCAACAAAACAACAACATTAAAATATTGGTTTTAATTGTAAATATATTTACATGTCTTACAGAGAGACTGTAGCAGAGCAGGATTTCTGGGTTCTTGCTGCCGGTTCACAAAATAACTTTGAGAATATCACCAATGGACAAATTTAAAAAATAAATAAAAATTCCAAGAAGGTATATTTTCAGCCATGTATGCTAAATGGCCACAAAAATCTACATCACGTTTTTGCTGATAAAATTATTTAAAACTTCTGAAACTGCATCTCTCATTGCTACTGCTATTTCTGTACAGCCAAAAATCTTGAAACCTACCTTGCACCAAAGCCTGTTTGTGATGTACAGGTGTGGCATATCCTGAGAGGCTTCATGAAGTAAGCATCTTCTGAGCATGCCTAACAGAGACCAGCCTCATCATGAATCACAACAGCCCCAGAGACTTTCTCCCAGAAACACATCCAGAGGTAGTGGAAGCACAACAGCCAACATTTTACATAATATCATACTTGTAGATAAGGCACTTGTTCTTGAAGTGGGAGATGCAGGTTCACTGCCAGTCTCTTTCTGAGGAGATCTTTCCCACATCTCCCAAGAGTGCATCCAGCACCAACTCAAGGTGAAGCTCAGGCTAGAGAACTGTCTGTCATGCCTGCTGAAACCATACTTCTCTATTGGACAGGAAGCAAGACTCATTGAGAGCGGATAATTTGCAACGCTAATGGGTGCTCCTTTTGAAGAGGAAGTCCTGGGTTATTGCTCCAGGGGCTGCCTACACATTTTGCATTTGTAATTGAGTAACATGCATAAACAGTGCTTGAAGCAGGGGCCAGAATCCAGGTTGCTTCCCTTCCTCCTTCCCCTAGCAGGTAAGTGCCTCCATCCTTGAGCTATGAAATCATATTTAACTCTCTGCTTAAATCAAGATTACAAATCTCAAATCTTTTTCTACGTTGAGTCATAGTTACAACAGGAGTGAGAGACTTTAATTTTTTCTTCCTCTCTTCAAGGACTGTACATGGGGGACTTCTTGGGAAATGGAAATGTGAATTTAATTCCCTCAGTCTAAAGAAGGGAGGGGGATGTGTGTATGTGTGTGCGTGTGTGTATTTGTTTTGTTATGCTTTGTTTTGCTTCTTCTCTTAATGCACAGGCTACCCTGGCTGTTGTTTAAATGAAAAAACAAAGATGTCAGGATGTCTAAGTACAGAAAGGTATAAGAAGCTCTGAAACCATGTGGACGAGCTCCTAAAACCAGAAGAGAAATAAATTTTCAGAAACATCTTTCTCTTCAGTATTTTGTATTGTCTGGCCTACATATTCCCCTTGCTGTAAATCACATTTCTGAAACTCCTAGATCACCATGGAGTATACTCGCATACTGAGCCTCAGGTCTGTGAACTCCATTCACAAATGCAGGCAAAGTAACTTGGATTGGAGTGCATGTGTTTGAAAACAGAACCCCACATTCTGGCACTAAAGTAAAGTCACCTTAATTCTAAGAGACTCAGCTTGAGGCATTTGAACAATGAGAATATTGCCTCTAAAGCCCTGGTTCCCAAATGTGTTTGTCTGCACAACACAGGCAAAAAAGTGTACACAATTTTGATCACACTCGAATGCATTTCTGATAGCTGTGTTCATATGACAGTCTTAAGAACAGTGTCATAGGCCTCTTTTGCACCTTTACCTCTTTGCTTGCCTTCTGCCTGCAATACACACCAAATAAAGCTACATTCCAAGCCTCTCTACAAATTTCAAACAGCTGCTATTTCTTTCTCTTTTTCTTTTCCCTTCTTTTTCTTTCTTTCCTCTTTTTTTCCTTACATAAAAATGTTTCCTTCTTTCCCTCCAAATGCTAATCAGGTGAAATTAAATTTCAGTATGCTGTGCTGTTCTCTAGGCAGTGACATTTTACTACACAATGAATCACCAGCACAAAAACATCTGTATCTTATCCGTTTGAAGAGCTAGGATTCCATGCTTACTGGTGAAGCATAGTATTTGTATATAGACCAAGGCATTCACAAGGTATCAGATAGGAAATTCATAACTCCCCGATGATAAAACGATTACTTTTCTTTTTTTTTAATTCCTGTAATTCCAAGGCCTGTCTGACCCTCTATGGCAGCATGAGTTTCGCAGGCAGTACATGAAAAATAATTTGCACAAGTTAACTCTTTAAATTTTTTACTTTTTTCCCTGATAGAAATAAATACATAATAGATCAAAGTGGCCATATTTTGCTCTCAATCATTTTGGATCATCTGTATAATTCACATTCATTTTTTACTTCTCAACAGTCTGGCCAATGAAATTATCACACAGTGGAGAAATACAAGTGGTGCAAGCCACAGTATTCAGCTCAGAGACTGATTTGGTGTTAAACCCACAGGTTTGGCTTATTTTCCTGTCATTTACAACTACATTCTTTTGATCTCTTAATCTTTGAAAGGTCTTGGTCAACTTCACCATGGGATTGAAGAATACTAATGTGTCAGAAAACTGAGAAGGAAGTACGGACTTTGATAACAGCTAATCAGACGTCCCAGATTCTACAGGATAATGAGTTTACCAAGGTGCTGAAGTGTAGATTTGAAAGTGTAAAGGCCCCTGAATTTCCAGTGCCACTCAGTAACAGCATCTGAACCTCCCACTGTTTCAATGAGGTCTACAGTTACTCAGAACTTCTCAAAATGAAACCACAACATGCATATCCCAGACCCAAATTTTAGTAATCTGTTTTGAAAATTTTTGAACTATTAAAAAAAAATAAATTAAATATCTCAAAACTCTGAACAATTTAAAAATTAATTAGCAATTAATTGGTAAGTTTCAGAGCATGTTAGAGGTCCACAGCAAAAGCAGCATTTAAAAAAATCATTCTTACCCAGTGTGTATATATATATATATATATATATATATATATATATATATATATGCAAAAAGTTTAAATAAGAGGATAAGAGGAACAGTTTTAACACATTTTCCAAGATCCCTTAGGAATTTTAAATGTTCTTATTCAGGTAACAGTGTTCCTATAATCTTCTACCGAGCTTCACGTAACATACTGGTCATTTCAATTTCCAATGACTTTCATATCTTAAGAGGCACCTGGAACTACAAGGATGATGTTGGTGGGTGGCCACTGAAGATACTAAAATGTGCTTCCATCTCATTTCTGAATTAGAAGCACTGCTAAAAAAGGTCACAGGGAAAAACACATAGATAAGCCAGGTGGGTAATTATACAAGTCATGGGACAATGGTGACAGGGGTGGCACTGATGGCAAGTGAGCTCTGCAGAGTCTCAGGGTCTTGTGCACCACAGATCTTGGATGCAATTGTCAGTAGGAATGTAGAATGTTCCTTCTTTAATATGTCTTTCCATTGTATGATTCTTAAGTGATCCTAAAATTTCCCATAAATGCTATTTTCCCACTGAGTTTAGTGAAGCTTTTTGCTATCCAAGGAACACTATCCCTAGAATATTCACTCTGTGCTGGGTAGAATGTGTAGCAGATAGAATGCAAGAAACTGCATAAAATGTATATAGCTCGAAGTGAAAACAAGTGAATAAAAGAGCAAAACAGTTAAAATGCAGTTTAAAATGATGCTATTGTTCAGATTTGCAATTTTTTGGTTTTTAGCAGTGACAATAATTCTCAAAGAGACAATAACTAGTACCAGCTAGATTGGTCAAGACAGCAAGGAAAGCCAAAAAACACCAAACCCAAGACAAGACACTTGAGAAAATAATAGATAATGCCCACTGGAGCAAGTTAAAAAAGCCCTTCAGGGATGTTTTCTATAATCTTTTCCCACCTACAGTGGTTTAGTCAGATTGATTCAAACTCTTGTTTCAAATGGTCACTCCATCAAAACTGCAAAAAGCTTAAAATGCTTGACATTAGAGACATATAAATAATGAGTATTTCCACATTTGGACTTCAACCCTAAAGAAACTACTTCTTATTCTTTTTATGAGAAAGCAAAAAGGGACTGAACCTCTCCCTATAAATATAGAGATCTGGAGCTCCAAATTTACACAGCGCACAAACTCAAGAGTTTTCACACTTCTCAACCCAGCGTACCTGGAAGCTGTAACAATTCGTTTATTAATCTCCCCAGCATTCCCCATTTACAGGCTCTGATGGAGCTTCAGCCTTCATTGAAAGGCACTTGCCACTGTCAGCAACGTAGAAAGCAGCACCACATGAGCTGATGGGGCTAAATCCAGCCATGGCCCACAGCAGAAGCCCAAGCAAAATCCTCATTTCCTATCCGTGAAAAAGGCCAGAACCTGAAGTGTGTAGCCGCAGCCTGTGTATAGCAAGGGTAGTCCAACATACAGGGCTAAGCACATACAGTGTGCTTCACAGACACACTGCAAGCTAGCAAACAGCTCCTCATCTCAAACTGCAAAAAATACATGGTGAAGCTTAAGAATATTCGAGAGTTGATCAGACTGCTTCCACTCACCACCACCCCAATTCTCCTCAGTAATGAACTAGTCAGGATCTAGATAACTCTTTTCTGAAAATAATCAGTGAGTGATATTCCCTTGATTAGATATGTTTTTCTGTGCTGTTGTTTTTGTTTGATTGTTTTTTGTTTTATTTTCTTTTCCAAATCAGACATAGCAAATGTAAAATTGAGAGAAATGAGGAAGTAACAGAAAAGTGTCACAAGGTAAACGAAAAGAAAAAGATGATGGCAGAGTAAAGCTGGCTGGAGAAAGACCACAAGAGCAAAAATAAATGAAATTATGCTAAAAGTTGCACATGAAAGACTACCCACCACAAGGCCATTTGTATCAGACCCTCAGATGTACAAGCAACGCTATGAACACTGAAGTGCCATCTACTGGTATATTTTGTGCTAACCATGTTGCTTGGAGTCCACCATGGGACCCCACAAGGAATGGGAGATCCATGTTTTTCTCTGCCACTGACTTTTTGGTGACTATGGGTAATGCACCTTGTGTTATAATCCCTCCACTGTAAAATGGAGGATCTCAAAATATTGAGCTTTCATAACCTGTATGCTTTCACAACCTGTGCAAAGCTCTTTGAACACCAGTGGTAGAATGTTCTGCAAGACAAGTAGAAACTTTTGCACGTCCACATCCAAACTCAGCACTTCTGGAGAAGATGCTACAAAATGAAGTGTGAGACTCATAGGAAATGGAGAATGGAAGACATACAAGGAAGAAGAAAAGAGAAGGTAAAGACCAGTAGGAGTTAAGGAGGAGGAGAATCAAGAGAATACAGTGTAAATGATTAATTGCTAAGGACAATACAATTTACACTGCAGTTTTAGCAGATGTGTATGTGTTGCTCCAGCTGTGGAAACAGTAGACTCTCCAGATCTAGTTTCTGACACACAATAACTGTGAACTCCATTATGTGCAAATAATAAATCTAAGCAGCACCTCCAACATATGAATGAGCAAGAAAAAGGAGGTCATATTTTCAGAAGTGTTAGCACATATTTGTCAACACCAAACTTAGCTAAATAGCACAAAGGAAGACTACAAGACAATGGCAACACATACACAAAGCAGAATGCGAGCTCGCAAGTAGATACATGGTTTTGAAACCCCATGTTTAATAGGTAAGGCCCCTAGGGATGGCAGACAGGCAGGGTCTTGGGCAGACTGGATGGGCTTGTTTCGCTGATGTATTTACTGGCTGGTATGTTAATTTTTTCAATGTGTTATAGAGCAGTTCCCAAGTTAGGGTCATGACCCCACTTGGGGCCCACAAGCCTGGAAGTGAAAATGAAAGTGGGGTTGTGACCCTGGAAGTAGGGTTGCTAAGGGAAAACTTTGGGAAGCACTGATGTTGTGCTACTAGGTGAGACCCCTATGTGGACGGTATGTTTAATCACTGCTGAGGGACAAAGTTTTTACCAGTGCCTATATTTCTCAAAGACTTAAGTCTTATTTCTGACTGATTTATTGCCAGATGCAAGTAAAGGTCTCAGGTACATGAAGAGAGATTTGAGAATTAAATTCAGAATTTTGAATACTACATCTTGAAAAGATCAGGCCCATAATGCAGTGGAGACATATCCACCATTTTCTTTAAAATATCCATTAGTAGCTACAGTCTACAGATTAGAGCACTTCCCTCACAATCCTTGGCCAGAAGAAATCACACCCACTTCTGCCATTTTTCAGGAGTACGATCACACTGCCAGGCCATCATTTTGGCATGGAGAAAAGTCCTTGGGTTTTGTTGAACTCTGCTTTGTTACCAGTGGAGGTGGGGCTGTCCCTCACCACCTGTATGATCTTTGGGCGAGGACCAAGCATGTTGGCTAAGGAAAGAGTTACTGTGTAGAGAAACATACTTAACAGAAAGAGATAACCACTCTGAAGTCTGACGTTCTTTAGAAGAAGTGGCAAAAATACGTTCTTCAAGAGCAGATCCTAAGCTTGACTGCAGCCTGGACTGTGAAGGTTAGAAGGTTTAGGTGTCAGGACACATTCATCTAGTGCCATTTCCAACACTGCAGAATATCCTTGTTGGTCTTCAGCTGCTGTACCCAAATGAGACAGTTTTTCCATAGCTCCTGTGTAACTTTCTGACACCCCACAAGGAAGCTTCTGATACCCCAAATGAGCTTTAAATAGAACAAGATTCCTATACGTGGACAAGTGAATTGAGCCCTTAGGCTCTTAAGTCGTGTAAGTACTTCTGAAGAGTCATGAAAAGTAGAAATGAGGAGTTGCATCTCCTTATTTCTCATTCTCTATGCACATTTATTTCAATCTGAAATTTTACTGTGCCATGACTGCAGCTTTCACTGTAGAGCTGGAGAATATTTCTGATTTTCATCTAGAGAAATATTTTGTAGTCAGTAACAGAACAATTGTGATATGTAGCACGCCATTTCAGTAAGTGAAGAGGCATTAACAGCTGATATTTGGCAACAACACATCTCTGTTTCTCATTTATTAGTAACTTGTATTGATTTATACCAGGATTAATTATTGATACAAATATTTTATCCATATTTTATGTCACAAGCAGGGAAAAAGGCATGGCTGTGAATAATCCATAGAATGGTTTATGAAGCACAAATTCCTCAGAGAGTATCAGATATCTACCTGGTGTCCCTGAGTGCTGGATTTCACATTTAAATCTCTGAATTAACAGATGTGTACAGTCACACCCTGGCAGAAAGCCCCTTCTTGATACTACATCTGAGGAGGCCTATGGATGCAGTTTATTTTAACAAAATGGTGGGGTACCTTGTGCTCATGAAATTTATTCCAAATCTACACATGTTGGAATGTTTATAACCACTATCAGCACAGAGTTCAACTCCCAACTTTTAGTTCACAAAGCAAATCTTAAAAAGACAAGTTTACTTATTGAAATCGATTTCCAAAGACAAAAACAGCTACAATTTTGAGCAGAAGTCTCCGAATCTGAAAAACATGCTCTTCTAATGTATGCAACCCTATTAAAAATTAAATTTTTTTCATTTTTGCCTGAATATTTTGGTAACTGAGATCCAAACATTCCAAACAGTCATATAAATAAAATTTATAGGAGCCATTATTATAAAAGCTAAAAATGGTAGGAAAGGTAGATTCTTTCAAAAAGAAGGAACTTGATTTAAAGCTTAGCATATTTTAAAACACTGCAGATTTCAGATCCTTCCATTTCCTCTGTTAGAAGTGGGGATTGTAAAACCATTTTCAAGCTTTTTCTCCACAACTATGAATACTAGAAATATAGGCTTCTATGAAGCAACCATGTTATGCAAGAACTTGGGGATTTTAAGAAACGAAACAAAAACAAACATTGAAAAACATGATAAAGTCGCTAAGAATCAGCAAGGCTGCTGCCAAGCAGAGGACTTTATTTATTTATAGCTGTTTTGTTCTATGAAAATGAAGCCTTATCTGCATTTAAGAACATCTCTTTTAATTAGTCTCACATTGGGCAAAAAATTCTCCTCATCTAGAAATGGCAATTCTAGCTTAACAAGTTTTAAAGGTATATCTTCTTTTTGGCAGTGAAGCAAGAGTCGTATCTTCAGCAAGAATGTCAGCATACCTATGTCTTTGGAAGGGTAGTGTGAAGCACAGTTATCATTACAAAAAAAAAGATTGCATTGCTAGCAAACGTAATAATGTCAGTCAAATGTATTAAGTATAGACCAGGCTTGAATACACCATTTTCTGAAGTACCACAGAAACCTAATTCTTATCTAGAATTTGATTTTTCACAGGGACAAGTAGCCACAGCTGCTTATACAGTTTTAATAGCTGTTTTTCACTGCAGTAGCAAATAATATAAGAATATATCAAATAATCTTTTATTATAGTCTGGTAAAATATTCACAGCATGTATCAAGCTCAGAACCTATGTTCTCACTCCTTGTTCTGGTGATGTTAATAACAAACAAACAAACAAACAAACAAACAAACAAACAAACACCCCAAACAACAAAAACCCACAAAAAAACAAACAAAAAAGCCCCCAAAACAAACAACACAATATTTTGACATATGTGATCCCCAGAAGAAGAGCTGAATGTCAGTCACTGTGAAATCTTCATATTTTTTAATGAAAAGCAAAATATTTAAAGTCAGATTTTCAACAACTCATGTAAAAATGTTTGCATAAACTATTTGGATATTGAAAACAAATGAATGTTATCATTTGCACATACAGTCCCTTGATGTGTTGTCTGTCTCAGGCAGACTGTGCACTGAATCCTCAAAGCTTCCAAGGATTTCACAAAACCTGCAAACCACAGATGATGTCTTTGTTTAAAGCCTCCAATGGGGGAACAAGTGGCTCAACAAAGTAGAGGGCATGTAACAACTGCTGCTCATGAGGAAGGTCTGACAGACCCACCGTTACATTCTTTTTTTTTTTTTCCTCTCCCCAGGTTACAAAGCAGCACTGCTGCCAATAAATCTAGGCTGAGGAAGGAGGTGGTTTCTGCTTTTCCACCCATTCTGGAAAGGCATGTATCCCTAAGCCACTGAGTTCAGTACAGACAGCTGGGCTGGGGCTTAAGAGCCAGAAAGGGACCCTGGATAGTATCCCAAGGTAGGCAGGGATATAAAAAAATCTGGTAATATTGTACTGATAAACTGAACAGGGTCACAGCACAGGTGTGTCAACACAGTGTGAATTTGTTACCAAGGCTCCTGGCATAGTTTTGGCTCAGACCAACTACTGCTCTTCCACAATTGTATTTCCAGGATCCGCACAGGCCAAGGATCATCCCCACAAGAATACAGTTAATATAGTCAGGAGGAAAAGCCATATGGACACAAGCTTTGGCTTAAAAAAGTAATCTATTTTATTCATGCATACAGACACAACCTTCAGGTCAGGTTTACACACTGTCTGTGTGAAACACCTTATTTATATGGTTCTAGAAATTACTTGTATCTTGCAAATGATGGAATGACATAAGACACATAAGCCACAAATGAGCTGTGCATGATACTCATCTTAATTTTCCAGCAAAGGCAAGCATGTATCAACCTGACTATGTTCCTTACTCCTTTAAATGTACCACAGAGATTTTTCTTGGAGACTCAGGAAAGAGAGACAGCAGTTAAGTGAATGTATTCAATTAATATCTTAATATGCAAACAGTATACAGACAAAATACTAATAAACAGAAAATGTGCTTGTTATTAAAATACTCAGGAAAAAAATTGATTGATTTCAGTAACTTCAGTGAACTTCACAATCTGTGTTTCTGAATAGGAAAAATGCCAGATTTGGAATAAGTAGTTGCCTTATGGAATCTTGGCGTTTTCTCCTGCTCAGAGATGCAAACTCTGAAGTTCAACTTAGCTATGCAAATCATCTTGTCTTATGCGCCTCTTATTAGGCAATTCTGTCTTGATATTCTGAGTAATGAACTACATAATATAGTCTCAATGGTACACGGAATCGACATGTTACTTCAAGAGCAAAGACATTTTCAGTAAAAAATTGCTTAGAATAATTTCTTTCATCCTTAAATTAAAGAGCTGCTGTCTGCACAAACATAGCTAGGCAGACTGAAGTAAGGAATGAGAAGGAATGAAGTGCTATTGGACACACCTCGTGGGTTCTTGATATTACTAGGAATATTCCAGGTGCAGAGCTCAGTCTGAGATGCTATCTAAACTATGGGATGTGGGCAGATAATTCACATTTCCTTTCTTGTATGTCACTGATCTGTCTGCATGAGAGCAAGTTATCTAACCTACTGAACAAAAATAAATCACG
Organism: Acanthornis magna; assembly: GCA_036785705.1. NCBI lineage: Eukaryota > Metazoa > Chordata > Aves > Passeriformes > Acanthizidae > Acanthornis > Acanthornis magna. The sequence continues at coordinate 10,741,714 of JAWUZG010000036.1, forward strand.
AAGCTCTGTTTTAAAAAAGATCACAGAAGTTTTTGCAAGGTTAAAGCAAATATCAAAATACATTAGTAAAAGAAAGAAAAAAAGAAAAGGAAGGAAGAATGTATGAGAAAGCATATTAAAATAGCCAGATGGACTACTAGTCCCAGGAAACAAATAAGAGGAGTTAAATCACAGATGCTTATGTGCCTTTTTTTTTTTTTTTTTTTTTTTAAATTCCAGAAAGGTGATTTTCCAGCAGGGAATTAATTAAAAGCTACCTGCTTCGAGCATCCTTATGGAGAAAAAACACTCTAGTTTTCTGTAAGTAACTAAGCAGAGTCAAGGTTATTGCCTTGATACTTCAAAGCAGTATGATAATTGCATTGCCTCCATTAGGATTTTACAGGCTTAGTTAGCAGGAACTAGTTGACTCGCTGAGGTGAAAAGAACCCAAACAAAATAGAAATTAGTGAAACAACAGCTTCCGAGCCTTCACTTCAATGCCAACTGGAGAAATCTACACCTGATTTTAGCATCCAGGTCAGCCCAAGAGCTCACTGCAGTATTACTCCTCCACTTGTGAGAGTTGTAGTCCTTTCGTGTGTGCAAAGTCAGGTATTCTTCTGAAAATCCATTCTCTTGTAATAAGACAGCCTCTCTAATTTTTCTGTTAGAAGAACATTCTGTCTTGGGTAGAACTGTTTGAGAGTTTCAGACAACCACCAGTATTTTGATGATTTTAACTTAAGATTTCCACTGCAAGGGAAGTGGGCAATCAGCCTTGGTAAAACTGAAATCCCAACTTTAGCAACATAAAGTTAACAGTGAGAAAGGCACAAGAAAACTACAAAATAGTAACTTGCAAAACAGTTGCATTTCTGAGGCTAATCTTAGTAGGGCAGTTTGCTAAGATTCATTAATTAATCCAGCAGACCTAACTGCAACTAAAGATATCTATCAAGAAATTATCTTGTTGTCATCTTAAAATTAAGATTTTATCTAACTTACTTGGTCCGTGCGTGGAGGAAGACTGTTTTGTTTTCCTGCTGATGCAAGGATTTTAGGCCAGTTGCATTTTTTTTATATCATCTCTACTTCCATCAAGATATCTAGACTGCTTGTACACCCTTTAAAAGACACAGTAAAGAAGTGTTTTACTATGGAAATCACATACATCCCTAAAAATTATGTCTTTTTAAAAAATAAAATGTAATACGTATTTTTAAAAGTACATAAAGATTAGGACTAAATATATGGAAGTTCTGAAAGACTACTGTAACCCTCATGCTAGTTAACAGGGACCCTGTTTTGGTTGTAGTTTGCAGTCTAAGTCAATAAAGCTATAGGACTTTAGCTGCTGTAAAACTTTGCAAGAGGTCTTCAAGTCTTTGGACCAGTTACATGGTAATTGGATTCTAATTCTGGAAACCTATCATCAGAAACTGGTGAAAGGGACATCAAGTACCTAGGATGCTACAAAGAAATACAATTTTCCTCCAAATATTTATGTGGGATGATATGGAAATATAAAGGACCTTTTGTGATTCCTTTCTACTGACTCCTATCCACCTACTTTCGCTATAAAAAGGAGGATGACCTATGCCACGAAAAAGCATGGCTTGGTGACTTGTCAAAAAGGGAATGAGTAATACAAAACCAAGAAACTGGATTAGCCTAGAATCAACTTCCAATAAAAACATTTCCTAGGAAGTCTGAGTTTGGAGCTTATTTTTACATGAAAGTATTTAAACTTTCACTGATATTTACATTTCAGACATCATGATGTTGTATTTTTCCATTAGTAGGCAAATCTTAGTTTATGACTCACAGATTTCATCTGGTTGACATTGCAAAGAGAAGAAGTGAATGACATTCTGGGAAATCTGTACCTTGTAATTCTTGGTCTTAAAGAGCTGGGAGAAAAAGCTTCAGGTTCCATGAGGTTGCCCTATAGATAAGATTATTATTTATAATGACAACCTCTGCTCAGACATAGCATTACATGTATTTAAAAAAAAACCAACATATTTTCACACAAAGGAAATTAAACAGAGATCATCCACCGGTGCATCAGCAAAAATCATGCCACAACAGCATAAAGGAAATTCTTAGCTATGCTAGAAGAAGGTGGGGATTACTGGAAGGATGATAAGGCAGGGGGAAAAAACCCAAAAAAAACGAAAGAAGAGGACATAAAGAGGAAAAATTAGGTAATCACAAGTTGGCCCAAGAAATGAAGCATCCCACCAGAGTCCTTCTTAAGAACCTTGTTTAATACATTTGTCTTTACCTTGAATATATATAGTAATATATATAACTTTACCTTGAAACAAAATCAAAGTATACAGATGTTGATAGTAAACATTAGGATACATGCTGGTAGTACAGATAAAGACACAGATATAACTCAGAAAGAACTATATGACCATGATTAATTGGCTAGTTACAACAGACAAAAGATTGAGACTCCAGACTGAGGAACAACTAAAAATTATACAAGACAATAATGTGATATGAACAAACTTCAAGTCAAACACAATCCCAGGACAGGATACAAAGAGCAATGAAGCTCTTGAACAGACTTCCATAAGGACCAATGGGGCAAAATTAGCCCAGATCATCTTACGAAGGAACTTTATCAAAAAAGATTAAATGATATTGTTCCATAAAACAGGAGGAGATTGGGTGTGCAGAAAGGTCCTTTAAAATCCTATATATTCTTGGTCAAAAAGACCAAAACAACTTGCAACTATTTCTATAAATGTGATTTACAAGGATGATAACCTGCGTTCAACAACTTTCTATTAAAATTTATTTTCTTGTTCCAGTTCTTCACATTGAGAAGCCATCAATGCCAAATCTTTAAAGCATTCAATGAAAGAGTTTGAATACAGAAACCCAAGCAGTAGATAGAAAGTTTTTAGCCTGATGAGACAACAATCAAAACAGAATAAATATGTGAAAGAAACCATGGGCCTTGTCTTTGTAGGAAGACTGAAGAGTGTGGTGATGAAGACGGTCATAAAGATAATTATTCAATGCAAAATTCAAAATAATTAATATCATTATTCCTGAAATTCCTTCCATTTTGCAGTAAATCAGTAACAATTAAACAAAGTTTAGTACCAATGCAGAAAATTCTGGGGGTTTACTGGACATATAATTTTCCTGCTTGCAAATCAAACATTGCTCATTATAAAACTACAGAAATTGTGAATGTGGTACATGGACTTCATAACTTAGAGCTTTTTCAAGAAATAGCTCTAAAAGTTGAAATTCAGAAACATGTAAAAACAAGTTTCAACGTTGTTGTCTGTGTTTTTAAAGACAGAAAACTAAGAAAAGGGAAAATTCCTTCTCTATTTTCACTGTACTTTAGGAATCTAGTTGACTTTTGAAGTGCAAATTGCAACTTTGTCAATAAAGGGATTATTTCAAGAGACTGCAAAAGTTTGCATTTGTTTTTATCTGAGATGAAAAATGTGGCAAGGTTTATTTAAATCTTTTTCTGAAAGTTGTATTTTTCTTTCTTTCTTTTTTTTTTTTTTTTTTTTTGCAGTTATTTCCTAGTTGTTTGAAGGGTTTTTTTTAGGTTGTTGGAATTAGAGGCCTCAGTTCAGTGAAGTATATTAGCACCTTCCAAATTTCTTTAGGGTTATGAATATGTCAATTGAGTGTACGAAGGACTCTATATAACATCAATGTCAAAAACAGACCTGGGTTTTAAACATGTATGAGGCAATTTTATCAAGTATTTTACACCAGTATCTGTTAAAAATGCATTTGGTTTTGAATATGGTAATATAAGAAATGTAATATAAATTAGGAATACATTGAATAACCAAATATGAGGCTAAAGAACTCCCTTGAAATTGTCTGATCCTGTCAGATACTATTTAAACAGTTGTCACATACATTAACAAAAATGCTCTTTGTGAATAGATATAAATTTTTTTGCCATTTCTAAGACTCATCTGATTTGGAGATATAAGACATAAGACAAAATTTAGGCTTCCAGAAAATGTTGCTAATGTCTTAATTTTTTTTTTCTGGGAGCTTTTGTTCTCATTCAGAATGCCAGTGATCCTCTCTAGACCACAGAGATTCAATGGAAAACCTTTATTATTATGTCCATTTTGTTCATAAATGTACTCTTTTATTTCATCTTGTCCTCTTTTTTCAGAACAACTACCCTCTTCTGCTATGAGGAAAACCCTAATAGCACTTTCCTCCAGTGAATTCCAGTAAAAGGAGGCAAGCAATAATAGTATGGATTAACAGGCATTAAAATGAAACCACATGGAAACATGGGCAGAGGATTTGAGCAGGAAAAGTACTGTTTAAAAATTAATCTTTATGTCTTAAAGGGGATTGTTAGGAACATTGCAGAAGTTCTAAAAACTCTTAATTCAATGCTGCTACAAAGTCAATGTTCTGAAAAAGTAAAAAAAACATTTATTTTGTCAGATTGGCTCCTCTCAGAATGACAGCCTGGGAAATACACTTTGTGACCTAAATCTAAACTAACAAAAGACCCTGAAGAACACTTATTGTATCAGTCATTTTAGTCACAATTTCTGTGATCACTGACATGTACATGTGAACAGGGAATTTACTACCCTCTTGTAATATTACTATCCTTTACCTTTTTCTGAGGCAAATAGAAAATGAGAAAGAGTCTCCACTGTCTGACTTGGCAAATAAAGTATGAAGAAAGAAATGTTAGAGTTACAGTAGTATTTAGCCTGCTGTTTATCAGGTGGGGGGAAAATGTAACTTAAATTATAATTTAAAAATATTTAAAATTATAATTTTCTACCTGCTTTGCACTGCACTTCAATGATATAAAATGGAAAATATATGAAAAAAATAGTCTGAAAGAATGGGAGTTTTAGTGATGTTTTCCAAAGTGACATGAAGAATACACAGATATAACAGTGATTATAAGTCTTTCTGATGAAGTCTCTCTCATGTGAACTTGTTTCTACTTTCCTCATGGAATGGGATAATCTCTCCAAAAATAATTTTTTTTTTTTAATTTCTCAAAATGTAAGTAGTGTAAGGAGGCCAGAAAAAATGTGGAAAGAAAGGTAAGGAAAGTGATAATAAATAAATCAACAAAACTAAAAAAGGATCAACATGAGGTAATTTCACATGCCAATTAATCTACCAAATGTTTAACTGTTTCACTGAAAATCAGGAAGAGAAAAAGTAATGATCATACATCCATTTGTATGAAAGAGCCTTGCTTTCACAATATATGGATGAGTTAGAGCCTCTCCGATCAAATCCTGACACGTTAATATCTGAGTCAAAAGGCACAAGTATGCCTGACTTTGCTATCTGTATTAGTTAAACTTAACAGGAACACTGAACTGGGTGGAAAAGACCTATTTGTGTCTACTAGTTTCTTTCACAGATGAAATACTGATTTATTTCAGTGGTTTCTCCTTGTGTTGCGATACAACTCCTTTTGGTGAAAACCAAACCTGATACAAAACTAAACCATTAACAATTAAGTCAAGAAAATGGAAAAGTGACCCTAAATTTAAAAAGAAATTCACAAACTATTTTCTATTATAATTATATGCTTAGGGGATTGTTTAAAATTTTTATTGCAAAATAATAGTTCATTTTCATTTGACAGGGAATTTATGTCACTTCTGCTTTGCCACTTTCCTGTTGGATGCAAGTCATCTGTTTCTCAGTATGGCAGTGTTGTGCAGCTGAGCAGCTGATAGTGGCAAGCATACTAACATGTTCCTATGCCCTTTTAGTGGCAAAGGGCAGAGCCATCCCACTCTCTCCAGACGTTTAAACAGGCCTACAACTTATCAGTTCACTTTAACACCCTGATGTTTGACTTGGTAACATACCAAGAAATACTCTTCAAAATTAAGAACATAGCTATATTTTTAAGTAGAAATCTTGCAGCAATTACAATTATAATCTTATTAAATCAGGTGATACCAATTAGTGATATTATTAATTTACAGCACTGTTTAGAATTGTCAAGACAAGATGTAGTATGCAATAGAAACTGCATGACTACTAAAATGATAACCTCATAATCAACTGTGTAACTGACAAAACAGAAGTCACATCTTTAGAACATAACCATAATGAGAAACATATTCAACCAGACAATCTTTTTCAGAAATTCGTTTCTTCTTTGTGATTAGTTTTATACAGGTTACAGTATTTTAGAAAGCAGAAAAACAATGCGCATCACTGGTGTCACTGTGATTTAATCAGTAAAAAAAGCGTTTATACAAAGGCGCTTAGACAAGAAGAGAAAGGAGAATTACTGTGAATAAACAATCACAGGCCTCAATTCATAAAAGTAACAGCATATTTTGGTCAAGTTGTGGTGGACAAGGTAAAGCTGCCACTGACAAGCACCTGTACTAAAAAAAAAAAAAAATTCCTATTGAACATAACCTGACTGGGAGTTATTTTAAGGAAGGCATAGTGTTCCTTCACCAGTGTATTTGGTAAAATCACACATTATTCAACATATTCTCTTATAAATCACTCAGATTTTTCTTTTCTGGACATTTTCAAAACATTCTATTTAGAAAATATTCTGCCAAAATGTATTTCAGCAACTTACTTCCACAGAAACAGAATCATTAATCCTTAGGAATGCCAAAAGCTGCCTTACAGAAATCATACTGTTTTTCTGGCATCACAATCCTTTTTACAGAAACTAACTGTGTCACCAAAACATTTCTGGTGCAGTTAACACAGTGATGGTCACAATAAAAATTTACAGTACCATATAGCATGCTGCATCACAGTAGAAGGGTTTGATGTCTTTCATCCAAATACAGACGGTGCAGAAATACAGGTGTGGTCTCTTCCAGCATACTAGTGCATAAAGCAGATACAACACTTGTATTTCCTTATCCAAAGTACTCAGAGCCAAAGCAAGTGTAATCCAAATGGGTTGTTGCCTTCCTTTTTGCAATCTCTTGATTTCTGATTGCAGTTGGTATAGGGACATCCATCTTTAATTTCTCTATGGACAGTTACAGATATTGCAGACTTTTTGGCAGCTCTTGTGAATCTTAAGACACTGAAGCTCTAAACTTAAGACAAAACTTAATTTTCATTTTACAACAAATATCCAAAATAATGTACATGGTTCCACAGGATAATTTGATTATTAAAAGGGAGTAAACCAAAAAGGCCCAAATGTCTGGAGGCAATCTATGTTTTTATTTTTATTTAGCAAACTCATTATATTTGAGGCCCCCTTCCCATTTCTGAACAGGCTGATTTGCAATGCGAGGTATGTGACAAATGAATCAATCCTCACACAATGTATAGCATAGCAAGTCTTTTGACCTGGGGATTTCCATGGCAGGGGAATCCCAAAACTGCACAGCACTGAGTACACACTGCCCTTTCCCAGATCTTATTAGACGGGAGCTGGTGTGGTGTGGTGGCAGGGTGTGGTGGTGGCATGAAAGCCTCAACACCAGCATGCTTAGAGCAACACGTGCACTCCTGTGAGCAGTACAAAGAGAGCGGGAAGCAGCACGTCCTTCCAGCTGGTCAACAAGACAGGTGCACAATTGCAAATCACACACAGAGAGCTGCAGCCAGGAGAAAATGCAAAGGCACTTCATAAAACTTCTTGCAAATTTTACAGCACAGAAGTTTGATTCCCAGTCTTGTCTGTGGTTCTGAACTGCAGAAGTCTGGGGTCCAATCCTTGCTTCAGTTCTTATGGTGTGGAAACAAGCAGTCTTGTTTTTAGAAAGTGAGGTGGAGCTTATTCAAGACCTAGGACAATTGTTTAAAATATCCCACACAATACCTAACCAGCTTGTGGATTTTACTGCCAGAGAATACTAACAAATTCATTTAAACTCCATCTTTGAAAGAACTTCTACAAGTAGGAAAAACCTTAATGATAATGAATTTTACTTAAGACAGGAACTTAAGAATGGAAGATTGAATGTCATGCTTGCTTCCAGTGTCCTCAGAAACATCTTGCAGTGATAACTACTGAGGTCTATTTTCATCATAACATGAAAGGACTTCAGTCTGATCTAGCATTGCACTGTTAATATATTTCTGTTCTGTATTTCAGTTCTCGTAAGGTTAAACAAAATTTTTTTCAAATGTATTTTCCTGGACAGTACAGTTGCTCCACTAAGATATATTTATATGACATATTTTCAACAATTTTCCACTAATCTCTCAAAAACATTAAAAAGCATCTTCCTTCAAAGCAACTGGAGTTATTCAGTATCTATCTGTAGTTGATGCCATTCAATACGTAGGCAACTTGAAGTGAGAGACTATTTGCAGTGATCAAACTTCTCAAAGAGCAGTGGTACTCTGAACACTACTCTAGTGAAAAATGAGTATAAAATGAGTTTATGCATCCAAATGAAGATCAGATGAATGAGAGAAGAGCTTTAAATTGCACAGAGTGAAGGAAAGGAAAATAAAGTAATAAATTAGACAAAAAAATGTTGATTTCAATAGAATTATATGTCTTTAAATAAATTAGTAATTAACCAAGCAATCTTTCTCATAATTTATTTTCCTAAATTCTCAAATGTATGTATTTATTTAGCTTACTTATGATTCCTGTTTTCATAAGGAATTAAAATCCTTTGCATAAAAGTAGAAGTCTCATAGATACATGGAATATACAGAATATAGAATACATAAAAATAGATATAAAACTAGATATAGATCTACAGTATATATTTATACAATATAGATCTCATAGATATAAATAAATCACTTTTCAGCAATATATCAAGAAACATTTCCTAATTTCTCGTGAAAGAGAAATAAAGTTCAGAAAAATAGTACTTCTACTGCACTACATATTATAATATAGTGTTTCCAGCAATATTACAGAATGGTGATTTTAAATTCTTTTATTCTATATTAAGCAATTGAGGTGGGATTTTTTATATTAAATACCATGTAGCGTTTCAGAATGCTTCTATTATCGCATCATCTGAACTCAGGGTTCAAAAACTATGCAAAATATCAGGTATAGACTTCTATAATAGTTGGCAACAGAGAAATCTTTTCTTTTTTGCAGCATGAACACTAAGGACAAGGACCAGCTGAAGTAATAGTCTGTCAAGACTGGAGGGAAACATTTCCCGAAGACTTAATTTTCCAGGAATGTCACAAAAAGCTAAGAAGGAAGAATGACTATCATTATCAGTGAAGGAGTGTCTGATCTGGACAGCTAAAAGGACTAGAATCTCTAACAATTGTTCTACTTTTATTATTCTAAGACTCTTCCACTAACAAATACTCAGACATACCTAGGATCTTTCAAGAATCATATGAGAAAGCAGATGGCTATAAAAATTCAAAGACTAAAATCTGTTTTACCTCCAGTTAAAAAAAAAGAAAGAAAGAAAGAAAGAAGACATAGAAATTACCCTACAGATGTTAATAATTGTCTGGGGTGGGAGTCAGGGAATGGGAAGGCTGGCTTCTAAGTAAACAATGCAAAAAAAGACAAAGAGGTCCCTGCTGATGTACAACAATAAAAGCAGTTTTCTCAGCAGTGTCAGCTTAGCAAGCCTGAGGGTCTGTATTTTAAACCCCAGTGGCCTGACGTCACTCACCCTGATGGTGTGTGTGAAGGAAGCTATCTCTCTGCAATGACCGACCTGAAAAGTGTTTTCAAAGCCCAGTGGGCTAATGTCACTCACACCGACGGTGGATGGTGGGATCTCTCAGGGTGGCAGCCTGGGGGAAGTGAGCTGCAACACCAGCAGCCGACCATCACTCACTCTGATGGCAGGGGGTCAGCTGGGATTCTTTGGTGGCCTCCCGGGCAATAGTTAAAAAGAAGATTTTGGTTCACATGTCAATGTCTAACTTGAAAGCAGCGAGTATAAAAAGTGATTTTTTTTCCTTTTTTTTTTTTTCTTTTTTTTCTAAATTGTGTTTCACTAGTGGCAGCAGTGCAGTCAGGAAGGGGAGTTTCTCTGCAAGGACGTTTGATTGCATGTGAAGCTTACAATGGGGCTGGCTCTGCCTGGTTTTAATTTTTTTCTCCTGTATGAGCTGAGATATTTTATTCCCCATACCAAAGGGGGGGAAAAATTAAATCCAGACAGCTCCAACTGCACTTTACATTTCATATGCAATCAAACAGACTTTGAGAATACCGTCAGCTTTTTTACCAACCTGCCTGCCATATAGAGAATGTAAATAAATATTAAAATCCCAAAACATCATGTTCTTATGCTAACTCATCTTGTAATGCAGAAACTGACATTTGGGACAAATTCTCCCATTAAATTTACCCTGACACCTAAACCATTGTAAGGTTTGCAAAGGACTACACAGGAATAGATCTGTCCCACCGCAAATACTAAAAAAAACCCTACAAGTATAAGTGCAGCTGATATTTCATCAGTATAGTAAATTATTTGGGACAGAATGAAGACAAAAGAGTCACTACTTACAGAGAAAGCTCTTTACAAAGACAAATTTTTCAAAATAAAATTCTCAAACTAAAACTTAGTATTTTTAAACTAAATCCTAGTCCTATGAAAGTAAATGAATGTTACTTAGTCTTTGTTAAGATGTCATGCTTAGTTGTCTGAAAGGTCAGAATCTGACATATATCCAACACTGAAATCATAGCTTCTGTATGTAAAGCCAATGCAACCAACAAATAAAATGAAACTGGGAATACATGCAGCTCTAGACAATATGATCAGCTTTGTTGTACCTTGTATCCCTTTTCTACCAGTTCTTTGCCCCCTTAGACTGTCAAGCTTGAGACTGATGCTATTGTTTCCTACATAGTTTCTCTCTGCCACTCAGAAGAAAACAAACTAATTCAAAGCAACAATACATTAAGGAATAGTTCGAGAGTTCTGCTTGCCAGTGCTAACTGTAGTTTACTTGAGACGATGAAATTATTTCTACCAGAAAGAGTTTGCTTGGCCATGGAGTAAGGCTGTGCAACCTCAGTTTAGCAGGAAAAAAGTAAAAGGTTAAAATTTGCTCTCCAATTCTCACAATGTGTGCAGCTCACATATGTGAAGAGAAAAACGATTCTAGCTCTGCACAGTTAAGCTAATAAGCTTTCTCATAGAGTGAGACAATAGGAACTGTGAGCATACTGTACAGCACAATAAGTGCTGGCACATGAACTGTTTCAGTCTTGAGGGACAGTGTTTCACAGTATATCAGTGACAGAAGATCAGCTTGCAGCCAGAATTATGAATGAAAAGTTTAAGCCTTCTGAAAGTATTTTCAAATGATAGTTTTGCAGTCACCTCAAAAATTGATGCATTGAATTATTTTGAGGAATATGGCATTTAACACTCCATTTTCCAAGACTGCTATGCACAGAAATTCATTAGTTTAACTGAAGACACGATGATTAAAAAAGGTGTTGTATTATATGTGTGAATTCATTTACACAAATTTAAGCCAATCAGATAAAACAGTATACATTCAATCTATGTAGGAGTATCTTACAGGTCTACTTATAAACCTGGGGAAGTAGTGGGAGAAAGAAAAATTCATGTCTCTCCCTTTCTCAGGCACCAGACTGCAAGGGACTGTTGGTGCATATTAATTTCATGGTAAACTGTGTGCTTGGAATTGCCACAAATGCTGTCTCTGGAGAGTTATGGTTATTTGTCTTGAAATAATCTCTCATCAGTTTGTGACTACTATACAAAAATACTTCATCAACAAATGCTATGGTTACATTTAAATTAGTAAATAAATAGTCTAAGGATCCTTTTGTACCCCTGATGAGGCTCAGCTTACATGGCACAGCTCACATTCACGGCACTAAACTCTTTCTTCTCCCCTACTCAAAAAAAAAAAAAAAAGCCAACCCAAAACCCAGAATGTCCTCATCCACACGGCTTATTAGGAACAGTCCCAGGCCCATGCTCATTCCCAGACTGCGCTCAGACATTGTTTGGGACGGTGCTAATTGGTCAGGGTCAAAACAGTTCCAGGGGCTGTGCAAGCAATTAGCAGCACGTTCACTTGCGCACGTGCTCAAGCCCACCAGTCCTGATCCAACACCGGACCATCCTGCCCCTGCAGGAGGAGAGAAAAGCCAAAGGCAGCTCCTGAATCTGGCATTCTCCTTTGACAGATTCAGTTAATAAAGTGGCAACTTCAAATTGCAGCTGCCATGAGCTACCTCTGTCCTTCCTCCAACCCAAAGGAGAGGTAGCAGGTGGGGCAGGGGTTCAAAGAACTGGGTTCTATGGAGCACAGGAGCCTTCAGGAGCTGCCCAACCCACTGGCTTCCTCTCTGGCAGGGAAAGGAGACACAGACACCAAGCTGGATCTACCCAAAAGATCTTCAGCTGAGCTACGATAATCTGTCAGCTGATAGACAATTTACCTCAGTTGAGAACAGAGCCCTCAAGGGCAACTGGCTTCACCAAACCACTGGTGCCTTTGACCCGCAATAAAATCTTCTCCTGCTTAAATAAATGACAGAACATTTCTCCTAGCTGAAGCACCACAAAAGAGAAGATTTCAGATCAGATGGAGTAAATCTGATTTGGTGTGAATGCTGTCATCATTCATGCACTGAACAAAGATTTTGGAAGAGAGAACAATTAACGAATTGTGTGAGGTGCAGATATTCATACTATGTCTTATCTGCAGGTGACTGAAGTTTTGATGTGAGAGACCTACATTATTAGGCTGATAACTAGTACAAATGGAAAAAAAAGTCACAAAAAAATTTGGGAAGCAGTTTTTCAGTTCTTTCAAACTCACTGGACAAAAACTGCTAAGTTCGAAAGTTTGGAGTATTTTCTCACCTGCATTTACCAAAGGACACCACTACCCCATATAAACCATTCCAATGCATCATTGCTATAAAATGACTCCTGTTATCTGTCTTAAGGCATATGACTTTAAACATACTAACAACTGAAAAATTAATTTTAAATACTCATGTCTGTAAGCCCACCAAATTTGTAAATCACTGTTGTTACCGTGTTTCTCTATTATGCCGCCCAGACAAATTTTTCACTTTTCTCCCTTCTCTGCAGCATGATTGCTGTTTTGAAAGGGAAAAACAGGATACACTTTCATTTCCCCACAATTCAAAAATATTCAATGGGAAGAAAAAGTAGAAAATTACATATTTTACAGTGGAAAGTTCGAACAGGGTGACTTGCAACTGCCTGATACAAAGACTATGAAATAATGGCTCTAGATCTGACATTTCATTAGGACTATGTAAGGGTGTTGTTTTGAAAATTAATGTTCTGTTGATTTGATACTGTAGAAGACATTTGATTGTTGAAAGTTTGTTTAGCTTTTCATTAAAACTATTTTTCCGTCTTCCTTCATTTAGGGCATGAAAATGCCGAATTTACTCACTTGTGCAGAATTTTTGTACCTGACCCTGTCAAACTCTGCTGTCAAAATCAAGCACAAGGCTGGCTTCTCCTGGAGCAATGCAGAAACAGTTAGTCAAAACCAACATTCTGTCCTGTAGGAATTTAGTCACTTTTATTTTTAAAAAAATCTTCTAGGTCAGTTTTTTTTTCAGTGAAATTAAAGTTGAAACTTTATCTAAGCTTTTTCTTTCAAAATAACATCAGATTTTTCATATAAAAATAATTAGAATAATTTCAAGAATAACATCTATTTTCACCATCAGAATCAAAAACTTATCAGTTCTTCACAATGTTGCAGATCCTACTGTAACACTGCTTTTGCACCATGTGTTTTTGGAAACTTTATGTCATTTGAGCTTTTGGCACTGAACAGAGTCATACTTGACTTTTGATTTACAGCAATCTGTCTTCTCTAACCATGTACACAGCACCACAATTATTCTAGGGCATGAGTACTTTTATTTACTTCCTGTTTACAGTTAATGTATTAAAAATACGATGCCAAGACTAGGGGTCATGTCAGTCTTCCTTGCTAAATATAAGGAGGTAAGGCTGGAATTGGTTTAAAAACAGAGCAGAGCTCCTGAAAGTGCTACATTATGTTAGAGACTTCCTTATCTCAGCAAACTAAGAATGTGAATCCATTTCAGACAGCGAAACTAAGTATGCCAAAAAGCAGATGCAAGAAGATGTACCAACACTTTCATGTCTTTGCACAGAGTGCACCATTTTGTCTGTGAAACTTAATGGGAAAGAATGGGGCCAAAAATGCCTGTCCCCACAGCTTCGGTGTTCAGGTGCAGAGGTGACCAGCCAGCCCAGACACATGCCCTCCCTGGAGCTTGTCCTCTGCCATCAAGAGTCACAGCATTAATAAGTGTTAAGGGCTGAAACAGATCTCAAAGCTCATCTAGTCCCAACCCCCCTGCTATGGGACAGGGACACATCCCACTAGTCCAGGTTCTTCAAGGCTTTACCCAATTTAGCTTTGAACACTACGAGGATTTGGGAATCCACAACCTCCCTGGTGTCAGAAAAATTAATCCATGATGCCAGAGGTTTATGTCCAAAAAGGAGACAGAGGAGTCCTGTAACTTTATTTGAATAAAGGGAGAGGCCACGGGCCCTCTTCCATTTCCCCACAGGCTAAGGTATTTGGAAGCTATAGACTTCCTGAACCACCTATGCCCCCCTCTAATATGCACCTCCCTTTTGTTATATAAAAGAAAGAGAAACCCTATCCATCATTCTATCAAGCCTTTCTTTTCTCTCGGTTCAGGAATTTAACACGGCCTTGGCTGAGCAATAGTCCATGTTGATTAGAAACATTTTCTAGAACTAAGAGCTTCTTCTGTTACGTCAGTATCTCTGAAGTTCCTAGCCCTATCTACAAGCAGATTCACACAGACTTTTGGAAAGACATATTCATCTTATTCCTTTCACCGGGCAACCTGTTCCAGTGTCTCACCAGCTTCATAGGAAAGAATTTCCTCCTAAGAGGTAACCTAAATTTCCCCTCTTTCAATTCGTACCCATAAAGACGACGGAGTCACAACCAACGCTGCCAGAAAATGTTTCTGGGCCCAACATGTGGCTGGGGAAAAGGAGCGTCTGCAACCCAAACGCGTGAATGGCTCCGCCACGGAGCTCCGGGCACCAGCTCTGCCCTCCCTACCTGCCTGCCAGCAGCGCCTTTCGCTCCGGCCTCTACCCAGCCCTCTCCCCATCGCTCCCGATCCCTGTCCCTATCCCGGGTCCTCTCCCAGTCCTCTTCCCCGCCCGCCCTTCCCACCGCCTCTTTCCGCCCTCGCCTTCGCGTTTCCTGTTCGGGCGGAGGAGGTTTGGGCCTGCGGCGCTGCCGTCTCCCAGCGGCTGCGC
Source organism: Acanthornis magna (assembly GCA_036785705.1). Taxonomy (NCBI): domain Eukaryota; kingdom Metazoa; phylum Chordata; class Aves; order Passeriformes; family Acanthizidae; genus Acanthornis; species Acanthornis magna. The sequence goes on from JAWUZG010000036.1 coordinate 10,756,971, forward strand.
TGAGCATCATGGCGGCGTCTCTCTCAATGTCAGCGGCGCTGAGGGGCCTCGTCGCCAGGAGCGGTGCGGCCGCGGTCCGCCCGCCGCCGCCCAGGTAACGGCACCGCGGGCTCTCCGCCGGCCGCCCGGGGGATACCGCCGCACCCCGGGGCCCGCGGGGGCCCGAGGTGGCCGTCCCGGCCCTGGGCCTCCGCTGCGGCCGCGCCGGGCGCTGGGCCAGGGGGGCCGCGTAGAGCCACGCCGCGGGTGGGGGGCAGCCAGCCTGGCAGCAGGTGCCGGCCCGAGGCTTCCTCAGTGTCTGTCCGTGCGTATCCTTGCGTGTCCTCGTCTGTCCGTGCGTGTCCCTGCCTGTTCCTGGCTGTCGGTGCGTGTCCTTGCCCGTCCTTGCTGTGTGCCTGGCGGTGACCGTCCGCCCGGTGTCCTTGCGGCGCCCGGAGGTCGGGAGCTGGTCGTCGTGGGCTTGCTCCCGGGGAGCGTTCCCCCGCCAGCAGTCTTCCCAGAGATTTGCAGCCCACTGCCCTCTTTTGTATCGTGTCGCCTTTCCTCTTTTTCCCTTCCTCGAAATACCTTACCTTTTTCAGAGGATGAATAACTGTTTTTTTGCTGATTTCCTAAAAATAATAGTGGAAATAGCTTTATCATTTTTTTACTGGCAATTTGTTATCCATTTCTTTAATGCAGAGACCCGTGTTAGAGGTCCAGTACATGACCCAGCCTCGAGTTGAAGATGCATGCATGTGTTTACTTTTGTGCATCTCAAAGGACTTAGGCTTTTGTAAGACTCGACTCTAGGCAGGAGAAATAATGTAGCTCAGTGCCTTTAGCTGTGGTTTGGAGGGTTTGCTTTTCTGTGCTGCCTAAGTCTTTACATATTAATGTATACAATCTAGTTCCAGTAACTTTTTAAAATTTGTGTGTGTTTTTAAATGTTAATATCTATATATATGTGTATACATGTGTGCGCATGTGTATAGAAACACACAAAGAAAACTATGTATACGCACACGTAGAGAAAAAGCTATAGCTGTACTATTTTTCACATTTTTATCCTCCGATTGTCCCATTGGTTACTGCTGCCTCCTCCCCCCTAAAATGGCACCTGTTTTATGGTGTTGAAGGTTAATCCTCAGTCTCCTAGAAATGCTTTGGAATGTGTGAGTACAAATTTAGGAATTCCTCTAGGCTAATGCAGAAACATACTGTTCATATTCGACTGCTTGTTTCTGCCCTTCTACTTCTCTGTGGTATTGACAGAACTGTTGCCTGTGCCATGTGGTAAATTGGGTCAGTCAGGTGATTCAGACTAAAAATAATTTTGCTTGTTTGTTTAAATGTTTTTACCATTCTACATTTCAAGTAATTATTTCAGAAAAAAATAGTAGGGTGTAGCAGGGCTGGGTATAAACAGTGTGGAAATATGAGGTAGGTATACTTAAGCTGGTATTTCTTCTTTCAAACAGTGCCTTAGGTTCCTTCCTTGCCACAGAGGAAGAGGAAAAATTAGTGTCCCTTAGTGTTTTCAGTAAGAGGGATGTTGAAGATATTTATCTGAGTGGGACTGAAACTTCACTTTGCTTAGGGGAGTGGCCTGATCATAGGTCAGCAGGTTTCCTGGAGAAGAGGAAGAGCGTTATGAGTTTCTCTTAAAGTTGTACACAGCTTTGTAATCATCACTTGTTGGTAGAATGAAAATAAAATTTTCCATGAAACAAGGAAAAGACACTTCAGAATGAGATATTTTTGGCAGTATGAGGGAATGCTTAAGACTGTCACTCACTGCGTAAGTTTTGTGAAGTAATTATTTCTTTATTAGGTAGGCACTGAAATGTACATATTTTCTTAATTACTGTTTTATATAAAAATATCTATATATGAAAAATATTTATGTAAAATTTGATTCTAAAACAGCCTCTGGAGTCTCCCTACTTGGGAGTGAGAATCAATGTACATAATTACAGAAGAGGATTTAGAGTTCTATGTTTTAAATTCAAGATGTCTTCCTGCAGCTCACAGTAAGGTAATAAATCACAAGTGCAGGGGAGAATGTGTATTGTTTGCTTTTGTACTTTGTATTGCTTCTTGCAATACAAAGCAACTGTTTGGTTTGATTTTCTTTGTTACTATGTAATCTTTCTTACAGAGCATATACTGTTTTTAGCTTTAGTGTCTCACATCTCCAGACCTCACAGAACTGAACCTTTTACTACACACCAGTTAAGCTTATTTTCCAGTTGCAGTGATCAGCAACTATCCAAAAGCCTCCTTCCGTGAGAAGCCAGTAGTTTGCCACATACCTTGCAATTGGATATATAAGTCCTGCAATACTGGTTTCCTTTCAGAAAAGTATTTTGACAGATACAATTTGGTAGTTTCTTTGTTTCAGAGTATATTTGAAGTACTTGTCTAATTTATTACTAGAGTAATCAGTGTTGTTATCAAACTGTAGAAAGAATGTATTATACTGGTATGCTAGATGTGTGTCTTGAAGTAAATACAGGTGTTAGAATTACTAACAATAAAAACTATTGCTGTTCTTAGGAGATGACTGAAGAAGATGCTGGAACTGTCAACTGTGAGGGCATTTGAATGATTTTTACATCACTCCAGCACTATGCTTTTGTTTACTTAGATTCAGAGTAAGGTTTAGTTGTTTGGTAAAACTTGGTTAAGTTGCAGTTTCATGCTGTTTGCCTAAATTAGGTTATGAGAGTAATAATAGTTTCTTGGACACTGTAGGATTAAATTTTGAACATTCAAGATGTAGTTTTACTTGCAGTGCATTTTTATGCAGATTTTTGCATGTGAAATTTCTTACAGTGCCCCAGTTTTCAGAACTTCAATAAAATAATAGTATTATCACTTGACGAAAGTTACAAGAGAGATTCAGTTCTGAATTCCATTAGTGACATTTGACATCCTCTAGCACAAATACTGTTTTCATTGGTACCTTTAAGCACTTCAACATACACATGCCCAAGCTGACTGATGATTCTAGACTGGTTATGGGTAGCACAATATGGAATAAGTGTTAAGTCTGAAGTTAAGAGAACATGCAGCAACATTCCTTGTATTTCTGTGATATCCCAAGTGCTTATTTTAAATTATTTAAACAGTGGTTACTGTGTCCCTCATTATTTTATCTGGTGATGAGCCTAATAAATATCAGCAGATACTTGAGCTGATTCAGAAAGTGGACATGCCTCCATTGCTTACATCATATTTTAAAGCTTTCATGCTGGAAGGTCTGTGAAGTTTTCAGGAGGCTTGAAATTATGTTGAACGAGCTCTCCCTAGTTTGACGTAAAAGATTGCAGTGTTTCCTCTCATTAGAAATATGGACTGTTGAAGCTGGAAAAATAAAAAGTCAAACAAATTTTTGCTGAACTGAGAATCAGATATTTGTTTCAGAGAAGCCCTTTGTACCACAGTGTTTTGGAATCAGAATTAATTTCTGTTGCTATAGCAGAATATTTTGTGTGTGAAGGTGTGTACAGGCCACATACTCTGTACATTTCATGATAATGAATTTTTCATGTCACTTTTCAGTGTTTTTTCAAAATGCGTTACCTCCATCTTGTAACTCTGTCGTAAAGATTGTAAAGACTCTGAGTACGAAGCAAATGTTTTGCTGGTTCATCATAAATGGATACCTGAGGTTATGAAAGCAAATAATTATGAACACTTGCATAGTACAAATCCTGTTACTCAATTCATACTCAAGAAATAGAGAAAATCTGGGATGCCATTTACATCTCAGTTTTCAGTGAGTGTCTTTATAAGCAAGCTTCCCCCTCAAGAAAATGAGGGGGAAGCCATTTTTGTGGCATAATAAAGGACTTCTAAAACAGAAAAAAACTCTTGTCTTCATTTTTGATCCTGTCCTTCCATGAAAAATAGGGAAGATTTTCATTAACTTAAAAAAAAAAGTTTCTGCTCACTCTTTTGTGTTACTGTTTGGTTTGGTTTATTTTCTTTCATGAAATAATGTTGAATTTTTTGTTGCATGTCAATACCAAATCATGTGTTAAAATAGGGCTTAGTAGACTTCCTAGGGCTAGGTCTGGGTACAGCAGGGAGCTGTATAAAGATGCACAAAGGCCTGACTGAGTCTGGTTAATGGAAGGTCTATTTGGCCAGTGCTAATGCTAGCCAGTGTGAGATTTTTGTCAAGTCTGGAGTAAATAACATGTTGCAGAAGTTGTATTACTTTTTATTTCATCCACATGTAATGCTTGTCCAATGCTAATCCACCTGTCCTGGTGCTTACTTTATCCCACACAATATATGAAAGGATGTGTAGTGTTGTCAGGCTCAGACACATCAGAAGCTTTGGTTTTCCTTAATAAAAAAGATAGCTTTGTAGCATTTATCTTTGTTAAAATTACTTCCAGTGACTGATACCATCTACGTAGAGTATCTGGAATAAAATTTAAAGATCAGACTAGGTGAAAAAGCTTCTTGCAGTCTTGCCCTAGCTATATAAGTGATGTTTATACATAGCTTCATTTTAGTTATTCACCAGGGAAAAGGACCTCTTAAAATACATATTTGGTTGGAATTTTACAATTTATCTTAAGTATATATTTTTGTTTTAATACATATTAGCACAAGTACAGTGAATCACACTATCTTACAACATAATGGCACAATGGTAAACTGAAATCTGGAATAAAATTCCAGGGAGTTTTTTGCTCATGAGATTGTGGTGACGTGGACTGTTGGGGCAGACTTAAGGCAAAAGATGTGGAGTGACAAATGGACATAGACAAGGGGAGAAAAAGATGAAATCCACTGCAGTTCATACACTTAATGGACATCAGTTTAAACACAAAATTCCAGGCAGCAGTGTTTGATCTTGCAGACGCTCTGAAGCAGTAGTTTGGGGGTAGGTGTTTCATATGTCTTAAGTGCATAATTTGTTTAAAACCAACTCCTCTTGACTCTGTCCACACTGTTCAGATAGTGATTGTGTGGTTACGAGAGGGTCTAGGAGCCAAATCTTGCATGTTCACTGTGGCTGAAAGCAGCATCAGTGATTATTTGTTGCAGTCATAGGTCGTTTGCTGACAGCGTGTGTCTGGCTCTTGTGAAGAGCAGCCCTCTTTCTCCAACAGTTTTGCATGCTTTGAGGAAGAGAAGGGGAAATTTCTCATAAGTAGGATGACTTCAGTCCCTTTGCAGTATTTTATATAGGATCTCAAAGTTGCTAATCATTACTTGAGTACTTGTGACAGGACAATGTACTCTCTTACACATGTCTGTTGTGTTCATGGGTATGTACCATTATTATGGTATCAGAGTGACTCTGGTGAACCAGAATGGTGTCTTAGATTTCCTGCTTTTGCCTTCTCTGTTTGGCATTATTGGAAGTAGGGTGTAGGAGTGCTACTTGTTTCCTTTGGAGTGGAAAGAGTAAGCTTTGGAAAGCCCCCATGGAATAATGCAAGTGTTGGATGTAATGAAATGTGGGAGCAGTAGGATATTGCAGTCAGTGTGAGTAATTCCATGGCAATGAAAAAGTGCAAAATACCATGTATCATGTAGTTTAGCAATGAGGTCAGATCAAGCTCATTCCTGTTTCCTAAAGTTGTATGGGATACCTGTAATGTCTGTGAAAGTTAAAGTACTTCCAGTATTGGTCTTGATGGGGAAGAGGATGGATAGAAAGATGTGCAAGTAAGAGGGGCAGATAGGAAAAAAGTTTGGGAGAGCCAAAGTTTGAGAATGGGGCAAGGAGGAGATGTGCTGTTCTGGAAATGGCTGGTTTTGTAATGTACTTAGGAAGAAGTAAGTGGAGCAGGCGTCCTGACAGCAAAATATTCCTGCTAAGACTTCTTAGATTGCTCTTTCTTATTGTCATATAACTTGGAGTGACTTATTTTCGTTACATTAGGTTCCTTCACTTCTGGAATCAGAAATCCAGAGGGGAGGAATGACACCCTTTTCAGGAAGTACAGGTTGAACAGAGACAAGCAGACAGAAGTTTATGGTATATTTGTGCTGAAAGATAACTAGAAAATAAGCAATGTGCTTGCTTCTTCACTAAAACTGCTGAATGCTCTTCTAACCAGTTCTGTGGCAACTAACCATTATGGGCTCAGAACTGTAGCTCGCTTACATAAAGTTTGGCGTACTTTTAAAAAAACATTGTTGGATGTGATAATAGCTTTTTGAAAAAACTTGCTGATTTGAGAACCTAATAATCTTCTTTCTACTTAGAAGATTTGAAGAGGAGTGGAGATATAAATAAAATCCCAGAACTGCACCAAAACAAAAAAACCCAAACAAACAACCCTTCAAAAAAGCTTAGGAGGGTAGAGGTGAAGTTTGTTGCCAATAGGATCCCAAAACAGAAGGACGTAATACTTTCCTTCAGGTACTAAACAGTTTAAAATAGAGTCTAACATTTGAAAAATTACACTTTGTTTTCAAGACAATCCCCCAAACATTCTTTGGAAAAGACTTTCATGTTGGTGTGTCCTGATATTGGATATTTGATATCTCAAAGTTTGATATCTCGAAGTTCCAAATATATTTGTAGAACTTGTTGCAACCACTCATTTATCAAATAAATAAATCCATAGTAAGATTATGAAATGTCACATAGATACATGGAGAACGGGAATTTGAATGCCAGCTGTCAATGGACAGTGTGTCAAGTCTATGTTAGCAAAATAAAAAAAATTGCTTTATTGATGTAGGTTTAACTCACAGGTGGAAAAATTGTACTGTTTGAATTTAAAAGATTACCTTAATTTTGCCGTAATGTAGGTTTGAGCATTTTGACTCAACTGACCTTGTTATTGTCTGTCTTAGAAGAAATTGACTGTTTTAAGAGACGGAAATGCTGAGAGGCTTATGTAATTAGCAGGGAAGCACAAAAGTATTCACCAATGGTTAGTTCTAAAAAAGCCTCCAAGTTTAAAACAATTTTATTTTATAATAATAATTTCAGTAAATTTGTACTATCCTTAATAGCTAAATGTTTATATGTTTTACCCCTGTGCAGGTTTTCATTCTTATGATAATACAGTTGATATTCTAAGTTTTTTAAATCCTTTTGTAACCATTTGATTCTGAGTGTGTTAAAAAGTATACCTCCGAACTGTCTTAGGATCATATCCTTATTTGTTTCTAATAAAAGAAATCTCTAAACTAGCAGGAGGCAAGCTGTACAGTTATCATTACCGTCTTTATGATGTGTGTTTTCTTACTTCCTAAGAAATGAATGGCATTATTTCTGTCTGAGTTTTAAAGTGCAGTTGTTCTCTCCTGGCAGTAAAGTAGCATGTTTAGGTACCATTTTCTTAACTCTTTCTGACTGCAGTATTTTTGTCTGAAGCTTCCCTTGGCCCCTGTCTGAGGTTGAAGAAGTAAAATAACTTTTGACTCAATGAGATAGACTGTAGGCAGCTCCAGAATGTGTGTGGGCAAACAATTCTTGCAGCTGCTTATTTTTGGGGTATTAACACAAAAGAGTTCATAAACGAGTCCTATTCATTTCTTTAAAATCAGACTTTATGTATTTGATATAAAATATTTGTAGACCTGTCTTTTATAAATGTATATTTTATATGTGAACACCTCTGATATTCTCATTTGTAGTCATTCTATTGAAGTAATCTTCTGCTAAATGTTAATGATACCATTTATATTGAAACTACAGTTGATGTCATTTATATTCAAACTACATTTTTTGCAAATGATGACTCTTGGTTTTTAATATTTTTTATAGATTTCAGTAGTTTTAGACAAAAATTTTCTGGACATTGCATGTTCAGAAGTTACCATCTATCGTCTTCTACTATATTTTAAATGAAGGAAAAAGCCAGAAAGCTCTTCATGCAGTAGCTTTGACTGTTCTTTCATGTGTTCAAGGAGTATATGTGTGTGGTACGTAAGTTATTGGAAGGAAAATTCTGCAACGGTGATGTTTTGTCGTATGTCACCGTTTGTGCCTACCAGAGAAAGAGTCAGATAATATGAATGTTGTCTGAACTGGAATTCAAGAGTAAGGTTTGCATTTAAAACACTGGTGTTGCCTTAAGGCTTTAGAAAAGAGTGAGTAATATCAAGATTTGCAGTCTCCTTCCAGAGAGCTAACAGCTGATTAGATAGTAAGAATATGAAAAGGAAGAAACAATAGTACTAGTGGTGGAGGAGGAGAGTATCAGTGTACAAGTAAGAATACAAGCGAACACACAAATAGGGTAGCTGATGAGGTTATTTTTATTCTCAAAGGTGAGTTCTCAAAAATGCTTCTGAGTTGTGCTTACATTAATAAATAATGACAGGGAAAGAAAATTAAATCATATAATTACGGAAAAACAGAGCACTCAAGCTTTCTTTGAAAGGAGACTTAATTTACATAGCTTGGTAGTTTCATTATGTTTCTCTTGTAGCACAGAATAATTTGTCCTTCATGAGTTTAAAGAATTGTTGTTCCAAGATTGCAGATACTGATGCAGTACATAAAGGAAGGGGGTTTTTTTCCTAGCTAGTGCCATGTAGTTGTTGCTTGCCCTTGTGTGTAGAACAGGAGTTAAAGTTTTGGTGTGGTAATTTTTTTTAAAACTCTTGTTGGAGACACATAGGTTGCTTACATTGCAGCCAACCATTTGTTTTCATCTCAAGACAGATACGTATTGTAGAAGGTATTTAATCAATTAAGCTGGTACCCACAACTAAAAGCTTGTGTGGTTAGAATCTTTGGAAAACAAGGTAAGATTTGAAATCAGTCATTATAGAGAGAGTACATAAAAATTATGTAGTTTTTGCTTTGGTTGCAGTATGAGACTGAGAAACAAGTGCAGATATATTGCATACACTGGAGAAAAAACCTTTATTTGATAGGAATCAATGACTAGCAGAGTGTCAAGGAGCAGCAAGCACTGTCTAGTCCAGAAGGTAAGGCAACCTGGAAGGTGAGGGCGACCCCCAGCAGGGACAGTGCCCTCACTGACCAGGACGAGGGCTGGAGGTGGGTACACTTAATGATGCCACTTAAGCAAGAGCTGAAGACCCAGAGCTGAAGTTTTAAATGGAGCTCCAGGGCCACAGGCAGGGGATGTTCATGGAGGCCCTGCATGAAGGAGGTCATGGCCATTAAGACCTCTTAGTGCCCTTAAGGTCCTGATGCATGGCCTGACAGAGTTTTTCTTCAGACTAAATATTAAAACACTTGAAAACTCATATTCTTGCTTGTAAGGTGTCACCACTGGTCTATCTTCTCTGCACATAACTCAGTAGTCAAAAATTTATTGAAGTTATGGAAGTTGTTCTCCTCAGAGGTGTATAAGAACCATGTGGGCAGACAGATCGAGTGGAATGATTAAGGTGTGTGACGTGGAGAATAGTTAAGGTACATGGTAAATGAGGAATGGCAACTATTCAAAGGGGAATTGAGGACAAAAGCTTGGTGTCAGAAAAGGAAATTGATGAGTAAGGTGACTGAGACAAGGTGAAGTTCACGAAACAAGTGTGAAATAAAATCCCACAAAATGATATTACCTAGTTTATCCCATTCTCATCTAGAACAACTGCTAAGAGCATACACTTTTGAAAAGTGACCTATATGTCGTGTTCCATTTGTGAAGCATTTGGCTGTCTCTAAGTGTCTTGTGCTACAAACATTAATTTATAGCTCTTAAATACAGTTTGTCATAGATGCCCAACAGCTAAGGCTTACTAGCCAAATACCTTAATTGACTTTCAGGAGCCATTATAAACCAGGATGTAGTTTTCCAGTAACACTTTAAAAGATTCTTTTTTGTGTTGCAGCCTACAGTTCAAGTCAAGAGCATTAAATAAGAAAGAAGTTGCCTTTATATATCCCCTGTTTTACAGGCCTTGAATTATTAGAATAAGAATTAATTAAGCCTGTAAGTGCAGTCAGAATGAAGGGCTAAATCAATAGGAATGGATATGGATAAAATATAGGACCATGCTATGCCATAAACCAGTTTGCAAACACAGAAGAATCTTTACTCTTTTTTTCTGTTTAAAGTTACATGATTCAAAGGCTCTTTTTCAAAATGCACAAAATGAGACAGAGGTGGGTTGTGGAACATTAGTTTCATTCCTCACAGTTTTGAAATTAAACCCTTTGACTTTTGTTGTTCCTTCTATAAAGAGAGCACAGTTTTTAGTTTTGTCAAGTTGTATGAATGCCTGAATGTGTATGTGTGGGGAGTTTGACATTTAGAAAGTACAAACAAAGCAAATGTGTCACCTGTGTATTTTATCTTTATACCCTGCACAACTTCTCTCTCTTCCTTTTTAACTTTACTAGGCTTTCTAACTAGAGAACGTAAAATTCAGTTGATAGTTGTTATGGGTTGTGCAACATTTCTAGTATTATTAGTCTTCCAGCTGACTTGCCTATAAGAGTTTTCTGATTCTTGGGGGCCTGCTGCTCTCAGGTTGTGAACTGAGGTTAATTCTTAAGATTAGGTGTTCTGGTTTGTGTAATGAAATGGTTCAGCAACAGCTGTACAGATGGCAATAGTTCAGAGCTCCTGTGACCTGACAGCAGCTGGACATCTTACAAATTACATGTTGTATTGCTGTAAAAGTAGTACACCAGGTCTCCTTTCATAATGAGTTCTTTGCTTTCTACAACAAAAATATTGAAATAATTTTGAGTAATTTTATTCTTAACATGTTAAGCCCCTCTCTTAAAAGTGTTTCTAGTCTGTTTTCTGTAATCTGTCAAAGACCACTGGTATGCTCTGAGTCAGGTGCATGTGAGGGTCCAGGAGTATTGACATGAGTTTTTTCCGAAGTTTAGTTGCAAATAATGACTCAGTTTGCATCCAGGCACTTTAGGAAATGTTTTGATACCAGTCTGGGACTTGCAGAGAACTGTTTCCGGTTTGCGGCTGTTGCTTGCTGGTGTGCTGACTTGAACCTCCAAGCTAGCTCTCTGGATTTTTGCCTGAGCTTTTCCTCGGCTCAAGTTGTTTGCACTCTGTGTATGTTCATACTCAAAAGCTCCAATGATACCTGTACAGCTCTGCCAGGAGTGGATTGAGTCAGCCTGGGCATACTGTCTGCCTGATGTGGAGCCTTCTGAAGGGCTGGTCTTTGTTGTGAGCTCAGTCATGTCACCTCAATTAGATGGCTACTCAGGTGGGCCCTCTTTGAGTCAGGGAAAGTGCAGGCTTGGTACTAGGTCAGAGCTAATCTTCCTTGTTATATCCTGACTGCAAAAAAGCCCGTTGAATGAGGAAAACTGGTGGTGGACAATTCAAGTTAGGTCTTCACGGAAGTGGCTTGTGTCCTGAGGAATTAAATGGGGTGCAGGAGTGGGTACAGTGCTCTGGTCCTGTGGTAGTTCTGGAAGGACCATGTTTGTCTTTGCATTGTGCAGTGGTTCAGCTGATACTTGTTTGAATATAGTAGGTAAACAGCATTTTTCCATCTGTGGAATAATTAAAGTAGAATCTAAAATAACTAAAATTTGATTGTTTGCTACTTCATGAAGGATTCACTACTTGCAAATTTAACAAACTTAAAAGAATAGTGGAATATTCTGAGTTGGAAGGGGCCCACTGAGTCCAACTCCTGGACAGGACAGGACAGGTGCACAGGACACCCCAAGGGTTACACCAGCTACCTGAGTGTGTTTTCCAAACACTTACTGAACTCTGTCAGGCTTGGTGTTGTGACCACTTCCCGGGGAAGCCTGTTCCAATGCCCAGCCACCCTCTGGGTGAAGAACCTTTTCCCAATATCCAACCTAAACCTCCCCTGACACAGCTTCATGTCATTCCCTCAAGTACAGTCACCAAAGAGAAGAGATCAGTGCCTGCCCTCCACTTCCCCTCATGAAGAAGTTGTAACTGCAGTGAGGTCTCTCTTCAGTCTCCTCCAGGCTGAAAGACCAAGTGACCTCAGCTACTCGTCAAGACCTTTCAACATCTCCATGGCCCTCCTGTGGACATTCTCTAATAGCTTTATATTCTCTTTTATTTTCTCTAATAGCCCCTTCTTATATGGAGGTGCCCAAAACTGCCCCCAGCACTCAAGGTGAGGCCACCCCAGTGCAGAGCAGACTGGGACAATCCCCTCCCTTGCCCAGCTGGGGATGGTGATACTCCCCAGGACAGGGTTGGCCCTCCTGGCCAACTTGCCATTGACCAGGACCCCCAGGGCCCTTTCCATGGTGCTGCTCTCCAGCCTCGTTCCCAGTCTGTCCACGCATCCAGGGTTACCCCATGCCAGGTGCAAAATTCAGGACTTGTCCATGTTAAATGTCATGTGGTTTGTGTTTATCTATCCCTCTGTCAGGATCTCTCTGTGAAGCTTCTCTGCCTTCAACAGCTCCTCCAAATTTAGTATGATACTCAGGCTTGCTTTGTATCCCTTCCAGTCCTGCATCCAGGTTGTTAATGATGTTGAAGAGCACAGAACCTAAGATGATGCTCTGTGAAACACCCCTAGTGAAAGTTTATCAGTCTGATGTCACGCCATTCACTGTAACACTTTGTTCCCAGCCATGAGCCAGTTCTTACCCATCCCATGATGTTTTTGTCCAGGGGGGAGCTGGACATTTTGTCCAGAAGGATTCTGTGAGAGACAGTATCAAAAGCTTTACTGAAATCCAGAAAGATCATGTCAACTGGCTTCCCTTGAGCAACTACATGTGCTACGTTGTCATGAAATGGACAAGCAGGACTGTTCCCTCATGAAGCCATGCTGGCTGTGACTGATAGCTGCATTGTCCTTCAGGTGTTTTTCAGTAATTCTCAGAATGATCTTCTCCAAAACTTTACCAGGCACTAAAGTGACACTGTTGGACCTCTAGTTTAATATTTATAAAGGCAGGTGACCTTAACATTTAGCTTTGAGGATGCACACTTTAAGTTCCAAACCACAAGTCCAGTGTTTATTTCCATATTTATTTAGTACATTTATATAACCATTGCTTCTTTTCCTAAGTTTTGCCTGACAGAAAAGCGTAGTCAGTTCTTGCCCTGTTTTCTGAACACACAACTGGAAAAAAAAAGTATTGCATATAAACTTATCAGCAAGTAGAGGCAGTGTCTATATATTTATATTTCAGTTTTGATCATTTTAGCAACTTACTGCAGACATTTCAGTAGTTTATATTAAATAAATTAATATTGCTTTCATCCATGGAGAAACATAATTTACTTTTGTTTAACTTCATTTTATAGGCAAAGGAAAAAGTATAATCAGCCAACTTTGTCAGAGTATGAAAGTATTATTTAAAAATGAGGAATTTTGTTTTCCTCCAAACACAAAAGTTACTGCTGCAGTTCATACTACAAAATAGAGCTATGTTTCCATAGGCAGTGTTTGGCATTATATTCTGTATTTTGCTTCTGTTGGAAAGTAGTAAGTCTAGTAAATGAAACCAGGTAAAAAAAAAAATACCATTGACTCTGGTAAGTCATTATCGCTTCAACTACAGTAGTGAATTAATACTGAGTAAGCATTATCCCACTGTGTTTAAATTCATCTCTCACAAGTTCAACTTTGCATGCTGTCTTTATAAAAATGCATTATATTTGGGCTGAATAAAAATGTGTTATATTGGGCTGAACACTGTGATTTATACTATATTTGACATTGTATCATTATTGCCCATGTTTTGTGTGCAGGAACTTCACACTGACTGGTATTTAGTCTGTTTAATCACAGTGTATGACTAGGTTGGATTCTGTGGAAGTTGTTCGCTGGTAGTATTTCTGCTTTTTGTTCAGAATTTAATGCTTTTTTGGTGACTGTACATTTTGAAGCTTATATTATTCCTTATAAATGCAATAATATTAAAAAGGTTGGTTTTCTGAGAATTAACATTATTCAGTGTATTTAATGGCTCATCATGGCTTCTGCATTTATGTGTATTCACACCCACTGGTGCCCTGGTCTTTCAGTGTCACAATACTTAAAACATCATTTAGACTTACTTCCTGATGACTGCCTTCATATTTCATGTAGCAAGCACACGGGGCTTCCTTCAAGACTTTGTTTTACCTTTACATTATGATCTGATTACCTGTTTTTGTGATACCTGGTCTTTTTTAACCATATCTCCAACAGTTGACCAAAAGGGGGTGCTAATAGATCAAACAGCCAGATGTGTTGCATAAAGAGGTCAAGAAAATGTTTTTGTGCAATGGATTAAGTCCCAGCTACTGAATTGTGTCAGGTAAATACAAGTTTTCACATCTGGGTGTGGTGTAACATTCCAGTCACAGCGCTGCTCTGTGGAAGGCAAATTCATGCCATGTAAATATGGCAGCTTCTAACCATGTAGGGTTTAAGCATGGGTTACTTAGGAGATACTTAAGGTGGTCAGCTTTGTTGAATTTTAGTAATTGAATACATATACCCAGAACTACCACGTTATATGTTCAAGTCAGATGCCTTAATATCCTTTGTTCAGATACCACAAAAGACATCTGCTGACCATTTTTTTTGCTGTTTGGTTTCTCCTGTTCAACAGAAGTTGTTAATGGCATCAGCAGAGCTGGGGCCTCTAATGTAAGAAGGCAAGTGGAGACCCTAAGTATGTTCCCTGCAGCAAGGAACTTCTATGTCCTTATTCCACAGTGGGGAAAGATGGTTGAGAGACCTGATACTGGTATGAATATTGTAGTTCTCCAGTAGACTGAAGAACTTCAGTGGCTTCTCACTGGACACCTTCATTTGTGTAGCAGGGATGTGGAACCCATTTGTGACTTTGCCCGGAACAACAGGGGATGGTGGAAGGGGAATACACACTTCTCATGGAAGATGTGGTTAGATGATCACAGCATTTGTTTTTCAAGGACACATGATACCTACAGAAAGTTTTGACCTCTACAAACACATATTTTGTTGGTAGTCCTCATTAATTCATTCCATGTTACTGAGCTGATGTAAGAGTTACAAGTATTTAATAAAAAGACTGTGTAGTGTAGTCTTTTGCCAAATATCTGTTCCTGTCTTCTCTACATAGTGTAAAAGACATTTAGATTTATTGTGAGACTATAAAATAACAAATGATAGCCATAACTCATTCTAGATGCAATGTTCAGTTCTGTAATGCCTCTATAAACAACTATGCATAGTGGAAGAAAAAGTTACTTAACCTTTTTAAGATTTCTAACACTGAGACCTAGAAATACCATTAAAGTATATTGTTTTGTAGCATAAATAAAAGCAAAGTCCATGCTCAAGTAATCAGATTGATGGTAACGGCAGAATTTTGGTGTACAATGTTACAGTTTAAATGAACTGTAGAACGTAGTATTATGAAATTATTATAAACTATAGAAAATACTATAATCATCTAAAATAATGATATATGGTCATATAGATCAAGATTAAGGAATTGGAATTCCCAACACAATGGCATGGGGCGGGGAGAAAATCTTTTTGTAATTATAAGCTAAATGATGTTTCAGTGGTGGGCTCTGAAGGTAAAGGAGCTGCTCTACTGTGGAAAAGAATATGCAAATTCATAAAGGAGACAAGTGACTTTATGTAGTAAACCTTAATTTTTGTTTTACGTAATTTTCTTGAAGAGTTTTTGTTTTTAAAGCCTGGCTGTTGCAGACTTTTAATGCCCGTTTGTTCATCACTAGCAAGCTCACTAAAAGGAAAACATTGGGAGATTCACAACAGAGCAGTGGCCAGCTTGGAGCCTTGTCACACTTTGTTCATTAGATAGTAACCATGAAGGAAGTTTATTTGGTATGTGTTTTGAATAGGACACCAATGAGCCTTGAAGATAGCAGTGTTTATTGTTGCTAGCTACATGTAAAACTTTCTGTATAGTTTCTGAAATTCAGAATTATTTTACCAGTCTATTTGTGATTATTCTAAGTATTCTGTGTACAGTCATTTTGAATCAAAGTTTGATTAATCTTGGAACAGGGTAGAACTTCCTGCTCTTAAGGCCTCATCCCAAGATATTTCAACAGGAAAAAAAAGAGCGCAAACAGACAAAAAGAAGCAAAATGGGGTAATGTATGCCCATATGGCTTACAGAGAGAAAGGAATAAATCAGATTAGGTTTCCAGAGGTTAGTAATAGAAAAAAGCAATAGAACCTTGTCAGAATGGAACTGTAAAATCTATGTTTTATACTTCTGCGAGGTTATCCATCAGAAAAGCTACTTAAAAGTCTAGGTGGATGTGGGCAGAAGCAAATATTAATGGGGAATTTTGTGAGAATTACTGTACTGTTGAGGATGAAATAAAAGACTCAAATTGAGTGTTCATTTAAGTTATTTAGATTGCATATTCATTTAATTTGGAGGTAGAATAGGTATAAAGTTTATACTGTTTCCAAGGGGAAGCTTGAGTGATGATGTGATATTTGCCATTGTGCAAGTTTGAGAAGAGAGGGTCGTGTGAGAGAGGTGCATTTCCTGGTTCTTTCCTCAGTTAAGTGCCTGACATAGGAACAAACTTGCCATGAAGCCTGTTGAAAATTAACAGGCATTCTGGGAATCAAGCTATACTTTCTATTAACTTTCAAATAGTAGTATTTCAGGTCATATGACAGTTCAGAGTTGCTGTTTTTTCCAAACTTGAGATTACTTTCCTATGAGAGACACAACAAATGGAAATATCATCAGCCTGTCATCTTTAAAGCGAAACTGGTGTTTTATGTATTTTCACATGGAGGTCTTTACTCCACTGACTTGAGGTTCACTTTCCTAGTCTAGTCCAAAAGCCAGTTTTCAACCACTCTTCAAGGAAGAGTGTAGGTGCTTAGAGAGAGTATGTTCCAACTCATTGCAGTCCAGGGATAGACAGAAGGCAGCTCATTTAAGAATTGTACAAGGTTGCAAATTCCAGTAATGGGTGTTTTCCAGAATCGTGTAGTCAAGAGAAATGTCTTTGAAAAATGATGAAGAGGAGAAGTTGACTTACGTTAGTAAGGTGTTGAAGAAGAGCAAAAACATCATGGAGGGCTATAATGTATGATGCCTTGGAAGTTATCCCAGTTGACAGTCACCTTGTGCAAAAAAAATCAGCTCCCTCTGTGTAAAATGTGGAGTCATCTCAGAGATTCTGCCTGCCTTTAATCTGGTGGGTTTTTTACCCTTCTCTTTGTAATGGCCTCAGTAAAAACAATGTCAAATGACGTAATGCTAAGTGGAAATAATTTTCAAGGGCATGGCATTTTTACTTTTCAAAGCTGATTAATACTTCTTCAGTTTAAAACAAAACAAACAACTCGCACACGACTGTGTTCAAACTAAATTGAGCTAAATTTTGTTCGTAATTGAATTTATATTACAAGAAAAGGTATGATTCTGATCAGCCTTTTTACGATGCTTGCATAGCCAGATCTCTACATATTTGATCAGACCTCTCTACAGAGCAAGCTTCAGAGAACTTGATTCATAGTCTAGATTACTTTTTTTTTTAGTGAAAGGATGAATTACATTGCATAATCCAATGTCCTTCTTTGGACATATCTTAGGTAGTGTAATGAGCACTGTATCACATGAAGTTCCAGAATACCTGCAGAATGCTACTCTGATACTAAAGCTGCTGTAGTGGGGGAGAAACTAATTTTCCTATTACAATGTTTTTCCTTATTTAAGGTTGAGTATTCTGTGGCTGTAGCCACTTAGGTCTGAAACACAAGTACAATGTTCTGCTGTTCAGAATGCTCTTAGGATAACTGCTCTCTTGGTGTGTAATTGAATAAGGACCAAGTAACAGCCTGTTCTCCTAGTCCTGCAGTATCTGCCTATTCTGTTTTTGTTATGTGTTATTTTACATGTGCAAATTAAAAAATAGCAACTGTGTTGAGCCAGAAACTCTCTGGTACAGAGATTTTGAGCTAACAGAGTAGTTACTTTGAATTTTTATGGAATTGTTGTGCTTCCTTGCACTTGAAAGCTTCTGCACCTTCAAACAAAGTAACTTTCCTGACAGATTTTGTTGCTTTAAAATAGGAATAGATGTGTCTGTTCATGCCATGGAGTTAGGTAATTCTATAAACTTGGTGCCTTGGAAATTTTTTTTAGCTGTTAATGGGAGATGGAAGGTAATTTCGTAGAATAGAATCTGTGCTGGAAGTATAGATTTGTATTAAATATTACTGAACTTTTTTCCAATTGCTTAGTTTCATAAGATTCTTGTATAGTATAAACAACTGAATTCTTACATTTTAGTTTCTCATTTCTTTAAAATGGCCTCAATTAAATATGGAGCACACTATTGTCTACCTGGATTTCTGCAAGGGTTTTGGTATGCTTTGTCACAGCCTGCTCCCAGAAAAACGGAAGTGTTACAGTCCAGTGAAGTGGTCCATGCCGTGGGTGGGGGAATGGCTGACGGGCAGCACACAGAGAGTGGTGGTGCATCGCTCCTTTTCACACTGGCAGCCTGTCACAAGGGATCAGCTTTGATTTCTGCACTGTTTGATTTCTTCACAAGTGATCTATGGTGGGATCCTGATAAATAAACCCTGATAAAGTTTGATGATGATACCAAACTTGAGTGGGGAAGTGGACACTTTGTAAAGGAAGTTCACCCTGCAGGAAGACCTAGACAGGCTGGAAGAGTGGGCTAACAAGATCCTTATGAAGTTCAACAAGGGCAAGTTGTTGCCATTGCAACCTGGGAAATCATAATCCAAAACTGCAGCATAGTCTGGGATTTACCTGACTGGGGACTAGCTCTGGGGTAAGGGATGTAGGGGTCCTGGAGGAAAACAGTCTCAATATGTGTGCACAGTTGCTTCTGAGCAAAGAGAGGCAACAGATTGCTCAGGGTTGCATTAACAAAAGCATGTCCAGCAGAGATGAAGAAGGCATTACCCCATTGTTCTCAGCACTTCTCAGGTCATACCTGCAATACTTTATGGACAGGCTTGAGAGAGTCCAGAGAAGGGCCGCAGAGATCATGGAAAGACTGGGAAGCCTGCCATGTGAGGAGAGACTGAGAGAACTTGGTTGATTCAGTCTTGAGAAGATTTAGAGGAGACATTATCACCATGTTCCAATATTTTAAAAGGTGGTTACACAGAAGGCGGAGATTCCTTTTTTACAGTGAGTCACATGCAAAAGGAGCTAATGGGACAGGTAATTCGCGGAGATTTTGGTTAGACACAAGAGGAAAATTTTTCACAATGTAGTTAAGTCAGTCAGCTATTTGAACAATCTCCCCAGGGAAGTGGTGGGTTCCTCAGTGTTGGACAATTCAAAGATTCAGCTGGAAAGGGTGCTGGGCCATCTTGTCTAGACTGTGCTTTTGCCAAGAAAGGTTGGAACAGATGGTCGTTGAGGTCCCCTTCCAACCTGGTATTCTATCATGATCTCAGAGAATTAGGTTTCTTGGCTTGTTTCACCTGCTGTTGCATCATTTTGCCAAAAGATGATTTGTACTCAAAGGGCCTAATCCTGGCACTTGTGACATAATGTGAGAAAAAATTTTACTTGTTAATTCAGCGATGTGCAATTGGGTTCTCTGTTTCCAGATGTATCTTACAGATTTAGCAATTATGCAAGAAGATAGATTGTATTTCTTGTTAATGAATCAGCTGACCCCAAATTATTTAGAAATTAAGCAAAACAGTAGTGAGTTTTGCCCACTCACAACCAGAAAATTGTATTTGCAGTATTAGCTTAGGGTTTGTTTAGTCATTTTTTTGGTTTGGTTTGGGTTTTTTTGAATTTGTTGATGTCCTGTTGTTGAAGTGTAGAATTGGAGCTTTACCATTACAAATAGATTTAGGATTTTTTTCCTCTGATAACATCGTTTTAAGGATCAGAGTTCCAGAACGCTTGCAGCAGCCTTGTATTTTTCTGTCTGTTCGTGACAAACCAGCTACTGTACATTCATATAGAGCAGTACAGTCCTTGCCACTGGCAGTCTCTCTGTGACAGAGAGCCTGTAGGCTGACATAAAGTGCAGCCTGTTGTGAACTGCTAAGTGGGAGTCTGCCAAAAACTCAGCAGACAGAACTAATTGGGGAGAAAAAGGATTTTTGTGCCCTCATCTCTCCCTCTTCAATTTTTTTTACAAGACGGATATTGTTAAAGTAACTTGTTTATGTAAGATTTGTCTGCCTCTATTTTCTCATTGCATGAATCATTTTTTAACTTCAAGTCTTGCACTGCAGGTCACTGAGCACTTCCACATGGCGGCTGGCGCAGGACCAAACTCGAGACACGCAACTCATCACAGTTGATGAAAAATTGGTAAGGGTTTTCTACTGAATACTGCTATGATACAGCCTTCAGGGTTATTTCTGCACAATAGGCATTCAGTATGGTATTCTGCGTTCTTCTAGGAAAGCTGTGTAAATGTGAACTACAAAGCAACAGTCCTTTATATACTTTTAAAAGTGGAACATCAATAAAGCATAAGTATGTGAATGAAATATGGCATTAAAAGTGTTAAGCAATGTAAAATTATGAGTACCTTATTTATTATTGTTGTTATATTTTGGTGAAGGACTACTGTGAGCTGTAATCAATAACAAGTTTGTTCTTTTTGAAATTTGTGTATATTTTCTGTATGGTGAACTTACGCAGAATTTGCCAGCTTCCTGCCATTTTCTTCATTACTAGGACCCATATTACTAAAGATACTGTGTAAAGAAATATCATGGAATATTATTGTTACTATGCACATACACTCTAGCTTTTGAATATGCATGAAGGTTAGATTACAACTGGAAACAAATGCATAACATTCTTCTGCTAATCAGTAGCAGATCAGAAATTTGGCAATCTTTTCTTGTAACTTCTTCCATAATGTGTGGTCTGTTACTCTAGATGCAACCTGACACTTATGTTTACATTATTCAATAGTATAATTTTTGTAAGACTTCTGGGGGGAATGCATCACAGCAGAAGCATGCCTTTCATTGGTTTTCATATCACTTTTGAATCTCCAGCAAAACAATGTTCCTATCATATGTACCAGACAGCTCACATTGTGTGTTGCTTTTTTGTATCCCTGAAGCTATACTACCTAAGAAATATTTGGAATTTATAAATTGTACATTTATAATGATATGTACAAGTTGAGACAGCTGAAGTTTAATAGGCTGTTGGAAAAAACCTGCACTTATTCTAACAACTCTTTAGGGCTTTTTTCTCTCATGCTTTATATATAGATGTGGCAATAATAATCTACATATGGGTAAAAAAATCAGTTATTTCATAAACTTTCTGAATTTAAGAAGTAACAGTATAATCTTAGATTTGAAAATTTAGGAAAAAATAGTACCTTCTTCTAGCAAACATGATTATCTTGCTAATCTAGTTGCATAAGTTGGGATTCAGGAAATTTGTACAGAGATCATGAGTCACTGTATAAATAAGATTCAACAAGTCAACAGAGCTGCATTTTCCTAAATGACTTTTAAATGCACCATTCTTTAACATTTATATATATATATGTATTAATACAGCTTTTATAATACCTGAATCTGCAGTATCACGTTTCATGTTGTGGCCTTGAGTGATGAATACACAGATCTGAAAGAGACTACAATGAGAAGAGAGACCCACAAAATACATACTCTTCCATCTTCCTTTTTGAATTTAAATGTACATTATCTGAAGTTAGTGTTGTACGTAGTGTCTAGCTATGAAAGTTTATACTTCCAGTTGAGTTAAAGTGAAACTAATTTGAAGTACAGCTGTTCGTTTCCCTTAGATTTTGTAAATGAACTGTAAGTGAAGTGCATATTTCTGATGTCATATGTTGTCATCAAGTTGAAGACTCTCATATTGTATTTGCTGAGGGTTTTTGAGATCTTATAGTAGCAGCCATTAAATGTTTTTATTTTGATACATATATCTAAATGATTATTTTATCCTTAGTTTTTTAAGTATTAAACTGCATAGTATTTTCTTACGATGTTTTGCATGTGGGTCCACATTTTAAATGCAAAACTCCTTTTTTTTTCCCCCTAGATTATTACAGGACCTGAAACAAAATGACAGAAAATTAAAACTTCATTTGTAGATTTAAATTTTGGGAGTAGTTTCCATAATGTTGTAAACCAACAGTTCATGTTCTCGTACTGGACAAAAATTATATCCCATTAGCAAGGAAAATTGTTGCAAAAGATTTTCATGTGGTTTACAACTCTTTCAGGATTAGGAGAAGTTCTCTGGACACCTGTTAAATCTCACATCAAAGTAGAGTACTATCTTACCTTATTTTAGGTTGCTGCAATATATTTCCTAATTTTAAGTGGTGTTAATTACAACCATTTAAGACTAATTTAGCATATTACAGGAATTTTCTGTTAAGTAATGTTACAAAGCATAACAAAACCATTATTTCCTGCAAGTTGTATTTTAAAAGTATACTGGAAATTGATACATAACATTTAATTAAAAAAGACCCCTTCTTTTGTATTACAGATTGCTAGAAATCATTAAATCATATTTTGAGGATTTGTCATTTTTGTAATTTTTTTTAAAGCACTTATAGGTGTTTTTATGTGCATTTCAGGAGGAACAAGAACAGGTGGAAAATGGGATATGGTTATCCTTGTTTGCCTTGCTCATCTTGTAACTTATTTTGAAACTGAACTCCTCTGTGACTTGATATTTACAAGGCTGGTGGAATAATGCTGAGGTTGTTGAAAACTTTTAACTGTGTTTTGTAGTGCAATTAATCTATATTTCCAGTGCTCTTGTAGACCTTGTATTCCTATGTGTTCATGCATATACTAGAGCTCATTCAACAGGATGATTTGGTTCTAGAAGTACTAAAATATTCCTTGTGTTGGGAAAAACAAATTAAATAAAAGGGGTATGAGCATCCTGGCATTGAATAATTAGATGGTAGTCAGTCACTTTCTTACTGCAGCCTAGAATTTGTTGAATACAGCAGAAAAATGAGTTCTAATGAAATAGTAGGAAAACCATTAGTTTAGACCACATTAGTTTTTCACGCTGGCAAAAAAGTATGTCTCTTAAATGTAAGAGGAGTTAAGTTCTCAGCTTGTGTAGAACATATCCAAGAAATTACATCTTTGTCTCAGTTATTAGCTGTTTTCAGTAAATACTGAATAAAATGACTTTTAATGAACAGTAAAACCTGAAGAAAATAACATGCAAAATGAACAAAGCTCAACAGAAATACAGTTCTTGAATCACATTTTGAATCTCTGGCCACCAATTAGGTCGTATTACAAGAGTCTGGACAAATAGCTGTGTGAAAAGTAGTCTCTCAAGACCGTGCTTACATTAGGAAATTTGGGCTATAGAGGGCAAAGGCTCTCAGCAGCAAATCTCACTCAGGTAATGTTCCAAATTACTTAACTGTTTGTGTGTATGGTATGACATAGCTTCTATCAACATTATAAAAAGTTGTAGTGGTTTTGCCTGAAATGAGGATTTGAATGTTCTAATTCCTGTGATTTGTTTCAGTTGTTGAGAGTAGGGTGCATCAATACTATGTGTTGTTGCTAAAAGTCATTCAGTTTAGCATGTGTGCTTTAATCAGGCTTCCCTAGTCAGTGCTAGTAAGGCTGCACTGTGGATGTTTAGCCCAGAGTAAGGCACTTTCATTGCTATTTGCAGTTGAAAGGTTCCCACAAATATTTGCCAATAAAAGGGCTTTTTTATTGGTTAACTGATAATGATATTTCAAGAATATTTCAAAATTAGAACTACTGTCAGAAATTACCCTTTGCATTGCTAAAGCAGACTGTTCAACTAATAATATATATTTCATGGCTCAATGCAAAAATTATTGGAACAACAGTTATAGGGATTGGTCACTGGGGAGTTGGAGTTACCTCACAGATGTTTTTATTCTCTCTCAGGCTAAGATAAAACAGGATGAGTTGCTGCATGGGGTTAAGCATTCGAGGCCAGTGCTATACAGTGCAGTTGAAATGGTACTGAAGTATTTTTTTCAGCCTGATGAGAACATCTAGGGACAGACTGTATTGCAAGTATGACAGTCTAAATAGAATGATGTTATTGACATTTCATCACCTGTCCTGAAGTTGTTTTGTCTATACTGCTAGTCAGCCTTTTCTAAGTAGTCGTTCAGAAGTCTCAGTACTGAACCTCAGTAGAGGACCATTTTCTTTCAGATTGTAGACAAACTTTGTGTAACTTACTGAAGGTAACTTGTATAAACCAAACTGGGCACAGAAAATCTGAACCTTTATTTGAGGGTGAACAGTTCATACTTTTGAAAAGGTGCTCAGGATGAGCTGAAAACACCATGTACTGCAGCAACCTAGACCAGTGATGTAAGTAAATGTGGACGAAGGAAAGGTCATGATGTTGTCCGCTGGGATTTTAGTAAATCTTTCCCACATCTTCCTCCTGAAAAAAATGCCTGCTCATGGCCTAGATGGGTGTACTTTTCACTCAGTGAAAGCCTGGATTGCTAAAAGTTAAATCTTGAAAGGACAAGCCCAGAGAGTGGTGGTGAATGGAGTTAAATCCAGTTGACACTGATCACAAGTAGTATTCCCCAGGGCTCAGTATCAGAGCCAGTCCTGTTTGATATCCTTATTGATCATATGGAGAAGGGGATCGAGTGCACACTCACTCAGTTTGTAGACGCCATCAACTTGGACAGGAGTGTTGATCTGCTGGAAGGTAAGAGGGCTCTGCAGAGGGGTCTGGACAGGCCAGATCAATGGTCCAAGGCCAGTGGTGTGAAGCTCAACAAGGCCAAGTGCCAGGTCCTGCCCTTGAGTCACAGCAACACCAGGCAGTGCCACAGGCTGGGGCAGAGTGAGTGGAAGGCCATGGAGGTTCTGATTGACAACAGCTGGACATGAGCCAGGCTGTGCCCAGGTGGCCAAGAAGGCCAATGGCATCCTGGCCTGGATCAGCAATGGTGTGGCCAGCAGGAGCAGGGCAGGGATTGTCCCCTGTCCTGGGCACTGGTGAGGCCACAGCTCGAGTGCTGTGTCCAGTTCTGGGCCCCTGAGTGCAAGAAAGACATTGAGGGGCTGGAGCGAGTGCAGAGAAGGGCAACGGAGCTGGGGAAGGGTCTGGAGCACAAGTGTTGTGAGGAGCAGCTGAGGGAGCTGGGGGTGTTAGCCTGGAGAGAAGGAGGCTCAGAGCACACATTATTGTTCCCTACAACTATGTGAAAGGCGTCTGTAGCCAGATGGGGTTGGTCTACTCTCCCAAGTAGCAATTGATAGGAGAAGAGGAAATGGGTTGGATATTAGTAAGAATTTCTTCCTGGGAAAGTTTGTCAAGCATTAGAGCTGTCTGCTTGGGGATGTGGTTGGGTCGCCATCGCTGAAGATGTATAAAAGCTGTGTAGATGTGGCACTTGAGGACATAATTTAGTGATGGACTTGGCTGTGCTTAGTTAACAATTGGATTCAATTATCTTACGGGCCTTTGCAGTGATTTCTGTGATTCTAATAACTATTGTCAAATCTGTGTCAAGAATTTTAGCAGCTTCCTGTTGGGTGTCTACAGGTATCATTTAATGTCTGTTTTAAATCTTTACTACTAGATAACCCAGGAGTAACAATGTATTAATAGGATTCTCAGAATATGAAGCTTTTCCACAAAAAAGTTGTGGAAACACTCCAGGCCATTTTTTCTAGAAGACTGTGTTATTAGCAAACATCACACGGTGTTTTCAGGATTGAGTCATAGTTTGTTCACCATCCAAATCCCAATTTTGGCTAGGATTAAAAATTAGTGAAATTGTATAATCTTTGTTTGATTAAAGAGCTGTAGACTTTACTATAATAAACAGTGATAATACTGCAGCTCAGAGTAAAATATACAAACAAGTGAAAAATAGTCTGGAATGATGAATCTTCTTCAAATCTCAGTCTAATAGTCTACACTGCTATGAAACAAAGGACAAAGCAAATCAAGCTTTAACATGCATTTTAAAGTGTAATCATTACTTTCCTAAGACCTAAGAGTATATAATATACTTTACTCTGAAAACCAAAGCAGTTATTGTGTCATAAAATTGTGTGTGAGACAGTGTGACATTGCATTGAAGGCTGGTTTAGGAGCTGTTTTTGCAACTCAGTGAAGAGAAACACTTGGCAAAGTATGCATTTATTAAGGACATGCTTACTAGATTTTCTTTTATTGAAACTACTATTCAGCCAAGAATTCTCCAAGCATTACCACTGAGTTAGATAATAAGGATATAGTGGCCGTTCTATGTTTTGGTTTTTCAAAATGCTGTTAACCCATTGTGGGTTATTCCTTCAGGGTGAGTTCAAGCCATTCCTTAAGTACCTTAATGGTATAAAAGAATTTGCAATAATCTTTTCTTCATTTAATCCACTCTAGCTGCAGTATTTATTAAAGTGGCTACCATAAAGGATTCAATTTAGGACAATGTTCCTCTGTAGATAGGAATCCAACTTACAAGTTTTTCTGTACTTTGTATGTATAGCTCTGATAGGGACTTGTCATACTCAAAGGGTACATGGGATCACAATGGTAATTTCTGTGTGAGACCCATTCCCTCCCCCTAGCCTCAAATTTTCCCCTTCTGGCTTGTCTTCCTTCTATTGATTTTTTTCTCTAAATTAGATCAACAGCTTGCATTTTGCTTCAGAATTTTGAAAAACAAATAAAAAATAATAAAGCTGTTGTGTAAAATGAGGCTAAAAAAGGGTTTTTTCCATCCTGTACTTTGCAGATATGTTTTGAGAAAGTTTGCAGCTTTGCACAAAGGGGCTTCGCATATGAAGCTTGTGATTTGGAAAAGTACATTCTGCAATTGCAGTTGTGAAGTAAGCAGGTGATCAGCTTATTTGAACTGTGTTGTAACTGAGATTCAAGATTTAAAAAGTCTTTTGTTTGCCTTTGGTCCATCTGCAGTTCCGATATTTGAATGATGCTAGAGGCTGATTAAGGTATAAAACTACATTCTAGAATTATTTCAAAATTAATTATTTCAATAAAAGTAAAATACTCAGAAGACCATTTGGAAGTAAAAACACATGCACATCTACTTTAATAAAAGTGTCTAATCTAACAGTGGACTTGCATAGAGTTAAATGCTTAAAGGCCTTTACTCTGTGGTCATTGATTGTGAAACCATTTTTGCTGCAG
Organism: Acanthornis magna; assembly: GCA_036785705.1. Classification (NCBI taxonomy): domain Eukaryota; kingdom Metazoa; phylum Chordata; class Aves; order Passeriformes; family Acanthizidae; genus Acanthornis; species Acanthornis magna. The sequence goes on from JAWUZG010000036.1 coordinate 10,783,999, forward strand.
AAGATAGTCTATTAAAAGTTACTTTTCTATTTCTCTGTTTTACCCTGCACACAGTCCCCCATTTTCCCCCACCCACTCACCCAGTCAAGACGCAGAAATACTGCTTTGGGGAGGAAAAAGCCCTGTTTAACTTAAACAAGCAGATAATGTGAAATGTTGTATTTAAAGGTATAAATGACTCTGGAGATGGTGATAATCTTTCTTACTTCATGTCCACCATGCTGGTCTGGCAGGGTATATATTTATATCGAAACATTATTTTGTTTGTTTCTAATTGAAATAATATGATGTTTTCTTCTTTATAGTTATGGCTGGTATTTGCATTTGGTCTTAATTACTTTACAAGCTCAGGTGTAATTACCAGTTTATGTAGTGATGTACATATTTTCAGTACTGCAAATTTACTATATTTTGTCTGTATTTCTGTTTGGCAATTAAATCCCTCCTTAGCTGGAATGTCATAGCTCGATTCAGCCTGTAGTACTTGCTACAACTTGTTTTATTAAGCAATTGTAGTTTGATGAAACTTGCAGTGGTTCAGAAAACCCAGTTGGCTGATGAGTGCTTTCTGTAAGAATGTCTGCAGACAGGAAGTTACTCCCTGTGATAGAGAAGCTTTCTATACTCTGACAGTCCAAGTAAAGAAATTGCCATCACCTTTAGCTGTCTTCTAAGAGCGATAAATATTGCAGTATTACTAAATTCCAGTTGAAAATATTTCTGGTGTTCAGTTTAGAAAACTGCACATTTTGCAGGTAGCCCAGAACCCTGTATAAAGTGATAGATCGTTGTATCCATGAGGGCAGTTGCCCTCTCATCCCTATGCAGGTTTATTTTGGGTTTAGTCTAGGGTAGAGAATTTGGATTTCTTTGGTCTGAGACTCTTTCAGTGCATGTTAGTGCTCTGCTGGGTATTGGAAGGAGGAGTGTCTGTGATTGAGGTTACACAACCTTCTGAGTGACTGTTTTATCTGGGCTTCCTTCTTCAGCATTACTGTGCAGAGATCTCAAGGCTTCAATCTAGAGCACTTGGTCAAAGTATGTCTTTTTGAAAACTACGTAGCCTTTTTTAATTCTAATTTTTAAATTTCATTACATAGTATTTCATTTTCTGTCAAAGAATAATGGTTTTGAAGAGCTTGCTGTAATGCTGCTCAGAACAAATTAAAGGGTTATCATTGTGCCATGTTTAGTTTTGATTCCAAAGTGTTATTCAACATCCAAATACTTACTTGGTTTTGGAAACCTAAATATGCAAGCCATGTTTCTAATCTGTTAGTAAGAATAAAAGTAAGTCAGTGATACAGCCAAGTAATAAACAGGAGTAAGAAGTTTTTTGGAGCTATTTTTTTCAATAGTTTTGCTTTTTAAATGGTGGCATTTTTGTGTTCTCACAAAACAGTACCATTGTCTGAACCTTTTCTAGAACACCTGAGTTAGTATCCCATGTAACAAAATATTTCTGTAGATGACATGAATTCTTTTTGTCTTGTCAGGAATAGTGAATAAACAATTCCCTGTACAGTGCTTATTTTTCTGTCCATTCAAATGTGTCTTTCTGCATTTCTGTAGTAGCAAGTTGTAGATTTAAACCATAAACCCTAGCCTAAGTTCCTTGTTCAGACTTGAAAGCTGTTTCTAGTCATGAAGTTCTATCTGAATCATTTTATCAAGTCTGAAAGGAAAAGTTGTACTTTTCTGGAAAGCCTTGAACATCTTGGTCATGCTGCAAGCGAGCTTGGTGCTTCTTCAGTACTTCCTTGCTCTGCTCAGCTCATCAGTGATGGAGTCAGATGCTTTTCAAGTTCTTTATGTCATGTTTGTGAGGTATCTTTGAAATACTTTCTTGTTGGTTTTCTCAGACTGGCAAAGTTTGCCTGTGTTACGTGTGGACAATGGAACATGTAGAGAGCATGTGTTGTTCAGGTCCAGAGTTTTAGTATGCCATTTAGTATGCCGTCTTGCGTTGTGAAACACACACTGTAGGGAAGCTGCTTAGTATCTTATGTATCTTTTTTGGCATACTCAGTTCTACTTACTCCAGGTTTAAAGCAAAAGAAAGTCTTTGCTGATGGGAGAATAACTTTTATCCTATTACCTGTTAGCCTGAAAATTTGATTAACAAGAGAAAAGAAGCTGAGCTATAAGGAATTTCTGCAAAATGCTGGTAAGACATACCAAAAGACAGTATTTTTTTTAAGGTGTTTCAGTGATGTTGCAGATGGTTTTGAAAAATTATGACTGGTTAGTAATTTGAATTAAAATTTCTGTAATAGTTGATAGTTTTTCCTTAGTTCATTTTTTAGATGTGCACATAAATTCATGTATAAAAATAAGTAACTATTTTTCTACGTAGGCCAACATCTGTATAAATCATGTATTTGAAGTTTTCAATGAGTAGCATGTTAACCAGGCAGAAGTCGTTTTAAGATAAATATTGTAGTTTGCACTGGTATTTTATTTTTTATTCTTCTGGTTTGTAGTTTTTCTAAGGACCGCATTTTTGTTGCCATGTTGACTCTATTTGAAAACATTCTTGGGTCAGCTCATTCTGTTTCTATTAAGTCAGGAATTGAATATCTTCTCTTTAATGTTTATTTCCAATACAAGTTCTTACTTTTTTACCACCATTTAGTAAACACAATTGTACATTGTACTCTCCTTCGATTTTTTTTTCCCCCAACAATAGAAAACTGAAAGAAAACATGTAGCGTATCTAGTTGAATTACTGAATTTATTTGATGATTGATTTCTCTCTATTGTATTAGAAACTATAAGACCACGATTTCTGTCCTATAAATAATCTTAAAGTGTATAAAAGCCAAAGCACTAATTACAGGAATGAACTTCTAGAGAGAACAAGCTAAAACCAGATGTGAAGTAACACTATTATGTTCTAGCTATGATTCAGCTTTTTTAGAGAGATTTTTAAAACCATTGATTTTAACTAGCCATGTAGATAAATGTAAAGAAACCCATTTTGTCCAATGGTATTGGGGTGTATTTTATTGATAATATTGAAACAGTTGAAGCCCCATCAACCCTTCCCATACCCACCAGGAAGTAATGACTGTGCTACTGTTAGAAAAGAACCTTCTGAAACACATTTAAGACTTAAAAGCTATATGCACTAATTAACAAAATACAGTGAACATTTAAGCTGTTAATAGCCGCAACATCCCTGATGCGTAGACCTTCAATATGCTAACACTGCATAACAGTTCTCTATTGTGCATCTGTTTAATGAGGGTAACTGTGTCACTTCTTTTCTTGCTTCACTACCTGCTGTGTATGGAAATTATGTACACTATTTAGCACTTTCTTTCTACTTTCAAAGTGCATGCATATTACATAGAAGCATTACATCCTGCATTAGGTTAAGGGACGGCTTTTAACAGGTCTGATTTGCTTGTAGTTTCTTAAGTGCAACTTTTCTTCTTCTAAAAGGCATGCACTAACAGGGATTTTTCTCTAAATTTGCATTTCTTGATTGGGGATTTGCTTCTGTTTTTCTCTCCTATGTCTCACACCACTTGTAACTGTATGGGCAAAGATCTGTTACAAAAATCACTTTCTCTATAAAGGAGATGTGAAGAATAGAGAACATGCATCACAATGAAGGCAGGCATTGGTTGAATTTCTTGATATTGTTCTTAGTAGTAGACCATACAGTAGTGTGACAGAACTGTCAAGCTCAACTTTAAAACACTACTTTTTGCCTTTTTTTTTCACCCTCACCTTTGATGGGTGCCTCTTTTTTAACAAACAAATAGTTTGCTATATTTTAAACCTTAAAGTTAAATGCTGCTCCATAGCTACCATTCAATGGGGAATTAATTAATTGGTGGTTGGGAGGTGAAAGGAAAAGAGCACTAGAAAATGCATGATAGTGGAATTTAAATGTTAGTATTCTTTGGTGTAGCTGCCTGCCCAGGGGCATTGTTAGTTAAAACTGAATGCACAATTAATGTTTCATACACTGTAGTGATTATCTTTCTTATGACTTCATCATAGGAAATCTTACTAGAGTTACGAATTCCTAAGATTTTGCTGCATGTCCAAATGGGTAGTCAACAGCTCTGGCCTTAGAATATTTGCTGTCCAAGTTAGATTAGGAATTGACCAAGGTGTTCCTGCCTCACAGCAGCAATTGCACTGCCTATGTGTAAGTAGTTTCCCAGTTCCCTGCAGGCTCTGGATGTTTTGCTCCCTTGGGTCTTTTGAGCTTCAATGGGTAAGGGAGCTTTGAGAAAAAGCCATATATTTTACATCAGTTGGACCCCTTTCCGAAGGCTGAAGATCATGAAACAAGTGGTACCTGAATTTGGGAACTCAACTGAGGCCTTATTTATAAATTTTCTTAATTGATACTTTAAAGGAAGCTTTGTAAGGTTTTCAGATGGGCATAAAGCAGATCATAATTTTTAATTTTCTTTTTCCTGACAGAAGTTACTGTTCTTCAGGAATTTACAAATTTCATTTAAGTCATATGCTTATGGTTTATTTTGTAAATACACACAACTTCTAATGAATGTTAAAAGTAAAAACTTTATTTAAATGGCATCAGAAACACACAGAAATGTAGAAATTATTTCCAGTGCACAAGATTAGCCTGAATTCTGGCTTTCACTTCATATATGAACACCTCATCCTTAATTGCTGGTTAAGGCTCTGGGTATCCGTGATCAAAACTGCATTTTGTAGACTATAAGCTCAAGAGTCATCAGTAATGAATAATTCACCAAGATACTATTGAAATACTGTGTTTAGCTTTGTAGGACAATCTGCTTACTGTGACTTATGCTAGGATTATATTATAAATAATCAGAACTGCAAACTGAATAAATTAAGTTTGCAAAACATGCCACCACTGAACTACAAGTAAACTACAATGTGCTATTTATTTAATAGTATATACAAAATTGAACTAACCAGGGGAATAGGTACAAAGTTCTCTATCCTAGGTAGCGTCTAGCTGCTATTACTTCTGTCTGCTTTCCTTCGAATCTCTTCCCTACTTATTCTGTTGCTTTCCACTGAGAAATAGTATCTGTATGAGCAGTTGCCTGTGGTAGTCCAGCAGTGAAGTGTTGCCACAATGTAAATTATTCTAAGATAAATCAGATTGTTTCAATTATTTGGTTATCCTTTTTATTTTTCTAAATGCATGTAAACTAAGACTGCCTCTTCTTTGATTTGAAAGTCTGTAATCTAAAAACATGGCTGTAGTCTTATTCTTCCCTAATTGATTTTCTTACACGTTTTTTAATCTGACCATTGTGAATTTCTTGTAGAGTGCTTGAAATTTGTGCACTGTAAAAAACTGTATTTTTAAAAGGTCTCAAAAAGACTCAGCCACTTGCGTGTGTGTGTGTGCAAGCAAAAGATTTGCTTACATATGCTTTGGATGAGTTCTAGAAAGTGTATTTTCTCTAAATATTGTTGGATTACAAGGAAAAGTAATTTGCAAGATCTTCTATAATTCAGACTTTTTTCCACCTTGTTCAAAATAATCATGCTGTTTATCATCTCATCAGTTTGAAGAGCATCACGTCTACACTGAAGTCTCTTACGAGTACTAGTACTCATGTATGAGTAAATTAATCTACATTTATGAAATATACTCTTGGCCCCTGACTGCCCCAGTTTTTCTCAATTTAATAATGATTTTCTTAATTTCAGATATATGGAGAAACCAAAGTTTAAATCCAGCTATTTGATTTCCTTCTTTTTAATTTCTTTTTATTTACGCAGACAATATCTACAGAGCTAAGACATACTGTTACAGGAAAAAAAATACAGTATTAATAAATAATACACTTTTGTTGCTTATCATTGTTTCTCAGCAGAAAAATGATACTGAACATGAAATATCTGTCTGTGCTGAAAATTGGACTTAGGTGTTTCAACTGTTTCATTTTTAAATTTTTAAAATGTTTACTTGTCCATCAGAATGCAGGCTAAATGGTAAGTATTTTTTGCATGTGTGTCAAGAAAAAAGCCTCTCTGTTTTGAGTCTCGTAAGGGTACTGAGAGGTGCAAAATCATGGATTTTCGTTTTTCTTCTCAGTGTTGTAGTTAACTAACAAAAGCACAAGTCAGCAGCTTTTACCTTAACTTGCCAGTAATCACTTTTCTGTGACTTTTGGAGGAGATGTGAATAGAAAATGTGAAGACTTTAAGTGACGTGTTTCAAAGATGTGAAAGAAGGGCTGGTGAGGAGGATGTTTTCTACTTACTACTGTGAAATCACATTCCAGTCATTATTCCTGTTTCCTCTTTCCTTCTGTTTGTCTCAAATCACAAATTTGAAGAGGTGTTGGTTTAATGGTGTGTGGAATGTGTTATGCCGTTTCATTTGTAGTATCACATACAAGCAAGTATAGAATAATATTAGGCATGTAAAATACTGGGAAAGTGTATAGAGCCTTTGCAGCAGGACAGCAGGGAAGTTCTCAAGGACTTTTTGCAACTTCAGTGAATGCTCAGACATCATGGTTGCTACAGTATTGCCTCAGCTGTGAAATACAAACTGATGGATGGAAATGGTGAAGCTACCAATGCTTGTTCTGGATGCTGACACTTCCTTTGCATAATGGCAGGCAGCAATCTAAAAAGTATTGTAGTGGGCTTAGGTTGATTTCAGTAATGTGATGATTTCTGCTTCTGGTAGACCTTTTCTCCATTTTCAGTTTCTCTTTAGTTTTTTACAAAACTACTTGTGAAAAGAGATTTCCTTTAAATGGGAGCTTTCATGAAATCTTTGTTGTTACTGAATTCTGTTTTCTTTTTAGAATGTTCGATTTTCTTTTTAAAAATACAGTTCTTTAGGAGATTTTTCAGCTTCTTTATTAATCATTCTGCAGGATGGCTACATGAGAGAATGTGTTATGAGTAATACCATGTTGTTCACCGTTTACTGTGATAATGCAAAATGATTGTGAAGCCTGAAAGAAAACTGTATCCTGTGTGATACAAAGTTTCCTAAGGGCAAATATGCTTTTTCCCCTTGTTTTGTCTGTAGCTGTTAGATTAATGTTGTCTGACCATGTTTGGTTCATTCTGCTCCATTTTTCCACTTGCAATTTACATAGAAGATTCTGTTCTCTTGCATTCCCTTCAAAAATACTGTATTGAAATGCAGAAATGTAAATGTTCTGATCCTGACTTACAGTTAAGCAGCTGAGCACATTAAATAAAAAAACTCTTTTCACAGCAGCTACTTTGTGGGTATTACGCAAGATGTTCTGTGCTTTGATATAACAACTTCTAAATAAAGTGAATTGCAACATGAATTTATAGCAAAACTTTACGTACATAGTCTGGTAAAACATGTTGGAGGTGGGGAAGAGAGCAAGCTGTTGTAAACTCCTATAAAGTACAGAAAACTTCTACTTTCTCTCCATTCTAACAAGTGTAAAACTATTGAGGTTAAGTAGGTGGGGCAACCGGAAGTAATTGCTAAGGCCAGTGGCATTTTTGTGGTTTAATAAAGGCAGAAGCTAATTATTCAGTTTTTATTTAAGTGAAATGATGCCAAAAAGGAGGTTCCTGCAGAGCAGCTGCACTCCTTCAGTGTTACCCTAATTTACCACAGACACAACTGTCACAAATAGAACTTTTAAACTTGATATATAGCCACGAAAGTAAGGAGCCCTTTGTCTGGAATGCATGCAGAAGAACTCCTTTATACAAATCAACCGGCAGATGACGGACAATGATGAAAATTTGATTCTTTGAAGTCATAATGGTCATTGAAATGTGTGAAATTCTGGTATTGAAAAGAGAGCGGCTAGCAAGACTCTAAATCCTGGGTGGTTGCTGGAAGCTTGCTGGGAGGTTTTTCTGTGTTTTGACATCAACTTCCCATTGCTTGTTCCCTGTTTCCTTTATAAAAAAAAAAAAAAGAAAAAAAAAGAGGGGGGAGTGCTAAACTGTAGGTAGTTAATAGTGGTTATGTACAGTTTCTGTCTTTGTGGTGAAAGAAATGCCATAGAAGGAACATGACACCTTTATGTACACCTGACCCATCTATTGAAAACCATTTGTTTTCAGAGCTACTTCCAATCATTTTGTCTCTTTCCTATTAATTAGAGAGTTCCATTTCTTTCCATTCCCCTTTGGAGTTTGTGCTATTAGTGGAGTACTTAAAAGAAGAAAATTCTCTTTTCCTTTAAAAGTCATCTTCATGCTGAATAGTGCTTTCATTGACACTGCCTATGTGAATCAGTTTGTCTCCTTGCTGCATAGCACATTTCGTTTCTTATTACCCTTTCCAGAACAGCTTTAGCAGGCTTTCCACCATGACAAACCTTCTTAAATAATGTAAGTTATAATTTTAAAAAAAACGTAGCTTTGTAAGGAATGTTATGTGATGTCTGCTGTTTAAAAAATGTTTTGTCTCTTTCAGCTTATTCCAAGAAGAGACAAAATGCCTCAAAATTGGTATTTAAATTTTCTTGAGTTATAAAAAAGCCAGAGTTTACTATTCAAATAATATATATATTAAGAAAAACAGAAAGTCAGATTGCACCTTTTAGATGGCAGCCTGTTTTAAAAATGTGAAACAGGGTTATTAATTTTTAGTAAAGAAAACCTATACAGTTCAAATCTCAAGTCTTTTATATTGTCATGTAATATCTTTAAGATTTTGAATGCTGAACACCTCACTAGTATCTTAATATGCTAATACAGCAAAATTCATTAAGGAACACTTTAAAAAAAAGATAGTAATGTGAAACCAGCTGTCAAAAATATCTTTGTTTTGGAAAGTTGGTTCACAGGTAGTTTCAATGAGAACTTGAACTCAGAACAAAGCACTGAAGACCCAGTAAAGAGTTCAACCCAATGCAGCATAGTTCTTTTCAAGTATTATATTGTTTTAATGGCATCTTGGAGCGGGAGCTTTAGCCCATTGAAATGTCGCTTAAAGGACAGGTTCTTCTGTCACTAGCTGGAGCTGTGTGGATGAAATGATCACAATAGAGTGTTGTAATGCATTTTAAAAGTGTGAGAAATCAGTTTGTCTAGACTAAGAGTGCGCCTACAGGGAATAGGAATCTTAGAGCTTCTGTGCTCTTTAGGTGTCAAGTATGTGATAGATGCCAAGCCTTTTTATTCCATATCTTTGGCAACAGCTCAGCTATGCTACAGTACCTTACATGTCTACAGCAAGCAAAATCAGTGATTTTATGTCAGGACAACTTGAGCTTCAGCAACCAGAAACTCATTGTCCTAACAACTGTCTGTTCAATTGCCAGCTTTTAAAATGGGGAAGATATCAATAAATGATTGCTAGATTCCCAGAAGGCATGGAAGCTCTAGCTATAATGAATCTAAGTATGGAGAGCTAGCAACACCATGTAGATATTTCAGTTTTGGTAAGCAGGCAGGTTTTAATTTTCAGTTTGAAAATATTTTTATGGGATTAATCCTATATTACTAATGAAATAACCTTGATTTAGAGCCAACTGAGTGCCCAAAAAAACATGGCTTGAAGGGTTTGTCTGGGGTTTTGGTTTTACTTTCATCCAGATAAACAAGTCTAGGCATTTCTTTACTATGGTTACCTCATAAATACAGCATTTGTTGGTTTTAACCCTCCTTTTATATTGTGTTCTGTAGGCACTGTGTAATATTTTTATGATTCTCTGTTAATCTTCAAAAGAGAAAATAATTTGTCCATAACGTAATTTAACATAGTATCTTTCTTTTAGTAGTTCCAGATTATTCTGGAAGAATTCAAAAACTTCTAAATCTGAAGCATAAAATTCTTAATGGACTTACGAGTTGCTGAGAATAATAATAGTAAAAAAAGATAATAATTTTGAGCTATTTTGAAGTTTACATATCTGAAAGTATTTGATGGTAACAACCCCAGCATTTTTGCACATAACATATTGTTTGAGAGCACACAATAAAGGAAAAAGGAATTTTTTGTGAATATTGTGAGTAGAGCAAAAAGGAAATTTTTAGTGAATATTACTACATTTTCTCAGGTTTGTTAAATACAGAAATAAAGGCTAATATTTCAGGCTATTCATGTAAATAAGCAAGCTGAAACATTGAATCCCCACTAAACTTTATTGCGGGTAAAACCCGCTTTTTGTTAAACAAAGCACCTTGCCAATTCAAATCAGAAAAATTGTAAGCAAATTCCTTCTAGAACTGTGGTTTGAGCTTCAGCAGTGAGAAATGCCAGTCTGTCAGAAGGTATTTTACATAGGTTTTGTAACATTCCAGTGGCTGGTACTACTCCTCTTTCCTATCACTGCTAGACTCATATTAAAAATAAGCTTGACTTGGTCCAATTGAAAGCATTTATAATGGAATTGTTAAGATACTTTGACAGTTTCTTGTGGTGGTTTGGGTAGAAATGTCAGAAGTTGGAAAGCCAGTGTGCATGCTTGTTTGTTGCCCCTGCTGTCCTAATTGCAAATGCAAGTCCAATGCTTTAAACTTCCTCCCTTTTATAATTTTGAGGGTCTGATTTCCCAAAATTTATTTTCTGAAGTAAAATTGAAAATGAGAACTGCCACATTTCAAAGGGTGGTCTCATAACTGCATCAGGAAGTTTTAAGTGTTCCACAAAGCAAAATCCCATAAAGTTAGTAGGTACACTTACATAAAACCACACTGTTCTATTTAAACTTTTTTCCCATTTCATTCAAGTCATGGCAATACTGTCAAGATGAGTTCAGTATGCCCAAGGTTTTGCTGCAGTTTTCTGGACTTTTACCAGTTTACTACTTGTTCCTGGAGAAAGAGAAAGGGAGGGGAGGGCAGGGAAGGGAGACTGAGGAGCTCCCACTGGCCTTTTAAGTATGTAAGGAACAGGAGTAGTTTAGCCCCCTTAGAGATGGATTTGATGTTTGATTTCACTCTTTACTAGGGTGAACTGACAGGTTAATTTTATATAATTACTGTTTAGTTTTTAGCGAAAATGTTCACTTTAATTATATCAGATGCTGCTGAGGGTAATTTTTCACAGCAATTCTTGTGAGGTTTTTCCCTATCTTGTGCTTTGTTAAAGTCGGTTAATATTTTTAGGCTGGTTTGAAGGATTTATCTTTGTTAGGTTTATTTGGGGAGTGCCTCAACAAGGTTCATCCCTCCCGAGTAGAGGAGGGCATGCTACTACTGATTATATACAATGTTGCAAAGCTTTTTCTTTGAAGGTTGCAATCTCCGAAATCATTTTGTCCTTCACAAATACACCAAAGAATGTTACCACCATCTAATGTCCCTCTCTTGATCTTGAACATCAGCAGAAGAACTGACTGTTAAATGCTGATGGTCATAGCTTGAAACATGAAGAGGGGGGTCAGCTTTATGTTATAACTAATGGCTAGAGAAATAAGACAGCTGAATTCTAGTACCTGCTCTGCAGTCTCAAACAATCAGTAGAATACTGTACAAAAGATATTACCTTCTGCCTTTTCCTTAATGCTAAGCATAGCTTCTTGAGTCAGTATAGGGGCTGGTGTCTCTTAACTATATACAGAGTTAAGCACAAGGGAAAGCACTTACACTGCAGCACATATTTTGCTGGCAAGTATTTTGGTGAATAGTCCTGTTCATAAGAAGTTTGGGCTCCTAATGGTAGTGTAAAATTTTGGAATTTGTCCATGTTTCAGTCTGTATTCTAATATCTTCCTGAAGGAAGAAAGAGTTTGCACATTTCCACATAAGCTTTAGCTGGTGCACGTTGAAGCAGTTCTGACTTTGCAGCTGTGGGCAGAGAAGGATTGGGGGAAATATCCTGTCCCTTCTCTGGCATTAGCTGTTCTGTAGATGGGAGATGAGCAGGTTCAGGTAACTGATCCAAGCAAATCCTAATTCAGCCAAGGGAAGCAGAATGATAGCAGCCACAACATGTATCACCTTCAATTGTATTCAGCTGAAATAATAATCTACTTTTCTAAATTCTTTTCCAGTTTTTGTAACTCTAAAAACAAAGCATGAAATTATGTAAAAAGCATAAGCAATATTATTTTACAAGCATCTTACAAATCATTTTTTAACAAGTTGCGTTATGTTTTTCTTAGGATATCACTACTTTAGCTGGTGTTCCGGAGGAGCACATCAAAACCAGAAAAGTTCACATTTTTGTTCCAGCACGTAATGCAATGCAGTCAGGAGCTAACAATACAAAGAAATGGAAGATGGAATTTGATAACAGGGAGCGCTGGGAGAACCCTTTAATGGGCTGGGCATCTACGTGAGTACTTACTGAATTTTAAAATACTTTTCTTTTACATTCAGCTCTCACTAGTCATGTAAACTTAAAGTATCTTTTCTACCTGTAAATCTAACTGTGTTCCAACAGTACTTACAGTAAGTGGTTGGATTTCTTTGTTGTATGATTTATGATCTGTTAAGTTTAAAAGCAGATTTTTGCTCACAACCTCATCTGGAAGAGTTTGAAAAAGATGTTAACAACCAGAAATTTCAACGATTACATTGTGGTGATGTTACTGTGTGGCAGCATCAGGGCCAGAAGGTCATTAGTTACATAAATCAGTAAATCGTTCTCAGCTCTCAGTTGCATCTTTTGAACAAAAACAGCAATACTTTTGGATTTTTTTTTACAAAGTTTTATAAATGTCCTGAAGATCTAAAATGATGAGTCATAACTAATAAAAAAACCGCAACAAACCCAGCTATTTAAAATATTACACTGTTTGTTTAAATATTGTCCATATTAGCTAAAACTCTTAAATACACAAAAAGTCCAGAAAGGTACTACTCTTAGCTAAATATGCTGTAATTTGGAGATGTAATTACAACTTGGATGCATCTAATTTTTAATTTTTTTTTTTCTTATAGAGATACACTACCTACATTTCACAGTTTGGTTAGAATTCCTGTAGACTCTGAGGACTATGCCAGGAATTCCTCTGACAATATTGTAATTTTGATTTGAAGCTGTCTCCTTTGAGTCATATTCAGAATAGTTAATTGCACAAATCAAAATCAAACACTAGAGATTATTTTTCAAATTTCAGAAGGGATACAGTGTGTACTGAAAATATCTGGCTACAGTCATATTAGCACTTATGATCAAAGAATTCAAAATTGTAGGAAAAAAAACTTTAAAACCTCGAGCATGAAATAATTTGAGGATGCATTTTTTGATATTTATTAACATTCTGAATCCAGTCACAGAAATTTTTTTCTTTTTTTATTTTTAACATAAATGTATCCAGAAATTTAGTTCAAAGTAACTAAATCAAGTCTTTCTGTTGCATTGATTTCTCATAAAAATTTGAGGCAGCTCTACACACGTTTTTATTTTGGGGTAGGGAAAGGAATTTCTCATGGATAAGCAACCTCCAGATAGGGTAAAAGCAAGTGCTTTGTTGAGAATTCACACTGCTAAATTAAAGGTCTTGTGAATTAGTTTGTATCCATTCATTTTTAAGGCATTCTTGTAAAAACTGTTAGTGTGCACTCTGGTGTTACCATTCAACACCCAAACGTATCTAAGAAGAGTTTCTTCTCTTGTGGTTGAATTTCTGCGAAGAACATTTCTTGCACATTTTTCCATTTACTTTTGAATAATTTAATGGGATTAGTGGATTAGAGCTCTTTGGGGTTTACAGATTAAAGCACTTTTTTCTCTGAACTCAGAATACTTTTTTACCTATAGGTCTTTGCTATATTTCTGTCATTTTACAGTCTTGTTTGGGGTTGGGCGTTTTTTTGCACTTGTTGTTGCTTGGCTATTGGGGCTCTTATTCAGTGAAAATTTTCCAGTTGTAGGTCTAAGTGAAATGGACCCATGGCATTTTTTTTTAGTTGGGAGGTTTCATTACAAGAATGCCTAAAGACAGTTCTTGAGTATACCTTTTAATATAAAGCTATAAACAAAGAAACATGGGAAGTGTGAGGTTTCCATTGTATGAGATCTCATAAGACAACAAAATGGGGAATCCTAGTTTTCAGTGTCTGATAAAACAGCTGGGGGTAGGCAAAGGAAATCCTGCAGTGCTGGTACTGCTGACACTATCAGGACATCATTTTGGACATCCTGAAATCCAGTTTGCTCACATGGATCGCTCATTTATGGAAATTAATCAGAAATGTATTTAGATTGAATGAAAGGTGATTCCACATAGAACAAATAACTTCTGCACAATTCTCATTTCCCAACTGCCTCTGTCCTGGAAGGTTTTTGCCATATTTGCAGCACTGAACAGGCGCTGGTCCCTCACTACACTCCAGACTTAAAGCTTCTTTGTTCCTTTTTAGTAGTATTGAAAAGATTTTTCTAACCCCAGTCATGGAAGAGAATAACAATAAGCAAAAATTGTCACAATATTGCAGTACACTTGGGCCACTTGATTGTCTGGTGATCATGTCATGAACTAATTCTGAGTTCCTAATTCTCCTTACTGTTGTTTTAAGAGAAATCTTTAAATGTCTTTAAGAGAGCCTATCACAGTGGCTTGCAAAAGTCTAATTTCTGTCTTTATCCTGGGTTTTTTTTTGTTTGTTGTGGGTTTTTTGTTTGTTTGTTTGTTTCTGATATTTCTTATTGGGGAATATATTGGATATATAGTGAACTCCATTTTTCCATGTGTACATCAGATAAAATTACACTGTTGTCTTTGCTGGAAGCAAGATTCCCCCCTTTTCCCCCTCCCCCTTCGCCGGTCACAGGCTTTGTCCTTTATTGTAGAGAGTTCAGTGTATCTTCAGTCTTTTCTCTTCATTTATCCTTCTAGCTTCAAAGAGAGAACAGTTGAGAGGCAGCTCCTTCAATAGTTTGTTGCAATTTGGTCTTGTCTTTCCAGTTGTCTCCCAGGCTCATAGGCTGTGTTGTCTCAGGGAAGCTTTATCTATCTTTGTGTTGCTACAACCAGTATCTCATTTCTTTAAGAGTTAGAGCTCCTCTTTTTATTTACCATCCTTTGTCATTGTTCTTAAATTGAGCTTTTATAGTAACAAATAAGGCAATTTCGTGTTTTAACTGAGATTTTAATTTGCTTCAAAAAGCTTCATGATGCTTCATTCCTTTCAATAATGCAGTTGAGGAAGAGCTGGTCATCTAAAACTAACCACTAGCTGTAATTAGTTAGCTAGCACTTTGCATTTTGGAGCTTCGTTTCCAGTTGTGGCCTGTGATCAGTTTGCTGTGTAGGAATAAATTGTGGAGGTCATGTGACCTCATCCAAAGCAGAACTCCCAATATTTTTTTAATGTACTTTTTAGTCTCTGGTTAATTCCTTCTCTGCTCACTTCAGTATTCTGCTCTTTTCTCTCTGAGATTATTCTTCCCCCTAGCTGCTCTACAGACTCCTGGTCTCCTTAAAATGTTCAGAATTACCTTAAACCTCCTGATCTTACAAAAAGAGGGGGATTTTATAGCTTTCAATTTAAAGGAGTGTTGCAGAGCACTTACTATAACCTCAGCAAGTAGATAGACATGTTTGTCTAACAAAGAATGCAATTAATTTCTGCAAGTAGTTGGGAGGGAAGTGTAACACACTGAAAGAGTAAGGCAATACTTTGCAGAAAGTAAATGTTGATCCTGGAAATAATTTTTAAAAGTATTTTGAATGGTTTGTGAGGTGGTATACTATAGTGAGTTGTGTAATACAGCATTTGATTAAAATTTGAGATCCAGATATAATTTTTTTCTATTTCAAATATGGCTAAAAATTGTCATCTGATTCCTTACAGAGCTGATCCTCTATCCAACATGGTTCTTACTTTCTCTACTAAAGAAGATGCCATTGCTTTTGCTGAAAAAAACGGTATGTACTGTATGTATAAGCTGTGAGGTATTCATCGTTCCAGGCAATTTTGATCTCAAAGTATTAACAACAGAATAAGTATAGGATAAAGTACCTTCCCTCTATTCTACAGAATTGGTAAACTGCTAGTGTTCTACATGGGGAGGGGGAAAATGGGGAGATATTTCCAAGGGTGCTGAAGGCATTGGATCTAGACTTCTTACTCTCTAGAGAAAGGTGTTTCAGCCATTAATATTAATATTAAAATGCTTTTGCAAGTATCTGTTTTGAATGAGACCTGAATGAGGTCTTGCTTAGGTCTTGGAGGAAAGTTAATAGTTGAAGTGTGTCCCAGCTTGGTGTTCCACCTACCTAGCAGTGTGATCTTTGCTTGAAGGCTTAACATGAGCATCTCAGTTCTTACTAAGGGAAATTGTCAGAGCTCTTGTGAGTGTTTGATAATCAGAAAAACTAAAATTTAATGACTACCAAGTAAGCATGTGGGACGTAAATTTTGACTGTTGCAGCATGGATTTGTTGTAAAAGGAGTGCAAGAGATCATCAAGTCCAGCTCACTGCTCCTTGCAGGACTACCTGAAAGTAAACAGTGTGACTAAAAGCATTGCCCAGATGTTAACTGAACTCTGACAGGCTTGGTGTCCTGGTCACTTCTCTGGGGAGCCTGTTCCCATGACCAACCACTCTTTCAGTGAATAAGCTTTTCCTACTTTTGAGTCTGGATTTCCCCAGACGCAGGTTCATTCCATTCTTTGTGTCCTGTCACTGGTCACCAGATAGGAGCTCAGCGCATCTCCTCGCTGCTCCCCATGAGGAAGCTGTAGATTGTGGATGTTATGCCTAACTCTTCCCAGCACTGAAGTGTAAACGCATACACTTGATGATTGTTCTTACTTGTGAAGAAGACAGTAGAAAAGCCAGTATCATCACTTAATAATTTTTAAGCTAATGTTGTATCAGAAGGAATGTATCTGTAAAGTTACTAAGTTAGGCTTATATTTCCTCACAGAATGATGGTATCACAAACACTCAGCCTTTTGAATATTCAGCAGTCCTTTTTTGTGTTAGCATGAATTTTTTGCAGCTCCTTTTTCTTTTTTTTTCTTTTAAATCAACTCCATTTTCCTTAAAAAGTTAAACGTGATGCTTAGTCCCTGTGGTTGTGAAGAAGATTTATTACATTGAGATAAAGCCAGAAGTATTGCACATGAAGCTTAAGCTTCTTCAGAAGTCTTCACTGTGGTCTGCAGCTTTCAACTATATTTAGTCTGGGGTAAATAGTAAAGTTCCTTGGTCAGACCAAACTATGCAGGGTTGTTAGATGGTTTGTATTATGCACCACAAACATGGTTAAGTCCATTAACCTATACCTCTAAGAAACTAAACCATTTAATGTGCAATTTATTTGCACTTTTTAATGGTAAAGGCTAGTATTTAACTAATATATTCCTCTTTGAATAGAACTTTTTTGGCTTGATCATCTTAATTTTATTGAAAAATAAATTGTATTATCTAAGAAATTAATAGGATCATATTTGCTTTGGGTATACAAATTACTGTGCCATTTTATATATTGTTTTATGGACAGATAGGAAATTTGGGAGAATTTGGTATAGTTGCATTTATGCTTCTGCATTGTTCATGTTATTTCTTGAACAATTCAGCCTACAAGAGAAAAAAATTAATAAGCTGCTTATGTCATGCTTCGTAGGTTATATTTTGCCCTTTCAAAATGCAGATTCAAGTAAAATGCGTTTGTTCAGAGGGGAAAGTTTATGCCTTCACTACGTTAGAAATTATTCCATTGTGCATGAAACCAACTAAACTAAGGCTACAACTTGGTATTAATATTAGTAGTTCAATATTCACTTAGCTTGCACTGTTAACTTTACCATAATTGAGATGCACCAAACGTTTCTGTAGATGCTGTCTTGCCTAAATTGTGATTTCAGTTTTATTTATGCACATGATATGTGCATAATATTTTCTGTAGTGATAGGTTCAATATCTAGAAAGATTCCTAGCTAGAAATACAAATTTTACATTATTTAGTTCTACTTTTTGAAAAAGGTAGGAATTTAGGCACACATTTGTGCTGAAAGTTAGCTTCTTAAGCAAGATAGTACTGAGACATATCTAAGTCTAGGAACACAAAAACTTAACTTCTCTCTGTCCCTCCTGTATGAACCACACAAATTTTCCATTACAAAATTCCTTAAGAACCTAGAGTTTAATTTCTGAAAATTCTAGATATTGCACGTTATTTTGGTACAATTGGTAAACTTTAGAGTTCTTTCTCACCTAAGAACTTAAGGAACAGAAGGCAAGCTGTCTTTCTGCCTGCCCCATCTGATGTGTTTTGTAATGTTGGAGTAGCAGTGCTGGATACAGCGTCAGGAGACATTGTTATCCAAAATACTACAGCTGAAGATGGTCTGAGGTCAAGGCAAGGAGGAAACATTTTTAACTGGAATAAATAAAAAGTTTGGACTGTTGACCTAATTTTTTTTTTTGTCCTGACATCACTGAAGCAGTTGTTTAAAAACATACAGCTTAAGTAACAAAGATGGAGAGTTTTTATACTCCACAATAACCTTTAGTCAGGTGGTGAGGGTGTTCTTCCAGAGACGATGAAATCTGCTTTCTGTCTGTTTGGCTTGTATGGCAGGACTCTGGGCAAGAGTAACTTCCCCCACCAATCTGGTGTTTTTATAAAAGTGACCTCTGCTCTCTGTTGTGAGCAGCTCAAAGTGTCGGTCTGAAGGAGTCTGTTCCAAAGCATGGAACCTAATCACACATGGTGGCCTCTTGCAGTCATTAGTTAGATGTAACTAACGCATTTTGGATATCTGTGGCAGTCTGAGTTTTTGTGCTGGCAGTTGCAAGTCTCTTTTAGAGGCACTCGGCCCCTCTCCATCTAGTGTATAAAAAGATGAAGCAATACCTTGGGGCTGTAGATTCCATTCCAGCAGCCAAGTGTCTCAATGTTAGGTGTTACAATGCTGAATGTTGCAATACCGAAGTCTGTCTCTGGATCTAGTTCTGGCTGTTTACTCAAGCTTATATTTTTAATCAGAACAGGAGGCAAAAGCCAGTGTTCTCACAGATGGAAAGAATATGTTTTTAAAATCTTGGTTCAGTGTTTCTTACAGAGAATAGTTAACTTAGAAATTAACACTGGTTGAGACTAATAAACATAAAGAAAATGTTTGTGTGACATTTGTGAATACACAGAATTGAGGCAGTGACATGACAACTTGTGTATCTTACAGAACATTTTGATGTGTAGGTGTATCTTGACTGTTTACTGTGAGCACCTTAAGTATAAATTCTGAGATATGTTAAACATTTTAGGGCTTAAAACTTTCAGTTTTAAAACTAAGGAAGAAAAGTACTGTCTTAGGGGTATCACTTAAAACTGCATATTTAACCACTTCTAGCTTCAACTGAAGTATCTCAACTTTGAGTGAAATATTGCAGCTAAAGAGACCAAACTTCGGAATACTGAGTGCTGCCCTGGCAACTTTCCAGGCACCTGGAGGCTGCAACCAATTTGCATTTTGATTTACATAAACACTAATGTCTCCACCTCCTCTTTTCTGACATTTTTAAGCATTTCTCTTGCTTAACTATCACATAATTTACTTGTCTTCTATCACTTCATTCCCTTTTCTTTTTACTCCTAATTTTTTATGTTCTTATAAAAAATGTTAAGTATTAAACTCTTTTCTAATGTTGAAGTTTTTTCTTTCTCTTCATTTTTTTTTGGTCCTCCCACCCTTCTTTTTTTTCTAGCTTTCCACAGTCTCCATTGTCTCCCAGCCTCTGAGATGGATCTTCTGTATGGGGTTTTTTTCCATGTTTTTTCTTATCTTCTTCATTTTCTGGGCCATCATACACAGCGCCTTAGTGCTTCTGTGGTGTTATGAAATTGTGGATCCATGAGCTTACAGGACACTCAGTGTTCCCTGTTGAGCTTTTCGCTGATGACCAGTTTTTTGCATGGAGGTCTGTAGTATGGTCACGTCTTACCGTCTACAGAATGGGCATTTGCCTTATTTATGGCATTTCAGTATTCTCCATTGCCAGCTAGAAAGGAATAGATTAGTGGGTGCCTACATATTAATATCTTAAAGTTGCATTCGCTGTTTATTGTAAACTGAGAATATAATTCTCTTTATTTCTTGTCTCCCCCTGCCATTACCCCGTAACCTCTAGGCTGGAGTTATGATGTTGAAGAGAAGAAGATTCCAAAACCTAAATCCAAGTCTTATGCTCTAAATTTTTCTTGGAACAAAAGAACAAGAGTGTCTACAAAATAGGTTGGCATTGGCTGTGTGACTGGGAATAAAGTCAGCTGTGCTATATTTATAGTCCATGTATAATACATCTCTTAATCTCCTAATAAATTTGACCTTTAAACTACAGATGCATCTTGTGATGTCTATTTAAAATGTTTTTGATGTCTCCAATTGAACCTGTTACAAACTTCCCTATAAATAGAGGAGATTTGAAGTGTTCATACTTCTAAAAAATTGCTGTACTAGGAATCTATCAAAAGGAATTTTTGAAATCAGCTGCAACTTTAGAGATTATGATTGATCTTTGATGGTACTTTTATATCCACTATCCTGTTTGAACTTTTAAAGTAAGTTCAGTAAGCGTTGCATATACAAAGTCTTTTTAATAAAAGCTGGGGTTTTTCCTTTCTATACAATATAGTTTTGGGAGTTGAAGAGCAAAGGATGGGTATAACTCAAGATGGTTCTGTATAAATGTATATTATATAACTCCTTTCTGCTGAAATTAATACTGTCATTATTCCAGAAGCATTCATGACTGGAGTAGAAGGCACTGGGTTTTGGTTAGGGAGGAGTTTTAGTCCGAACAATTAAGATTGTAGTTGTTTCTCTGTGATGTTCTTGAGAAGTGAAACTAAGCCAGTTAAACATGCACAAATGAAGTCAGAATAGTAGGGTGCCTCACACAGTATCAGCATATACTAATTACATAATTACAGTTCTGGATCTTTTATTGCTAGTTACATGTTTATCTGCATTGAGGTTTCCTGTTGCTTAACAGGAGATGTGATGATAGCATCTCAGCCTTAACATGAAGTATATATTCTAAGCTAAATTTGTCTTAAATGGTATTAAATTATTAGTTTTAAAAGTGCACAGTGTTATATTTGAAACCTTTGGTTATGTGTCTTCGGCTATTGCTTTTTTCACTTGTATTTAACACATGATCAGTGAAACATATTACAAATGGGGAGAGGGTACACCTTTTTCCTGTGCTATGGGGAGTTTTGTCCCAGGTGTCACGAAGGTACAGTTGAGACAACTCTCCCCACATAGACCTAAGTAATGGTGTGAGTGCTGTGCACCACAAGAAGGCATAAAACTATCTTGTGTTGCCCAGATTTGATTATATTATATATAGCATATATTCTTGTTTCCGTTTTAACCAGCTCCCTATATGCTGGCTAACATTCATTTAAAGCATTGGTTCTGACCCACTTTCAGCGTAATCCACCATTTGGATGAAGTTGCTATTTTTCTGCAACAGACAAAAACTGTTATTCTAATTAATCTTCTGTTGAATTTGGAATGCTCCATTGTGTAGTGGAGCCTGAAGTCCTCCAGGAACACCAAAAGTGCACCAAACTGGAATCTTAACAGGCCAGAATCTACTGCACCTCTTTGTATTCCAGTTCAGCTTAATACACTGATAATACTAAGAAGACAGAATAAGAAAAGCTATTCACTGGAGTTTTTTTCTTCTGTCTTTTCCAAGTAAAGGGCAGCAAGTTCTTAATTTAATGATCTTCAAACTTTATCAGGTTATCAAAATGAAAAATCCACAGATACCTAATGCAGCACAGAGCTCGTTTTTTGAAATTTCATGGTCCATGGAAATGACTGACTAATGTTAGATACCTAACATTGTCTTTGGACACCTAGTTCATGAAATTGCTGTCTGTTAAATTACACTTCTTGTAACTAGAACCAGTTTCACATAAAGCACAGTTTCTCGTTTCTTTGTTTCTCCAGGAAAGATAATGGAAATACTTAAAAGCCGAATTTCACCAAAACATAGAAATATACCCTTCTATTTCTAAGGAAGAAGGCTTTTTTTGGTTGTTTCTTTGTTTTAAATGCGTAAGTTCGTTATGATTCTGTATGGTTCATGCCACCTTGAAGTCTTTAAGTTGTGTTTGAGCCCAGATCTTTTCCTTTGCTCATTTTCCTTGGACTTGGATTTTTTGATCCTGTTCCATGAATGACTATGGTGACAGTGGGAAGAGTTGACTATAGTCTCTACAGTCTTCAAACCCTAGAAGCGGTACTGAGGGCATGAGCTTGGAGAGGATCAGTTGCAGCAGGAATATATCTTAGAGATCAGAAATTCTATTAGATACTAAACCTCTTTACACTTTCATTAATTTAACAGATTATTACGACTCTAGACTGGAATTTAAGTTGTACAAGATGATCTGGCTGTCTTTAGTTAAGTACTTCAGCAGTGAATGTTTCATAGGTGAATTCCAACTTCTATCTACTCTGCAATGTGTTGTGATAGGTAAAATTGCTCTTGAAACTTGAATACATCAAAACAAAAGGCACAAGTAAACTACCGTAATTGGTCATTTATGATGAATGAGATTAACTATTCATCTGAATGAGAATTAGGATGCTGAATGAGATTAGAAATTTGTTTTGGTGGTAGATGTAACTGTGCTGCAATCCAGGCTTTTAATGGGAGAAATACTTGAAACCTGTGAAAGTAACAAAATCATTACTTGGGAAAGGAAAAGTGTAAAGCCCACAAGTAAACAGAACATTTTCTTTACTCAGTGGGTTTTGTTTGCATTTCAGGTGTCTTGCCACCTTGCATGGCAATAACAAAAGAGTTAAAGAACTACTAGACCGTTGCAGTATTGCAGAGTAATGTACCACAGATCTTATAGTTGCATTCTTTCACTGATCTGTGTAGAATTGAGTTGCTTTCTTTAAGTTTTGTGGCTTCCATTATTGTGGAAAGCCATGTGCAAAGAATGGCCCGAAGTACTTTATGCTTGGGCTTCTGTATTTTTACTGTGTGAAGTACTGGAGGCAGAACACTGCTGCTGGAGACAAAGTTCTTTCCCATTTCTAACAAACTGTTCCACAGAACCGCCAGTTTTCTGAAAAAGGCTTATTATCTGTCATTGCTGTCTCAGCCAGCACCTCATAATGAGTTTTGGATTATTCCTGTCAAGCCTTGGCGAAAGTTCCTTCTTCAAAGAAAGAAGCAGCATCATAATATCTTTCTTCCCATACGCCACTGCTTTTTATTCCCATCAACTCTACAAGGTATGTGGTATATAGGTTTGTGGTTTTTTTGGTGTCTCTTGTCCACTTGAAATTTTCATACATGAGTTTTGAAAGGTTGGCCACTCTAGTCCTGTAATTACTGTGTAAAACCAAGAATGTTTTGGTGAAATTTTAACTTCACTAATAAACTACAGTTTTCTTTATTTTACGATACATTTGCATTTCCACCTTCCTGACAGCTGATACCAAGTGTGCATCTGGCAGGTACCAGGAATATTGGCATAATTCATAAATCCAATTAACTATTTTTAAATAATAAAAACCCTGCAATTCTTAAAATCATGATGTTATAATGGAATGTAAATAATGTCAGGAAACTAAAAGCACAGTTTCAGATTTCTAGCAGAGTATTCCTTAACTGTGCAGTCTGATGGATAATTTAAAACAAATCAGACTTAATGGATACTATGAAGTGGAAAAATTATTTACCCATATATGCAAAGTTTTGCTATGTGGTAGAAAAGGAGAAGCTAATTTGAACAATTACCAGCTTTTGCCTTAATACTTGCGTAGTTTGGTTTTACCCAATACAATTATCTGACTATGGTTACTGGGAAGGCAAATATATTCTGTTACTCTGAAAACAAGAAAAGGTGCAAATAAACCTGAAATAACCTAAGAAAATTATTTTAGACAGTTATATAGTATGGTATGTCTGGTAAGGCAGCTTGCTTTGTTAAGTCCTTTGTCTCATTCCCACATTCTGAGACAGATTTACATTTGGTTGGTACTTGATTAATGCTAGAGTATATCACCAATTTCACAAGATTGTGCTTACAGCAGCTTTTCAAAAAAAAAGGGCAAGGGGGACTCCCTTATAATTTTAGGGCTCCAAATAGTTTTGGATTGGTATTATAATTTTTATTTCAGTGGATGTAAAATACTGATTCTTCACATCCACATTCATCATGAGAGAAAGTAGAAAGGTCCCTGGCATGAATGCCTTGTGCATAGAAAAGGTGAATTAACACCTTTTAGGACAGGGTGATGAGAAGAAGTACAACAATCAGACAGTAGTCTTAAAGTAATTGAAATGTTAAATTGTATAACTATTGCTTGTGGCCTAAACATTTTTCTTAAAACTCTCATCTGAGTAACACGTGACACGTTTTGGTTTTTTTGTTTATTGGGTTTTCCTTCATTCCTCCCCACATCTCAAAAATCTCTAAAAATAACACTGAACAGATACTATATAAAAATGATGTGACAATTTGCCTGTTTTAGATACTGCTTATTTTCACATTCTTCATAGGAGTTGGTGATTATGGGGACAGGGTGATTCAAGTACTTCATTTGGATTTAGAGAGGGCTTTCAAAAAGTTCTCTTACAAAGTTACAGAGAAAGGCAATAGCAGTAAGTATTTTTCATTTGAGGAGTAAATCTCTAGTGTGGTGTAGACAGAATTGAGGATTAGTATGGGTGGCCTCTAAAATCAGAAGTCATGCTGGGGACATTTTATAGTTATTCACTGGTTTTTAAACAGGCATGTCAACAAACTCATGAGAATGAAACTTAAATTTCACACAGCAGATTTTGAAATTCATTGGCAATTCTTTTCTACCAAAACTAGCTTTACACTAGATTCAGCACAAGAAATCATACAATAAATGTTTGCATTAAATATAAAATAGTATCCCTGTTTTTATGTTCTTTCTTTGTCAGTCGCTGTCAGTCTCTGCCAAAGCTGGGTTTGTTCAGGTGGATATCCTGATATGGCACAGAATGGCTGTTCTTTGTACTGTTTGCCAGTATGGTGTTCCAACATTGTATACTATTGTGTTTTGTCATTGTTTTTAATGATTAAATACATCCTTTATAGTGAAGAAGTGACTGCAAAGTTTCCACTTCGAAGCTGAAGGAGATTTACTGCTGACCATCATGATCTGCAGTGATCATCAGGTTTTTTAAAGCAGGTTATCATACTCAGATACCTACCTGTGACTAAACTCCACTGATTCAAGATTATTGTCTAAGACTTCAGAAATATTTTAATGAAGATACATGTACAGTTTACCTCCTAAAACATTCTAGTAAAACAGTGGCTAGTCTTGATAAATAGCTACAATTATTAAAAATATATCACTGACAAGAAGTGAAGAAAACTGTTTATTCTGGTACTGTGCCTATAAATACTAGGAGATATTTTAATTTCTCTGTTATTAGGTAGAGAAAATTCTTATCATGTCTATCAAGTAAAGCAGTTGTCTTTTGGCATGCCTTGGTTGTCTGTTACAGGAATATGTATGCAAAGTTGTAGTCAGTCTACTGAGATGATTTCTATAATTGAATGCAAGCTTGTCATTGCTGCCTTCTTCCTTAACCAGCTAAGGGAAGTCAAACATCAAACTGAGAAGTACTGTAAATTTAAAACCAGGACACACAGCTTATTACAAACAGTTCCTAATAAATTCAGGGCTTATTATAGCACCTTTTTTGATCAGTTCTTGGATGCTTCATTCTTTTTGTTTACATGATCCAGTGTTGCCAAATAGGTGTTTTGTCAAAATTACAATCTGCTTATAAATGAAATTTACTTTTGCTTTCTTACCCTTTCCCCCACCTGACCACTTTTATTGCTTCACTTGGGATGTCTGCACAGGGCTTATGAAAATATTTTGGAGTAATACACGTGACTGGGGAAATGCTGGAGTTACAGTGCCCTTTACATTGCAGACTGTCTTATTTATCTGTTGCATAGGTCATTCAGGTTTTGGCTTTCTGGTGGTGCATTTTTTGTATTTCTAGTTTATTATTGGGATATGATAGCAAACTTTATTTACCAGTCAACACCCCGAACTATAGCCTTCAGACATGTAAAATACTTAATTTCTAGAACAGACATAAAATCCCATAACAATCGAAGGAGCTTCACAGAAACATTATGAAATAAACTACTAAATTATGGGGGAAGGGCTGTATTCATTTCCAATTTCTAATCTTTAGTTTGCAACTGCTCTTTGCAGTAATGCATAAAACAGAACTTTGGAGTAACAGATATGTTTGCCTCAACCCAGAGTACTGAACCACAGACTGAGAATGCGCAGTAACTAGATTCCACAGGCTGCACTTGCACAGGTGTAACTATGTAAGTAGAATGATTTTAGCAAAATTACTTAACTAGACTATTAAAAAGCAAAACCTGCCACTGTTAATATAATCCAACTTTTAAAAATAACAGTTAATTGGAAGCAACTTTGCTGCAGCCCGTCACTGTAACTTGGAGTAAAATTGCAAATCCAGAATATTACAGTGGCTGTTTTAAAATGAAGTGCTGTGAGAATTGCCCACCTATCCACAATATGTGGATATTCGCACTTAAACTGGGTTCCTTTAGTAGCTGGTGGGCTTTTATTAATTTAGCTAGTGCAGAAATCGGAAGGGGTGAGATGCACGGAGCTTTAGAAATACCTTCATGTCTTTTGCTGTGGGTATGATGTGAATGAATGCTAAAGGTGCATGTCTCAAAAGAGAGACTAAATTTATTTGGGGAAAGAAAAAACCAACCTTAAGGGTTTTTGAACACATAGCAGCCACGTTCAGCATAAAATTCCCTAAAGCACAAATGGCTGAAGGCTGTCAGAGTAAGCAAAGGAACACGACTCAGCAGGCATCCCTGCAAAGCTAGACGGCTGTCTACATTTGCTTCCCTTCAGAAACAGGACCTGGGCTAGACGGAGCCACCATAACCACCTTTATTCTTACAACCACTTACATGACTGTAAACAGACCAGTTAAATGACTGCCATCTCCACTGTAAACACCTGAAGTTCAATCATCAATACCACTCTTCATGTCTGAGAGTTAATTAATGTCTGATGAATTAAATACCATCTGAGTGATGATGAAACTGTTGGATTTATATCTCTGTATCTGAAGCTCCTTGCTTTGCAGAGCTTAAGGTTGAATTACATACATGTTTTTATTTTGTTGAATTGTCTCAAGTTCCTTCAGTTTTTTATCCTGCCTGCTTTAAAAATGACGGCTGAAGCATCCTCTGCTGTTACAAAGAATGGCTAATTTTTTTTATTTTTTTTCCTCCAGGCTAGTAGTTTGGTTCAGTGTCAAATCCTGCCTAGGTCGCAAAATTCCGTATGCTTTCTGAAAGAGGTATAGATGCTACCGGTGGGTACAACAGAGGTCTGGAGAAAGTTTAGTTTTCTCAGTTCTCTTTATGTGACCTCGAAAATAGCATCTTCACACCAGTGCCTATCATTGGATTTCAGACTGATTAATGAGAAATGAGAGAGAAATTGCAGGCCCGGTATTTGAAATTAAGCCTGTATTTTCCTGAAGAAAGGCAGAAGACCAAATGGAAGATAATACAGGTATTCTATTTCAGGAAGGGCAGATGACTTACTTTACAACCTGAAATTATTTGAAAGAAAAAGCTGAGATAATTTTTAGATCCACCCATGCCTGCTTTTTATGCACTGGAAAGCAGGTTATGAGGAAAAGCGGGAAACAAATACAACTTCTTTTGCTGATTTTTGCATGTTAGAACAGGGTAGAAAATAATCAGCACCTGGCTCCACCACCCACCAATCACAGAATGCACCTTAGGAAATTGTCTCAATACCAGGTTTCACTTCTTGCCTCCTTTTCCCACACTACATGATGGCTTATCTTCAAAGCATTCCCATTTCACTATCTTCAGACAATTCTGTTTTGCAGGTGGAAAGCAGCTTTTTGTTTTTCCTCAGCTTTGATCATTACCATATGGTCTTTCATACGCGCTCAGGGTCTCTTTCCAGGATCACAATTTATTTTTCTCTCACTGGACCATTTCTCTGACCAGTTCTCTATACAAAAAAAACTGCTTAAACACAAAGTGATGTGGTTCTTGGAAGTATTTTGGGTTCCAGACAGCAACAGTTGTATGGTGCCAGGGACATAGATCCATGGCCTGGCCTGGGGATGGATGTTATCAGGTAGGAGGTCTTACCTCAGAGGAATGTTAACGTAAGACACAAATATCCATAATAGAAAACAAGTGGTGTGACAGAAACAAAAATCCAGTTCTTATTGGCGCCTCTTGGGCCTTTTATTCTTTTCCATAGGCATTGCCTGAAAGATTCACAGTCAGTCTTTGAGTGATGTGGTTGTGCATGCTCCATTCTGGTGCTGTTTTCTGGAGTTTGGAATTTCTTTTTTGGCCAGTAGTCTCAGCATCCCACATCAGTGCACTGAAATGACCTTCACCATCTCCTGAAGGCATAAAATGGCAGAGTGTAGCCAACTGTCTCATCTGTGCTTAGAATTGCTAGTTGTGTCTAGGTGCTTAATTCTTTTTATCTGTGGCATATCACTAATCTGGTAGCAGGCTAACTCAAAAAGGTTTTATTTTTTGGCTTCATTTTTTTTAACCTATTACAGCCCTGCTGTTTGAGTTGTCAGCAACATAAAAAGTTCTCTGATTCTTGGCAGCTTGGAAATATTCTGTAAAAAATTAGGTAATACTGGGAAATGTTGAGTTGTTGAAATCATTGTGATTTGTGGAAAAATTTTGGCTAAAGTAAACACTAGTTTTGAAATATTTTTCAGCCTGGGAATGATTTCAGATCAAAACCACTGAACTTGCATGAGAGTAGCCAGTAGCAGGAAAGTACAACATCTGGGAAGGTGCAGTTAAGGGTGTGGCACATGCTGCTGCTACAACCCGGGTGAATTATCTGTTAGGCTAAGGAATTCCTCTTTTTTGCTGATGTCAATGATACCCAGTTATTTGCACAAAATAGGACTATTCTAGAGAAGTGACTGAAGCAAGGACTCTAGATGCTGATAGGATACTTGTCTTGTGTAGGAATGACCCAAGCCTGATTTGAAGCCAGACTTCAGTCTGGATCTTACGTCTCCTAAGAGGCTGCTGTGACTGTTACTTGCTGTAGTTTATTTCTCTCTTGCTCTTCTTCTGCTTTTCTTTGCAAGGAACTTCAAAAGCTCCAGGTTTTATTTCCAGGCAAGGTCCTCAGGGATAATATTTCCCCACCCACTTCTAATTAATTTAGAGTATCTTCTTTGCCAGATCACAGACAGAATATGCTGCCTTACAGTTCTCTGCCAAATTCTGGCTTAGAATGAAAAAGAAATCCAATTTCTAATGCCATTTTGCTGAACAGAATCTGCAAACTTTGGCTTCTAGAGCATCAATAGGAATCAGTAAAACTTGCTTCAATTTTAGAGAAGTCCCTGGGCAATAATATCCTGAATCTGAGAATACTTAGTCATGTGACATTGGGTGCATCCATTTCTCTTGAAGCCAGATTTTGCCTTTGTTACGTGCAAGAGTTTCTGGCCTGGCATCCTGGTTCAGAGACTAAAACATTCTAGCATATCAGGTGGAGCAATCCTGTTGCAGTATATATAAGGCTGTTCTCACAACCTTCACCTGCAGTGATGCTGATAAAAAGATTTGCAATCTTATATTCATCCAAATAAGCTCTCCTGCTGTTTCCCTGAGACCTGGGGAGTCTGAGCAAGTTTCAAGGTTTCTTTATGCTTAATTTAGCAGCAATTAATCCAGCTTCTTATAGTCTCAAAAAAATTACTGTGTGTGCACTCTGCAGTTATTGAGCCCTTCATTCTTAGTATCATAGGTGAAATGAACAAGGACTGTTTTTTTATTCCTTTTATTTTTTAACTATCTTTGTGTGAATATAGGATTCTTTATGAGCATTTTAATTCTTCTTAAAAACCAATAGAAGTCCACCTTACCTTAATTCCAGAGCAAAATTTCTCTTTAAAATAATTGTGGCTTTCCATGTCCATAACTTCATTACTATAAAAAAATCTTCATCTCTACTATGAGGACAGGCAAAGAGAGTTGGGGCTGCACAGTCTGGAGAAGAGAAGGCTTTGGAGTGACTTTAGAACAGCATTTCAGTACCTGAAGGGGGCCTACAGGAAAACTGGTGAGCAACTTTTCACAAGGACATTAAATGGTAGGACAAAAGGGAATGGCTTCAAACAGACAAAGAATCGGCTTAGATTGGATATTAGGAAGAAATTCTTTACTGTGAGGGTTGCCCAGAGAGGCTGTGGATGTCCCATTCCTGGTTAAATACCAGGCTGCATGGGGCTTTGATCAGTCTGGTCTAGTGAAAGGTGTACTGGCAGGGTTGGAACTAGATGATCTTTAAGATCCCTTCCAACTTAAACAGTGCTATGGTTAGAACACTTTGCAGTTATTTGGATCTTATTAAAACATCCCCAACCCTGACTGAGGTGACTGGCTTTGTTGAAAGAGAGAAAGAACAAACCATTTTGCAAGCAGTACTGCAGATTTTCTCCCAAAATGAACCCATATGGATCGCTAACTCAAATGCTCTACGTTAACAGATAGCTAAATGAGAACCTTCTCCCCAGTCAGATAAAGATTTACTTCATAAAAGCTTCTGCAACTTCTTTTGGAAATATTCCCATCTTTGGAGTATGCGCTATGCCACCTGTTTATGTATTTATGAAACGCTGCTCCCTGCGGGACAAGTCTGGGTTGTATGCTTATTTTGATGAAGTGCTACTTTAATCTTCAGACACTAAGTAATTACCTCCTGCCAATGATGTTATGTCCAAAAGTAAAATATATTATACCTTTTCTCTCTCATTTCAATTTCCACAAATTAACTGTTCATTGTATTGTATACATGTAAGCAGTACTCTGCTAGTACAAAGCTTTTAACAGATTTATAAGTGAAGGATATATCTGGGACTCCATTGAAGACTATCTGACATCTCAGGATGGAATATTCTGACTGTGCATTTATGGCATAAGGGCAACAGGTGAAGAGTCACTGCACAAATTGGTGTTATGAAACAGTAATCATCAGAGGAGCAACAGTGGAGTCTCCTTTGAGTGAGTGTTTATGTGTTTCGCTCTTGGTACCTTGCAGACGCTAATCCAGTGATAGCAAGAGATGCTTAGCATCCAGTTAAATAAAGATTGAAATGCTGCTTAATCAAATAAGCTTATGTTCAAATGTTTCCCTAAGGGTGTCCAACTGGTTTGATGTCTGCATACTGTTAGCCAGCTCTTGATATTCTCTCTGCTCTCTATTCTATCCCATCCCATTTTATCCACAGCTTAGCTTTAATTCCAAGTAGATGCTACTCACTCAATAATAACTAAGGATACACGACTTCTTTTCAGGGATCTTCTGCTCAGTGAATGGATATCATATTAGCTCCAGCAGGGTGGTTCAGAGTCATTTCCCGAGACTGATCCTTTCTTGAATAAGAGTTCTGGTCAGTCAGTACGTTTAACAGAAAATTCGTAATATATTGCAAAGCATTTTTAGCTCTGGAATTTCTTATGTTCAAGGGAAAACAGGGTTTCCCACTGCTGTGTGCGTGGCAGCATCATCAAGGTGCTGATGAACACATAGAATGAGCTGGGTTAGTAGAAATTACTGTTCTTCCTCCAAAAAATATCTCGCTCATCATAAATCTAATTGTAGAACTAAAGGTTGACTTTACACATCTGGAAGCAATAAAAGAAGTGGTCTGTACTCTCCAAGTGTCAAGACTGAGGATAAGAGGTGGTGAATGACATCTTAGAAAGCTAAGCAGGGTCCCTACTGCACATTGTCCAATCTATTACATTGCTTTCGGAATGGTACCAAAAAGTATCAATGATAAGTAAGTTGCGGAGATGTTTTTTATGCCATCTGGCATAGAAGGCTATGACTCTGACCTCACATCTTCAACATTCTCCAGCGACCAAATCTGGATATGTTGCCAACATGCCTACATGCTGGAGTTAGAATGGAAACCTAGATGAAGTGATTATTACAAACCTGCATCCCCAGAAGCTAGAACTTACTCTTCTAGCTGATTAATGGGTGAAAGAGTTTAGGAGAATTTAGTACAAGAGAATTAGGAGGGCCTATGTTAAAAAAAAATCAAAACACATCTCCTCTGCAAACCATACGTTCTCAGAATGTTCAGGTAAAGGACATATGGAGGAGTTCCCTATGTTTAATGTTCCTTCGGGCATCAGACATTTTCCAACCCCTCACAGTCACAGAGGTTCAACAATTCTTTGGTGAACTTAAATAATAAGAAACATAGGTCTTGAGGGACCTGAAATCAATCATAGCCAGCCATGGATAAATATTCTGTTGTCTACAAAAATATCTGCTCTGACTGCAGATTCAATATAAAGACAAAAAACAAACCCCAAAAAACAAAAAAAAACCAACAATAAACCAAAACAAATGAACCAACCAAAAAAAAAAAAAAAAAACCAATACAAAAAAACCACCCCAACCATCATGGAGGAAAAATGTGAGAGTAAAATTGGAAAAATTAAATGTTGCCAGTGTCCCAACAATGGCATTAGCAATAGGACATTTTTGAAGAGAAACTGCCTAGTGGATCCTAGAAAGTGAGCACTGCCTAACCCCATGTATAAAGACAGAAAACAGACAAGACTCTTTATTCCATTACGAAAACAGAACAGGAACCTCTGTGACTGCAGATGTGACAATCAAGGGCCTCTTAAATTGAGCAGAAGCAGGTAAGGGTTTTTCCAGTATCATGAAAATAGTGATAAATTCTGCCCCAATATCCCATCACTTTCTGTGGCCATTTTCTGATGCTTCAAAAGAAAGTAACCCTGTCTCCCTTCATTCCCCAAAAGCCGAATTATACACTGAAGGCAAATGTAAATCTGGCCCCTGCAGGTAAACAGCTGGCAGCATTAAAGTATTTAAAACATGGTGCAAGATGTATGGAAATGCAGTCTCCTTTCAAGGCTCTGTTACAGATACGAGAAGTTAACCACCCAAAGATACAAATCACAAGTTTTAACTTTAAACAACAGGATCACTTCTATCCTGTCATCAAGTCCCACTTACACACTCGTGAGTTGCTAGCATGAAACATTCCTTGTGGACATTATTTCAAATACCATTCCAGAATGGCTTATCTTCAAAATTCTATTCTGCTTTCCAGACTAGTTTTATTTATAACCAGTGTATACACCTTTCCACTTAGGTGCTTTAACCAATACTCCCCCTCTGGCAAGGGCTTTCTGAATTAAAATACCTAATCAGATTCCTTTCTAGGCTTTGATTACAAACTAAACACATCAAACTCTTTCTTTAATCTCTTCTCAGGCCAATGGCTTGTCATTTGCCAAATCATTTTGGTAGCCATTGCTTTAATTTCTTTTATCCATAAATCACGCCCAATGCAAAGCCAGAACATTACTCAGAATGGGAATTGTAATTGGTTGTTGTCATTAGAGCTGATGAAATGTGTTTCTGCCACAAAGTGCAGTTAACCCTAACCAGCATTTGATTAAGTATGAAAGATCACAGCCTAAGAATTTTCTCAGAAGTAGAAAATGCCGTAAATTTGGCAGTGACTTGCAAATCAGATTCTGAAGTGGGGAGTCCAGAATACCAGTCTGGTCAATCTATCAAATGAAGACGCTGAAAATTTTCAGCTAAACACTGGGAAAAATAAACTGCTGCTCGGATTTTTATTGTTGTTTTCAAGGAAGTAATTTGTAACTCGTTAACAAGTTGTGATCAAACATGGAATTGATTGAGTAGTTTTTAACTGCCTTCTGATGGCACTGAAATACTTTGGGTTTAGCAATTTTATTTCATTGTGTGAGACATGGCCTGAGACCTAGGGTAGAATAAATAAATACATACAAATAAATTGTAAAACAGATAGCTATTTAGAGTATTGAAAGTACTGAGGGTTGGATGGATCTCCATTTTCACTTTCTGTATTGAATTGGTATTTTTTTCAAAGAAAATTCTATCGTCAGTTGGCCTAAAAACGTTGTCACCTCTCTCTACAAACTTTGTCTTATAAACTCCAAAACAACAAGAAGAAAGTCAACTGAATATAGTCAATAAATAACAAATGGGAGTTGTTTTCTTACTAGAACAACGGTGCCAGTGGTGGTGATTGGCCTACTAGTATTTACCTTCCATTTGCAACACAGTTTGCCAATCTGATGATTATTTGTGTGTAGTCACAATAAAGAGAGATGAAGGAGAAAGGGAAGTTATTCATCAAGACCGCAAACTGCAATGTGACAATGGTCAATGTATATCAGGATTGCAACTGTTGAAACAAATGCTGATTTGCTAAGCCCAAATTGTTTAGGAAAGGCAATGTGTTAAGATATTCCTTTGATAGGTGTAGTGTTCTGTTCCTTATTTAAGGACTAAAGAAAGAAGTGTTCATTATAAAGAGTGTAAACTTTACTTGAAAGCGTATTTCCCTAATCACTTAGCTAAACACTCTGCAACTTAACCTTAGAGCTACGAATACCACTATAACTATATGTGTAAGTTTCAATGAAATTAATATTAACAGTTCAGTTAAAGCATGAAACTGCTTGTTTCCAGTGGATAAAGCCTTTACCTTCCTCTACAACAGTACCAACACTTTCTTCTAAAAGAAGCCAAGTATGTAAGCAAAGTAAATTTTTGTCAAATTTTCATCCAAATCCATGCAAAGTTCAATTTTTGTCAGACTGCCAAACAGTATGTGAGGTTTAGCTTGAAATTCCAAAGTTCTGTGACAAAATTTATTCTTTGAACTTGTTAGTTTTCAAAAACTGACATCGGTAATATACTGAACAGGTTACTATGTAGTACATAGCTATTTTAATTAGACAGCTGCTTTACTTTACAGTTTCTAGGAACTTTAAATGCATTGCCATATAATTTCTTGAGGTAGCTTTTATAGAGGGAGCCAGACAAGATACAAATGGATATATATTCTAGCTTGGATAAGGGAAGGGAAGAGAGACATGGGTGAGCAATTAGACTTGATATTCTTAAAAGTCTTTTCCAACCTACACAATTCTATTAATTGCTGAGACTTGGCTGTGGCCACAAGACTTTCCATTCTGTTCTGGCATTGAAGTGGTTTTGGAAACTACCTATCAATCAGATGGTACTCGCAACGCTTTTCATTTGTGTGTCCATGTTTTCAAAACTGTATCAAGAAATCAAATGTTTGCTTATCACAGATGTTTCAAAGTTTCAAAGTGGTAGTGACACTGACCACTTTGGAAAACAATGAGAAATAAATGCATGATGAAGTAGGTATGCACAGAAATATGATTTTTTTTTTTAACTGAAATGCAGTGGCTGTTTTTTGCCACAAAATGCTGTTTTTTAGAGTTTTTCTGTGAAGAGGAAACTACTGCTCTTTGCACAGGAAGAGCTGTTGGAGGGAGATTAATTATCTGACTTGTCAGAAATAACAACCCTTGACTAGCATATGAAATAGCAGCATACGAACAATGGAACTAAAAAGATAAGAATAAAACAGTGTTAGCTAACCAGTCCTTAGTGCTCTGCCAAAGTTCCCATTGTCATTAAGAGCAAGCTGAAGGATTTTAGAAGTGCGAAAAAGTTGTACAGATGACATCACCAAAAGAGGCCATGGCTGGCTGTTCACTGTTGAATGATGAAGTTGCTGCTGTGTTTTCAAACATGGCATCTTGAAGAGCATTCAGAACTGGTAGACTAAAAGGAGCAAGTGTGTTCATCCTGTTACTCTTACATCATCTGCCAAGAAAGCATCTGGTCTAAGCCATCAAGACAGCACTGCCTTTCAAAACAGTCCACCAGCAAGTATTCTTTATCCATTTCTTGTGTGATTAAAACTGAGATGTTGGTACTACGGGCCATGATAACAAAAAAAACCCCAAAAAACCCTGAGTTGTTGGTATTATGGGCCATGATAACAAAAAAACCCCACCAAAATTCAAGTTGTTGGTACTATGGGCCATGAAAACTTCTCAGGAAGCCCCATACCAGAAAAAGATGGAATAATGCTGTAGTGAAAAACACACCTTGTGTCTTTCTTGTGTCAGGGAGCAAGGTCCAACATTTCAGTCCAGCATGGTAAACCAGTTAATAAAAAATCAATGTTAACTCAGCTGAGCACTGCCTACCCCTTGTGTTCTTTTCCACGTGGTGTTTTTTATTGTTGGGTGTATCTGATGCCTTTCTCATGAGGCATGGCAGAAGCCCATGGCAGGATGGAGTGATATTTAACCAGGCAAGGATCACTCCTAATGTGTTTAATTCTTAATGTGAAAGAATCTACATGCCAGTCAGCATTATTGTTGTAAAGTACTTGTCAGGTGCATAAGATTAAGAAGAGGTCCATGCCAGAGATCATTCCCACAAAAGGAAGAATTCAGCAATGGCTATAGGCTGAGCAAAATTCCTCTAGGCTGAGCAAACTCCAAACAAAGGGTGGCTCTTACCCAGGAGACTGTTCCCACCAGAGCTGAATAAACCTTGCTCATTCTGTGGTGTTGTGCCTCTGTGTGGAGGCTGTAACCTGGTGGAGGTGTGCAAGGACTGAGGCAGCGTGTAACGCATTTCCACAGACTTGTTTTTTTCAGGCATAAATGTTTCAGCCAGTTGCTGTGGATTGGTGTACCTGCGCAATAGCCATCTCCAGGGATTTCAGTGGCTGTCCCAGAGCTTGCAGAGATGAGCATTAAGCAACAATGTGCACTTCACATTAGAGAGTGAAGGTAATGGATATTTTCTACATTCCAGTGTATAACAACAAATTATTCTCATCCTGATAATATTATCTGCATAATGAATACTCTGTACTCTTGTTGTTTAGCACTATACTGTTTTTTAAAGCCTCCATTGCCTGACATACTTAAACACACAAGTCTATTACGAAATTTTCTGTTGAGTGCCCTGCCACTGTACAGCACCATTACAAGGAAGATCTTGTTACAGTTTCTGGTATAAAAATCCATTTTCTCAGAAATAAGTCGAAAGTGCTGCTAAAGTTTCAACAGCTGCTCTTAGTCTTTGGACTGGCAATATGTAACAATTAAAGCAGGCATGATTACTCAGTACAATAAAGTACAATGCTCAGAAAATAAAATGCCTTTGGGCATGGAGAGGAACATACTCTGAAAAAAAGGCGACATATAATTCAGGTCTATCATTTT
Source organism: Acanthornis magna (assembly GCA_036785705.1). Lineage (NCBI taxonomy): Eukaryota > Metazoa > Chordata > Aves > Passeriformes > Acanthizidae > Acanthornis > Acanthornis magna. Next base: position 10,821,094 of record JAWUZG010000036.1, read on the forward strand.
AGCTGCTATGCTACTATACAACTACATTACTGCTGCACTGCAGGTAAGTTATGATTTTTAAATAAGTCAGTAATTGAAACTTATGTGTAGAATATGAATCCTGTGTGGATTCTTGAACACATCATATGTCTCCACTACAGTGACACAGAGAATTCCACTTTACCAAGAGAATAATGTCAATTTACTCTTCTATTAGAAAATACATCCAACATGAAAATTGAAGTTTTGTTTTAGCTTCTGGCTCCTGTAACGCAATATACAGCAGTTGCTCTGAAATACCAGTGGTTGTAGCTCTGAGTTGTTGTTCCTTTATTACTTTGCACAGGCTCTCTTTTCGAACTCAGAGAGAGGAGGGGTTAGAAATGTAAACAAAAAATGAGGTGGTCAAGGATACCTATGCAGATACATCCTTTTTCAAGTCCAGACATCAGTTTTGACTCCCAGTGTTAGACAGCTGCCAGACTCTACTGCTTTTTGTGTGTTGTGTGGTCCACAGCTCCCGTTTGCATCACTGTTGCAGTGGAAAAACAGAAAATGTAACTATTTCTATATTGGCTAAAAAGGACTATTTTAAGACCTCTGAAATAGAATTTACAAAGCAAACAAATAAATAAATAAAAAGTATTACCAGCAAAATAAAACAGTCTATAAAAAACCACTTTTTAAAAAAAAAATCTGATAGTAAAAGGATGTTAAAGTCCAGCTGAGTATACAATTAGAGAAATTTAGAACTCTGTATTAGACATTCTATATAATGCCTTCTTGCCTCTTTTTGGGTGCTTGTTTTGCTGGTCTTGAAACAAGAATCTTACTTGACCTTATATGCATCTCTGAATCACAGGAAGGCCATAAGGTTCATAAAGATAAAATAAACTACCCCACTCTATTCCACACTCCCCAAAATGCTTAACAGCAGATCAAAATGTTCTAGTATTAAACTTGAAAATGCTGAATCTGTTTGTAAGTCAATCTAGATTTTTCCAGCAAAATTACACTCACCTTCCCAAAATTCTTTTATACCCAAACAGAGGTAAGAGCTCCCCTAGAGTAGTTATTAATCATGTAACCTCATGCCACATAGATGAAAAAGTATCCTAATCTTTTCAACCTTCAAGCATTAGAAGCAAGCCTTTCAGAGAAACACAGAACACATGACTAATTTTATTCTTTTCATTGGCAGATTCATGATCTTTGAAATGACTTTCATTTTTCTGTTAGACTTTGAGCTTGTAAGGAAAATTCAGTTCCCTTTTCTTTATACTGTGTGCATATGAATGTCAGGAATCAAACTTCCTTTGAGTTTTTCAACAAAGAATGAAATGTTCTTGGAACATATTGCCCTAAGATCATTGCAAGACCGTGATGATCCCCAATAGAAATAAGTATTAATGGTCTTGCAGAGTTTCTAAATATTTTTTCCTGCCAGAAGTTTACTTATATTTTCCTGATACTGACAAGGAAAACATTGTTGAATTTAATAAATACCTAGATTAGATGTTAAACTTACTATCAGTTTCACGTAATCATCTGTGAGTTGGTCTAGTCCAAGGAATGGTTGCTGGCAGTTATTTAATACATCAGTTATTCTAGCCATACACATTGGATAATAACTTCACCTTATCTGGAAACACATTTCTGAATCTCTTGATCCAGGGAAGGCTGGTAATTAGAATTAGTTTTAGGAAACACTAGAAGAAGATGGAGAATTAAGTGGTAATTTTGCTCTTTCCAAGCTATTTTTGTGCTTCTGGAAAAATAGAATATTTTGGTTTCAACAGACCATTTTGCTTAAAGTAATATCCTTTTAGCCACAGATTGCAGCTTTAGATTAAATAATTTTTTAAAGACGTGTCTGAAGTCTGCATATGTGGAAAGATTAAATAAGAAGGAATTGAAGAAAGTAAAACAGAAGCAGGAATGTAATGAACTTTTTTTCTCGGCCTTTGGAATTTCTAGTTGGTTTTTATGAATGCAACACTGATCCGGGAAGGATGAACTGGTGGAAATGGATCATAATGGTTACAACAACCCCAGGCAGCACTACTGGTGGGGGGCAGAGTGGCTGGAAAGTGCCCAGGGGAAAAGGCCCTGGGGGTGCTGGTGACAGCAGCTGGACATGAGCCAGGCTGTGCCCAGGTGGCCAAGAAGGCCAATGGCATCCTGGCCTGGATCAGCAATGGTGTGGCCAGCAGGAGCAGGGCAGGGATTGTCCCCTGGACTGGGCACTGGTGAGGCCACAGCTCGAGTGCTGTGTCCAGTTCTGGGCCCCTGAGTGCAAGAAAGACATTGAGGGGCTGGAGCGAGTCCAGAGAAGGGCAACAGAGCTGGGGAAGGGTCTGGAGCACAAGTGCTGTGAGGAGCAGCTGAGGGAGATGGGGGTGTTCAGTCTGGAGAGAAGGAAGCTCAGAGCACACATTATTGTTCCCTACAACTACGTGAAAGGAGGTTGTAGCCAGATGGGGTTGGTCTCCTCTCCCAGGTAATAGGTGATAGAACAAGAAGAAATGGCCTCAGTCTGTGCCAGGGGAGTTTTAAATGGAAATTTAGTAAGAATTTCTTCATGGAAAAGATTTTCAAGAATTGGACCAAGTTGCTTAGGGAAGTGGTGAAGATACCTTACCTGGAGGTACTTAAAAGACTTGCAGATGTGGCACTTGGGAACATGGTTTAGTGGTTGACGTAATGCTGGGTTAACAGTTGGAGTCAATCACTATGTGAAGATGATGTCAGAGGGGTGAGTGGGCGTGTGTGTGTTCCCACCTTTTTTTTTAAGGGAGGAATTTGCATGGAAATTCAGAAAGAATCTTGGTTCCAAAATTAGTTTTATACTGTGATCCCATAGGATTTCACAGAAGTACCACTTAAGGCTGCACATCAGGAAAATCTTGGGGCCTTAATTAGCATAGTCTAGCAGGCACAAACAAAATGTTCCAAACCTCATGTTTGACTTATGCCTATAAAAAAAGATTAAGCTGTGAAGAAATACAACTCAAATAACTGAAAGGAAAAGCACTGGAGCTTAAGCTTCTTGGTAGATGATGAGAGGCCTGAATGGAAATGTAGATGAGAGAAGACCAGAGCAATTAGCAGTACTAAAGTAGTTATGACTATGGAAAGGTGTGACATAATGTCAGTATGGATGCCATAAGGACTATAAACAGATCGGTTATCCTTAACTGGGAACACAAACGAGACAGGAAAACAAACAAAAAAAAATAGAGCAACAGGCAGGGAAAAAACGGTAGGAAAGGGACATGGGCGATAAAGGTAGAAAATTGAGAGAAAAAGAAAGCTAGGAGAGCAATCTTGTTTTACAATGACGAAACTGATACCAGTTTGTTTTTCAGTCTGTGGTGGGGAGGCAGTTTGAAAGGTGGAGAGTATGGTGGAGACTGTGCATGGGAAAAGAAACTGAAGAGAGATATTTAGGGGAGACATTTTAAGGTCATTCATTTCTGTATATTGGCAGTAATCCATTGTGGAGAACAGACAGCTACTGTAGTTGTTAGTAAAGATAAATGTCATTGAATTATAGATGAACATAATGGAAAAATTTCATGTCTAGCCATTGTGTAAAATTAGGAGTGGGACATACTGGCTGTGTGGGCTTGGTGAATGCCAGGTGCGTGGGTGAGTCGTGAGCGTTGGGAAAGAGTCTTATTCAAGTGGTCTATTCAGCTCTTACACCAGCTCTGTAATGTCATTATTTTTTTCCTGCTCTGTCTGCTGAGTACAAACCAAAGCATAGTAAACACTAAGTACCTTAGTGACTACCTCCACATGTCCATATGTTTCTGCTTGCATGTTCAGTGCAATGGCAGAGGGCAAATGACTCACCTTTAATGCAGTGATTGTTCATAAAGGCCTGTGTAATCACACCTGCTAACGACACGACGCTGCACTGGGTCACAAAGTACAACATGCTAGCCAGCCTCAACCAGTCATTCAGAGATTACAACTGGTTAAGTGTTAAAATCTTTATCTCTTATGACTTAAAAATTTTCTTTACCTAAAATACATTATTTTAATAGGTGAACATTTACTTGCCAGTAGTCTGAACAAAGTCATAGTGGAGGTGTTTCTCCCTCCATGCCTGTGCTATGCAGCTGTTGTTTTTCAAGTACCATTTTCAGCCTATTCTCACCTTTGGCTGTTTCCCCCTCACACTAATCTTTACATCACACACTATTTGTCCTTCTGTATGCATGTTTGGGAATGACACAGCCACTTTTCCAGGAACCTGATTCCTCTCTCATAACCATTAAATGTGGTAATACCCTATTTGCTGCAGATTGCATTATCTTAATATGAAATTGAGTTTACAAAGGCTACCATGAGCTGTACTTTATGTGAAGAATGACCAATTGAAACAACTCACCTGCTCAGACAAGAGACTGATAAAGAGGAGTTGAAGAATGAGCTACACACAACTAGCCATTAAAGGCAGAATTCTATAAAAATTATGAAGGCCTATTATCTACAAACATAGCTTAAGAACCCAAACATATTGAAACATATTCACTAATGGCATACTTAAAGCAGTAACTGAAAAACAGCTATAATTTCTAATACAGTTTCTAATATATCTGGTTTAACAGTAGCTAGTAGGGAGAAACAAGGAGTAACCTAGCCTGTATTAGTAAAGAACTTCTCTTAAATTCCTATAAGAAAAAAAAGCCATACAAACTCAATAATATAATTTCTTTTTGCTGGAACAGCACAGACAGAGAATTAGAAACAGTGTTTGGGAGTGGATGGCTGAGAGGAATTATACCCGCTCTCTAACATTCAAGGTGAGATCTGGTAGACATTTCCAGGGTGCATCTACGAGGCTAGGATACAAGTAAACATGCCCCAGAGACTGACCATTGCCACCTCCTCCTGGAACTCCTTCACCCTGGGGATGGAACAGCTACCTCACATGTTTCAGACCTGAAATCATTTTACTTTGCAACCCCTCCTTGACCATTTCTGCTTGTCTTTAATTCTGTTTGAAAGTCAGAAAGGGAATACTGGTATGTGATTTGGGTAGGGGCACACTTCTTTCATGATTCTCATTCTCTGATTTACGGTAGAAACAGATCCACTTTCCCTGTGTTTGTGATTGCCAGATACTCAGATATCGCTTGCAGAAAGGAACATTAAGAGATTTATATAATATAGAAAAGTAAGCACTACAACTGTATTATTATAGCAAAAAGGGGGAGATGGAGAGAGAGAGATGCCACTTCAGTATAGGGAAATTCCTTCTCTACAAGCTACTGCAAACTAGAAGACTATCCAAGGAGCTATCACTATATGATGCCTACATGTTTCACATAACCTTCCCAAGACATTTGCTGTCAAAGATAGTCAGGATGCATCATTGCCTTTACATGCTGCATCTTTACACTCACAGATTTAGTTTCTTAGATCTGGATTTTGCCTCCACGATAATTACCTTCCTCTGAAAACCACACCCTCCCCAATATGATCCTCAGGATGCAATTCCTAGGAACCCAAGTAAAGAGGCCTTTTTCCTTCCAGTCGGACCCATCCCCTCGTATCAGAGGAACACAGTCACTTGGCTCCAGTTCTAACATATATTATCACATGTTCCTGACATGAACACTTCACAATCTGTGCCACTTTCCGGCCATTCAGCCACCCTCTGCTTCTATGATTCAACTTCTGAAGGTTGCCGCCAGCCTGAACACCTCCTCCATGACAGCTACACAGTGTGTCTATAGGAATGACCCAGGGAAGAGCAAGGTACAAATCTATGCTGTGGTATACTCTTGGACCTTGCCTAATGCAACCAACTCAACTGAAATTGGTAAAAAATTATGTGCAAATGAAGGAAAGCATGAATCCACACATGTCATCTGCACTTCTAATCTACATTATAGAAAATACAGCTCACCCCAAACCAGAGCAAACTGGAAGAGACTGCTTTATTATATAGAAGACAAACGCACCTGCTATTCCCCACTTCTTGCATAAGCATTCTGAACAGTTCCATCATGGAAGAAACTGCTGCCACATCCTTCCCCAACCAGCTAAACGTTGGCCTGCACCTAAAACAAGGTCCACACCAGGCTCCATCCAGCTGTTTGTGCTGCCCCACCTACTGGTGTTAACATCAGAGCTGCTTCCAAACCAGAAGAACCTGGCATGGCAGGGGTTAATGGGGCGATGGGGAAGGGAGGGTGAGACTAAAGAAAATAGCCCGACACTCTTCCCAGCTTGTTTGATGGAGATGCGACCTGGCAGCATTGAAAAGCTTCAAGATTAATGGAGAAAAGGCGGAATCTGACAGCTTTTCCGCTGGTTTCACTCCTCCTGGGTGGGCCGATTGCTCTTGAATGTCACTTGCTACTTAATCTTGTGTATCTGAAACAGACTGATGTGTTTGGGGAGCCCTGCTTGCTCTGTATAGACATCAATTGGCAAGGCAGATAAAAGGAAACTGCATTGAATTACTCTCTTATGCCTTTTATAGAGCACTTTCTGACTACAAAATAATTAGTAGCCTCATCCAACGAAACCCATCGTGGTTAGGGTGCTCGTTAAACACCAAAAGTGAGGAGGAGAAAGTATTGCTTACTCTCTTCCAGCTCCATCCTAGAGCTAACATCAAACCAAGACATGTTTGTACTCAAATGAAAACATCTGTAGCTAATATTGTCATTTAATATCACCTCACTGTCTGTGGGATGCTTGAATTGATTTTTTTTCTGAATGATTATTTCTGTTTGCACCTTGAAGATTCACTGCAGAGTTAACAATTTATGTGTTACATTCTTTCACTGCTGAGCAGAAAAAACCCCTTAAGTACTCTTTAAAAATGTAAAACATCTCCCACTCAGTGAACATGATACATTCTCCCTTGTAGTATATAAAGGAGGACATGGGAGACTAAAACGGAAGGGGTTTTTTTTCTCCATCTGCGGTGAAATCAGATGGCGACTGTCTTGCAAAAGACATTTGATTCTTTTTTTAATCCCAGAATTTCAAGTCAAGTTCTTCCATGTCTTTCACCCATGTGATACCATTTACAGCAACCTAGAAATAGTAGCAAAATTGTTTTAAAAAGCAGCCTCTGATAGTTGGTAAAATTTGCTTCATGTCCCAAACTGATTCTCCTGATATAAATCTGAGTTTCTCCCTATTTGTTACTAAAACTTCATTTGGAGCTATACTGGTGGTACAGCCCAGAGCTGACATAGCTGTTTAAGTCTCCAGTCAGCAACACAGACAAAATCCTGGCAGTGTGTGAACTGAAAGGTAGCATTTGGACTTTTCCGGCATCTTAAAATTTAGGAGTGCTTTGTTGCCACGCAAATTAGCTTCTGCCCTCTGATAGACAATTGCCTGAAATAAATGCACTGAGCCAATTTGACATAGGATGTATCTATCATAAAATTCTATTTTTTCCTTTTCAAACAACAGAAATAATCACAGTTTAGTCTTAAAATTGTGGACTGTGTCACAGCACCTCCTAAGTAAGGAAAATATCCCAGATTAGACATCAGCACCACCACTGTATTTCAACTGGCATCTAAAAACCAGTTAGGAGGAGATGACTATGCCTTCAGCAATTATGTAGACCTGTTCAATTGGCAGTGGGAGGGAAATAGCTCTGTTCCATGCAGTTTTTTACAGTATTTTTCCTCAGACATAAGTGGCCCTTTATAGGAAGGAAATGTGATTTTACACATACACTTATAACAAGGTGGAGGAATAGCAGCCATTTCACTGTTTTGTTTTCCATCCATCTCATTTCTATGCCCTTCATAGAAAGAGAGAAGAGGTAAACTGAATAATGAATGCTAAAGGGAAAGCATCACTAAACTCTGGTATTATATTTATTTACTACTATTTTTTTAATTAGGGAATCTGCAGATACTTTACTGTTTTGAAATGAACAGATGTTAGTTTCTGATTTTTTCTGTTTCAGCTGCATGGGAGTACTAACATCCTAATATCTAATTTAAACAATCTTTAAAAATTTTAAAGTTTGATTGAGAAATTTAAAGGAGTGAAAATTTCATAAAGTCCAACTGTCGATTTTCTTTTAATGTTGGGCTAATGATTGTGTTTTAATAAATGAAGAACAATTACCCATTTAGATTCAAAAACATATCAATATCTGTTTGGTCATATTGACATATTAAAGTTCAGATTAATTCTCCACTTTAAATTTGTTCCATATATTTCTCAGCATTAAACGTCTAACAAACTTTGGAAAAAGCTAAAAAGAGCAACCAGACTTAGGTACGATAATTTATAGAAAATGGATCCCATATCAAGTAAATGTTCACTTTATATAGATTCAGGAGTGAACAAAGAAACACTAATGAAAAAGAGGCTATTAGAACCTTTTTGGCAATATTGTGAAAAACAAGCAGCATGACATCCTAGAAACTAAAGGGTCTTCCCATCATTTCCCTTCCCCCTCCCCCGGAAGGATGACATTTGCATTGTTAAAAAATACACCGGACTTTTAAGATACTTACTAAATTTTGTTGAAGGGTCTTAAACAAAATTCTTTCTGTTAATGTAGTCTAGCCAAATTTATATACTATTTGTCAGAATAAATTTTAATCTTTCTATATTTGGCTTTGTTTGCTAAACTTGTTTAAGATTTTTAAGAGCACTGATCAAACTCTACACACACATTTAACTTCGCCAGTTACGTTCATGAGACCTGGCAGAAATGAAGGTGAACATGTGCACAAGTGCTTACAGGACCCAGATCTTACGAGTAAAACAAGCTGAAACAAGCTATTCTATTCTTTTTAAGGATTAGGACAAGACAATCTCTGTTAATTATGTGCATATCCTTTCTCTGTAAAATGTATCACTTGTTAACATCATACCAATGTTTTAACAAAGCAAGAGCAGGGGACGCAGTCAAACCTTAGGTAATTTATACAAAACAACTCTGCAGTTTGTAGTCACATTTGGCCACAAAATGGAATTTCTTATCTAAAGATTCTTAGCACAACATATTGCAACTATGCTTTGATTTGCAGCCTAGTTCAAAGTACTTGAAATCATGGGTCACTAACACAATACATCACTGCATTCCCTGCAAGTCCTCTTCCCTGCTATTCCAAGGCAATGTTTGTTCCTACTTCCTAGCAGGATCCAGGCGCAGTGTAAGGCACTCATGTGTGCAAATACACACACACACGTGCATAAAACAAAAACCAAATGAATTTTGTTTTCTCTCTGCTGCTATTCCACACAGTGATGCAATCACAAACCAAGGACGCCTGGATGAACAACATCCAGGCCTCCTTGAGCTTAAATGGCAGACAAAACAAAGTCTGATCTGTTTAGACTTTTATGTTACTACAGAAAAAGGCGATTTCCAAGGCTGAGGTAGGTTTCACAGTGACACAGCCAAGGGCAACAGAGTATTTGTCTGGAATTGTACGGTCAAATGGTAGGGAGGGTCCACATGCACCTCACAGCTCTGTGCAGCCTCACTCCACTGCCCTGCACAGACATGATCTCCTGGCAATTGGTGTTTACGCTAAAGAAAAAACAAACTCTTTTTTGAGCCCAGTCACTCTGTATTGGGACCCATCTGCTAAAAGCTGATTTTTAAACTGCTGAAGGTTGATAAATCTAAGGGTAGAATTTCTTCTGTTGCAAACACCTTTGGCTATTATTCTGAGCTGGAAGCTGCCAAAGTGAGACGACCTTCAGGATCCTGTCCTATCCCTCCAATTCCAATTTCATTATGTCATAGTGAGATATGAAGGAGACAAAGTGATCATGGTGCAAAAACTACTTTCTTTTCTTCCTCGTAGGAATGTGCAGTTATGAAGACAAGGGGCATACTCATAGCATGGTGCTTTACAAAGCTAAGACAATATTGTAGTCAATAATTTTTTTTTTCTCAAAACTGCTTCATTGCAAGAATTCCACAACAAAACCTTCCCTTTGCAAAATGGGCCGAAATTCCATTTTACCATTCTCTAGACGTTTTTCATAACCCCAAAATATTATTTTTTCCCCATGTTCCATCCTCCAAAAACTTGCTAATATTTATTTCAACTAAAATGCGTTAGCTTTTTCCAGGAGTTCCAAGGCAATGTTGTTCCCTAATAAAAAAACAAAATTAAAGACAGCATCACAAGTGTAGGAGGAATGACGCAGCCATGGCTGAAGATGCATGCTAGAGCCAAGACTCAGCATCACATAAACACAGATGGGCAGCAGGGTCCCAGACAGGACCTGGAGCTGAGGAAACACCAGGTGGTTTCCTCTGGGCCACCTCTTGTTCCCCGTGTGACAGAAGGCAGTGCACCACAAACACTGGAAGGGAACCAAGGCTGAGGGAAAGGCTTGGGCACATTTGACCCTCATTCTGCGGGAGAGAAAGCAACATTAATGCAACATCTCTCATCTTCCAAGGGGGGGATTGACAGTGCTTGTGGGAGGTCCAGGCTGCTGGAGTGGGGCAGCATGAAGATGCTGGGTTTGGGGGAAAACAGCTGCTGTGGCCCATTTGTGTAATTGCTAAGATGGAGGAAGGGCTAGTGGGGGTCTGTCAGAGGAAGGCGTAAAAACTTGGGAAGGGGGCTCAAGCAGAAAGGCTGTGCAGCAGCAAGCACCCCTTAAGTTTTTGCAAGACAAGCCAAAATATCACTTAGTTCCATACATGTGAGAGAGCTCTGAGACAATTAACAATTAAGGTTTCCGCATTTATGTAGATATTAAAAAAACTACATAAATTATACGTAATTGTCCTAAGATATAATATTTTTTGCCAAGATTTGGACAAAGTGGGAAGATGGCCAGGACCTGGCAACACTTGATTTTTTGCAAAACCACCCTCTTACCCCCGTAACTCCTAAGGCTGGGACATTTTCTATCATGCTTTCAGAGGGCCCCAACCTATACCCCACGTCTTGGCTCCCATAGTGTTGTTTTGGAAATATAACTTAAACTTTCTTTCTCGTGAGTGCCAGGGAAGCAGGGCTCTTGCTGCAGTTTCAGGAGCCCTTGCCCAGGTCCCTGGGCTGCTCTGCTCTCCAATATGCCTGACTGCTGCTGGACACTGGTTGCACTCAGATGGTCGCTTTCTGACTCCACAGAGGAGTAGAGGGAGCGTGCCTTGTAATTCAATTACCTCCTCCCCATGAGGAAAGGAGAGGAGGTAAGAGGCAAGTCAGAAGACAGAAAACAAAAGGTTGAGCAACTGCCTGCAGCAAAATAGGGAATTCCACGAGGGAATGCTGAATTTGGTGGCACCCGGGTGAAATGCCAAATTACGTAGCCATTGCCTGGCTGAGCATAGGGGCCCTGAGCCTGGGGGAACAGGATTAAGATAAATTGGATCAATTCACACAAGTTAGAGGCATTGTTTCAGATTCTCATTGGAGTCACGCACATGACATTGCAAGAGATTACACCATATATTTTTAAGTTCTTCAAAACTAAAAGGGTTGTTTGTTTGTTTTCCCCTCTGAACAAAATTGTAAATTCCATTGCTATGAAATACATGGAGTTATTTTAACAAATCATTGCAGCACATAAACTATTGCCAGTCATCTAGTGGATTATTGATGATACTTTAATTAGGCCGGCCACTTTACTGAGACCAACTGCCAGTGAATCATACCTTGTAAAATTTTAAAATCCTTAACTCATTAACTTCCTTCTCCTCTCTCAATTTGCATCTCTATTATATATATCTATATGTATATATATATATTTAATACAGCTACGTATCTTTTTCACATTAGATTAATTTTACTGATAGATCAGCCCATGGTCCAGCTGGAGCCATCTGCAATGCTGGTTCGGGGATACTGGTTCAAAAATCCCCCACACTGCAAAGCTGTTGTGCAGTGGAAATTCCCTGTGGTGGGTCCGGTTTTCTGGAGTGATGCTGGGTTAATGCTATAACCCCAAGCTTCGTGAAGTGTGAAGCCAGTGTGTATTTCACACTGTATGGTGTGAACAGAATGACAGAAATGTTCTGCTGCACATCAAACTAGGAGAATGAGCCAGGGTGATCCTGTTCTTACTTCAGAGACTGCTAAAACAAACTGCTGCAACTACTTCAGGTTCTAAGATGTTCTGTGAAAAGTCATTTGTCTGTCTTATCCAGTGGGAAAAAGAGCTTCCATAGCTCTTACCCTAGCTCAAGGGTACCTTCCCCAAGTAGGAAGCAGTGTCATGTCAGAGGCTGGACATCAGCATCAGGTTTTATAATGAAGCTTTTTTCAGTACTGTGAAAGCATGTGAGCTGCAGCCACACCTGAGGGGAGAAGAAGGACTGAATGAAGTGTATGAGTTTTGTGCTTAATACCTGATATTTAACACATCTGGAAGGATCATTTCCCTGGTTTCACTTGTAAACCTTGGTTGAAAAATGCTTAATCTGAGGCAGGGAGAAGCCCATTGCTCAACACTTTTCTGTTAGTTTTGTAGTGTTAGGAAAGGTATCGATTATATTCTTTTCTCAATCCATGAGTAATCTTAGAGCTACCTACCTGATGAAGTGCTTCCTTCCCTTTATCTCATTGCAGAGTTTTCATAATCAGCTTCATTCACTTTTTTGCATGATTCACAGTGTTTTATCTTTCAGAAGCAAAGGCAGTTCTGGGATACACACTGATGATACTGGTTCTTCTGGTCATCTGCCAAGGCTTGTGGTTATCCAGTTTCAGAAGACAGTGAAAATCATGGCTGTTTATACCAGCCTTTAATTAAATTTACGGCAACCTCTAGAGTTTATTGATTTAAGGTAGTTGCCTAAGTTAGAGTCCTGTGTTTATCTCTGTTCCCATTTCTATTTAATATCTTAAAAGTGTTGTGAGAAGACACTATTCCTGCTCTCATACCATCCTATCATTCCTCACTGATGCTCACATTTTGTCTATCCCAGCTCCCACTGTTTCGTCAGCCGCACAATGACTTTTTATTTTATAAACAGAGAAAAATTTGTTACTCCCAGAACATACAATCACAGCTAAGTTCTCAGTGCCTGAAAACGTGGTCTGTGATGGCTTTGCTGGCAAGCTCATAACTTTGATTAGTGATGGTGAAAAGTTAAATCTCCATTATATTTACCTACATTCTGTCTCAAGTACTTGGAATATCACCAGGCCTTGCAGAACAGAATTTCTTTTCTTTCTCTTTTTCCTGAGTTTCCAGCACAGCCTGGAAGGGCAGCTGGCTCTGCCTTGGTGTATTACAGACATGGTGCATACTCAGCTGGCTGCTTGACAGGATTTGCTGGGCAAAGGCACAGAGGAGCAGCAGCATGGTACAGACAGCACTGATGAGCACTGGAATAAAATAGAGGGAGCTTCTCATATGCCTGAAATATGGTTTTGGTATAAAGTATTCCTTACCTTGTCCACTTGTCTTGCTGATGTGCTTCCCCTGCTCTTGATGCCCTCCTGTCTTTGCTTTCTTCCTCCTCTCCTCACCACTCTCTTCTGCTCTTTTCCATACCCTCTTCCCCCACCTGCCTTCTCTGCGTCCTTTTTCCACCTCTTCTAGAGTTACCCAGTGTGAGGAGCAGCCAAGACTTGGATTTCGTGTGCAGTCCCTCACGCCAAGCACCTGGTGCCAAAGCAAATGTCTGGTTAGGAGGCTGGTCTGGCTTTGGGCTGGTGAGTGCTGCGCGATGGGCGAGGAACTGCTGGATGCTTGACTGGGGCTTGGCAGCATCACCTGGGGCACCTCTGCCCTCCCCAGCTCACCATGCCTCCCCTCTGCATTCCTCATGTCACACGGACAGGGCAGGTTCTCACCTTCCAGCCTGGGGACAGAGGAGCTGCCATCTCCTCTTCCCATGGTCTGGGATTTTAGAGGGTACCTTTGATTAATTGTTTGCTAAAAAACTATTTTGTCCAGATATTTTTCCAGTGTTTTTCTGACTTTTTTTATGCCTAGTAGAAAAATTGATCAGAGGAGAAAATAAAATCACTATACATACTTTCTTCACTCCTTTTGTAAAGCATACTCTGTTTCATACCACTTTTATTAACAAGATTATTACTGATAGTGGGTGAACTATCTGATAATCACAGCATGGTTTCTAGGATTTTGACCCTACAAACCTTGTCTTAATTTCCCACTACAGGACTGATCAGAAATCAGGGTCTGCTCTTTAAACTGTTTTACTTAATTAATCTAGTATTCAAACAATTGAATTAATAAAATTAAGTCTGACACACTGACTTATTTTCAAGAGCAAGTTCTCACTTTGTAATATCGCTTGAGAAGATTGTGATTCCTCCTCAGTTTTATTTTCTGAGTTCCAGACAGAGGTCATATAAAAATAGTAACATACATAAAAAAATGGTTTTTTTCTTCAAGCCATTATTCTTAATTGCACACATCCTTGAACCATCCTTTTTCTTCCTAATATTTATACCAGTCTAATGTTTGTGCGCTGTTATAATCTCTCCTATCAGTCTCACAGCTCCACATGACTAACTCCCCTAATCTTCGTGGCAGGGAGGAGCAGTGGAGATTGCAATTGTTGTGTATCCCCTGGCAGCCTGACAGATGAAACAATCCCCACACAAGGCTCCGCTATCAGCCGGCTCCTCTCATTACCTGGCAGCAAACTGGCTGCTCGGAGAGGCTGCTCAGAGCACGAGGAGCTCTGCCGTGGCAGCCCCAGATGGGCTCAGGCCAGATTCCTGACTTCCCTGCTGGTCTCAGCTCAGCAGTTTTACAGCTAACTAATTTTACAAGTGTCTTGCACTGATTGCACACATGCAATTGCACACTGAGTTGGGTCAGGGGACTCATCTGGCTCAAAAGTGATGTGGAAAAAGGACAGTGGTGTGAAAGAGAAGGAGAAAGGCAAAGCACTCAGCAGTGTAAACTGTGGAGGAACATGTGCTGGCCAGAGGGGCTTGGCCTCTGCTTAAAGTCACTGATGGCAGCCTGTCCTCCTCCTTCTGCAAGAAATCTTCCCCCAGTGCCAGCCCAGGTGGATGGGGCGGATTTCTCATCTGTGACTTTTAAACTGGAAGGAAAATGGCACTTCTACAATAGAATACGCAATTACTCTTTAATTTCACAATAGATGCAGGTCAGGTAAGTGCTGACTGCTTATACTACAGACACAGGTCTTTGAGAGGGACTTCCACAGAGGCTGCACAGTTCCTCTTCCATGAAATACCTCTTTTGTGTGGAGAAAGCACCTCTCTGCTTCCCTAGAGAGGGGATATTTAGGTGTTTCCATTCACTTAGAGCAGGACAGTCCTAGCAATAATGCCACCAACCTGGATGTTCATATAAAAAAAATTACCTTGGAAAAAACACTGCACCACTGCTCTCCACATCTTAACAGGAGGTGAAGTTTCTCCAAACAGTGACTGAGATCTATCTCAGTTTTGCCAGAATGGGACAGTTGTGGCTAAGGAAAGAGGCCAGGTCCCCAAAAGTCCCCATTTCTCCAGCTTCTATAACAACTACTAAAGCCCACTAGTTTAATTTCTGATGGCTCAAAGTGAGCATATATTGAGCCCATTAATAATATAGGGATGTCCAAGAAAAACTGGGAGAGAAGCATTAGAAAAAAACCCCTAAAACCTCCAAAGAATCTAATCATGATAGGGTGAGAAAAGAATGTGGCTGTGGATTGATGGATGATGTGCAGATATTTTTTGTTAGAGACTTATGAAACAAGTAGAAAGTCCAGATGTTTCAGAGACACTAAATAGTTCAATATTTCTGAAATGGGTGTTGTCAAGGGAGAAAGTTAACACTGAGATGCCCAAATAGGTTATATCTTTCATTTGGCTTTATTAGCTGGTCTAGCTGAGGTTTTCTTCCATAAAGAAAAGCACTTTGAACTTCATCTATGCAATTCTTTTTTAGTTTATTTCAATTAAACACATCAGGCTGGCAGTTGTAACAAAACTGATTTCTAGTGTAGGACCTGGTTGCTGCTGCACATGGCCAGGGGAGTGGTACAAACAACATGATTGTGGGCTGGTGTAATTTTCAGCCCAGTTTTATCTGTATCGCAAAAACCTGGAGGCTGGACATTTCACTCAAAAGCACTGAAATTGATCTATCCACACACATTTCTAACTTACAAGGTCACTTCCTTTCCCCCTCCCAGGTCCTTATAGATTTGCACCTAGCCAATTCAGCTTGGAAACAGACATTGTTTTGCACTTTTGCGCTCACCATCTTTTGTTTTCCACTGTCAGTAGCTCTGTTGCTCTTTCTGTTGCTACACATCTCCAGCCTTGAAGAAACTCTAGGTCACTGAACCAGCTCACATTATTGAGTTGCTTAAAAGACAAACTTAAAAAAAAATCCCAGCTTTGATTTGTGATTTGCTCTGCTAATGCTTAAATCTAAGTTCGTCAATACTGTGACAACACCTAAGTCAGCCATAGCTTTGCAATATATTTGCCTTGACATTTTATTTTGGTGGTTGTTCAGAGATCAAACCTTGCTTCCAGGCTTTGGTCCAGTCAACCCAGTGGCTTCCCTAGTAGCAGCACACCTGGCAGAGTCTTCTGTAGCCTGCAGAAAGTTTTCTCCATCACTGCTGGGGTTTGGCTGCTGGTTCACTGTTCCTCTCAGCAGGCGCTTACTGCTTGGTGCCAGGATTTTCATCTGCAGTCTCTGGGCTGTCCTTCCACCAGCTCCGCAGGGATGGAGGAACAGCTCTGCCTTCCAGAAAGTACTCTGTGTCCTTCACAGATGTTCATAGGGATCTTTTTAAAACTTCCTACCAATTAATCTTGGGTAACTTCTGTTATTCTTGACCTGATAGGCATTACATATTTTCACTTTTTGTCCTTTCTGGAATGAAGGTTTTCAGACCCAACAATCCTTACAAACTTTTGTACATGCATTAGTGAATGCTCTTCCAGTGGCTTGGAAGATGCATATATACACCTTCCCTGGAAAAAAAACAAGTGAGCTATACTCCATGAGTTTGCAGGCTTTGTGCTATCATGGCTCAGCAGTACTCCAGAGTCTGTTTCCCCAGTTTACTGCAGCATATTCCGTACCTGCATTCAAATCCCAAGGAGTCACAATTCCTTAAGGGGAAGATATTGTATACTGCAAATCTAACAGATTACACTTACCCCTTAGTAACTGCCTTTCTTCAAAGAATTTTAAGTCATTTATGAACCCAAAGCAACTCATACTCACACCACCTGAGGTAGACTGGCAGGTTTTTCTGCTTCTTGTCCTCTCTACTAGGAAAATACGGTCAGAAGTAGAATTTAAGTTAAATTTTAAGGTTTAAAGGTTAAGGTTTTAAGGTTACCTATTTTGCAAAATCTTTTAATAATTTCTAAGGACAAGTCTGAAAAGACTTGTATTATAAACAATATTTTCCTTGGACCTGAGGTGCAGCATATGCATATGTGTGAGTGTGTGTGCATAAAGACAGACTCACAGCTCTTTATTTTTATACAAGAATATTCCTCAGCACCTGAGAGCACCTGGAGCATTAGTAATGCATAGAGCAGAACAAAGGACAGTATGTAGGCTTTAAGTGTGACCAGTGTATGCAAAATGTAATCATTGTTGGGACCACTAAAAATTGCATGGCCAGCAATGATTTATTAGTAGTGCAGAATCCAGGGAAATACTCCCTTCTAAATTATTGTTTCTCTGGCTCTAAGCATTCAATACATTCCCAGCTTCAGCCAGGGAATTTATTTTCTCCTCTCCTCTGTATTTGTCTGTGGTTTGCATTATCATTCACTAAATATACTTGGACATGACATTACTTCTCTTGAGCTACAGATTTGAAAACTTCTGTGACTCCCTCTTTGACCCTCCACCATTTCAGGAATTTCATAATTAAATCAGTAACTCACCCTCACATAATGAATGGGGCCTCTTTTTTTGGTGTTATATAAATTACATACTTTTCAAATAAGAAGGGCACAGGAACACAAATTATCTAAAACTCACTAGGTTGAAAGGCTTGAAATATGCCATTTTTATGTTTACTCAATTTCTTCCTTTCTTCTAGAAAATATGTGAGAGTGGATAATCTGCCACTGAGACAGCTTAATGGCAGATCTAAAAACTAAATTTCTACTATTTTGTCTGAAAAGCTACCATACTTCTGTCACCAAGTATTTTCATGAACAATTTACATGCTTTATGGAAGTCTTTTTCTATATTACTTACTGCAATTTTAAAGAAAACAGAGGGCCAAAGGTCATCAAGGGCCAAAAAGAACGAGTAAAGTTACTTGGGTCTTAAATGAGCCAGACCAAAAAGTATCTTATGTTGCCTAAGCTATAACTGCATGCTCAGTTTGATAAGCCATTGGTGTCAGGTTTTGCCAAAATTAAGTTTGTCTTGGCTGTTAATTTGCTGAAGATATTACCAAATTCGTTGAGGGTTGGGGAATCTGCTGATGACAACCTTGAGAAAAGGAGGGGGCAGACTCAGATTTCAGAAAATAAATCTACACAGGTACCCACTGGTTTTTTATGGTGACCTTTGCAGAGCTGCTGCTCATTGTGAGAAGGAGATGTGCTCCACTATTGCTCTAACACTAAATAAGGAAAAAAACCAGCACATGCAATGAAATTTCCAAAACTCAGTAAACTTGAGTTTCACTGCTAAAGACAAAGAAGAAAGAGATTCCAGTGTGAGCTGGATCTAGATATGATTAGTTTTTGTTACCTCCTTTGCAAAGGAGGAAGAAGCAGAAAATATCTGGCAGGAAATGGATAAGATGGACCATCTAAAACAAATGACAAAGATATATCAACTGAGCCAAAAAAATCATTAATTGGGATGCTGGTCTGGGAGTTCATGGCTTTGTAGCCATGTAAAGGCTGGTGCTTGACTCTTACTCTTTCTTTTGCTAAGATGCTAGACAAGTTCATCTTTTGAAAATTAGCACATGTGACTAAATACACAATGATAAAAGCACTTATATTATTTCCATAAATTCCCTTGACAGCCATTTGAATGCAAATTGAGCAGAAAGAAACCCTGTTTAAATGAATTAACAAGGAAAGGCAGCGGGGGGACGTGGGGGAAGACGTACTAGATACAACCTCTTAAAAACACAGTTGGTTCAAATTCAGTATAATTGAAGAAGGCATTTCATATATCATTATTTAAGGTCAGAGGACTCTTAATTTATCCAGACTGAGTGCACTGATACAGTCAAGATAGTGAAACGTTTCATCTATTTCATCTATTTCAATACTGCAAAACAGGGATTGCCTGTTATGTGTTTGCTTTCTTTTGTCTCCATGAACAAAAGAAACAGCAACCTTTTAATTGAAAAGATAACATCACACAATTGAAATGATACAGCACAGAAATTGTGCCACATGTTTAGAACCTGCAGTAAACATATCTCGTTTCGGTGGGACTCTGTTATTGTGCTTGCTGCCCTGGCGTGTGCAAGTGGTAGAAGAGAGATGACTGTTAGAAGATTTACAATAAAGCAAAAATCAAGCAGGTAACCTGTTTATTTTATCTTGAAAACTCTGAAGTCAGATGAAAGTTTACAAAACTTCAGAGTGTGGTAGATTATTTAGGTTGTTTTTTTCTGAGAAAGGGATACACTGGTCAGTGCAAACTTTTGATTCCCAGTGCTGCTGCTCTACATTGCCATAGTGGAAACTGAGGCTGTGACACTGGTGCTGACACCAGGGGCTGAAGATGAGGAGCAAGGGCAGGTTCACCTAGGTATTGGTCATCCCAAAGCATTTCATTGGCAAGCATTAGGACAGTGAAAATAAGATGGATGGAACTTAATCTTGTATGAAGTAATATGGAGAAGACAACTCCAGCAGGAAACCAGAAAGAAACAAGGCGTGTATTCTCACCATATGCACCTAAAACAAGCATGGGCTGCAACACATCTGCATGCAGCCCTTTCATATCATGAAGAGCTGTAGGTAGGAACAGACCTATTGAAAAATCAAGTATGGGTTGCAAGATGTGGCACTAGTGACTCACTGTTGAATAATATTCAATTGCCATTCAGCTCTGGTGAGTCAGGGATAACTGTACAGATGGATATATCATGTTCGGAAGAGACGTAAAATCATGGCTTATCTAATTCACAAGTATATTTTCATTTGAAAAGAACTTACTTAATCTTAAATAATTTCCTTTTAAAGAAAAATGTTAATTTCTTTCCCTATTTTTCCAGTAAAACTGTGAATTATTTAACATAGTTCAAAATATTTGAGGCTGAAGTAGCCACAAGCCACAATTCAGTTGAAATAGAATCAGTTTGAAATTTGCCTCAAAATTAGAAATTAATTTATTTGAATTATAGCAAAAGACACATAACACATTTAAATAACAGAATGAACTGTCCATCAATCCAATAGCAGGGGTTTGAAATAGGCAATAGAACAGAGTCTAAACTATGAACACATATCCTTTCTTTATGGCTAACTGGGTTTGACTTCACATTGTTTAAAAGACATATGTGAATGTCTAGCTACAGCTGAAAGAAATTAACTACACCCAACAGATCCTTTCTTGCACAGACCACATAAAAAGATAAATCTACGAACTGTTTAGACAAAAGATTCTTTAAAATTAGTCTTTCATGAAAACCATCATTCAATCACCTTCTTAACGTTACCCAAGATGTAAGTATACAATGCCTGTACCAGGTGAAATTACACCATTACACATTGCACATTTGCCTATCTAAAACCATAGTACTGCAATGCAAAACACAGCTATAACCCCAAAGGACTGTCTGACAAAACTAAAACCCAAGCCACGATGGGGACACAACCTTGTCTCTCTGCAGAACAGCTGCAGAAGAGAGTCATAACTGCAAGGTGCAAGAGGATTGCATGCTAGTTGTGATTAGTGAAATAAAGTCTCTTGTTACCAGAAAAATTTCATTGAGTTACCAAAGTGAAAGTGCCTTGGGAAGCTTAACATGAAAGGATTACAAACTTGCTTTGCTGGTCTCATCTGTGGGAGGCCTTAGTTGCATAGGGAAAGCACGGCAGTGAGAGTGTATGCTCAAGCACCAGAACTGCTTCAGAGTTCAGATGATCTTTAGGTCAAAATCATTCTGCATTTGATCTCCCTCTCTGCCAAATGGAAGAAAAAACGTCCTCACTTTTGTAAAGAATGCAGTGAGGCTTAATGCTGTGGGCTTGTAAAGCTATTTGAATAACAAAAGAGACAGAGCTATAGTAGAATAATGATGCTAAGTCAGGATGTTCCAACAACACAAAACTATGGCACTGATTAAATATTGATGTGAGAAAGAGAATTGGTAGAAATAGATCATTATATCACACAAAACATCTTCCCTAGAGAGCTAACAGCAAGTACAGCCCAGACAGACATTCAAAGGCACTCCATGAAACCTAGATAAAAATGGGGAAATATTGACAAAACTTCGTCTGTTTTAACTGTTGTTCTGTCTGGATTGCAAGATAGCTACAGGTCATGCAGCAGTTTCTTTCCGAAAATATGCATGCTTCAAACTATTACCTACACCTGTAAACAACTGCTCATGTGATGATTGTCTGAACGTCAGCAGCACTACAGATCTCGGCTCCTATCTCCTTCCTATGGAGATTCTGTGATTCTGTGGAAGTCTCCAGACATAACTGGCATCCTTGAAAGACAACACTACATCCTTAATACTGTCCACACACTGTTATATGTCAAATTCTGAAACAACGCCCTTTCTCCCAGCGTGATTTCAATTGCTTGAGAGGGGGAGAGGGAATCTGAGATAAACAGTCAATTAAGAAAATATTTCCCAGAATGATTTTGAGATGTTGTCTGGCAATGGCCTGAGCAGAGCTTCTGGCATAATGCCACGTTCTTAAGGGAGCTAAGTTGTGCTGTTAGGCAGCCTTTGTGCAGAGCTGTGCCACAGACACCACCTTCCTTGGAGAAGAGGTTGTCTGCAGCCAAGTCACTGCCCAAGGCATTCCCAGGCCTCATACTTACAATGGCTGTACGAGAAGGAGGTATCACATCCTTTGGATGTTGGGGGCCTTTTTCAGGATCTTGAAGATCAAGGAATGAAGCAGCAAATGAATAAAAGTTTAGTTGGTCTCTATTCTTTCAGCTGAATAGGTAAGGTGAGGACCAATGTTCTGAAACAGTCAGTTTCTGGGCAGGTACAAGACCTACCTATTCAGAGAAATGCACAATGGCCTTGAGATGGCCAAGAAAGGTAAAACTGCCTGTCCTGGGGGAAAAAGGTAAGCAGAGTGACCTGGCCAGTCAGAGAGAAAAAATTCACCTCTCTTACCTGATCCTCAAGGCCCACATCCATGATACCAAGACCAAGGATTAGGGGGTTGTTTTAAAGGTGATGGATCAAGAAACTAAGCCTCTGTTTCTGAACTACATTTGTCCTACATGAGGGAACAGGATACTCATCATCCCCTCTAGTCAGGTTATATAGATCTGCCAAATTCAGACACGACTCATTCTCTGCTGTGCAAATGCTCTCTTGCTCCAAATATTTTTTGTTCTGTCTTTTCATTCACTGAAGACTTTTCATTTACTGTACACTCATTCCATGCTATGTAAATGCTGCAGATATGCAGAGAATTCACAAATTAAAGGAAAAAAATACAATCCCAATGGTTTGTGAGACCATCAGCACCACAGATCTGAAAAACAAGAGCTGTAAGTCCCCATAAAAGGGTTGATTAACTGCTTTAGCATGAAGGTGGGTCAGTCATGACCTAATTTTGACATTTGAGATAACTGCAGGAGGACAGGGAATTTTACAGGACATCAAAACCAGACCATGTGCTGTTTGGAAAGGTGTGTTACAATGGCAGACAGAGAAATGGGGTTAGATGACAAAATTTCAAAATAAAGTAAATTATAGGTGTGTGTATTTGACACTAAAGTACCTCTGGTAACTGAATCTCACATTTACATCCTCTGAAACATCAGCGTAATTTTTTTATTGTTTTTCAACACATTTTCTCTGAGTGCATTTTGAGCATACACAAGGATCCTTCCTACAGGACTCATTATTGAGTTACTTTGGCAGTATTTTTCTCTCTGAATTTTCCATAATTTTCAGTTCCAGAAACTGAATCTGATATACTGTGGCCTTACAGCAGCCACGGAATGGAGACATGCAGAACAGACCCTTTTCAATAGAAGCAAGTCATTTTGACAGGTGAAGAAAAATCCGAGCAATTCTGAAGGAGAAATAAATACTGAAATATTTTATGTATTCCAGCTATCACAGCCCATAAATGATTACATGAAAGAGATATTTTATAAAAACACATGTAGACAAGATTTTTGCTTTGTTCTGTAACCACAGATAGGGCTAAAGTTTCCTCATAGGAAACTTTGAGATGGGGAAAAAAATGATGGCATTTACCTTACCATATGGATGTCTACATATTTCAGTGCAGTGGTGGTATCCAACACGCTTATCTGCACTCCCACTTGACTCTACATCTGTCTAACTACCCAGGAGAGAGATGCATCTGGAAAGGTTGAATAGGCCAAGGGAGTTTACATGTATTTTGCAATGTTCTTGAGAAAATTTACTGGAGAGATGTCAACATGTCTTTTTTCTTGTATCTCTTTGCACTAAATAAAAACACATTGTATGGTATTTGAACATTCTGACATCTAGGTTTATTTGTTAGTTTGTTTGTTTTCACTAAGAATGCAGAAGCATATTTGAAAGTACTTGCTTTTGAGGACCTTGTATGTAAGGGGAATGCTTGAGAGGGCATAATATGAGGATTAGTACTGAGTAACAGATGTAGATGAAGAGAAAAAAAAGGTTTCTGATGGAAGAGATTACAGCAGAAAATGCTTTCTGAAGAAGTTCATAGAGTTGCAGTCCGAAAATTAGCATCTTTGTTATTTATGGTAGTGATTCATGGTAGCCTGTGACAGGATGCATAGGAATGGGGCACATCCCTGCGGGAAATGGTGGGGAGGGCTGAGCAGTGCCAGGGAAAAGGACTGGCCCAGGGGAGGGGAGGCCTTTCACATGTCTCCTCTGTCCGTGCAGCCGGCCAAAGCACATGCTTTGATCTGCCCAGGATGACAGTGAGCCAAACTGTCCCTCATTCAAATGAATCCACCAGACAGTTGTGAGACATTCCTCAAAGGGTCACCAGCAAAGGGCTGTGGAGGAGGGCAGCTCCGGCCATGCTCCTGTATAACATCTCCTCACAGCCTCACCACCTGCTGCAATTTCCCCCCACATCAGGCTCAATTTGTATGCAAATCCTCCCTCATTTATTCTTGCTCCCTTCGGAAAGGACAAATTAAGTATAATAACTGTAATTGCTTTAATAACATGAAGAAAACGACACCTTTATGGGACCAATAATCAAAGACTGAGACTGTAATACAGCATGACAGGTGTGAAGGCATGCCACCAGCAGTGATTTTCCCATTTCAGTATTTCTTTCGTCGCCTTGAAAACTGCTTGTCTCAGTCAGTCAGGCATGGCTGGCTGGTGGCTGTAAACTCCACACCATTCCTGGCGAGCCAGGCAGGGTTCCCATGGCAGAGGCCTCCTCGGCAATGGAGGCTGTAAACTCTACACCATTCCCGGCAAGCCAGGCAGGGTTCCTGTGGCAGAGGCCTCCTCGGCAATGGAGGCTGTAAACTCCATACCATTCCTGGTAAGCCAGGCAGGGTTCCCGTGGCAATGGAGGCTGTAAACTCCACACCATTCCCAACAGGCCAGGCGGGGTTCCCATGGCAGAGGCCTCCTTGGCAATGGCGGCTCTGCCAGAGCAGCAGCTGCAGGCTGTCAGCACCCGGCTCTGCAGGAGGACATGGGCTGGCATTACCTGGAGAGGTAGAGCCACTATCGAGGCCTCCTCAAACTCAGCCCTATGACAAACAAATATCTTATGGCTAACAGGTCGCAGGCTCAGGCAGAGAGCCATCTCTGAGGAGGCCTCGGTGCCATTCAGAATGGCGGCCCACATCTCACTGGGCTCACTTTCTGCACTCCTCATGTTGAACCAGACATTATATATTTTTGGCAACTTTTTCTGGTTTAATTCTGACATTAGTAAATGAGCATCAACTTTCAGCATAGTCAGCTGGAACAAGACACAGTTGATCTTGGCTTTTGCTTATACTCAAAGCCATCCACTAGCCGTTACATTTTCTAGTTGTTTGAGTTGTAATCTGTAATTTTTGTCATAAAAGAGAGTCTCAGATCTATCCTGTAATAGTTCCTTCTTTGATAACAGATAAACCCACCATCAAGATTTATTGCATGAACCAGAGTTCCCACCCAAAATAAGCAGATATGGAAACACAAAAGATGGTGAGAAAATGAGCCTTCATGCATACTCTGATGGAGAAAGAACACAATACTGTGTCTCATCTGGAGACAACTATGAACAAACTGGTCCTTGAGTGCCAGGGGAATTCCAGACCTGCATTAACAACTGCTTGAAGGGCACACTTGCATGACACAGGATAGAGATGTGCAAACAGGTGTGAACATCAAGGGATTTTAAAATGTTATATGCAGGCAGAAATTAAAAGGATCCAGTCCCTAACTGGAAACATTGACTAGCAGTGAACACCTCCTCAGGCCTTAATCAGGTTAGATAAAAAACGGTTCTCACAGACAAAGTGCTTGAGAACACGCTAATCACTGGTATCCAGGTAGTATAACGTAGCAAACTTGAAAGAAAAAACAGTTTCTGTTTAATTTGTTTTGAACCAAAACTTAAAAGGTAAATTGCCTTCTGAATCTCTCATAAGCAGGCAGAACAAGATTCACCATCCCACAGCAGTTTTATGGAAGGTTTGTCCTCAGTATTGAGAACTGAGAAAACATGATATCTCTAATCTACAAACATGGCATGCATTTTCTTTAATATCTATGTCACCAATACATCTACATATGAAACCACCATATTTTGTCCTTGATATTAAAATTCTTCAGAGATCAAATGCAAGTGCTAAAAATAGGCAAGATATTTATATAGTCCATAATAGTAGAATCCTATATTGCTGGCACCTCTCAGTGGAGACATGCCTGAACCGAAATCTCAGGTCTGCATGTCATACCAAGAAAAGAAAACAAGTAAACAGAGCTGAAGTTCTGTCTCAGATCTCAGAGGGTTACCAGGAATGCTCCTGGTTCTGTGAAAGACCTTGGTGCATGGGTGTTTGGTACTCTTCACGCTCCAGACAAAAAAAAAAAAGGAAAAGAAGCTGTCTTTAGTCAGAGAGCACTAAAGTCAGCTTGCCATGTGAATGAAATGAGAGAACCCTGAGGAAAAAAGCCTCAGCAACATACTGCTATCTTTGGGTAAACATTTGTTTGCAATATCTTTTTAAAATAATACTGTCAACTTCAGTGATTGACGATTTCACCCCATTTATCACTGACAACCAGAATTATTTTTTCAGCTGTGGATCATGTTAATTGTGGAAGCTAATAGGAAGGAATGTGAGGTAAATGGTCTCAATACCTTTAGTATATGTGATGACTTTCACAGACTTGCGGTACTGTATTTACTGTAACCAAAAGGTCATGCTCTATATCTTAAAGGCAAAAGTGAACTTTCCTGCATCAATCACATGCCTGCAACTCATGCAAAAAATATTTTTAGACAAGGCAATTAGCATTTTTTAAAATTAACCTTAGTTTCAAATACTTGAAGGAAGTCTTTCAATTCTGACATCCATGTCAGATGTAAACCAGAAAGGATTACAACTATTCGTTGGCAAAAAAAGGAATTTAATACAAATGGAATATTGCTGTTATAACTCATATTACTGAAAATGAGTGCTAATTTCTTCTCTGCAGCAAGATAAATAGTGACAAAATTATGAGATCGCATTTTTCATTCCACTGTTAAACAAAGAAAAGTTTCCCCGATACTGCAGTTAATCAGTGTTAATTTTAAATGGTGCAATCCTATTCACATCTTGAATCTCTAGGTCCTACAAAGATACCATACATAGGAATGCCATAATATAATAATTCTGATGTAGTTTTGTGAACGGGTATTTGTTTCCATAAGCATTAAAACTTGATACTGGCAGAAACGGGGTCGTTGAAAGTTAGAGTAATACTACAATTTGTGCATAAGCTTCTCTGAGGAAATGCTAGGATATGTGCTTCCTAATAAAGAACAAGGTGACACAAGACAGAAAATGCTATTTTAGCATACGCTAACAGAAGACAAAATGGATTAATTTCTATAGAAGAAATTTTTTAAGTAACAACTTTAATGCAAAGCAGGAATTATTGTTTTAAAGGGACTATGTAAAAGTTGACAAGCCCAAATTGCAACTGACTATAAAATTAAACTTTTTCCATTTTTTTACAAAATGCCCTTTTGATCCTGGAATATCTATCAACCTTCCAAATTCGAGACTGTCACATTGTGAAAACACCAAATACTTTGCTGTGTGATTGGCCATTAGACTTGTTTTGGTTTTGCAAATTAGTGTGGAAGTCATGATTTCCTCTCTCCTGCATGGTATCTCTGGGATTATGCATTTGAACAGCACCAGACCTTTTATTTGGGATTTCCACAATTAAGCATTTCAGCCAGCATTGTTTTATAACAAAGTTATAATATAAGGCTCCTGTACTCCAATGTTCAATGCCTCCTTAGAAAGACAGCAGCTCTTGATACATGGAAGTTGCCAAACCACAAAACGATTTTTTTTCTTCTTTTACTTATTACATGCAAATACTTTCTAGTGCACACTGAAATGCAATAAATTATAGTTATGTGGCATAGTAATAAAACTGAAGAACAGCATTTCACTTTTGGAAGGTGACAGGTGAGAAAAGAAGTGCTGTGGTGGCTGGTTTTATTTGTTGTCAACTTTAGATTCAATACAGGCCTCTTACTTCTTAGCCAGTGGGCAGATTCTCAAGTATTTGTATAGTTTTCTCATGTGTGAGAAAATGTTTCTGTGCTTAGAAATTAACTATACAACAATTTTTCATTACAAATATGGTCTTTACCAAAACCCACCTGGAGGAGACTGAGGGGAGATTTCATCACAGGAGAAGGGGAGGGGGCAGGTACTGATCTGCTCTATGTGACTCGTGAAAGGACCCAAAAGAACGGCCTGAAGCTCTGTAAGAGGAGGTTTAGGTTGGATACCAGGAACAGGTTCCTCACCCAGAGGGTGGTTGGGCACTGGAACAGGGTCTCCGGGGCAGTGGTCACAGCACCCGCCTGACAGAGACCAAGAAGTGTTTGGACAATGCTCTCAGGTACATAGTGTGACTCCTGGCAATGGTGCTGTGCAGGGCCAGGAGTTGGACTTGATGATCCTTGTGAGTTCCTTTCAATTCAGAATATTATATGATTCAGGGTATTTTTAGGCAATAAGTGTCTCTTTTGCTGTTATCATCCCAAACCCATACTGGGCCTTTTGCTGATTATTTCAGTTGGGTTTACTGTAAACATGACAAGATTAGAATAATTCTGTTCTGTTCTCCCCCCAGTTTATTGCCACAGGTAACTGGTGCTGTACAGACTACTGTTAGTACCAATACCGGCATTTGAACACCTGCCTTTCCTAGAGAGATTCAGTGATTAAAATATTAAGCTATATTTAAGACATCATAAATGGACGTGCTGAATGTGTTTGATGCCCAAATATACCCTCCACAAGCAAGGTTGTCCTGAATTTATCCCATCAAAACCCACCAGAATACCACATATTTCATTCTCCACTGAAATTCAGTGAATGAACAAGCAATATATACAGCCTACTTTGGCTTCTCTAAATATAGCTGTGATAAAAGCTAAAATACATTATAAGCAGCTAGAATTAAGCATAAATGTCTCAGAACTATTTAAACTTCATCTTCAGTACAACCCACACAATGAAATTAGTCAGTTCACTCATGAGGGTGGAGGATTGAGAAGGGTAATGATCTTTTTCAGTTTCTTCACGTAACAGAATTCAGTACAGCCCTATTTGATTTCAGGAGTCCTTTTCAACTACTGCTGCTGAAAAAGGTATGGGTTTTTTTTTTATATAGGATATGGGACTCTCTTATTCTCATGTTAACCTGGGCCCTGGATGACTAACCCTACAGCTGACACAAACAGATGTTTTTATTTGTTTGAACTATTAGGTCAAAGGGCTAATGAGCTAATGAAAATTCTTTTAAGAGCTATTAAATGAGGCATAATTAGCTGTTTTTCAGTTCCTATTTGTATGAAACAAAAGAATTAAAAAGAATTCTCAGTTTACAAATCTTTCATTTCATTCCTAGTCTTGATTAAGAAGCAGATTTAAAAACTGGTACGAAAAAACCATACCTCAGTAGCTGAATCAGCAGCTCCAGTCTAGTTCAGCAATGGTGTTCTTCCATCAGCTGTTACAACTTGCATTGTGAGAGCATCTCCTACTCAAACAGTGTTTGATAGGATAACATTGAGCTGTTTCAGCAAGCTTCTGTTTTTCCTAGAATATATCCCTTTGCTCAGCTTCCATAGCTTTTGTTTTGTATATGTACTGTGCCATGTCATTTATTTAAAAATAATTTCTAGTTGCATAAACATGTCCCTCAGTTTAATATTACAGAATAATTGTGTAAGGATTATTCCAATCTCTGTTTCACCAAAAAAACTGCAATATCTTTCAGATATATTTCCTGAGTAACAACATCTTGTTGTAGAAATAAATCAGTCAATTTTTAGAAGTTTCTATTTCATATGTGTGTGCGTGTGTGTGTGTGAGTGTGCAACTATGTATGATGCAGCAATAATTATACACCAGAATCTGTTTTCACTTATGAGTAAATAATTTATCTTGAAGATTCCAAATCAAGGTAATACACCATACTCCCAAACTGGCTACTTATTCAAGAAATGAAAACTTATCAACTCAATTCTACACAGTGTTTATTTTCTTTTTTTTTTTTTTTTTTTTCTTTTGTCGATAGTGGAAATCATGTATAAATCACAAACAGTACAAGTTCCCCATGTCAGCAGATGACCACTTGATTGGGTCAACTTCTGTGTGTAGACACTGTATTTTTAGTATAAAGTCAAGATAATATGGCAGTTAACTAATACTTTCAACTACAGTAAAGATACAAACTTTTGTAATATAAATTAATTGCCATTACAAAAAGGCAACTGTATTAAGTAATACGGTACAAAAATCTGCAACTTCTATAAATATAATGAAATGCAAGAAGTTAAACGAAATAATACATCACAGATTTTTGTATAGCGCATTTGAATAGGCAAGCTAAGATACACATGGAGCATTATACAGCAAGAAAGAATATCAAAACCCACTAAGACTTAACTTTTTAGCCATACAAATGCTAGTAGTACAAGTACAGGACACAACATGAAGCAGTTAAGATTACCAGCTCAGAGTGGGTAGACAAAGAAGCCTTACTGATGAGTTGTAAAGCATTAGGCAGCAGACAGAAGGTTGTCAAAACCAGCTGTTGTTGGATACTGATTGATAATGTTTTCATTCTGACGGCTGAGACACTGCAGACAGCCACAGGTCTGAGAAGAAGTGTGTGGGCACACACACATACACACACACAAAGTAATTTAACAGATGGCTAAAGAACATTAAAGCACAATATCTTTTTTAAAAAGACAATGTTCACTCCTTAATGAACTTGCATGGAAAGTAGAGCCTAGTGCCCAAGTTTATTCCACCTGACAAACACATGTGAAAAGATTCAAACAAACAAACAAACAAACAAACAAACAAACCCCAAAGCAATTGAGACTGGTTATCTGAATGAAAACTGCATGGTGCTTACATATTCTACCATAGCCAGAGCATTCAACAACACTATAGACAAGAAAGTGTGACATGAGCTGCTATGAACATTTTTATCCCCTCATAAAAAGGTGAAGTTTTTTATAGACATTAAAAAGGTACACATCCATCAAGTCCATCTACAACACAAAACCACAGAAGTACTACATTCAAAGTAAAGTTAAGTGTTGGTCTTAGCCTTCAGCAGTTATGAGGTATTGTTTCAACCTGTGATGAATGATCACTGTATTAGTAAGAAAAAGCATACTCGAAATAATTCTGAAAATTAAAATCACTGCTTCTGTGCAGCTGGCATTTGCCTAAAGAGAAAATATTGAAGTATCAAAAGGTCCTAGTCTAAGTGGCCAGTGGCATACTCCAAAACCACATTATCATGGACTTCTTGGGCCTTTTCATATTAGTCATATAGCACCTCCAAACAGTGCATAGCCGGGAAATCACAACCAAAATGTAACTTGGAGCCACTAAAATTTTTGGACCAAATTCACTGATGGTAGACATAAGTACAGTTTCAAGAATGCAATACAGTTGGTTTTATATTCATTTCCTGTACCTTTTGGTCCATAACTAAAGGAAAAGAGGGGAAAAGTAGTAAAAAAAAAGTTATTTCACATCTTCTAACTAATGGCCAATGAAAAAGCAGTAAAAGCTCAGAATCCCTCATTTTGTCTCCCCAGACTGCCTGCCTTGTCTGGGAAATAACTGTCCCACTCCTCCTCACCACTCATTTGTCCTTGCCCTTAAAAAGGAAAGAAATCTGGGGACCTTGCAGAAATCTAGGGACTCTGTCACTCTTAAGCTCACGTCAGCAAATGGAGAGTTTAGAAATGTAAATTAGATCCAGTTCCTCTTTAAATCCAGGGAATTGAACCTCCTTAGCCCACACAACAATCTGATGGGCAGCTGGGTCCCAACTAAAGTGTGCAGAGAGAACTGAACCAAATCAGGCTTCTCTGTGCTTTAAAATGAACAATTCCAGTTCTTGGTTGTTCCAAGAGTATTAGGAGTGAGAAGATTGACCGGGCAGGAAAGAGAACAAAAAACAAAGCAAGGAGATGCCCTTCAGGCTTCCTGCCTATTCCATCTCAAAATTAAACAAGGAGCTTACCAGTTTTCCCAGCTTCTTTCTGATAATAGGAAGCAGTTAAAACAGTGGGAGCAATGCAAGAAATTAATGGAAATTGAAAAGTAAACAAAAATACCTATGAGAAACATTTTGTTTAACAAAGAGTAAAATTACAAGTAATAGAGAAATGGCTTTTATGAGCCTTTAAAAGCTGATATATGCTATTTTCTTATATCCCCAAATAAACTAGTGAGAAACTACAATAAACTTCAAACAGAAGATAAATGTTCAGAGTGGAAAGATATGTTGCCTAAAGCCCCGGAAACAAGGCGTTGTGTGTTTCAAGACAGAAGCAGAGTCAATGAGGAACTAATGACACCTCACTCGAGTTTGTGTTTGCAGACACTCATGCACAAGGGCAGCTGCATGCGCAAGGCACAGCATTCAAGGCGTGTGCCAGTCCAATGACTGATCTGCACATGCCCTGTTGTCACTGACTTGGAGAACCAGTGGCCTGGCACGTTTCTTTAATGGACAAGATCCACTTATAACGTTTTAAAAAATCAACAAAAGGCAGTCAAAGTACTGCAAATCTATAACGGGGAAAGTAGGGGAAGAGGAAATGTGGACTGTGTTACTCGAACCAAATCAGCTTTTTCTAAATGTATTACAAATGTTGTTTCCAATGACTACTTTTTTGTCTTCTAAGTAACACTTAGCCCAGAGGAATTTTGAAAGAAAAAGATATAATCCCCTTGAAAAGAGAAGCTTATAGTACAAACACTGGAAGACCCTTAATTATGGGATAGATGCCTTGGCAATGTTACAATAACAGTAGAAGTCTATGAATGAGTGATAAAGGAAGCAATCCTTATTTAAAATCACTTACACTTCTAACTAGTAATAAAGCCTCCACAGATGAACTAACAGACATTTGTTCTGCTTTTCTTATGGAAAACTACTTTCAAAGAAAATTATTACTTTATCCAACTTTTGTATATTTCTAAAATCTTTCATATATTTCTAAAAACCTTTTTACTTAGATCACCTGCTTATGTCAGCTGTTTTCCCCAAGTACTGTTATCTGCACACATCTGTTTGTTTATTTACTTTACAGCAAACTTCCAGCAAAATACCATACTGCCTTTGGCAGGATTATGCAGTGACTTTAGATAACTTGTCAACTGTGTTTTCACTTAGTAAAACTTCTGGAATAATTACCTTTGCATTAATATGAAACTGCTTGCCTTTTAGGTATCCTATTAAGGTTCTCAGTGGCTGTGCTTTTCCATACTGTGAGGTCAACAAAGAAGCTAAATTAAACTCACAAGTTCTTTAAACATTAGTTATTTTTTAAAATCCAAGGTAACGTGGAATTCCTCCTTTATGTACTGTGTTATTTTTGTGCGTGTAAAATTTTCTACCAAGGATGATCGCGATGCAAGAAAGCAACATGCAGTGCGCAGAAATAGTGGTAAACAAAGAGGAACTTCCTACTTCAGTAGTGTAGACAACTTTACTGGAAATAGTTGTGTACCTGATTCACAGAACATTTATTTTAACAAAAGGACATTCTGCATTAACTCTGTATGAACAAGATAGCACAGCTCAGCCTTGATACCACACCACAATTAAGCTGTGACAGAGTGAGCAGGTACAGTGATGCCTGGGAACCACTTCTTTCTCTTTCTCTTGGCTTTCACATTCTTGAAGGTTCGAAGTCTCTCTCTTCTAGCAAGTTTATTAGAAGGGAAAAGCTGTCTTTTACTGCCTCCATATCATCCAAGGAGCAGGGTTTAAGAATCCAGCGCTTTCCACGTGCAAGTGGCTCAAGTTCAAAATATTTTTTTATCTATTAAGACAAAAAAAGAGAGACCAATGTATTATATTATGACAACTCTCTGTCTCACATCTAAAAAACCAAACCAAACCAAACCAAACAAAAACATGCAAAAAAATCAGGATATTCATTTTTAAAATCTAACCCGCAGCTGCTCTTATAATACAGGTTATATGACATGACCTGAAAGTGTTTTCTTTAGGGGTGACTGACCTGCTTGGAAGCTACCATTCTACCCAATACATTTAACAGCATGGGAGGTCTGAGGAAGAATTCTACTGACTTGAGGCAAAGAGCAAAGCACGTGTAACATGTGCACAAAAACATATCCAAAGCAGCAAAAGTAAATAAGAAATTTTAGGTTGTGTTCATATTTTAATGTAAAAAATGTGTGTTTCATTATACTTTTATTGGTAAACACTTAAGATGTAGAATTTGTCACCATATTACTCTAACTTCACAAATTAAACATAAAAAATGTACAGATCCTAAACATTCCTGTGAAATATGAGCTATAGCACAGCATCTCTTAGTGACCAAGCAAATCCTATAAAAATAAAAATTCTTCCAAAATTACTTAGTTTTTCTAAAATTAAACATAGAAGACTAGCACACTAATGTTAGTAGGATTCTACTAAGTGTTATACATGAGACAGTTTCTTGGAAACACCAATCATTGCTGACATTGCAACAACTGTCAAGGCACAAATACAGACCCACAGAAAGACTGAGAAAGGAAAGATTTTAATTTAGTAGTATACTCCAATCACTTTCCAAAATAGAAAGTACAATATCAAAACATGTTTTTGATGTGTCTTAGAAGAAAACAGTAGCCTGCAAGTTATACTGGTCCACACTTTACTGTTTTCATTAAAATTTTAGTCTTTGAAAGTATTTGATCCAAAAGTCTACTCATATTTGACTTGTCCAATAGACATTTAGTTTTTACATCCAAAACTATATCCCTCAGTACTTGCTACTGCCCACTATCAACAGAAATACTTAGTCCTGACTTACTTTGCACATTCTTGTCCATTGTAATTATTGCCAAATACTCTTAATTTTCTTTTATCACAGACTGCACCATAAATATGCAGCACAATTACAGGAACAGTAACTCATAAGATAATGGTAATAAGGTAGTAGAGGCCCTAGACAGGCAACTGGAGCCACACTGTGTAAGGCTCCATGTGCAGAAGGAATAAAAAAGAGAAAGGAAAAAATAAAGTCCAAAGTTCAAAGTCCATAGTGACTGCAACATCTCTATGTAGCTCTTACAGTGTCTACTGATAGATAAACAACAGTTTTGTTTACCTATTAATGTATTCTAATAGAAGAAACCAAGTTGAGTTGTATCAACTCACATAATTCAGAATTCAACCATGATCATGTGTCAGGAAGGCCTTCTTAGTTTTTAGAAAGGAATTTCAACCAGAATGTTTAGTAACAAATATCAGGGGAAAGAAATGGTGGTTTTGAGAAGTGAACTTCTGCTTACCCAGCAAAAATACAGGTGAAAAGTTTTAAATCTCTTCCCATCATAGTGGAATTGTATAAATAACATTTGAAAAGAAAGTGTGATACTTGACATTCACTTTCCCTCAAACAAATTTTAGAGAACATTTGAAATAAGTTGAAATAAATGGGGCTTCAACGAACTATTATTTTATCAACATACCTACTTATGTTGTGCTACAGCGCCACATAAGTATCTGATATGTTAGCATGATCATATGGGACAAAAACCAAAATACTCATCTCAATAAGGGATGTATTGCAATGTTTCCAGCAGCTTGAATTTACCCCCATTAATATACTAAGTTAATGGCACTGATCACAGTACTGGAGAAGCAGGGCAAGGAAGCTCTCCTGCCTGCTCCAGCAACAACCTCCTTGGCTGCCAGAGGAGGCAAGGAAGCAAAAGTTGCAGGGAAGTTAACAAAGCAAGGTGTCAGTGCAGCTAGCGGACAGAGCAGCCCGCTGGTGTTAAGCTGACAAATATGGCTGAGTAATTTGAGATCAGACCCACAACCCAGAGGATGTCCACCACACCCCCCCTACTGGAAGACTATTGCCATCAGACCCTGGAGCTCACTGAAGTCAGTCTGCAATCTTCTTTACACAGCCCCTAGAATTAAGGCTCTGCCATATGAAGGAAGGTCATTACATCGTAAGGACAGCACTTCGGTCTAAAAGTAGAAACACATGCTCAAGGAAATGATGGCAGTAAGCAGAGTAGCACTGACTCTCGCGCATTTGTGGGCAAATACAACATAGGTTACCAAGGTAGCCTCTAGCCAAGAAAAGCACAATTTTAGCCTTTAAGCTATATTTCAGTGACTGCAGATGCTAACAGCATCAACTGATTTAGAGAAACAAAATTTGTAGATAAATTATTTGGATGCCCAAAGTTGATTAAAATGTTGGGGTTTTCTTCTGTTTCTAGCTGTGCAATCAAAACGTTAGTAAATCTGCAACGTGCTGTCATCACTTTCCACATTAAGGAAGATTTGAGAGTATCTGCATTAATAGGTCCTAGATGAATGCTGAAATTAAAGTGTTTGTTAGGCCGTTGTTTTTTAAATGTAAGGGTTTGATACTGGCATGAGAGTTCAACTGCTTATATTCACACAAGTTACAGCTATTTCATTGAAACCTTCTACAGAGAAATAAAAGATTTGCTAGATGACTCGTGTCTAATACAAATCTAGAAAAATAGCACTAATTGGCATACAAATAATTACTAACTAAACCAGAAGTAGCACAGAAGTGATTTTCCATAACCCAAGGGACACTTTGTGGTGTATTAGTATATTTCCTCATTTAAACTCCACACCACAATGAAGTTTGCTAAACCTCAAGGTTTTGCAAGCAGGCTGTCTGAACTTTGAAACTTCCAGAAAGAAGTTTAAAGACACAAATATTTTCCAATTTACTATAACTTCTCCTCCCTTTAACTTAGAAGTCATTCAGTTCTAAAAGCAAGTACTTTTTTTAGACTTGAAAAAAGAACCATTTTTTACGTGCAACAGATGAAACATGAAAACAGACTGGCACAATCAGATGCCCAATTCTTTTTATACCGTTGAGTTTTCCACTGGAATGCTCTCAGCTCTCCATCCACATTTGTTTCTCTAGCTGCTTTCCGCCCCGCTGACCATTATCCATACTCATTCCCTGCAGATTTCCTAAGAGGATGTACATTGATAACCAAAGTATCCAAAGAAAGCTGGAATTCTCTGAATACTCACACACCTAGGTAGCTCTTGCATAATCAGCAGTTACTATTTTACAGCTCCCTTCAATCAGACTAGCACAAAGGGGTGCGTTCCTAAGAGAAGTTCTTCTGTCTTCTCCTCTGCATAAACAGTGAAAAGCTTTCTGCCTGTTCATGGATACCGAAATGGAATATGAAGACTCAAACATGCTTCAAAAGTCTGATGCATTAGATGTGCATTTACATACCGGCTCTGCATTTTTAAGAGTTTACTTAAGATTGCCGCATTTCTGAGATACAATCTTAGAATTGATACAATCAATTAAATCTGCATAATTTTAAGACTTCTTTACTAATTTTTACAGGATCTCACTGCATGTCTTGACTCCACATGGGGGCCTTGTTTTATAGAGAACCTGACATTGTATTTACGCCACATTCTGAAGTCAATAAAACCTAACAATACACGTTTGCAATTCCCACTCTTCCCACACTCCACCTTCTAAGTCCTATTCTACTGGCACAATACACTAAACATATGGTTATCAAATGTTGCTTAACCTACGTGCTAGAAAAGTCAAGACACAATAAAAAGGATCAGTGCCCAGAACCTCAGCTGGTGTAAATTATCATAGCAGTGTGGAACTGATGTTACTAAATTGATATATGTAAGCTGAGTAACCAGGCGCTGCTGAAAGCTTTTCTATGTTCTATTACTGAACCTCATCATCTAGTCAGTTCACCACACATGTGAACATAAGATCTATAGGAAAACTTAGACACTATAATATATGAAAAGAGTAAGCTCTATTATTCAACATGAAAAAAAAAGCTGATTGAAAGAATTATTTTTCATTCAAATTCAAAATTATACTACCAAATTTCATCAACACCAAAAAGCTTCCAGCCCACAGTGACTAATCTGTTGTAAACAAATACAAAATTCAGATAGTTACTTATACTACCAGGCTGGTAAGTAGAGCACTTAATGAATGAAATATTTTTTCATTCATTGCTGTCTTATTGAACAATTTTACTGGGACACAAAATTGTGACAAAACATGTATATTGCATCCAGTCAAAGGCTGCCTGGTCTTGTCCGTGTCCCCACAAGTCTAAATTTTTGAAATACTTTTCCAGGATATACCAAGTATTACTGCAAAAGTGTGACCAATGAAGGTACAAATTAAACCAAAATAATCTAATTTTCTGAATCCATGTATTAACCATAAAATATGGTTCATTCATCCATTCCAAACCTGCGTGGACAAGAACCAAAGTAATAATGGGACATTGGGGTATCCCATATTCACATTGTGAAAGTTTCATTGAGCTGTGATGCTGATAATATCTTTTCAGACCTCATAACAATCTGCTTTTTGGGGCTACCATTTAGAAGATACAGGAGAGGGAGGGAATTTTGATTGCTGGCTCCACAAACAACAGCCAAGCTGCCTAAAACCATTTTTGTGCAAATTCAATATATTTGGAGAAGAGAAGAATCCAAGAGTCCTTTACATAGCATTAAGTTTTAAAAAGGGAAACGACATAAAATTAGGAACATAAAGAAAATTAACTGTGCCACTAAAAAGGTAAAATTCTTGCAGGTGGCACAGAAAAAAATACCATAATTAGAGGCTCGGAGTATATTTATACTGCTACAGAAGACTTTAAAATAAACAAAGAAGCTTTCAACAGTTGCACTAAGGAAAAGGATGGTATTGGAGGTAAAAGAAGTCATGTCTAAAAGAAGAAAAGAGAAAACAAAAGAAAGGAAATTCTGGCAAATTAAATAGAAACCACAAATGTTGACCTACTAACCACAGAGTAGAACTCACTGCTTAAATCACCACTGATGCTAAAAAGTAAATTGAAATCCACTATAGTTTATGTTGGTGTGCTGGACTGCAAACTGCACAGCCTCTTGAGCTGCTACATGTACTTTTCTGCGGGTTCTTTTCTGAGCAGAGTGATTTATAAGGTTGTTTGGAGCCACTTAATCTTAAATCAACTAGTTCAATCCACTGTCACACAGGAGTTAACACGTTCATGCTTTTCCTGAAAATCTGCTAGAAAATTCCTTATCTGACACCCCACTTGGCTAAAAAGGACCTCCTGTCTGACCAGAGCAGCTGCTGTAATGTGCACAATAGCTAAAGTTTTGTAA
Organism: Acanthornis magna; assembly: GCA_036785705.1. NCBI lineage: Eukaryota > Metazoa > Chordata > Aves > Passeriformes > Acanthizidae > Acanthornis > Acanthornis magna. The sequence goes on from JAWUZG010000036.1 coordinate 10,860,137, forward strand.
TGTTTATTCATCCTACAGAGACACTTCACTTCTCCTGAAAAGGTACTTCACACGTGCCTGCTCATATGCTTCCTCTTAATAATGATCTCACCCTCGTCTAGAGGGATCCTTGTAATGCACCTATGCATCATAAGCACTCCTCCTAAAGCACCTGTACCTCATATTTATTGGTTCCATACACAATATCTGTTACTCAGCAGGGAGGGGAATGAAAGTGTCTCAGCTGATGAGAAGGGATGGTGATGTGCTATGGTCTGGAGCAACCTATGCACAGGGCTACTCCCAGGAATGCCATCTAAGGTCAAACAACACTATCAGTCACAGAAATCCTTTTCTATCCTAGCTCTTTGAGGATACGTATTTCACTGCTCACTGACTTTAATATGCCAAGGAATCCAAAGTCTGTATGTACAATGTTAAAAAATTGCAATGAGTCCATTAAGTGCATATTATAATCAGATTTATGTAATTGAGTGGCCTTTTTTTTAACTTTAAAATATAACCCGCTGAAGTAAAATCAAAAGAAAAAACAAGTCTGTCTTCTTCAGCATTTCTGTGTGATGGCAGGGTAAGCAATTTCTTTAGGCAAGACTACAAAACCATTAGAGGCCTTTTAGTATGTCTCATAAGTAGTGGTGAATGCTTTACAAATCAGAATCTCTAGTTTGCACAGCTTTCCAATATTCTGATTTTACTTTTTTTTTTACTTTTTTTTTTCCCCCCAGATTTTGCCTTTTATAAAAGACTGCCTGAAACATGTCCAACTGAGCTTCATACTTAGCTTTGTAAGAGACCTGAATGATATTTTTGGCTTCTAAGTCTTTACAAAGAGGAATACAATCACTTAAAATAATGTACACAGTACTTTGTACACTTTTCCATCCTTGTTATCTCCAGTGGCCACAAGTCACAACACTTTTCAGATTGTATTTCAGATAGCTGAAAGAAATATATTTTAAAGAAGATAAGAATGAAGAAGTAGGATGGCTGACAAATCAACATAGCCACACTATTCCAGAGAGCACAGAATATTGGCAAATGCAAGCATGAGACAAGAAGAGGGGGAGTAACTAGAGAGCTGGAAGGTTTTTAAAATTGATAAGTTGGGTTTTTTTACAGATAGACAGAGTCATGTTATAATGGATCTGGGACAAATAAGATGGATGAGAGTGAGAACAGAAAATTGCAGAGGTTGCACAAGTACCACTGAGATTTGTATGCAGGTGGAAGCAAAGATAGGCTTTGAGAAGCTATTAGGATCCATCAACTCCTTGCACAAGTCTTCACCACACAACAGTGTACTACGGTGCATTAGATTTTTTTTATTAGATTCTATTATTTTGTACAAAAGAAACAGTAAATCTTGTGTAGCCGCCAAAACCACACACCTATACTTTGCCTTCCATGTCTTATTCACCCAGGATATTCCTTTTATATAATTACGTGCTTTTCTTATGACTGGAAGAAAGAGAAATAACACGAGAAGAGCAGCAGCATATCCATATACTGGACTTCCAGATGAAGGTTCATGTAACCATACAACTGGAAAAACAAGACAAGGGCTCACAATTATGTTCCACTCACTCTGAGTGAAACAGCACCTTGAGTGACAAGGGAAACAATGAAAACAGAGAAGAGAGTATTGTACAAAAATGCATGCAAGGAAAGCATAGTAATTTTTATTTTTTAACACAGCTTTAATTCTTTTACTTCAAGGAATTACTCAGAAGTGAAGTTCAGACATCACTTTAAGCAACTGCTCCTTTTGCTTTCTCTCTTACCCACGGTGTTTTATTAAGTACTTTGGGTTGCCACAGATACTGTCTGACAGTCACACACTTACAGGTAAAGTGTTAGAATATAAAATCCTAAAAGCCCTGGTTAAAGATAGCTATTTGGAGGACATCTAAAATTCATATATCTTTTTTTCCTCCAGATACAGCACAGACACAAAAATGACAATTTACTGCATATAAGGACAATTTTCTATTTTAGTGTATTCTTAGTACATCCAAGTAGATTCTTAAGCTGTACCAAAAGTGACTGATTAAATATAAGATCAATTTAAACTTAGGATAGCTTGTTTGAATTACTATCATTGCCTTAATCTGTTAACAAAAAATATGGAATGGAACATATCCAAAGATAATTTTACAGGAAACCTAATGAATGATTTTACTATACCACCACTCATCTCCTCTCTACCGTCTCTCACTTGGGTTTGTTTTTATTATAACTTAAATAGGTTAAGGAATACAAAAAACTAGTAGAAACTCAACAGTCAAGACCTTTAGGAGACATCTTTCAAGACTTACAGGGTTTTTGTAGCACTCTTTTTTTAAAAAATAGACGGCAGGTACTCATGGTTTACTTCAGAAAGTAAGACTACTGACAGAGTATGTTGATTTCAGCAGGAAAATATGCTTGTTTTAACAACAGACTGTGGTTTGATCTAGCAATAAAACCTGAGACACAACAACACAAGTGCTGAGATTTTACCCTCCCCAATCCAAAAAAGTTTACCTGCAATGTTGAATGGCAAAATAACCTTTTGTAATGAGAAGTAATGAGAAGTCCAAAGATCAATCCTTATTATGACATCCTTTCTGCAAATATAATGTTTTCTGTTCAGATAACAGTTAAACACTGTTTTCTGGAGAAGTGCATGTGCAATGATTCATCTGCCTTTGTCTGAATACATACATAAATCTAGCACTTGAATAAATAACATCTGTATACCGTGCCCATGTCTGCAAAGCACCAAAACACTGTACGGACATGTATTTTTGTATCAGCAGTGAAGAACAGGATTTCTAAGGGCTTTGTGGTCGGCTCCTCACATTCACACTGCTGACCCTGTTCCAAGTTAACAGTCAGTGTGAACACAAAAGAAAAGCCACTCAGCAGCAGCTGTGGTTCTGTGAGGTGTGTGCTCCCACAAGCAGAGATAGACAGTGGTTGTGCCTATTTCACTTGTTCCTCGCGAGGTACAGAGGATTTCCCCTTTCCCAATGGGAGAATTATTTGTCATACAAAGTCCATGTAGAGGCAATGGAAGCCCAGAACTAACTGCAATTAACCACTTCTCGTTCACTAGCAGAAACTGTGTAATAAACACATTTTGAAGAAGTTAACATACAATAATTGTTATACAAAAAGTGTTCCCAGAGACCATGCCACTGCCATGTTCAGCTCCTGGCTGCCACAGGCTCTGTGACTCTCCCAGCTTCTCCAGCACTAGGAACTTCTATGGGACCTGTTTCCAAGGATTTCTTCCTGCCCTGTAGTTAGAGGATGCAAATCTGTACTTTGGGTTTTCTAGGTCCATGCCTCTGGAAAGATTAGTGCTTCCAAACTTACAGCAAGCCACCACTATTCCAGGCATCTCCAGACTCTTCTATTTCTTGATATTTTTTAACTCTTCTCCTAGAATTATGGCAGAACCGCTTCATGCTCTCTAACCAGGGCTTGCTTGAGTTAGGCCCCCTCACTGCTTTCAGATTTCTTCATAAAGCACAAGGACAGCAAGAGGAAAATTACACAGCTCAATTCAGATGCAATCTTGCACACAGGAGAACATCCATGTGCAAAACACATTTACCACTAACTCTTATATGATAGGAAATGCATGAGCAATCACAGATATGGAAAAAAACTGAGCACTTTACAGCAAGATAGGATGATTTAAGCCAAGTAAATGGGAAGTAATATTGGCAAACTAATGCAGAGATTTGCAGCAATGGTGCTGGAAAAGACACAGATGACCAGAGGGATTTGGAGAAGATGGGCAAATGCAATAAGATATTGAAGAAGTGCATTGTTCTTTTGACTCTTGAACTTAAAGGTAATAGGCTAGAATCTCTCAGTTTTTCAAGTGCCAGCATTATTCCTTCCATTACCATAGTTTTCAGCAGGGAATTCTACCTTTCTGAAAAGTATTTTAGTCAATGTATTCCGTGGAAAGCGGTAAGAGAATGAGTAATGAATACCTTTTCCTTACCACATCAAGATAGCACTTCCCTACATTATATCGATCCACACTTCAAGGAAAGAGGCTGTCGATCAAGAGTTGTATATACAGGAAAGAAGAAAGATACACAGATAGCTCAGGAAGGATATCAACGTTTACACCAACCAAAAAAAAAAAAAAAAAAAATCACAAACCAGCCCCAAAGTACCATAAAATGGCTTGGGTTGGAAGGAACCTTAAAGATCATCCTATTCCAACCCCACTGCCATGGGCTGAGACACCTTCCACTAGACCAGGCTGCTCAAAGCCCCATCCCACCTGGCCTTGAACACTTCTGGGGATGGGGCATCCACAGCTTCTCTGGGTAACCTGTTCAAATATTTACCACCACCACAGTAAAGAACTTCTTCTCAATACTAATTTAGACCTGCTCTCTTCCACTTGAACGCCATTCCCTTTTGTCCTATCACCTGTCCTATCACATGCCCTTATAAAATGTTCCTCTCATTTCTCCAAAGAAAGGTCAAATTCTGACTGACAGCACTTGTAAAATTTGTGGTCTCCTTAAAGGAGAGCCACTGAAAATAATATTGAGGAAGCTTAAAACAGGTTTTTTAACAAAGCTATTGTTACTTTAAGTGAATTAAGGCTTTCCTTTGTACACTCCAACTGTGGAGTACCTTTAAAGCCATTGGAAAGCTAGATTATTTCTGAAGAAAAGCACCTGGAGGCAGGTGCTATGTCCTCATAGCCCCAATTATCATGACTCTGTCAACGAAAGACAAAAGCAGATACTTGTCAAGTGATTCCAGCAGAAAGGGAAATCCAGCTTTTGCAACCTGACAGGCAGTTCCTTCCCTCTACCTTTGGATGTGACTCGCTGTTTTATCAACAGGCCCTAGTGTTACACCTGGGGTAAGCATCGCACTGGAAAGGAAATCATATATAGCAAATATATATGCTGACACTAGCTTTTTATGAGGATCAGAAGATTAATACCAGTTGACTAAAATACCTTAATGCAACAAATTTTTCTAAGCATTCTCTGCTCACCTTAGAGAGTAACCTGTCTATTCAAAATTGTATTCTAATATAGGTAAAATCACCTCTTTAAATTCTGAGGTTCTGATGCTCAACATAAGTCAGAATTCTAGACATTTGGAATTGCTAATCGAGTTTTCTTTACATTTGAAATCACCATAGGGTAAGTTTGCTGACCACTAGTGACAAGCTAAAAGGTTATAACCCCTAAACATAAACATTTTATAAAACATATTCAAAATTTGTACCATTTTACCACTTCTTGAAAATGAGGTATTATATACGACTATGGCTAAAAAGACCATAGCTAAAGACTCCTTACCAAGCCAGGAAAGGTTCTGTATTGAAGTTAACAAGTTTAAGTTCCAAATTCACATATGAGAAACAACCAATTATCCTGTCTGAAACACAGGCTTGTAAAACTCTCAGTTACTTGTAAAACGGTCTGCTACACACGAGTAAGATGTTGTTTAAATGAGTTGTTTGACTAGATGCATTCACCATGAAATTGATTCTTTTAAAGCATTATTTTTAAACTTGATACAAGTTAACTGCGTAAACTGAAAATGGGAAAAAATCTGGCATTATAAAGTGTAGGTTGTAGTATGAGTTTAGTATTTTATGAGGTCGAGGGTTACTTGAATGAGAAACCCATCAAGAACAAATAGCCATTTGTGAGGCAGTAATTGAAAGGTTTAATATGATTAAACTATTCTGCCATTTCTAAGCCAAGTATGTGTAGTATAGGATCTATTGTTATATAGCCACAGCCTGTGCAGCTCCAAAGTATTACAAAGGCAATAAAACAACAAATAGAACATAAGCATATGCTTTCAACCATAAGCACCAAAAATAAATCTGAGTTATGATTTTTCTATAGCCTGAAAGTAGCACTATGTCATAGCTTTATTCTTGACGCTTCCAGTTAGATTTAATATTACTATTCTGTTATGCCTATTATTCAGTGGGTGGCACGAGAAGAGAGTAACTAGCAACAGGTTACTGAATATTCCTCAATCTCCAGCTCAGGGACAGAGTTTTCAGCTTTACAGTGGTCCAGATTTCAGATAAAAAGAAACCACTGCAAGGAGATCATGGATTTGAATACATAGATTAAAAAATACTCAAAGCTAAAATACATCCTTCAGTAACATTTGAGTTTTGGATGTTTAGTATGGTCCTACAAAAACAGACAGATAGATCATGCGAATTTTACTGAAAAGACTAGAAATTGCAAACTACTGTTTTATGTTTGCTTCCATAACTGGAAAATGGTTCTATTGCTTTATAGTGAGTTAGTGTACTAATGGCATGCTTCTAATAATTCAGATGCTTTAGTGACTTGTAACAAAAAAGGTCTACTTGGTAAAGAGCTAGAATTTGAAATATTAATAATGTAATATTTCCAACTGTCCTCTCCCAAAAGAAATTGTCTCCTTACAAGATGAAGCACTACAACAGTTTAAAAAAAAAATTAATATTGCGAAATGTTTTATACATTGCTCAAAAAAAGCTGGAAAAGATGCTGTGTTGCCTACTGCAAAACTCTTTTGGAGATGAATCAAATTCTCAAGACTCCAAATAAGTAAGTATTTGCACATTGTACAGCAGTTTACTCAACATGAAATGAAGAGTGTCACCAGCCACACTGTTTTATAAGCCCAGTTGTAGACAGATTAATAGAAAGGACAGTGTCATCATCATGTCAGTCAGACCACAGGCAGTGCAGCAGGAACTGGAGAGGGTGAGTAGAGAGAGGTGAGAAGAGATCAGCCATATAAAATGGCTTTAGATGACTTACAAGCAATAAAACATCCTGCTTCTAAGAATGTCTAATCCATCAAAGCAGAAATGACTTCATATTAAAAAAATTCCAGTCCAGCTGGTAGTGTATCAGCTTGATGTTTACCAGCTAGAAAGCACAAATCTGCAAAAGGACTTGACAACATTTGAAGAAGAATATACTGAAAAGTGGACAATGCTTAGAAAAATCAAGATGAAACAGTGACATTTCTCACAGAAAACAAAAAAATATTTCTTTCGTTTCCTTGACAAGAGTTAAAATGTATTAACAGGATCTGTAAAAATAAGGTATAAATTCAGTCAATTGGATTGAGGGTTTAGATTAAAGACAAACACAAACAAGTACAACTAGACCCTATATAAAAATCCACTGGCCAGTGGTCTGATTAAGTCTTCAGCTATTCTTGAGGGAGGGGAGAGAGCAGTTTTGCTCATTTTATACAAAACACATGCAAGACCATAATGCTTCTGATAGGATTTGCATACTCCATTTTTAATTAAAGTTTAAAATATCTGACTTTTCTGAATCTTACCAGACATGTGGGATAAAACACAAAGTTCTTTCCTTTTTAGCTCTGTCTGTTTTTATGGATAGAGTATACGAAGAGAAAAAGCCAATGAAACTACATTTGAAGTTTTATTGTTTCGCTAATATAGCCCGGACACTCATAAGGCATATATAAACCAATCCTTATTTCTGTGAACACACTGTTGTTTACTTTGCACAATGAATTTTCTAACCTAAAGGGCAAACATGAACAGTTCAATTATTTGCTTTTCAGTACCCACAGTACATGATTGATCAGCTAAGCTGTTTGGTTTGCCTTCTTCCCTGGATGACATTTTAAAGCATGCCAGCAACAGACAGACAACCCAATAAACAACACTTGTATTTGTGCACAAATACCCTGAATAACTTCTCATTCTCTATCTTCTTTACACTACAAACATTCAGAGACAGTAAGTTTATTATCCGTTATGCAGTTGATTCATGCTTGATACAACAATATAAGAAAGATACAGGATTGCACTTTAGATATGAACTACATATTAGTCTACAAGCAAGAACATCTCAGCTTGTATATTATAAAAAACATAACGTGACATTATCATTAAAATGGCTGTTTAATAATGCACAGCTGAAGCAAAAGGAGAAATACAATGTCTTGTTAATGTCCTAATACTATTATGTCTCGTTAAGTCCTAACATCTTGATGTGCTACAAAGAAGTAAAAATCACTCAGTATTTTTAAATTTTTTTTAAGAACAGTCCATCTACCTATAACCAATCTGCAAAGATACATAAACATCCAGTGCAACAGAAACCCATTTTACAGGAAAAACCCCAAACATTTCTGGTCTTACAGTTTGATATTGGCACATACTTAGCACTTACACTTCACAAGACACTGTGATACCACAGTGATGTTAAGACAATGTTCTGTCTGATACAGACAAATCTGGAACATTTTGAACCTAGTTTGAGCTTAAAGCTGAGGACATTCAGAAGCATCAAACATCAAGGAGAAGAATTATAGAGAGACATCCAAAAGAAAGACAAAAAAAAACCTCTTGGCCTACAATTGCTGGCATTAATATATTTTACAACCATCATCTAGGCTACCTTCCTGCAGAAGGAAGCTAGTGCAAAGAAGTTGGGGTCAAACCTAGAGTGACATGGTTCACTGAATGACCAAACAGAGGTTTACATATTTCCTTTATGGCTGCTGGCACTGGTTTTGGCCTAGAAGCCTCTAATGAACAAAGAGAGCTCTGATCCCTTCTGGAGCCATTCATATGTGATTAAGATCCAACAATACAGCACTTTGATCCACTGAGTTACAGAAAGATTGGATGTTTCCTGAAGAAGTCATTTCGGGTGAAAAGGGAGGAGAAGAAAAGAAGAAAATTTTCCTGATCAGGTCAAACTTACTGAGACATCACTCTTCTCACATTTGACATGCATTGTACTCTCTTGAGAGTTTTGAAGCTTTGGAAAGATGACAGATGACTGAGGTTAAGGAAAAGAGGAATGAACTGTGGTATCAGTGTCTCAAACTTGAAGAATAAATTTAACTTTTTGAAGATGGAATAAGACTCATTTTCAAGAGAAAGAAATTGAGTTAGGTAACGTAAGGCATATTGCAACAAAGAAGGACACACAAATGTACAACCATTACAGCCAATTGGATAGCATCTTTCACAGACATGTTTGAAAAGTTTGCAGCACCATTGTCAAAAATACATGCTTCCTCATGCTGATGTAGCCGAAAACAGCAGGAGATATATGGGCAAGTCTATAAAAAAAAATCTCAGAGAATGAACACCTGGTTTCTTGAAAGTAATCTTTCTATCTTGACACCAATATACTTCACATAACCCAAGAGAATTAAAGGCCTGTTTGAAGTTAGAAGAGCATGTTCTTGACACACCATTTGGAGGAGCATTTACTTTTTTTCAACAGACATAAGTATTAAGCACAGGTGATGGATTCAGATCCACAGGAATGAACGGAGGCTGGAATGTCTAGACAACCAGGAAAGCATAACACAGGTGTGACAACTCTGCTTGACTATCACATTCCAACATTTTCAGTATAAACTAAATAACTTCCATCATCTGTTGATATAAAAGCAGAAGAGGGAAAACATATTTGGCTTTGTCTACTACAAATGTCTACTCCTAATAATTTATTTTGGAAGCCAACTCCCCTTTTCATATTTAGGTTGGATGCTTCCAAGTCCACCTGGGAATGGCTCTGCTCTCTGGCTATCCAGCACAACAGTTCTGTTTGTCACTGGTGTAGTCAGACTGCTCAAACTTGAATGCTTTTCATGTGGCTGTTTTACTGGACAGCAGGTGATTTTTTGCTCAAAAAGAAAATCTTCATATTTTAAATTTAAACTCTAACTTCCTGAATCCTTTGCCAATGTATGCGTACTATGATTACTCATGTACAAAGCAAGAAAAACACATTATCTTTCCTCAGATGATTTTTGAAAACCAACTATGTAGAGCTGCACTGACAGCCAACTACCAAAAACAGGAAAGCTGAGGTGAAAGCAAAACGAATCAACAAGGTGATAACTCTAAAAGTAACATCTATTGTCTCTGCTTGTCATAAAAGGGGATTTGTGACCAGTCTTGTATCATGAAAGAGAACATCATCCTCTATAAACTACTCAGTTTTATAGTGCTACAATGCCAGATACATACTAAATAAATCTTGAACTATTACGCACAGTACACAAGCAAGGAAGCTAAAGGTTATCTGCTCCTTAAAGCAATATTGCTTAAAAAAACACCTCTGAAAACAGCAGTTTCCATCTCTTAGAGACTGAAGTACAGTTTCCCTGTTTTGCAGTCAGAGTTATGGAAAAGTTTTACTTTTCCTATCACACATCTGCAGTATAGCATGTTCAGCAGACAGCGTATCAGTAAAATCTTCAGTAATTAATGTTTGATTACTCCTGTCATAATTTCTTCTGCTTCACAGAAGATAAACTCTAATTAATAATTTAATTTTAATCAACTAATTAAAAATGTATTAGAGACCATTTGCTATTACAAATCCATGAAAAGGAGACAATTTAACAAATCCATTAGACAAGTACAAATACAATTTTTGGAACTACAGAACTGTAGAAAAAAAAAAACAGTCTCTTTTGAAAAATTGACAGTGGATTGTTACCCAGGACTGACTTGTGAATTAGCAGAGGGGCAGGAGTCTGGACAGCAGAACTCTCCCATGACATTTACAAAGCTGTAGTTCATCAATATCACTGCTAAGAGCAGAGCCCGGTCTGACAAACCAAAACAACTTATTGACCCTACTTAGAATTAACAAGAAAGGCATAAATTTTAATGGCAAGTAAGCAGTTAAGTCAGTTGCTAATTACTGCCAACCTGCAACTGGACGCAGCAACACCTGTGTTTTCAAAACTTCCTACAATCACATACAGCTGAGATGTTTGACAGCCGAAGTGTGACTGTTCTTCTTCACCTTTAGGAGTTTTCCACTTTTCAGACCTGTCTGTACTGCAAAAGCACCCCATGTGTAATTGTGTGACAATTTTCATTATTTTCATTATATTCTCTGTCTTGGAAAGTCTGTTTTGTTCTTTTCTAGTGCCTGAAGAATTGATTTTTTTACATTAGCTTTCAAACAAAAAAAAAATGCACTATCCTAAAGGTTGTTGTAACAGATTATGAGAATGAAGTTGCATACAGAGTGCTGATGTACGGCAGTAGTGACTCTTCAAGAAGCTGAGCTATGCCCAGCTTCTTAAAGAGGCTTTCCCAGAAAGCCCTCTAACTTCCTTCCTTATTTAAGTTCAAAGTAAGAACATAGGAAACTTTTGACTGAACTTGTCTAAAATACATGTGGCAGAGTAGAGCTTTCACTTGGAGAGCTGCCAGCCCACCTTTGGCTCCCAGTGACAACCAAATATCCAGCTGCAGCTAGGTTGAAGGACGAGAATTTGGCCTATCAACAGCAGTCAAATAGAAAAAAGTTTACTCCTAGGCTCCATGGTTAAATTATTACCTTTTTCTGCTTTTACTGGCTGCCTAGAAAAAGGAAGGCAAGTTTTCTCAGCATTCACTGGCCATGAGCAAAGTCTGCTTCATTTCCTATGCAAATTTCACTGCAGCAGCAGAACGGTACACGTCACTCAGGAACAAAGGTGAATGCTGCAGGACTGAAGCCCTATCCTGGAGTGACAAAGAGTGACTAGAGCTCCTGTTGCGGGCCTTCATTAAAATCGAGTAGAGTATGCCCAGCCGAAATGAAAGAGTGCTAAGATTACACAATTGTGCAGTTGTGGAATTTTTTTTGTTAGTTTTTGGATTTTTTCCTCTTTTTTTTTTTTCTTTTCTTTTTTTGTTTGTTTGGTTGGTTTGTTTTTGTTGTTGTTGTTGTTGTTTCTTGGTTTTTGGGGGGTTTTGGGTGGGGTTTTTTAGGGGTTTTTTTTGCTTGTTTCTTTGTATGGAGTTTTTTGCCTGGGATTTTTGAGCGTGCGTGGGTTGTTTATTTTGGGGAATTTTTTTTGGTTTTTATTTGGTTGGAGTTTTTTGTTTGGTTGGTTGGTTGCGTCTTTTTTTAAAATTTATTTTCTTGTTTCCATAATTCAGCTCAAAAGAGAACCCAGGAAGGTAGGCATAGATGAAGAAATGGTGAAGGATATAAGCAACAGACAGCAAAAGAAAGACATGTTCCATTAGAAACAGAAAAGATACAGAGCCCAAAGCAGAAAGTTCAGACCATGATTATTTTTGTTTACTAGAAGTTGCAAGAAGTCAACATGAGGCATTATTGTATAAGAAGTCCATCTTCATTACAGCTAATAATTTCTTTCCAGCATTTCCCATTTCTTTTGGAAGTCAGTTGAAATCTCTCATTCCACAAATCCGTATTTTGGGTCACAATCGTAGGCTTAAAACAATGTATTTTGCAAACATTACTGAGATGTTAAAGGAATACCACACTACTCCCTAGTAGGGAATTTTCACATTCAGGTCTTTCAGATGGCCTGAATCTGAAAAAGCTTCAATGTGAACAGAGTTTTTATGATTCAGGATCATTCATTAATGCAAGCACCAGCGGCAAACCACTTTACTAGCCACTCTAGCTCAACAATACCACGGCCAAATGCAAATCATGATGATACATCCAGAAAGCATGGTTAAAAAAACAATATGGTAACATTTGCCATCCTCATACCCAGTTACAGGATCTAATATACAGCTAACAGGACACCTAGAATCCTATAGGTAATCATATATCTCATATATAGAGAGAGAGGGTAAAATATTCAAACCATGTCTTCAATAAAAATTAAATTCAGATCTTGGGATTTTTTTCTTAATATTAAACACATAACCATCAAGCATTATGAGTTCAGCAAACTTGGTTTCTTTACTTCTATATCACTTGCTTTCATTCTAAGAGCACACATACTTTAGGCATCCCTTACAGAGGCATAAACAAGCTTTAGATTAACACAAATTAAAATAGGGATACCAGCTCTCCTTCTCAAAAATACTGTCAGATTCTTGAAGACTTTTGTGCAAAAATACCATCTCATGCCCGAGATATTAGCAAAAGAAATGTCATCTAATCCTGTGAGGTAAATAAGTACTATTTTCCCAGTTTTGCAGATGGAAATCGGAAAGGAAAGATTAAAATCCTGAAATGGCAAGTTACTTCATCAGTGTTTGATTACCATTTTTGAGCAGTCCCACTCAGATGGGTAAATACTTCACTTCTGACTTGCAGGCAATTTTTTCCAATTTTTCCCAGTCACCCCAGTTCCAAGTATGTTGGAATAAGCTCAGCCAGGTAATGGCTAGCCAGAAGAAAAACAACACTTCTTTTTAGGAACTGACACCAGCTCAGACTTGTTCTTTTCTGAGTCTGTGCCTTAGAGAAGTTCAGGAAACTTGTCATTTCTACACAGAAACTGCCTCCTAAAATAGACTCACTTACAAACAGGCTCTGGCAGCACCTGGATCTGGCACATCTTATGACCCCAGAAGGGGAACGACACAGGTGAGTTGGTGAGGAGCTGTGACATGTTTTTGGGTTTTTGTTAGAACTCTTTGTCTTTTGAAAAAACATGGGGCAATATTAGTGTTTATCGTCTAGCTATTCAATAAATTCCTTGCAGAGGAGTGAATACACCCAAATTCTCAGTCAATTAGCTAGCCAGAAGTTAGACGGCCAGGGAGGCAACAGCAGAAAAAGATGTAGAGGGTTGGTTTGCTTGGAGGACAAAGGGGGACATATCTCTCTTTTGATCTCTTTAGATCATCTCTTTAGACACATAAAATGGCCTGGGCTGGAAGGGGCCATAAAGATCATGTAGTTCCAACTACCCTGCCACGGGCAGGGATGCCACCCACTAGACCAGGCTTCTGAGAGCTCTATCCAGCCCAGCCTTGTACACTTGTGGATCATTCACAACTTGTCCAATCAATCTGTTCCAGTGCCTCACCATCCTCACAGTAAAGAACTTCTTCCGAACACCGAACTGAAACCTACTCTCTTTTCAGTTTAAAGTCATTCCCCCTTATCCTGTCACTACATGACCCTGCAAAGTGTCCCTCTCCATCTTTCTTTAGGCTCCCTTCAGGTACTGGAAGGACCCAATTTGGTGATATCAAAGATTTCTCATTTCCAGACTGAAAAATCTCAATTCTTTTAACTTTCCACATACTAGGGGTGCTCCATCCCTCCAGTCATCTTGGTGGCCTACTCTGGACCCTCTCTAACAAGCTGGTGTTCTTCTTATGTTGAGGACCCCAGAGCTGATGCAGTGCTCCAGGTGGGTCTCACCAGAGTAGAGCAGAGAGGCAGAATCCCCTCCCTCTCCTGCTGCCCACGGGGCTCTGGATGCAGCCCAGGACACGTTTGGCTCTCTGGGCTGTGACTGCCATGGCCGGGGCATGTCCAGCCTCTCACCCACAGCATCCCCAAGCCCTTCTGGGCAGGGCTGCTCTGATCTGTCCATGCCCAGCCTGTGCTGATACCGGGGGTTGCCCAAATCCAGGTGCAGCACAAGCATTTGGTCTTGTTAAACCTCATGAGATTCTCATGAGCCACTTCTCAAACTTGTCCAGATCAAGTGTTGAAAGCAGTAAATTATAATAATTTAGAATTATAAAAAAATTAGGATTTTTTACTATGCTCTTTCCCGGTATTTACTAGTAAAATGAATTGCACGTTGTAAACATAGTAAGGCTTTTCATCTACATGTTTTAACTTTTTCACAGAACTGTGGTATGTCCATATTAAGTGCTATTTTTTTTTTTCCCTTTCGGGTAAGTTTGAATCCACAAATTCAACGAGTTTAAAATAGAGCAAAACTAATTTTATACAAATCATATTTTGTTAGCCTATATATATATCTTACTTTTATGGGTAAAATATGCATAAATAATTGCAGTATATTGAACAAATTTTTGCCATTTCCTCACATTTATGGCTATATTAGGAGTTCCAGGGCTATGTATATGTAACACACATACTTGTTCAAAAGATAGCTGAGACTTCTGCTTGGCATGAAGCCAAGGAGACGAGATTCTACAGCTTATTAACAGTGCATCATGACTGGAAATTAAAGAATCCTGTGGAACCATAAACTGTCTAGAAAGAAAATGAGAAAAATAATAAAATTTGATCAGAGGGTTAATATATTTTTATTAGTGCCTGGCAGGAGACTAGTAATAGACCATTTAAATGCGTACAGCAATATAACTGTCTTGTGTCAGATGCACAGTGGTGAAAAAGACTGTAGACAGTAGAGTATTTAGACTCTAGACAGTAGAGTAATAGTAATAAAAAATCCTCCAACCAACCAACCAAGTAAAAAACCACAAAAACCCCCAAACCAAAACCCCAACACCCCCAGAAAACCCGACTAGACTTCACATAGCTCTTATCTGTATTTATCAAGTTGATATTCTCTGGAACATGGAGATTTTCTAAAGGAATCAAAACATAACCAAATGTTTCCAGGCTATCAATGTCAATAATTGCATAGCAAGCACTGATGGGAAACTAGAATTCCCACATTAAAATCCCAATCTAAAACACTCAAAACAGAACCACCCCACCAAACTCTAACTAAGGTAAAAATAGCTATTAAATGCACAGTAAATTTGCACAGTCCAGAAGATGAATGCCGTGAGGTAGAACTACATATCTGTCAGTGGCTGCAAAAGGTAATATTCTGAAATACATCTGGCCCATTAGTCAAGAATTTCATAGCAAGTCTCAGGAATAAAATAGTACTTTCTTCATAACAGAATATAAAATGAATATAGAGTATTATTTAGGTTAGATTTTATGCTTCCTCAAACACTCAAGTCCTGAGGAGCCAGATTTTATGGTTGTAGAAAGTCTTGTGTTTAAATACCAAAAAGACTGTATTTAGAAAACCAAGGGTGTTTAAGAAGTTCCAGGCTCCTTTTTTGGCATTCCCATTTAAGTTTAGTGACACTACAAACCCAATATTAATTCATTTTAGCTACCAACACGTTTGAGAAGTTTGTGGATGTAGGGCTAATGAACACAACTGAAGATACTCCAAGTAAATACAAACAGAAAGCCAGAACTTTAGCTGATTATGGAAACATTAAAGGTAGGTTTTTGTTGTCCTCCTCGCCCACCAAAATGGTCTTACTGTTTACTTGTTAAGATATTTATATATATTTATACAGAATTTAAAGATAGAAAGCAAAAACTTCAAAGAAAAAGGAGAAAATAAACATGGCCTGTTTATCCCTCTTCATTCCTTCCCCTCTCCCCCCCAGTCAAGTGCCTTTCCTGTGCTTACCTTGTTCTGATCTTTCAAATCCACCCAACTGGACAAGAACCATCTGCTGCAGCACCACAGCCCACAAGGCCAGGAATAGCATGGAGAACCATAGCATCACTTAGCCCACAGGCTGTTTTCTCACGACTGCTGAAAACGTGTCCAAGAGCCAGGTCATACTGCCTTCCATCTCCCACAGAACAGATTGCAGTGACTCAGGATCCTTCTGGGTCAGAAGTCCGCTGGGCCAACCTGCTGCTGCCGTACACAGAACTAATTCACCCTCTTACAGCCACTCCACCAAGCCTATTTTCAAATCATTTAAATGTGTTCTGGCAGACAGCTATGACAAATAAATGCCTTTTAGCAGCAGACTGAAGTGAAGCTTTGGGACGTTCAATGAGAACAGGCATGCAATTCAGTTTAACACTGGACAACTTGTTTTTCTTAACATGCTTTTTTCTTAAACGTTGCTTCACCAAACTACAGCAAGTGCTATAGTGCTATCACATTTTCTCTGCATTTCTTGAGGACCTCTTAGAACTATACCTGGGGTCTTAACACCTTGCTGTGCAAAAGCAGTGGTTATTTTAGTGATTTGATTAATCCATTCTAAGTCAGTAAACATGCACACATTCATGTTAGTTGACTTCACAGACTGACTATAAAAATGATACAGAGAACGGGAGAGTTACCACCAGAGAGAGAAGAACTTTAAATAATAAAAATTAATAAACTCCATAGCAGAAGAACTGAGATGGAATTATAATGTATGCCTCTTTTTTGTTTCCTGCTTACTATGTTGTAGAACTTACTGTGGCAATTAAATCATAGTAAGAAAGAAGTTTATGTACTGAGTTTCCCTTACATTCTCCTCATCCTCTCCCTAGAAACACACAAACTAAGAAGACACAGAAATTAACCAAACGGCAAAAAAGTCCAAACAACTCCTAAAATAGTCTTTCATTTGCTTGAAAAAGATTCAGGTACCACCTGAAGTCAACAGGGGAATTTTCCTATTGGTACCTTATATGGAAGCAACTGAGATGTGAAATCTTCATACAGAAAGACAGCTATATTAAGCAAGTTAAATAGCATTGTCTTTCCTTGCTATTATTCTTCACCATTCATCACAGCCTTAATCTGATAATAATCCACTGATAGCAGTGTGAAAAATGCATTGAGAGCCTCTGATATAAAGCAATACCGTGACTACCTAATTAGTACCATAAACATCACATGTTTTTTCAATTAAAAATAAAAACATTAGTTCCATTAAAATTTCTGTATTATACTGCACCAAGTTTGAGATACATGAAGTACAGGAACAGCAAAATGCCTTGTTTCCCAACTCTGAAAAGTCTTTTAAAAGCCAATATAAAATTCTGGAACATCACTGGAACATCAGCTAGACTGATTTCAATACATTATTAGCAATAATGATAGCTTAAGAACCAGAAAAAGGAGCCAAGAAATAACCCAAATAAATTATTTCACCAGGCAATTGCGATGTCTGCTAAAGGACAGAAGGAAGGTGATTGGTAGCATCAAGACATGTAATAAATTTAAACAGTCTGGGAAGTCACTGTGCTCTCTACACTTCCACTGCAAATTGCAAATCACTTTCAGTAGTGCTTTTTTACTCCTGAAAGGTGTTCCAGCAGTTTCAAATACAAAGTACTTAAAAAACCAGTCACAACTTTGCTGGCTGCTTGTCAGAGCCTTTTGCTGTTGACAGATGTTTCCTTAATAGCTATAGCAAAGGTGATTTGTAGGAAAGATGAGGATTTGACACTTTCCTAGCTGATCTGTACACAAACTTCAGGAATGGTGGGAAAAGCTCTTCATCTGGGACAAATTCTCCTTTCTGGGGAGAAAAGCACAGTGGACGTTGTACATTCCGACAATTATGTCCTTTTTCCCACCCAGAGATCTGTGGTTCTTTAAGACCACAAGTTACATGGCTTTTTACTGACAGCAGCCTTCTCGTTTCAAAGGTAAAAATATTCTGGTGCTAATGAAAAAAGAAATCTAATGTCTGTACTTAGAAACCAACTAGACACCATGGGTCACAAAATAAGAAACTCTTAGGCAATGGGCGGCAAGCCAGGAGGAAGCACTACCAATCTGTTTGCTGCAGCTGGCGCCTCTTTCTGCTTCTCCTACTGGAGAATCAGGATGAGACTTTGTCCACCCCAGGAGTACAGAGGCATGCAGAAGGGCAGGGCACAACTCAGCCAGCAGACTGAAAACAGATCGCTACTGTGCTACCCAAGCAATTATTTCTGGACACTGGTTTTCTGTATCTCCAGGCAGGCGTCTCAAGCTCAGAGGAGCTCATTTTCTGTTTTAGAGGCCCTGATGCTCCAAAGGAGATATTGTGAAAATGACTGCTGAGTCTCAGTAACTATCACCAATGCTGTGATAATGAAGGAAGAACTGTTCACACTCTGTCCTCTCCTGCTCCCTGTGAGGGCAACTACAAGTTAAACTGCAACCATTCTCATGTGAGGCTGTGTCAGGTTATGCTCACTTACAGACTGCTCATGCAACAGCAGTACGACTGAGAATAAAGAGCTCATAAATAAAAAGAGAGAAGTGTCAGCCTGAAGAGACTGGCCTTTTTCTGATGGGAAATTCCTATGGAAATTCCTCCAAATCCAATATGCAAGACCTCGGGTTTTTTTAACTAAGAATTCAAGAGGTTAACTTAAATTATCTGCACAGGAAAAAAAATGCCAAAAAAACCCAGATAAACATACACAGAAAGTTCATTAAAAGAATACCGACTGTGAATGAACAAATCAACTATCTCAAGAAACTGATCTACAGAAATAAAGGCCAGCATTTTTTATTCATTTCAAGATCCAGACATTCATTGTCTGATTTGTCAAAGTTCATAGTGTTTTACAGCAATTCCTAGATTCAAAGTGCTTACTGAGTCTTTGATGGTCAATATTTACCATAGAAAAGTTCTCTCAAGCTGGGTATCAAGAAAAGAGAACTGAGAGAAAACAAAATAAGGAGCCACTAGAAAACCTAGGTTTCAGTGATCCATTTGGTATTAGACGAAAAAATCTAAGATAAAGGCAGTTAGATAGAGAAGCATTCACTTTCTACAACCAAATAATTCTTTGTGCATTGCCCTGCACATCCTCCCAAACAGATCCTATTCCTTCCTTCAAGGATTGCCAGCAAAGACCAGGATTAAATAGAACACTGAGTAAAATTTCCATATGCAGTACGGATTTTAAGCACATGCTGAACTTCAAATACTTAAAATGTAGCAATAGTACATAAAAAAATTGAAGATCTTTAAGGACCATTATAATCTCTAAAAATAAGTCCTTGTTTAAGGGTTTTGCTCAATCAAGGCTTAAACACTAATAAATACTATTAATGGCTGATTCCTGAAAGAACCCTTGCTGAATCTTACTCTTTTGCCTTACCACAGAAGTATCTACATGTACTTAAGACTGCCTGATTTTTGGCTCTCCACACTTGGTATTAAGATCTGTGAAGAACATCATTCACAAAGACACTGCAGAAGAATCCACAGAAGAAAGTTCAACAGCCAACAATGTCAAGAGCACAATATCACATGATTGACATTATTTTTTCACCAATATTGGATGCCAAAAATAATCAGAAATTAACTGAGGCTGGATTAGTCAAATGAGATGCCTACAATTACATTCCTACCCAGATTTGAATGCTGACTTAGTTTTCAGAGGTGTTGAGAACTTGCAAAGCTCAGGGTTTCAGACCTTGATCATCACACCATTTGTTGAAGTACCTAAATATAAATTATGTAATGTAACTGGAGGTTAGGCTGACTTGCTTCAAAATTTTGTTGATGAGAAAATTAAAATTAGTCACTACTTTATTCCAATGAAACAACCAACAGAAGCACCCGAAACCATGTAGGGACTTTGTGGTTTATAGCAATATGTTGCCACAGCACAGTAGCTACCTGAAACCAGATCACGGTAGCTAGAAAGCCACTTTCAAAAGTATTCTCTACAGATAGTTTTCAACCTGGAAACAGAAATAATTAGCACTGATGCTCTTTGTTGTACACAATTTCGAATCATTTTTTGGGAAGGTGATTGTAAATCATTTGGGCAGAGAAAACATTTCCATAGAGGGCCAAATCACCCCACAGCTGAAATGCATCCACAAAACAGCTAAAAATAAAACAGAATTATGTACCAAACTAAGCTAAGTGTTATCTATTACAAAGTGTAAAAAGAATGCAGCTCACATTGAACACAAACCATTGCATGCTCAAAAGGAAGACCACACCATCCTACATGCTACCGACCAAAAATTTAAAATCAAACATTACAACTTTAAAAAGTTATTCCACAAAAGTCATTTAGACACGGGTCCACACAGATTTCAGTATATCTGGTCATTGTCATTTGTTGTTGATGAAAAAGATTAGCAGAGAAACAGAAACTTACAGAGAGAAATGTGCCTGAAGCAAAAGCCCTCTCTCCCACATACCAACAAGATCCTATCTCATGTACTTACTGGAAGCCACGCACACAGGGTAGAACCTTAGTACAGGTTCCAAAAAAGCAAATTAACTGTTTTTCAAAATAAGTCATTGAACAACCAGCAGAGAGAGAAATAATTTCTATGAAAGAGAGAAATTCTCTTCAATGTGGCAACACTGGCCACTAAAATCACCCACTAGCAATCATCTATGTCTGACACAGTATGATTCTGTAATCAAATGAAATCACAGCAGGATGAAAGAGAACATAGATGTGACAATATTCCCCCCTTACAAAGAATAATAATGCAGCTGCAGTAGGCATGTTCTCAGATATTTTTTTCTTTACATTTATCTATATATTAAAAAACTTGAACCCTTTCACTTTATTTTAGGAAGGAGGGTGTTTCTCTCCTTCATACGCAAATGCACATCTATCTACATAAAAACAACTTCTCATCGAGCTAAGAGGGAAAATTCTCTCCCTCCTACAATTTCCTTTTTCACCCCCAAATGTCATATTATACAAAACAGCAAGTTACACATATCTATAGAGTAATAAATGACTTCATACACTGTTGTATCAGAAGACACATGGAATGCTTGTAGTAGTCCTAATAAAATGCCATTTTTAGGATAGCCCACATACTCAAGCATTTGCTTCACTTTCATCTGCCAAAAAATGCAATAGGATGAGTGTTTGGTGCCTAGCACTATTTTTTGATTCTTATTTGTAACTGGAATTACAAAACATTTTATTAGGAGAAAATGCACTTTAAAACATAACTTACAGAGAGAAGCAATTTCAGTGTTTTCATCACATCTGTTTCCTCTTACACAAGCCATACACAACATGTAATAAACGGACAAAGCTCAATAAAGAGAAATTAGACATCAAAAACCAAATACAACCACATCAGACTGATCTAGTTAAACAAGACTGCATGTTGAATTTTATATTCCCCAGCTAGTATTCCTGGTGTCTAAACTTCCCTCAGAGAAACGACCTACCTGCTCATGAATATGCATTCTTTAAAAGGATTTAACACACACAAAATACAACCAAACTGTGAAACTCGCTGCCACAGAATGCTATGGATGCCAGAACTATAAATACATTCAACAATTAATTTGAGAAATTCATGGAAGCAGCATTCTTTTAGGTGGAAAGACATGAATGCAACACTGCACAATTAAGAAGTACCTAAAGAGCACATGAAACCAGGAAAGGATGATGGGTGAAACATCACTGTGTACCTACACTGGTACAATGGTACTGCGAGCCAGCCATGGTCAGAAAGGAGCACGGGGAAAAACGAGCCTCTGGTGTGACTCCGTGCAGCAGCTCATGTCTTGCAGTTCCAAACTAAAGCTTTTTTACCCAAAACACAGTCTACTTCCATTTGGTGTATCATACCTAGGTCTTTAATATATAAACTGAAACATAATGCTAATCAGACTGAAGAATTGTCGAGTGAAGCCAATGCACAGACAACTGCATGAACCTGTAATTTAGGCAATCTGTATATTCATACCTCACTAAGAGCAACTTGGTAAACCTGTGTTTACATTGTCTTGCAAATCAAAACAGCCATATTGAACCTATATTAAGAAAAGTTTAAATAATATTTTAAAACAAACAATTATTTATAATTATTTTAAAAATAATTTCAAGAATCAGAAGGCATTTTGCCGTAAGTCTAAGATGAGATGTTTCTATTAAAAGAAAAAGAATGCCCCATACTTTTTGAATACATGAAATGATGCTAAAGTATCTAAGAAAGTCACAGGAAGTTTTTGGATGTGGCAGGACATAAAAAAAAATAATTCCAAGAGCAAAACACCCTGGAGTATGGGCAATTCTTCTTACTCAGTGGCATCATACTCAATGGCATCATACGTCAGTTTCCTTAAGCAAGAAAATACAACAAAACTCCCTATGTATTATTTGGATGTAAAGCAACCCTAACAATTCAGATTCAAAAAACCCAATTATTTTTGAACAACAATATTATCCTAGATGGTAGAAGTGGAGCACAGTTTTGACTAAAAACGATATAGAATTCCTTTAAAAGAGAAAAAACTTAGCCAAAGCAATACCAAAGCAACACCACATAGCAAATGCTCCTGTGAGGCTACACTCCTCTCATGAGCTAATGTTAATAAGGAAAATTATCAGTATAAGGAAAAAGATCAGGAAATCAGTTTCTGACTTTGGTTTTCCAAATTTGATGAGGAAAAATAAAGTAAAACCTGAAAGAATTGAATGGCATTAAAGGTCTGTCTTTTTAAACATGGGAGCCAACCAACTGAATGCAATGAAATAAAAGTTAAAAAGAGAAAATCACTAGCAAAAATGCAAACTCTTGGACACCAATTGCAGATTTCTACCAACATAAATTAACTATAAAAATTCCAAAAGTAGTGGGAGGCTGAAACATCAAAAGTGTAAAAATCCCTGCACTTCAGGGGAGGATTGCAAGCTTGAGCCAATAGGGTGCAGCTCATTTATGAGTGCTTTAGCAGAGAAGGAGAGAACATTCCCCAGGTATAAACCACTAGTAATTAGGCTACTAGATGATGAGCATGGTAGTTTTTAGGTTTCTATCACACACCATTCTATCTTATATTATTAACATTACTTTGGTAAAAACCAATAGTAATATGTGCTTTAACCTGGTACTCTGGATATTTGCCTGTTGGACTTGACTTTCAGAGGCTTTTTGAGTGCAGAATATTCGACACAGTGTGAAAGGCCATAAATAGTTTTAACATCACTCAAAACTACCAAAAGATATCCACAGATGAGCTACAAACCGAAGTGGAAGAACTCATGCAGACAATATAACCTTGGCAGTCAGCAAAGCCTAGACCTCCCAAACTACCTGGTTGTTTTTCCTCTTGCTGTGAGTATATAAAAAAAGAGTAAAACACAACCTTTTAAAATTTACAGACTGCTATTAGGTTTCTTAGCAGTCAGCCCTGGGTCCGTTATGGGAAGATTATTTTCACAAGATGGATAACAGTAAACTGAATTTACGAAAAGCATTATGTTCGAATCTAGACTAAATCTTACCTTGTCTTCACCAACAACAAGCTTGGGAATCAAACAGATTATAAACATTAAGTATTAAAATAGAAAGTAAAGCCATGTGATTTTATTTAGGAACTCAATAAGGAGTCAGGGTGGGCCAAGAGGCTCACTTTGCAGGAGCTATCATTGCAAGACTGAAGCACAGGATTGCTCACCACATTTCTTGACCATGTCCCCTAAGTTCTAGTTTTTTCTACCTTTCTTTGGTGTATCTAAAATCTTAAGGAGACTGAAAATCTCTTGCTGATAGAGACGTCTAGGGACAAGGAGTGTGGCATAAGGGCAAATATTGATGGATTAATGGACCTCTGACATTACTGAATTTTTTGCACACTAATTTTATGTACCAATACAACAAAACAAAAAGTTCCATCAAAATAAATAGTTGAGCAAAATCCCTGTTCTTATCATACAGTCTTAAAATGATGTTAAAAATTCATACATTTTCCCTCACATATCTCCATGCCTTCTAAACTGTTCCCATAATTTTCATATGGCTTTTTCAGCACAGCTTCAAATCATAGATTTTGTGATTTACAAGCATTTTTCCCTTCAGAATGACCTTTCCAAATCACACCACAAAGAGATATCTGCACAAAATAAGATCTTACTATATTATAAAATACAATTTTGAAATAAAAAAGTTCAGTTACAAATCATTAGAAATTACCACCTTAATTTTTAAAGAGCACCCTTCAGGGTATGGAATTACTGAGTACTCCATACTTTAAAATACTTGCTGTTAGTTCTGTACATCTAACCATTGCTGTACCACTGTCAAATGTTTTGGATAAGTAAATTTTGCATGGTTATCCTATTCCCAGCAGAGGCAACTAGAAACTGTATTTCCTCATAGGCACCATGTACATAACACTTTTATTGACCAAAGGCAATGAAGGTGAAATTACATACATTCATCAAATTATTTGAAAACTCAAAGCCTTACCAAGAAACTTATTATTAGAACCTATGAAGAGCACACTTTTGCTGAGAATGGTATGATATAATAAAACCCTAAATGTTCAACCTTCAGCTGACCAGAACAGCTTGTCATATACTATAAGGAGACAGTGGCATGTTTCAGCAATCTCCTTTCTAAAGCCTTTGTATCACCACGAAGCATATGGCTAAGGATCACGCAATGAGATCAGACTGTTCATTGAGTTATACAGAGATCTCCTTTATCTCTGTTTTTGGAAGGCAGGCTTAGGTAGATTGTATTTTCACATTAACATCTGCAGAGCACTCCAAAATCCTGGCATGGCCAATGACCTGGAAGTTTCAGGTCCTGTGATTTATCCTCCTCCACTACACATTAATTTAGGTGTGTAGATAGGATCCTTTCACTTCAACTAAAGTAGATAATGTAAAAAAATTTTAGCTGACAGATCTTTTTCTTCACCTGTTTATTTAAAAATTAATTTACAAGTCATTATGATTTTGTTCAGCATATATGTATATCCACAGACATTCTCCATTCATCCATTTGACAGAAATTAAGACAAGAAACAGCTGAGTAAGTCCTACAGTGCATTTGTGTATTACATCCCTGCACTCAACAGGCAAACCTACATCTAATAATAAATACTGAATGAGAATAGAATCAGTGCATGTGTATAGATTATAAGTTTGATCACAAAGCACAAAGGCTTTACTGAAGGTCACAGTTAAGAGCTCTCTCAGTTTCTTTCATTCATGGGTAGGATTTGACCTGTCCTTCAGACTGGCCAGTAGTTTTAAGTTTGGTCAAAAAATTTCACTGCAGCCTTCATCTGAAACTACAGATGAAACTATACATAAGTATACATAACTTGCAATGATTTTTGTTCAATTAGATTATTAATACAATGGGTTTAAAATTCAAATTGGGAAGAATAAAAGTAGGAAAACTCCACATTTTTCAAAATGGAACTTTAGCATGGTGTTCCATGCAATCCAGGGAAATGAGACACAGCATATTACTGCACCATTTTTCCCAGCAGAGCTAAACATCAAAACACCTTCCCCTACATTTTATACAAAGCCCAGACACAGAGAAAAATGCACAGAGTATGACATTAGCCATACTGGAGTTATTAATGGAATAAATGCAGCAGTCAAAGACCCTCTGAAGATAAAAGCATCACTCTCTCCCATCTCTGGAACTTTGCCCAAATCACAGTAATATTTTCATATTTGTCAGCCTTTTTTTCCCTGTAATGAAAGAGTTTCCTTCATAATAGTAAATAAAAATTAAGTGTTCCTTCTGTGGTTCAAAGTAAAATGGTTTCAGTAATGATGCAGACAGTACAGTGTGCATCTTTCTAAGGAAAGATTTACTGCTTCAATTTCAATTTCACATTTTGTATTGCTTCAGGGTTAAAAATACTAGGACATGTAATCATGCAGAAATCTATTTCTTACAAGTGAATTGGCTGCTTTTTCTAGTATCTAGCTCTATGTTTGAGAAGGGTCACATTTACTCATTAATACTCAGAGAACGAGGTTTTATAATGTAAACATATGTTCTGTAAAACTAAGTCTTGCATAGTCGACAGTAAAATAATCTTAAAAACTTCAGTGTAGAATGTTAACTAGACTTGGCCTTAAAATTCCTTCTGCAGGAAAAGTAACTGAGCTAGAAAGAACAGTTATGTCAATCACTGATTTGACAGACTGACAGTTACATCAGTTATGACAACTTCTGGTCTTACAGACAATCCACAGAGTTTCTGTACAAATCTCAGCTATTATTGTTTGAACTAGAACCAAACTTTAAGCAAGATATCTGGTCTAGTGTTAAAAATTGCAGAAGCTTCAACATAGGAACAAGTCACCGCGGAACAAAGAGTTACTCTATTTCCAAGCATCCTGCTGACAGTTTACCCTGGCCCAAGACAAATTCAAGACAGTTTACATCCGCTGAAGACTAAGCTCATTTAGATTACTTTGTGTTTGCTGAAGGCTAAGTGGGCATGGACTATGATCAAGAATGAGCTGACCTGTAGCAAGTTCATATCCCATTGCAAGTGTCTTTCCCACCCCCACATCAAGCACTCACTGGAGCATGCAAATTTATTTCTGTATTTAACTCCATCACATTTAAGACCCCCTTCTATTCAAAATCTTCTACATGTTCACTTACAGCTGACAGTAATTTCTGATTTGTTTACATAAGAGATATAGCTTCTTAATTAACAGCAAGCGATTTTTCTGTATCTCAAATCAGATATTCTTAACACTTCACTCTGAAAAACAGGCTCAAGATCTGTTAGAAATGGGGTCAAAAACCATTAGAAAGTATTTGGACCTATAATGACAATGCTTTATTTAGCAGAATTAGGAATGGCAGTTACAGTCTTTGGTATTCAAAGCCACCTTTGCTGTCACCATCGCCCAAGAAAGTCCTGCTGTCTTAAGGCAAAGCTGAAGCACCAGGGAGAACCTAGAAATGCCAGCATTACAAACCATGTATCACTTTGTCTGTGCAATGTTTCATCTTATCATGATTGCACATGAAGTGAAATAATATTCTTAAATGGTATTCATTTTCTAACTAACCCCTCTGATAAAAGAAAAAGGAAAAAAAAAGCTGTGGCTAGCATATAGTAGACCTTCAAATCTCTTTTAGATTCCTTTTCCACATACTGCAACAGAGAGCTATTTTCTGTCCTCCCACTCTCACCCAGAAGCAATGTCTGCTTGTCACTTAGATAGCTGCTCATGAAAGATATAAGTAGTAACAAGTTGTTGATTCCAGTATTTAATTTATTGCCAAGAGTAGAAGCAATAAGCAAAATTCTGTTTGACTACAAGCAGTCAGCAAATTAAATACCACCACAAACAAGCCTGTATCCTTTAAGTGTAACTTAACCACACCTTATAGCTCTTCTCCTTTATGCTGCGAGCCCTTATATAATGAATGCCCAATGAAGCTGGAGTGTCTCTACACTGTCCTGGATATCTACCCTCTCGACATAATGCAATTGAACTGTTTCTCGTTTGCTACACCTACAATTCTTTTTTTTTTCACTAGCAAATTTGGTGTCATACTGTGACTGAGGCTACGCAAGGCAGCACACATGCATGCTTTTCTCTAGCACACAGGTTTTTTGGGGCCTCCACTGAATCTCAAGTACAAAGGTGAAGAGACTTTCCAGGTCTAAGAAGACTCGCAGAACATTACCCAGACGTGTTGTTACAGGACTTGAAGGACACGTTATGGGTTTTGAAGAGATATTATGAACCTCTTTCAATGTATGAGGGAAGGGCAATATCACCTACCCTCATAAGCTGAGAGGACTTACAGTTACAAGTAATTATTTCTTTATAATTGCTTTCAAAGACTAAAGCAAAAGATTACATTCTTAAACTGTCATTTTCTTCATGTTTTCCAAAAGTTGCATCAGGTAATACATGTTATTTTTGATCTGAACTCAAGTGACATTTATTTGAATGTTCAAACACTTTTTGTTAGGTATCTATTTCATACTAAATGTACAATTTGGTAATAAGAACAAACATCCTGAGCTGAGGTTTCATTCAACCATAATGCACGCCCTACAGACCACAGTAACACATTAAACAGAAGCTGATTTTAAAACTTCCTGGGCTGAAGCTAAGATTTTTAACTTTATTTGCAAAATAAATATATTAAAAAACATTAATACGAACAAATGGGTTATCAAAAGTTTTCATGCAGAAATTTCCTGCAGATCCAGAATGAAGGCAGATTCAGCATTGTTAATGGCACACAACTCTCAGTGCGGTTGTAGGAAAACAAATCCAAAGTCCACAAAATCTCTACAAGCTCTTCTAATTCCTGCAATAAACTTAGTCAGATAAAAATAGGGGCAATGAGAAAACTGCATTGCAATATTGATGGAGCATTGCCAGTTGCTGTTCTCATTTAAATGGGAATCTTTCGTTTGAGCTCCCCTGTTGCTCGCTGCTAGAATAAACTGCCTAGACAAGTTCCAAGCCTTCAGGTGTTCTATAGGCCAAAGTCAATATTTTAAATACCACCCCAAGAACACCACCAGCATTATTAACTTACAATTTTATCATGAGTCTCAGGATATTTGTTGATTTTTTTTTCCATACCCCAGTTTCCAGAGTCACACAGTGACAAGAAAACCTCACTTGTTGTATTAAATGAAAAGAGCTATTGGAGATAGATACACTTAAATAAGCAGCCTACCATGTTCCTTACCAGCTTTGGGTTATGAAGGTGGGTTAAAATGCAGTTCAATAAAATGCATGTTGCAAACATCTAATCACAAGCAGACAGTAGTCTGCACTATAGTGTTCTACTCTCAGTCTTCTATAAAAATACAGATGGAAAAATGTTTTTTTGGCCATTGATCTACTTGATCATTGCCAACAGCTAGAAATCTAGCAAGATTTGTAACTCATGAATACTTCCACCAAATTTTCTGGTAGTTTCCCTTAAACTAGAACCAGTATTTTCTTTCTTTTCATTTGATTGAGCTTCTGCCAACCAACTTACTTTTGTGCATCAACCAGTCCTCCAAAATACAGTGACAGACTGCTGAGACCATCTTAAAAGAAAAAAGCTCGTGTTGATAGGATTATGACAGCAACAAGCCTGTAGCTCTCTATTCCTGCTGGATTTTGATGCCAGGAGAGTTCCCCTAAAAGAGAAGAACTTCTTCAAACTCCCTGGGGGAATGTTTTGCAGGAAAGAAACACTTGAAATTTGATTTGTCCACTGACGAACAGTACTAAAAGTCTGTTCAAATGCTCTAACAAACACATGAAGCACAGCACAGCCAAGTAACTTTACTTTATAAATCATATCGTTTTCATTTCCTGAATTCATAACCACAGTGATGCAATAATGGAAACTTTTGTATGTTTATAAGTTAGATGACCCACAATCGTTCCCTACAGTAAGCACTAGTAATTTCTGACTATTAAAATAATTGTTATATTCTATTGCTATGGTTTGCTTAACGTTGTAAGGCAAGTTTTCTGTTTCACAAACCGTATTACATTGGCAACAAGATTTCTTACCTTAGCCAACAGTATTGGATGTGATTAATTTCTAACATTCTTTTTCAAAGTCAAAATAAACATCCACTCAATTTTCTTTGTTTGCCATCTCAACATCCTAAGCCGGCTGGCCTTCTCACAAATTCATGTTGGTTGTCCCTAATTAACTTTTTTTCTTTTTAAAATATTTGAATTACATCCAGTTAGATTATTTCCATTTAAACTCCCTTTCATCTAACATTAATCCCCAATTGTTGAATTTCATTTAAATAACAATCCCACATTATATTTTAAATCAAACTGTCAATTAAAATAGACTGTTCAGACTTACAACAAAAGTCATTGATGTGGCAAATAATGATGGGAAAAATGAAGATACCTTTTACAGAACTCTATATACAAAGTACCATATTATAGAATCAGATGTTAAAACACCACCACATCTGATCAAGAAAGTTAATATGCACTGTTTCAGAATATTTAGAGGGATTGCTTTAGGATATTGTTTTGTAACCCTTCACTTCTTAAATTACTCTCCATCTCAGTATTTTGTGCTGGTTAGAGGTAGAAGTTAATTTTCTCCCACAGCTGCTGCCATAGATGCTTCACCTATCTAATTAACTAAACCAAAAAGATACCTTGCATATTTTCTCAGAGTTCTTCTGAAGGAGAACGAACCTGTCCTTTTGTAGAATAACACACAAAGGAGCTGTGCAAGGTTGGATTCTACTCTTCACACTTCTAACTAATATTCACGCACCTGCTTCACACCTTCAGCGTAGTAGCTGCTTTCCAGACACTTGAGAAGGGCAGCCTGTTATCTTTCAGACAGCAGATCAAACTAGATGTGCCATTTAAGCAAAATAACCACAGAATAGCTTGCTGGAAGTAACAACCACACTATGAGGCTCAACAGATGAGACGCAATGAAGAAATTCTGTCTATACAATCTGCTTCATCCATTTCTTTTCATAATTAACTTTAATCTTTGCATCCTATGTCTCATACTTAATTTGTTTAATTGGCTGAAGTCTAGAACGGCCTCCAGCTGTCTAGACCATTGAACTAAGAATGCAACCCTGCACCAGCTCAAAGTACCATGCCTCAAGTTTTGCTCCCAGAGATTTACATGAGCAGTTATTCACACTGCTTTCTAGTTTGTCTTTGCAAGGTACTTCCTGTTCTACTTGTTTTAATTGCCTACTTGTTATTCTACCAAAGCACTACTTGATTACCAGTATATTTACCATAAATATACATTTGTTTTGCAAACAATCACAGTTTTTCTTGGTGTGGATCTTCCATCATTCTGTTCTTTCATTCACTTACAAGGTATATTTTATGTCCTTCCATGATGTTAATTATATTATTGTGTATATTTGCTTCAGTACAATGAATTAGCTTTCTCTTTCTTTCTCTATTCCTCTCCCACATCATATCTTTTCTTTATTATGGGTGCATGACCCCATGGCATAAGAGTAGAAAATTTCTGCATGTTTCATCTTAACTTTCCCATACACTTGCTCTGCTGGAAATTTTATGCATTACATTTATTTTTTAGAGTCAATTCTCTGTAGCACTTCAGTAAATAGTTATTTAAATTTTATGTCTAAGAACAAGGTGATTTTAAAACACTCAGAGTTATATATTTTGATTTTTTCAATCAAAACACAACTTACCATAGCTCCTAAAGAGTTTCATTCATTTTTCCACTTTCTGACACAGAAGATACCATTGGGCTGTGTACCTGTGTCTTGGGGTATATACACCAACATTCTCACGACTTCATTTCACAATTTACATCAACTAATCTTCCCTTTGAAATAGCAATCCCTGAGCACTTTAGAAAGGTTCTTTGATAAGGATCTAAGTCAAACTAGTTGTCTCCCTCTCTCTCTTTCCAGCAGAAGAGACTTGATGCACTAAGAGACTTTACTTGACTATCTGCCCCGTGATTTGGCAGAGATGTGCCATCAGTATATTAAACCTCCAAATCTCATGAAGATCAACAAGTTTGCAGAGCACTGTAATCACATTAACTGACCCAGACTCTTTAAGAATGAAGCCCAGATCCAAACGTCATTAGAAACTGAAGAAGCCACAGAGGGATGTAACCGCATACATACTTTAACTACAGAAAAGCCAGAGATAATCCTCAGATCAGTTTTAAGACTCAAGTCCATTACAAGTCTGTACCTCCGACTCCTTCCAAAATTTTTACCATCTTCTCATTTTTAATGTAACATCTGCAGATTCTGCATCTCCCTTCTTGTTTCCAACTTTTTTGTCTGTTTATCTATACTGTTTAATAATTTGAAAGTTTATTTTCTTGCATTTCTGTATCCTTGAAGAGAGTCACCCTTCCATTATTAAGCAATAAAACCTCAATGAAGTTTTCAATAAATTTTCCTTCAGCTTGTATTCATTCCTTTTGATGATATCTGCCAAATCTCTTTATATTGCATTTCCCCACAACTCTCCACAGGTTAGGACTTCTGTTTTATCTACATTTTAATAATTCTCAATTATATTTACCAGATTTAAAACCTATCTTTACGTGTCCCAGAAAGCCCATCCTATTTTCTTCCAGATTATTCTTTCTATTTGACCCTTCCCACTCTTCCATTATCTCCACACATTGTCAACATCTTTTGGACAGCCCATAAAGGGATAACTCACTTTCATGATATTATTATTTCTACTTAAGAAGTACAAGCTTACTACATATCAATTGTGCAATCCTCCCTCCCTTCAGTTTTATTAATCTCTTTCTTGGGCCTCTCCATAGAGTTATTTCCTCTTCACATTTCACATGTTTTCTTCATTAACTTTTTCAGCAACAAAATTCAGACACTACCAGTAAATAAAATTAACAAGACCTATCTCAAATCTGCTCAGAATAAAGAGTTCAACTATAATCCAATATTGTATGTCTGTAGGTGAACAGGGTGGAGAAACAATTTTAAAAAGGAAGTGACTGCAAACATGGCCCAAATAGTGAAGACAAAGATACAAATCTAAGCACAGTTCTGAACAAGATCAATGAAAATGCATAAGAAACCCCAGATAATTTACACTTGATCATTAATAACATCTGAGCATCTCTCAAAATTTTCAGAAGTTTACTGTTTACTTTTAGAGTGTCAGCCTTTAGGTATAATCAGTTAAAAAATAAGTCTTTACCTTTGCATAAAAATATTAGATTTTAGAAAAACTGAAAGGTTTTGAACTGTAAAGAATCCAAAGAAATAAAACTGGCAAAAAGTTTGAAGCCTGAACTGATATGGCAAAGTACTCAACAAACTATGGACTACAAAACTCCATGTAAGTTTTGCTTCTATGTATTTTTGATAATTAGGAATACTGAAATACTGAAACAATTAGGAATACTGAAATAAAAGTGGAAGTAGCAGTGAGCCACAGTATTTACCTCAGACTATAATGAATAATCATTTCAATTAAAACATTATCAGAAAGATATACCACTGGACCATTAAAAATATTGCCTATATTCAATAGTGATTCTATTCATAGTATTTAGTGTGCTCATTAAATACAACTGCAATAGCCTAATCCTTCCCAAGTATTGTATCTTGCAAAGGAATAGGCAGAAGTTTCAATTTGAAATTATAATAGCAGTCCTAATTAATGTCTAAACATTAAGTCATTTAGTACATAACATTTAAATTTTGTTGCTTGTTTCTATGAGATTAAAAAAAGTGGAGGAATAGATTGATCTGGAGATAATTTAAGTGGGCAAGAAGTAAGACCAGTAGACTCCAGCCCTCCTAGGGCACTCAAGCAAGAGTGGAGAAAGGAGACCTGCATTTAAGTAACACAGCTGGGAATGGGATATGAACTTCACAAAGTTTCAAGGGAATCAACAGAGAACAGAGTGAAAGAAGCTGCAGAAACTAAAGTTAGTATACACAAGAGTACTCACAGACTGAAAGAGCTTGTCTGCCCATAATATCAAAGCAAAAGCAGTTTCAGGATATAAAACATTGCTGACATGAAAGGACTTACAGCTCTGAATACTACTACCACACTCTGAATTTCCTTCAAATTAGGGGCTGACTCACAGCGGCTGCCTTATAAGATTCAAAGCTTTATTTAGTTTTGATAATGATAATATGTATTTTTAAGGCGTCTCCCATTCCTGTGGAAAAATTGCCAAGTTTACTATTAAGAACATCATCTAGACTCTCTACCATATGGAAATACAGATCAAATCTAAATAGAGAGCTGACTTTCTTCAGACACTTTTGGAGTCAGTCCTGGATGGTAACTAACTATTCCTGATTATGATGTTGAATAGAACAGACAGAAATAAATCAAAAAGAGCTAAAAATTATTCCATCAAGTCTAGCACTAATAAAAATGTTCAGACTTGTGCATATTCTGAGGAGCTGTAGAGTACTGTTTCTTCTTTTTTTTTATTTTTACATTCAATGGGTATTTTCCAATTTAAATACCTGCCAATTACTTTAGACCTTTGTAAGGTTTATTTAAGCTACTACATACTTGGACCCAACACAGTACCCTTCTCCCTTTCTGCTGAAGCCAATTTCTATTCAAACCAAAAATATAAATCAGAAACCCGTTTCCAAATATCAGATTGGAAGAAAACAATCTGCAGTAATTATTAATAGAATTACTTTAATTCAGCTCAAGATAATTTACTGCTATCAGTTTGCTTTTTTTTTGGGGGGGGAGAAGAAATGGAAGTAGCTAGAAAATCAGTATGATGCATTTCAAATGAACAAAAAGAACATAATCATCACCCCTGAGTCTTTACAGGCGAGTGTTTTGCCATCAAATTCTAGGGCTCTAAAATGGACATGAAAGTAGAGAATAATCCTTAATCTGCTAATACGGTATCTTGATTGAAAAATATACGTCACAGTAACTCAAGGTGGTGGGTGTAAATTCTTTTCTACAGACAAATAATGCCTATGGCCAACATGAGAAACTGGCATTTAGATCTAAATCCTAAATTCTATGACATATGTTTTTATTTTGAGTTTTCCCCCCATCCCTGATTCAAAGCACTGGCAAGAGAAATTACATCAACAGATTTTTGGCACAGCCATGACAGATCCCACATTACAATGAAAAAAAAAATTCCCCCAAAAACCGTGTGTGACATTTTCTCTTTGAGACCAGTGAAAGTCCAGCACTATCAAAACATGACATGCCAGACTTTTAATATTACTCAATGGAATCCATAAAACTCCTAAAATGTTGATGTGCAGAGTAAGACTGCAGTCTATGGATTTAAGGTTCAGAGTGATCATCAGATCACTCAGTTTTACAATCTGTAACACACACAAGGCATTTCAGGCAGCATTTCATGCAATCACTACAATGACTTGTAACTGGTAACTCATGGACCCCATCCACTGATGATTCAAAGAAATGGAGATAAAGGAAATGTGCAGCACTCCAGTTTCTCAGAGGTACAACAAGATACCATCCAGAGTGTTAGGCATGGGAAGGTTGGAAGGGAAACTGAAAAGGAAATGGAAGCAAAGTACTTTAGCTAATGTTAGCATCTCAAGTCAGCTTATAGTACAAACACAGAAAGCCATATTTCAGGTTGCCATGGCAACAACCACCAGATTAGAAAATTTTCACCAGATTTACTTTTTTGTTTGAAAGGAGGACAAAAACCCCATTACTGTCATGAATCCCTTGGTGTATTCTCTACCAAAGCAGAAATCCAGGTCAGAAAACACACCTATAGTATATGCACTGTGTATATGAATAACCCGTACCTTTATCCCAAAGTACTTAGCCAGATCCATGGGTTGTTTAGTTTCCCCAACAAACTGCTATTGTATCACAAGTGCAGAAAGGGAGAGATGAACCTATGGAGGCCTCCTTCAGCACACACACATGGACTAGAAGACCTTCTTTGAGTTGCAAATTAAAGCAGACCAGGATAAAAGGCGTATCTGCGAACAGTGCCCTGCATGCAGCTGGCTCCTTCCATTGCTGAAATACAGTCTTGGATCACCAGCAAACTGCTGACTGTGAGCATCAGCTGATGTCCTCTGCTGAGCACACAGCTGCTTCACTGCAGTGTACCTCAGGCTTGGTGGAAGTGCACGGCTTTCAGTTCATCGGATCACACGATCACCCCCAGAGCCAAATACTAGGTATGCTTCCAGGATCCCAACAATAAACACCAGACACATGTGAACAGTGTTGGTCACACCACCACAACATACAGATTTACAACACCAAGAAAAAAAGACCCAGCAATCCTGGCTAAGTTTTAGCTTTTTTTAAATATCACAAAATAAAATTTTCAGCCTTTCTAACACTCTCCACACAATTTTGAACACTTTTGTGATCCTATCACGGGCTGAGACATCAGCTAAGTGTGTTCACATTGCACCAGCCAATGTGTCAATGCCCACACACTGGAAGACTGCTCAGAAAAATTTCTTTGTGATGAAATACTCAAATCTTTTTTATTCACATCAAACAACTCAAAATTCTTGCAACATCCCATTTCCTGACTGGGATCGAAAATAGCAATGTTGATACTCAGGCAGAATTTCAACCTCAAGTTTTAAGCTCTGAGCTTATCAAAGAACTGTAGTAACACTTTTGTCAGTTGTCCAGCTTGAATTTCTTCATGTCTCTGTCAGTTCTGGACACGTTTTTCTCTTCTTTCATACAGTTTAAAAGGAAAGCACTGCCATACAAGGGCAGATAAAAGAAATTGAAGTTACAGAAGAAACACAGGTTGACTAGAGGACAGATAATCATATTTACAAATACCACTGATAATCAGATTTTAAGAGTTCTGATTAACACATAGTTAGATATCTCTCATTTATTTGCATATTTCAATGCTACTTTACATCTAATAAGGGCAAGAAACTTAAGTAAGCACACAGACAAGTTAAGTAGATACACAAATGAATATCTGCACTATGTTCAGGGGTTCAAGAAGTATGTGATCAAGCATAATTGTATTTTCAGCATGCCTAATGAAGTGTCTATCATGATAAAAGGATAGAAAAAAAGCCCTTGCCTTGATGAAATGAATCCTGCAAAATGATAATTAGGAACAAAAAGATCTTCTAAGCAACTTTGCAGTTAAGGCAAAAGGACAAGACCAAAAACTTACTTTCAATATTACAAAATGAAACCTTAAAAAAAAAAAGAGCAAAACGAGGCTATAATACAGGGAGTATTTCTACTAGTTGTACCTGAAAGTATTTTTCTGATGTAGAAAGTAATTCCAGAAACAGCTGAATGGCTCCTTCTTCCTATGCCATTCTCCTCAGACCAGATTTACTCCTTTTGCAATCATGAGTTTAAATTCCAAGAATTCAAATTTCAATCTGAGCATTTCTATCAAAGGGACTGGGATAATTTAAATTAAACAACATAAAACAGGAGACACGAAGTTTAAGGTACCATTAATTTGAACTCAGCCCAAAATTTGACAGCTTAAGTGTGATCTTCTATTGCTGCTCATCCAACGGAGAACACGTACTTTGCAGAGTCCTTTGCAAACTGTGTCAAGTGACTGACCTTTGGTAGCACAAATGTCAGGATGCAAGCCAGGTTTGTATTGATACTGTGGAGTTAATAGGAAAAGCAATTGAAATAAAAATGTGTATTTTATTATAAGGCAAGCAGATGCAACACTGAGTACATACAAGGAATAGATCTGTTGAGTAAGGTGACATTTTACATAGTCACTTTTCAAAGTAGAACTACATTTTAAGGGCTTTTGCATATGTTTTACCT
The DNA here is from genome assembly GCA_036785705.1 of Acanthornis magna. Taxonomy (NCBI): domain Eukaryota; kingdom Metazoa; phylum Chordata; class Aves; order Passeriformes; family Acanthizidae; genus Acanthornis; species Acanthornis magna. The sequence continues at coordinate 10,897,630 of JAWUZG010000036.1, forward strand.
AGAGACCTCTGTGATGATGTGCCAATATCAACTTCCCTTTCTCTTTAGTTGCCAGTTTTATTTGATTTCTTTCTTCAGATATGTGCCAACCAGTTTCAACTTGTTTAACAACATTTTTTTAAAATCAGCTGCCTTGCTGGAATGTTGAACTGATGCATGTGTGGGTGTGCTTATAATGCATGCAAAAAATACATTAAAGCAATATAAAAGGTCTGCTTTAAGCCTATAAAAGTAAAAAAAATTAAGCATGAGGGCCAAATACTGAAGCAGACACCTCTTTACATATCATAATACCTTACAAAAACAACCACCTAACTTGCATAGAAAGTGCTGTGGAAGTGGAAGTGCTATGTTCATTTAATACAGCTGTGGTTTATATGGTTGAACTGCAAAACTAATGGAATAACAAGCCATGTTATTATTTAATGGAAGGAGTTAGATTTGCAAAATGTTTCACCCTCAAATATCATAATATGTAATAAAATTATGCAATGTAATATATTTTATGGTTATACATATTGGATTGTGCACTAAAGAGACATTCTTCCCACAAAAATTGTTTAATAAAATGCTGATGACATGAGGGTAATCAAGCAAAACAATAGAACCAGGATGTCAGATGTGGATATACTGTTAATGAAATCAAAGCTGCATCCTGGTCTGGAAAAGCATTAAGATTTCCTTATTAAGTCAGCTTGAGGCACAAAAGCTTGCCTGTTCCAGGCTCAGATCTCCAAGCTGTCATAAGCAGCAATTAGAAATCCCTTAGGAAATTTCAGTTGTGTTGTCTGACCTTTATAATTGTGACTGAAAAAAACTATAGGATGAGAATAGACACATAAACCTAGTCAGAGAGACAAGCTCTCAACAGTCCACCTATCCTTGGTGGATCGCACTAACTGTAAATCCTAATACTTATGGTGTACACTACTTTGTACTGTTTTGATAAAATATTAAACAACAAATCACAGATTAACAGAAAGGTTTGGGATGGAAAAGACTTTGAAGATCATCTTGCTCCAGCCCCCCTGCCACAGGCAGTAACACCTTCCACTAGACCACATTGCACAAAGGTCTTGCTTTTGAAGGCCTTAATACTTAACTGGATTCATTTTTGACAACTGATAAAATGTCAGATTCTTCTTGTTCATACTGGGAGAGAGAGACTAGAGTTAATGGAAGGTTTTGGGGAAAACTTTTAAGATTTTGCAGCTCTAACAGTTACTTTAGGATACTTGGATGATCAGCATCACTTTGATAAAGAGCAGCTATTTGTGCAAGTCCTATCTTGTGTTTAGGTGTGACTTCTAGTCTGCTAGCAGAGTAACAAGCTTGTTTGTTAAAGGAAGTGGAAATACACTGACAGGTTCTTTCTTCCTCATCTAAAAAGAATGGCTCAGAAGAAACTTCTCTTCCAGGTCTCTGTCTTGCTACATCTCTGTCATCCGAATATTTTCACTATCTCTGACGCATGGTCAGATGCTTTTGATCTTCTCTAACACCTCTGATTTCTAAATTTTTCTCCAAAACTTCATCTATACCAGCTGTCTCAAAGAATCTTTTGTTTGTTTGCTTGTTTTGGTTTTTTTGTTCCATTAAGCATATTGTTGTAGTTTTCACAAGAAAAGGGAACAAAAAAAGCCACACACATCACCTGCCTAGTCTTGACTTTTGGACAATCACCACTGACTTCACCTGCCTGAACTGCTTAATGATTTTCCAAGGGTTGCAAGGGCAGTAGGGTCCTGGGTTTTTAATCACTGCTTGAATTTTTCCTTTATGTGAGGGGAATTAATTTGCTTAAATTAAATCTTTTTGGTAAGTAGGAGGTATCTTGCATCAAAGACATTTTAAAAGTCCTCCCAACTCAGAAATTCTGCTTGCCACTACCTGCCCCACTACAAGTGAATTTGTGAGGAATATATGATGCTTAAGCTTGTCTAAACCTGATTGAAGACACATGGACAAAAGAAAATGGTAGTCGGTGGAATTTTTTTTTTAACTTTTCTCTTGTTGGCATTGTTTGCCTTTTGCTGTCATTCACTCAACAGTGGATCCAAAAAGTAGTAACTTGAGATTTTACTCATGCACTACTTCAGCAGAAGTTCCTGCCACATGGAGTTCATAGGAAGGTCTCAGGGGATGTAAACCAACTAAGAGTTGGCCCAGATTGGCCCTTTGTGTTTACATACATTCCTTCTTGTAAAAAATAGAAAGTTCCCTCAACAGTCCTCAGTGATTGCAGACGCTGACCTAGCAACTTGGAAAGATAATTTGCTAACAAATGAAGTGTTAGTCATAAAAAGTTGTCTGTGCTCATCTGTTAGAGTTGTAAGGCTCTATGGACTGTTATTTTTAAACACCTGAATACTCAAAAAGTCATTGCATAGCTTAAAAATAAGAGGAATTCCTGCAATATTATACACCTATTCAGATTGCATGTATCCTTGGACATTTTGTTTTTAGCATTGCAGGGGTGATCTTTTACTGATCTGTTTATACACCTTGGGTAAATTTCAGCTATGTTGGATGACTATGGATGCATAACCCCCTGCTTTGACATGGCAGATTTTGTACCACCTGCAAGAACAGCCAACCCATCAGGCACCAGCCCACCAACACACTCCACAAAGAGGGATTTGCACATGTCCATTAACCACGGAACGAAAACCAGACCTGCGAGTTCAGCTTCATACTCCCATGGTAGCTAAATCTCACCCTGACTTTTGCTCAATATTCGAAATTTTCATATCAATTTGAATACTTGAATCTCACTATCTTGAGCAGAATGCTTCCTGCATCCTTCCAGAATGCAAGGGCACATACCTATCTGATGTACAACTATTCAAAGAAAGAACTTTTCACCACAGTTATAATTAAATTAAATTTAAACCACGCTCTTATAGTAAATACAGCAGATTAACACTAAAATTATTTAATTGAGTAAGATGTACTGACACAGGTATTAGAGGATACCACTGTCATTTTATAAACAATCTTCTTTTATGTTACTTCATTCCAATTTGATAAAAAAGACTCCATTCCAATTAAAGGCCTATTCCTCTCATAATTATGCTTCTTTGACAAGCAATGTAATCACTTACCTGTGCTAAAAGTAAATAAAGCTGTGCGCAACCCCTGTGCTGTGGAAATAAAACATCACCTGCAGCTTCTAAGGCATTTCTCTCAATATCTGTATCTATTCCTTGTACAAACCAATACTTAGATGTGACTGTTTTACCAGCATTTCTGTAAAGGACACAACTATAATGAAGAAAGCATAACCCAGATGTAAGAATTTAAAAGCAAATTTGATATAACAGGGTGGAAGGTTTAGTAGATATTTCACTCTTGTTAATGCCAGAGTTAAATTTATGTCAGAGCTATCAAAGATATCAATATGTGAAGATGTCAATCAAAATAAACTTTTCTTTTTATGGTTTAGTACAATGAATTGGAATGAATAGTACAATGAATTTGAATGAATGAAATTACATTGAAATGGTCAGTTTAGGTTTTGTAACAACAGATTTCTTAAATTTACATATTTTTTTCCAATAGTGTGAAATACCTGTCAATCTCTGCTTAATACTATGTCACATAAAAATTTACCTATTTTAATGATAAAATGAAAAAGGAGGGAAATAAAATTCTCAATTATTTCATGTCATGCAGACCACTTACTTTTTTTAATTTATATGTCCACCTTAAAAATATTTAGCCTATGTTCTAAGTTAAAGGAGCAAAGCTAGATGTATTAAGACCTTTTCATTTAGTTCTTTGTAACTCAGAAATTAGTTCAGACATCAGCAGCTTGCCTTTTGTTAATGAACATACAACTCTTCCCAATTTCTTTTATGGACATCTTATTTTTATTCTTGAGAAACAAAAATCACTTTCAGTTCCAGGAGAAGATATTAGGCATTCAGAGGGTAGGTCAAGTGTCTAAAGCAATTTAGTTATTTTTAGAAACTCTAATCACCATTATTCAAACTTCTTTTTTTATCCAAGTGGCAAATACACTGAACAATTGTCTGGATTCTTCAGGGTTACACACACACAAAAAAAAAAAAAAGAACTACGTGATGTATTTGCTAAAAAAAGGAAATATTTGGGAGAGGTGGGCGGGAAGAACCTACAGAGAGAACAGGAGTGAACAACAGACGGTAGATAAAGGAGGAAATAATCCATAAAACCTATCTGCATAAACAAAACAAGACATATTTTCTCCTGCAGAAGTTCATAGCACATTTCTTACTAGACAAAACATTGATGTTTTAGCTGTGGTGGAAAATTAACAAAACTAAACCAGACAGAACAAGCCTGACATCAAGGTGCTAAGTGCAACCTGGATTCTGAGTCTGTCCTGCAAGCAGCATATGTTAAAAAGAAAAAAGACTACTTTATGCTGCACAACAGTATCTAAAAAACACATCATCAATGTTATAGTCAAACAAAATTTATCAGAAAGCTTTTACCCATCTCCTTATCATTCATGGCAAGAAGTCACAAATGAAAGAAGCAGAAAATAAGATGGTGTGCCTGCGGACACCAGAACATGATCAACCCTTTGCTGTACTGCAGACTTGAGTAATAAGGAAGAAATTTTTCCTAAACTCTCATCACAAATACTAGTAGTAACCACTCTATACTGCTTCCACGTAAAAAGTCAAAATAAATGACAGAACACCTACTATTTGATGATTTACCAAATAGAAGTTTCAGGCCATTACTAAGTCTAAAAGTCCTACTCCTATTTTTCACTGATAGTTTAGCAAAGCGTAAAGCTTTATTTATAATAAAAGAAATGTTCTTTGATTTTCAAAGACAGACAATTTATTTTTGGGAAGGCTAAAAACCTAACTCAGAATTATCATTCCTTTATGTTTTAAGTGGCAGATTAAAATAGCATCCACATAAGGATGCAAGTGCTTCCTTTTTAAGGCGAGTCCATGGCCTGAGGCAAAGATGAGTGAGGAAATACAGGTCAAGAGGAGGTGGGCAGGAGAGGGAGTGCATTGCAACTGACTTGGCTGCCACCACAGAGACCCCTGGGAGCTCCACACTTGCCCCTAGGGAAGGCAGGGGCATATGGGGAATATTACTCCTGTCATGGTGGAAGACCAGGATGTCTGTGATAAAGCTGTTACAAAAACAAGACAATACTGGCAAGTAACAATTACATAGGAGTGGCACAGCTCCCCTAGCTTCCCTAGGACCAGTGACGGGGATTCATTGAATTGAAAGCAGAAGGTGAGCATAGTTCAAAGGAGAAATGTGTCTCTCCTCTGTCCAGCTTCCAGCGAAAGCTTGGAGGTAGGTATGGCCTGCTCTGCTCAAAGCTTCTGCAACCTCACCTCAAGTCCTCTGTGCAGTTTTGGGCATCGCAATATAATGAAAGGCATTAAGCTATTAGACAGTGTCAAAAGGAGGGAAACAAAGACAGTGAAGGGCCTTTAAGGGAAGCTGTATGAGGAGGGACTGAGGTCCCTTGGTCTGTTCAGCCTGGAGAGGAGGAGATTGAGGGGAGACCTCACTGCAGTCTGCAGCTTCCTCCTAAGGGGAAGAGGAGGGGCAGACATTCTCCCTGATCTCTCTGATGACCAGAGGGACTCGAGGGGAGGGCATGAAGCTGAGTCAGGGGAGGTTTAGGTTGGATATCAGGAAAAGATTCTTCACCCAGAGGGTGGCTGGGCACTGGAACAGCTCCCCAGTGCTCACAGCACCAGCCTGACAGAGTTCAAGAGGCATTTGGACAATGCTCTCAGGCACATGGTGTGACTCTTGGGGATGGTCCTGTGCAGGGCCAAGAGATGGACTAGATAATGCTGATGGGTCCCTTCTAACTCAGCTTATTCTGTAATTCTATGATTCTATGGATAACTGGGCCAACAAGGATGGAAACATCAAACATTTGCTAGTCATGCTGGATGCAGACAGTCATGCCCAAGATACCATCTAACACATCCTGAAATGAATTACAGAAAAACTAAAATACCTTCTTGAAATAAAAAGACCCAAAGAACAGTTGATATGGTCACTCACATCAGACAACGGTCCACACTTTCAAGCCACATTGTACAAAGAAACTGGAAACAGCATCCATGCAGAGTCTATGTAAAACAGGGCCAGATCTCCTGGCTTGCTCACCTGTATGAGAACTAAATCTGTCATTTCACAACTCCCCATCAAAACAAACCAGCCTGGACCAAGACAAAGTCATGCAAGGCTGAGTTTAAAAAGAACAACTTGGAAAAGAAACAAATTAAACCCATATGTTACATATGAATCAAGTGTTTCCATAAGCAGCTGAAAGAATAAAACTTGGTTTTCTGTGTCCTGCACTGATTCTTTGTTATTGAGGTGAATTTGTTTTTCAGAAGAGTGCTCAGAGTTGTTGAAGCTGGACAAGAGACAAAAGTTATTGCTAGTAGGGCACATGGGCAGGTTCACACATGCAGAAAACACCATCACATGAGCTTTGTTTCCTTGGGAAACATTCAAAAACAATTCCTCAAATGGTATTTATTTTAAAGCAAAACCTCACTTGTGACATGACAATAATAAAGAATCACATATTTTGATATGAGAGTTCACACCACATTCCTGGGACAAAAATCTAAAATCCTGTTCCAGGGAGTAGAAAATTTGAAGGAAAAAACCCATCTTGATGTGATTTTCTAAGGCATTAAGTCATTTCTAAGGTTAAATTAATTTCTAATTCAGAATTAAATACTGATAATAGAGGGAGCACTGAAATTCATAGCTGGTTTGGTACCCCAGAACCCAACTCTCTAAAATTAATTCATCTGAAACTCATACTGTCCTCCCAGTACTATATTAAAAAGGATTATACAGAAAAAAAGGTGTTCAAACAATAAGTGGTTCTTCCATGACCCCAGCTGTTCAACTGATTGCCATGAGCTCCTGTGCAGAACCTGAGAACTTCACTATCATACCTCCTATATTAAATCTTCAGCCATATTTGAGTTCAGAGAAAAAAAGCAAAATTGTTTCTATCACTCAATAGATTTTACTCTATAAGGATCATGTCTTATTTAGTGTACAACAGTAGGAAAATAAAAAAACTTATAACGGTATTGTCAGAAGCTAGAAATTCTAAATTTTTTTACTTAGTTGCAACATTTTGAAATTTTTACAGCAGTTATTTCCAAAACTGAGATTGTGGGAGTCCTGGATTTAAAAAAAAATCATTCCCTACTGGCTGGAAAAAGTTGCTAGATTTAGTCTTTTTGGTTTTTGAAGTACGACATTTCAGCTGTTATTTGAATATTTTTGTATCGTCTTCAGTATTACTTTACTGCAGAGAACAGTCTTTTCAACATAAAATTAAGCAAAGTATTGGGGTTTTTAGAGCTGTACCATTAAAACCAACAAGTTCACACAACATACTTCAGTTTCAACAAAAGATTTCTTTCTTTTGTAAACAAATAACTTTTTGACATAATGATTTGGTGGACCTTTTCAAGTTTTTTCAAATCCAAATCCACTGAAGTTTCCTGCCCAGCATATATCTTCAAGGTGAATGAAGAACTAGTATGTGCAGTAGGTGCAATGATCAAACCGAAATGACATCTGCCACTGGCATGTTTACAGTTACTATTAATCCAGAAGCTGCAAACACACCATTCTTGGAGCACACACTGACATGGCTAGAGAAGGTTTCCCAGTTGCTCAATTAAACTATTAAAAAGTCTATTTAATAAAACAGTTGAGAGAATTGTTTTACAGTACTTACAAAAGTATTATCTTAAGACTGATAAAATGTAGACTGCTGTAGGTTTTAATATTTAATAATACAAAATATATTTAATATTGTTTAAGCCTTAATCTATTTCTTTCTAGGTCATAGGAACCAAAAGAAGTTTCTGCTAGAAACTGAGATTTTTATTTAATCCTCAAAATCAGTCAGATGCTATTGTCAAAGATAATAGCCATTAACCAAGAGGATGTGGCTATGCAAACATATGCAGGCTCAAGAACCCTACAGTAGCAACAAAAACCCCTCCAAAATACAGAATCAAAGATAAGGAACTATCCAGTAGTTACAATCTGAAGACTTTGTGGGTGTAGGTAGAGAATAAAGACCTGTACTGATCCTTAGACAGCATCGTCATTCTCCTAACAGGAGGGGAGGCAATCACTCATTAACAAGAGTAACACCAAAAATTTTTTCCTGCTCCTCACAGCGAGTGCCATAACACCAGCAATTTCTTTAAGAATGTTGTTTGCAGAACAGAGGATGACACAGTGAAAATATGAGAATCCAGGTTCTTTTCAAGATGTCATAAGAAACATACCACCTCAAGTGTTTAGTATCTTGATCAATGCTCACCCAGCATTATTGTTCTTCTCACTGGAAACGAGATTCAATTATATGTTAAGAAAAGTTTATGGGGTGGTTTTCTAAAGCAAGCAGCTTGCAGCTTGAGACAAAGCTCAGAAATGCATACTCAAGACAAAAAGACTTAATAAAGGTCAAAGGTTCAGATAAATTCTGCATTTTGGCATAAGCATTAGGTGTATTAAAAAGTATTCAAAGGGACTTCAGTCACTTTTATGCTCAAGTAAGATCAATTTATAGTATTAAACACATCTGTTCTAGTATCTTTAGTAACTATGTTTACATAACAAGCATTCTCTGTCACAGAATATTATAAAACTAGTATTACTTATTCAAGGATCTGAATTCCCTAGAAAATTATGTGGGGCCAAACAGTATTATACAGTTTTTCATAAGTGTTTATGGCAGAACTTCAACTACTTTCCTGTTAATGAAGTGTCCAGAGCGGGGTTTTTTTCCATGTTTATCTTAAAAACATTAATTTTCAGAAATTAGAAACATGTGACAATAATGACTTCTGCATACTGCCAGAAGCTAAATGTAGTCTTTATAATGAGAAAGATTAATATTAACTTATGTCCCAGTAAATCAGTTAGATTCACAAAACAAGAATGTTTTCACCATCAGAGCTGAAAATGCTGAAGACTCTAGCAAATAGCCTCTCACAGCTCAAATAGCCAGAGAATACCTATTCTGCAAAACAGTCAACACAGTATTTTGAGTTCAAAGTCTTATCAAATAGCAAGCGCTCACTTTCTTACAAGCAGTAAGATGTCCATACTCTGACCTCTTCCTCAGGAATAGCACAAAATAAAATTTTATTAGACATCCTAAATTCATGGAGTACTCACTAGCATAATTTGGGGGTCCAGGCTGACAAGTAGGTTTTAATATTCACTGTACACAAAACTCATTCTACATCTCAGTTTAGAAACACAGTATCCACTATATCAGATCTACACATAATTCTACACACATGCAAAGAGTATCATGAAGATATCTGCACGTAATGTTTTTTTAGCAGAAGCAGTAATGTTCACTGTGTTCAGGATCACTGATCATGCTTATCTCAGGCTCCCTAGCAATGCAAAAAAGCTCTCTTTGAAACACCTTTTCTTTCGAAAAATTACCTTTTCTTTCATATCACCAACTCAAACTACATGCACACACACAGTTCAATGTGCAGCACGTTTAAATTACAGCATATAGGGCATCTCAGAGAACATGGGTAGTACAGAGAGTCACCTAGACAGTGCTTAAACTCATTCCCAAGTTTTGCTGATAGATGCCACAAAAGGTGTTACGTGTAGAGAAGGAGGCAAGGGGAAGGATACATCACAGTTCGTCAGACCTTTTTCCACAGAAGTTGTGAATTTTTGTTTCGTGTCTTTTTCATTTGTTTTCGTGTTTGATTTGTTTTCATGTTTTTGTGTCTTTTTCATTTGTCTGGGAGGCAAGTCTACAGGTGCCAACTCCTTAAACATCTCTGAAATACAATGGACAAAAACTAGAAACCCGGGACCTTCCAAGCACAGCAAACCGTCTTTAAACATAGCAGCACACAGCTACAGAGCATCCTCCCCAGCTGGTGAGCACGCTGTGGCTGGGGGCCGCAGAAAGCAGTCCAGTGCCATGCCCAGTGCCATGCGCGGGGCAGTGCCTGTGCTGATGGTGCTGCCTGTAGCTAAACTCCGCGGGAAGACAGATTTGTTAACTGCCTGTCACTGCCACCTGCGAGCTCCTTTCCCTGGTATGTCACAAGTTTCCTCTCCCTACAACAAGCTGGTGTAACTGCTTGAGCAATTATTTACTTAATTAGCCCAGTTAGAATTGTTTGGGTAAGCTTCAACATGAGTAGTGTACTTTTTAAAATTACTTTTTGGCAAAATTTTAAGCCTAAGGATGATACCGGGAGTAGTGAGCAACTACATGGGTTATGTGATGGGCGCTAACTTGCCGCAGGGACAGCGTCAGGGAATTCTGGAGCAGGGAGGTGAGCAGAGTGAACAGAGTGAGCTGGGGTAACTGGACAAATTCTCTCTGCTCAGCTGTAGAAGAGGATCAGCAGCCAGAGACAGGGAAGAGGAGGAGGAAGAATGGTAAAAGCTGAAGACTATGGTTATGTACCAGCAGCAACCCAGCCCCACAAGACAGCTCAAGGCCTTCACAGTCGAGCCAGGCATAGGACTGGGACCCCCAGAAGAGCTGCCAGCAGAGCAGAACCATGTCCTACAACTACAAGCCACTCAGCTTGCTGAACACCAGAGCAGTTTGTGGCTGGTAACGTCAAAGAGCCATTATTGCGTTAGCTCCCATGTTCATAAGGAACCAGCAGCTGACGTCCATCATCGAGCACAAAAACACACAATTAGTGCCTCCATTGAGAGAGACCTGGGCAACTCAGGTGACAAACACTTTCCTTTTTGCTGGCTATTGTATTTAATACCGCACTTTAAAAGTATGACCTAATATATTGTGAGATTTGGGACATAGTGTTACTATGGTTATAACCTCCTTTGCTTTCTTCCCCTTGCAGGCAACAAATTAAAAATAGAGCAGGAAATATCATTGTTCACAGATATTAAGTGGTCCAACTCTGGATTGTCTTAACATAATTCTCTTTCTCCATCATCAATGAAGGTTTATTAAAGGTTAGAAGAAAACAAATGGTCACGGGTACATAGGCTGGGGGATAAGCTTATTTTTGCTAATTGAGATGGAAAACTTCTGAGGCCCAATTCCCACCTTAGGCTGCTTACTATGTAGCTTGCCAATCTTTTAACACTATTACAATTAGATTTATACTACCTTGCCAGACAAAATACACAAGGAATTAACTGGAATGGTTACAAATGGATCATTTTTTCCTTTTTTGTTTAAAAAAACCAAGTTGCCCAGTTGCCAGAACCACATTTAAAATGGAAGCTCTACCAAGAGCTTTATATGGCCCTCATAATTCCTGTTCACCTATCTGAAGCCAATCAGAACAAGTAGAAATCTATTTAGGAATATGGCTGAGATATATTTTAATCCATAAATAATATATGAAACTGCCTAGAGAGGATTTTAAAAGGAGGTTCATTGACATGGGTAAGAAATTTTGCACTAGTGAATAGAAATAGTTGAAAACAATGCAATTTTCTTTGGATAAAAGATCATTCTATTGTCCAGTGTAAGTATTTTAAAGAAAACCAAAGAGACTGAAATTATTGGCTCAGTTTAGGAATTATGACATTGAACAAATCAAAGTAAAAAAAAATAAAAGCCCAAAACAATACTGGGAGATGAGAGGTCTGGTCAGGTTTTAGACAGACTATCCAAACAGCTGGAAAAGATGTAGATTCTCTGAGGGAAATTTGTAATGCATTTGACTCATGTTTTTGTGGAGCTGTGGATTATCCTAAGGGGTTTGAAAGAAGGAACATATGCCAAAAAGTTACAAACATTATCTGGAAAATGATAGTATTTTAGTAGTTTTCCAACATAGCCAGCAATAGAAATTAAAGTTTAAAAATAATAAAAGAAAAAGTAAAACAGCAATTGGTGGGGTGGTCAAAATGAGAGATTACCTATTGATGAAGGGGACTCTCCTGCTTTGTTTTCACAAAATACAAATAAGTTCATGTTTTCAAAAACCCAGCTTTCTTTAAAAAACATGTTTTCAGGATTAAATTTTTAAAAATATTATGAATTCCTTTCTAATTTTTGCAATTTTACATCCATTAAAATGACAGAACAGAAATAAAATTCATCATTAATACAACTCTTACTGGCTTGTTTTTCCAAGTCACATATGTACTACACTCTGTAAGTGACAGACTACCCTTAACATGTGTAATACTGTCTTCTCGAGTAAATCTGTTTTATAATGATTATGACTTTACAAACTATTTATTTTTAGAGATTTGCAATATGCTTCCTCTCACCATTTTCAAGTACTTCATAAAACTGGTAATTATGGAGATATTTTTTGTCTTCGTACGATTACATCTTCTCGTGTGAGAAGCCAGCTTCATGTAATTAAAGATGGAGCTGGAATGGCTTACACTGTCACTTTTCCAGACAAAGATTGCTGTCTTCCCTGAAATTCATCGAACCCAGACAACTAGGATGTGTCATCTTACTAGTAATTTACTAATTACTATATTAGCAATAAAGGTAAACATTCAGAAATTAATCCAAGTAACTGTTTCTTGTCTCAATTAAAAGGTTTAGGGTTTTTTATTTCTACTTCAGTGACCCAGCATTCAACATTTGCGAGGGGACACTAGGTACTTGTGGAAGGATAATGCGGAATTTGCAAGTCTTGCAAAAGAATTCGATCGACAGGGGCCCGTGACATACAAGTCTCTTTGCAAAAGGGTGTGCAGGGTGCACATGACCCATGACAAGGTGGGAAGGGATGTGATGGGTGCTCAGGACTTGGCGTGGGACACCACGTCACATCAGGGTCCCCAAATACAGGGTCCTGGGAGGTGACACACGTCTACTTGAGCTGCACAGGTATCACAGCCTCACACCTCAATGGAGCTGACAATTAAAATATACCATTTCCCAAACAACTGTGTCCAGGCTGACAGAAGCTACAGAGAGCAAGTGAGACCATGACATGAAGATGGCAAGCAGCACCAAGAATGCATTTGGAGTGATTAATATGCAATTTCATGATTCTCAGAGCAAGAAACTTGATGAATCTCAGTATGCCAGAGCAGGATGCACATTCTTTTTGAGTCAGGCAAATAATGTGTTCATGAAATTACCAACCAAACTGAAGCCAGCTTTGAACACAAGAAATTTTGATGCCCTTCTACTATGGGGAGCCTTCAGCTGCACCTCCTGAGATGGGCTGCTGGAGGGTGGTCCGTTTTGGCTGGGTTTCCTGGCACAGCAGGGACTCTCATCTGTCAGTGCCTAAACCTGCTCTTCACTGGTAGAGCCATACTGGTGGACTAACCAGACATATGGCCCAAAGACCAAAGCATCTTCGCAAATACATGAGCAATACCAATCCTGAGTCAAATTCAGAAAGTTGAGAACATGGAAGGAGGTTATAAGAGCCCAGTTCTGTTCCCAGAAAAATTCAGAAGTGTTTCTGCCATTAATTTTTGTTTGGAGGACATAGCTCTGCAGAAGAATAATCAAGTTCAAATTGTTTGCAAGTGTAACAGTTTTAGGGCTGAATGATGAACACATCCAAACCTTCGGGGAAAAATTCTGCTTGCTCTTTTAGTCCAAAAATGACAATTAGATTTTAAGCGGCACAGTTGAGCAGATCCAAACACCAGTTTAAAATTCAATCCAGAATCCAGAACATAGCAGCCAACTGAAAAGCATCTGGGGACATCCAGATCAGACCAAAGAATTTATAACACAAAACCAGTATTTATTTAATAATCATAATAAATGTACAAAAGCACATTAATATAAAGGCCAAAAAAGTAATTGCATTTATCCAGACACAAAATTCTAACCAAATTCTACTGCAAACCCATTACCATTGAGAAAGTCTAAAACTGGGTTTTCACTTCACCTTGAAAAATTACAGATCAAGCGGCAGAATTTTAATTTTCACAAGAAATTAAGTAACAAATATGCAGCAAGAAGAGTTCTGTTAGAGTGGAAGACCTGTATTTACTTACAAATCACAGTTTGGTGGTTTTTTCCAGCACCAAAATAAAGAAATGAAGATTTACAAATGAAATCTTAAGAAACAAAATGGTTTTCCTATGTTTTAAATTTAAACCATATCTCAATGTTGGATCTGTTACAGAAGCAGAGGCAGTCTTTTTAAGATGAGATTAAATGCTCATGCACAAATATTTCTCCATTTCAGTAATCAGACGGGTCTGCTTTAAGACAATAAGACGTGACAGGTAGCACATTTGCGGGAGATCAGTGATTCCCTTGGTTGCTCTGCAAGATGCAGGTCTAAAGGCATAGTGACATCAACCAGCCGAGAAGTGCAGTAGTCCCCTGGGACTAGCTGTCATGTTTCATTGTCCTTATGAAAGAAAAATGGTAAACAAGGAAGCCAGTCTGAAATTATGAATTTATGGATGTTTGTTAATGAGTATCTCAGACCTAGTCAGACAGCTCTTTTTGGAGTATTTTTCAAATTTCACAGGCTGTTTCAGAATGGTCCTTCAAAACTGATTAAAAATGCCACCATCATTAGATTACATGAGCAAAAACCCCACATCAAAATGTTAACACAAATACACTTCAAAAGCCTGGGGAACACACACCCCCTCTAAGTTTCAGGCATCAGCTCTTTCCAGTGAACAAATAATCCAAGGATGAAAAAGAAAAAAAAAAGGAGAGGGAGAAAGGAATTTAATTCATAATAGCACCAAAAAAAAAAAAAAAAGAAGACCCAAGAAGACTTCAAAGACCAAATTTAATATATGTTTAGTTTAAGCCACACAGACAAAAATGAAATATCAGGAATCATATATTATGATTTATGCTAAAGGAATCCTTCAGAAAAATCACCAAACAATTACACAAAAAGATAATGAGGATAAGATGACACAATTTGAATACAGATCACCCAGACATCCACCCTCGTGGCCATTTAGTAACTCCAGACAGACAGTTCACATCAGTTCTCTTACCCTAACTATCCTTAAAATCAGGTAAATCACCCAGTAAAAAAAAGTCTTCTTAAAAAAATCTTTTTCTTAATGTTGAATTAAGAATTATAAAAAAGTAGAATGTAACTAGAGCAGGAAAATATTAAGAGAAATACTGATGATTTATAATGAGTACTGGTACCAGACAGGGGAGTAGGGTTGGGATGGCAGTGGATAAGCAGTTCATAAAAGTGTCTTGGGCTACAGGTCATATACAATATAACACAATATCTTTTTTATGGGAGAGATTTACTTGCATGTCTGCTTAATGCTTTGCTGCATGCCTGGGTATACAAACGATCCTTTAGAGAGGTACAGTGCTGTTTCATATATGGTGTTTAACAGTATCCAGGCACTAGTCTGCAGCTGGAGTTTTATAATTGTTCAGAACATATTTTCCCCAAATAAAACTAATTTTTCCACAATTTGTTGAACAACAAAGGCAAACATCCACCGAGCTACCTGACAAAGCCTTAAGAGCAGTCTGTCTGTGAAAAAGAGAAGATCACGGAACAGTGCTGTCTGCCATCAGCTAACATCCAACCAAGTTAACAAGTTTTGTCTGAAATCACTTTTCATTTTACTGCATTGGGAAACCCATTGCTACTCATCCATTCGATACATTTGCCTTCTTGCAGATTAACCGAGGTGCTGCTCATTGCACATCTCAAACTAATTTCTGGGCAGTGTGCTAGTGAGCTCATAGACATGAAGCCATTCTGGTTAACAGACACAAGAAGCTCAGTTTACTCCTCTGTGTTCAGGATACAACTTTGAAAGGTGGTAAGAGAGAGGGAGAGAGTGGCATTGCAGCTGCAATATATTTCTAGTCACCAGTGAACCCTCTCTGCCCCAGAGCATTTCTGCAGACTCTCCAGTCTCACACACCCACAGGCTGAGCAGAGCTCAGTGCTCTGAGCAATTGAAGTGACTACAATAGATCCACAGAAGTGCTGAGTGAAAATGAGAAACTGAACTTCATGGAGCAGTTTTGCAAGTCTCTGCTATGCATTATTTCACATGTTAGGGTCACCAAAGTGGCCACGGCTTCAGATCAGCATATCACAAAGCCTTATAACTGACTGCTTAGGAAGAACTATTGCCCATACAGTTTAAAGACACAGGGCACAGTTCCACATCTATTCACATTTAGACATTTCTACGGCAGTATAAAAATTATCTGATCAAAATATAAATATTTCTACGCAGCACTAATGTAAGTGACCCAAAGAGGAGACTGATTAAGTTTCTGAAATTACCTTAATTATATAATCACGGCAAACTCTAGTGCATCCCAAGGAAAAAACCATGTATTTGGAGTGTTTCATGTGTAATTACATGGATTATGACTAACACAAATGAAGGAAGTAAAACACACTACAATATTAATAACATATATTTTGGAATTTAAAAATAAAATTGTTGTGAATGATCCAAAACAGGACTAAGGATCTTACATTTGTATACGTGACACTATTTTACCTAGATCCAACATATCATAGGAAAATTAACAAAATATTTTAAGGATGCAAGTTTGCAATGCTTGAATGTAACATATCCCAACTCTTGCACAGCATTTGATGTAGGAACAAAGCACTTTTCTTTTTCACACTCCAGATATAAATGGAACCAAAGAAAATGAGGTATCTTCTTGCTCAACAGTTATAGCTGTAGATACCGTGCTGTAGATATTTCTACTGTCATTACACATACACTCATTTGAACAAGATAAAATAATCAATTGTATATGTTTTAGCATATGTCAGCTTAAAGAAAAGGT
This sequence comes from Acanthornis magna, assembly GCA_036785705.1. Taxonomy (NCBI): domain Eukaryota; kingdom Metazoa; phylum Chordata; class Aves; order Passeriformes; family Acanthizidae; genus Acanthornis; species Acanthornis magna. Next base: position 10,914,407 of record JAWUZG010000036.1, read on the forward strand.
TAGCTTAACCTGTCTTCATCAGTAGATTACACCAGTACATTTCAGTTTGCTCCAAAAATAGAGAGCACTGGATATGTCATTGCAGTTCAGGGCCAGTAATCAGTGTTTCGTGGGGTAACTTCTGAAACAGCTTATGGCTGCTCTACACAAAACCTGACTTGGCTCCATTTTCATTTTGGTTGTTGCAATTTTATTTTTAAGTTGAAGACAGTAAAATAGATGGTCTGGTTTTGCTACAACAAACCCACCATCTTCTCTTGATACCAGAAAACAAAGCTATGAAGATATATCTGTCACTGTAAAAAAAATTTAATTTCTAAAGAAAAATTCCCAAAGGAAGTTATAATAAGCATCCTGTCAGGTGACCTACAAGTCCAGGATTTTAGAAAAATGAAGTTAAGAGCCTGCAGCAGCTAAAGCAAAACCTTTGATTCACAAGGTATGAATATTTCTCCAATATTTTCTCCTATCTCCAATACAGAATTACATTTTCTTGAACTGCTGGTATTTACTTTATTACCAGCTCCCAGAGATATCAGTCAAGAATCATTCATAGTCTGAATGCCCTCAGAACAGGCAAAACTACCTGGTAGGAGCTGTGCACTGTCAGTTAGTGGTAGGAGCTGTGTACTGTCAGATCTTCCTACTTAAATCAAAACCTCTATTCCTAACTTCAAGGATGATGAACAACTTGTTGAAGGCATATGACTACGGACTCGAGACAAACCTTATAGGGAAAACCTGCCTCTACAGTTTTTGATCACTTTGACTTAATCAAGCCACAGAGAATGTTCTTGTCGGTGATGAGTACAGTCTTTGCAGACACAGCACACGGTGAGAAACAAAAGCAGAGTTACCGAATGGAAACCGTCTAGACAGTCAGCAGAAACTTGAACATTAGCAGGAGGCATCAGCATGTCCCTGAGCCATGACAAGAGAGGATTTTGCTCTTTCCCTAGGGAGACAGTTCTCTTGAGCACAGTTCCTAGCTGCGAACAAAATGTATAATCACCCCATAGGTTTTTAAGTGCTCTTGTCAGGTAATTTCTACTGCATGAGCTCAGGCCGCACGTGCAAGAGACCAAATCCCTACTTTGAGGACACAGCCACAGCATTTAACTGCTCACACCATGCAGCTTGGCTGCTGCTATAGCAGTGTGCACGGAGTAAAAGTGAGGGAAGCAAAGGGCTCTCATTTCACATCCCGCCTTCACTCTTGTTTGGAAGAAAGGGATGATAGCATAATGATTCCCGAATGTCTTAAGGAAGGAAAAGTAACAGTGTCCTGAATTTCCTAATAACTCAAGCATCAGATTACTTCAACTCTAATCACCATTTCTATTTTATAACCAAACTTGTAACTTAATAGCAGTGGAACCACATGGAAAATAATCTGAGAAGAATGTTGATATTTAAAAAACTATAAGCAAATAAGTATAATTTGATTTGGGTTTTATTTTTGTTTCTCTTTTCCTTTGTAATTTTTTTAAAGGCCAGTTTGGTTTCCATGAGTATATTTCTTTTGCAAAAATTGATTCTACAGATGTTTATGAATTTAGAAAAGTAAAGCAACAGTGTTGCAAATCAGGCTTGGGAAAAATCATCACAGACTGCTTTCATCAACTGCATCACAGAAACACTTTAATACTGACGCTTCACCAACTATAAACTATAGGAAGTATCTAATGCATTAGCTGTTTCCTGCTGGTACCTAAAGTCTAAACATTTGTGCACAGAATGAGTAACTTGACAGTCAGCTGACTACAAAAATTGGTTTGGAGTAAATTGCTTTGGTTACAGTAACACTATTAAACCTCTTAGTTTTTATGAATATTAGCATAATTTTTAAGTATATTCAAACTGCTTTTTTTAATCCAAAAAATTCAGCAGCTTACTACCACTGGCAGTTAAAATTATGCTAGTCTCAGTGGCAGCATGCCTAACCTCAAAATCATTGAGGTTCATTGCAGCAAGCAAGCCACTAAATCTCCTCAGTGTCCAGTGGGGACAATCAGAATTGTGCTGATCGAAAGCAATCTACAACAAGGATACAAAAGGGTCACCACACCTAAACAAACATTGTGGCTGAAGGCAATTTCAAACTTTATATGTTTTGTAAACTTCTTTTTCCAAGGAAAAGCAAAATGAGATTCAAGTCTTCCCATTTATTTTCACTTAAATCATCTGGTTTTCTAGCATTTATTCTTTACACTCTGCCAAGCAATATTATAATTTACAGAAGTTTTTGCTGATAGAAAAAAACCTGGAAGCCCTCTCCGATGCCAAGCGACAGCAGTTTAGAGTGTTTAACTGGTGAGTAATGCACTGATGAAATACCGCAATGCAAATTTTTTTCAAAATATTTAGGACTTAGAGATTACTTGCGGAAATGGTAATGTTTCCTAACAAATCAAGTGTTTCAAGAACAGACCACCCAAATGTATTATCATAAAAAGAAGTCAGTTACTTAATTACATAATAGAATGACACATTTCTACTTTACTTCTCTATTTTACTTTTTTTATTATTTTTTTAACAAAATGTATCCTCTCTAGAGAGTAAAAGATTTACAACAGGAGGCGGGTTGAATTAATTTGCTAGTAACCAACTTCCTCGTGTTCCAATTACTTTGGAAATAGTTTAGCTTGAACCATGATACTGTACATACAGCACAAGGGAATGAAAACACTACCCCTTTTCCGCATCTGAAATGGCGTTACTGAGACCACCTACACTGACTTAAACTGTGTGCACTCTCAAATAAATTAAAAAATCATAGAATCATAGACCTGTTTAGGTTGGAAAAGACCTTTAAGATCATTGAGTCCAACCACTAACCTATCACTGTCAATTCCACCACTTCTGGACCACTTCTCTGGTGCTTGACAACCACTTAGGTGAAGAAATTTTCCCTAGTATCCAATCTAAACCTCCCCTGGTACAACTTTGAGGCCATTTTCTATCATCCCGTCACTTCTTATCTGGGAGAAGAGGCCAAATCCCACATCACTTCACCCTCTTTTCAGGCAGTTTGGAGAGTGATAAGGTCTCTCCTGAGCCTCCTTCTCTCCAGGCTGAACACCCCCAGCTCCCTCAGCTGCTCCTCACAGCACTTGTGCTCCAGACCCTTCCCCAGCTCCGTTGCCCTTCTCTGCACTCGCTCCAGCCCCTCAATGTCTTTCTTGCACTCAGGGGCCCAGAACTGGACACAGCACTCGAGCTGTGGCCTCACCAGTGCCCAGTCCAGGGGACAATCCCTGCCCTGCTCCTGCTGGCCACACCATTGCTGATCCAGGCCAGGATGCCATTGGCCTTCTTGGCCACCTGGGCACAGCCTGGCTCATGTCCAGCTGCTGTCACCAGCACCCCCAGGGCCTTTTCCCCTGGGCACTTTCCAGCTGCTCTGTCCCAAGACTGTAGCACTACCTGAGGTGTTGTGACTTAAGTGCAGGACCTGGCACTTGGCCTTGTTGAACCTCAAGCTCAGCCCATGGTCCAGCCTGTCCAGAGCCCTCTGCAGAGCCTTCCTGCCCTCCAGCAGATCAACTCCAACCCAACCTGGAGTGCGGTACAAAGTGACTGAGGGTGCACTTGATCCCCTCGTCCAGATCATTGATAAAGAGGTTAAACAGGACTGGTCCTGATGCTGAGCCCTGGGGAGCGCCACAAGTGACCAGCTGGATGTAAGCCCATTCACCACCCTGCCCCTCTGGGCCTAGCCATCCAGACAACTTTTCATCCAGTGAAGGGTGAACCTGTCCACGCCATGAGACAAGAGTTTTCCAGGAGAATGCTGTGGGAAACTGCGTCAAAGGCTTTACTGAGGTAGACAACATCCACAGCCTTTCCCTCATCCACTAGGCAATTCAGCTGGTCATAGAAGGAGCTCAGCAATGATCTCTGGCCAAGCAGAGATCTGCCTACCCTAAACCCATTCTGCCTGGGCCTGATACCTGGCGTATCCTGTACCTGCTATGTGATGGCCATCACATAATCTGCCCCATGACCTTCCCAGCATTGAGGTCAGGCTGACAGGCCTGCACTTACCCAGATCCTCCTTCTGGCCCTTCTTGTGGATTGGCATTGCTGTTGCCGGCCTCTGGGGAGGTTGTTTGGGACCTACCCAGTTTGTCAGAACTGCTTGTAAATGATGCAAAGCAGACTGGTGAGCACTTCTGCCAGTTCCCTCAATACCCTTTGGTGGATCCCACCTGGCCTCATGGTCTTGAGTGAACAACTGATCTACCTATTAAAGACTGATGCAAAAAAGGCATTAAGTACCTCAGCCTTTTCCTCATCCTTTGTTACTATGTTTCCCCCCGGAGTCAATAAAGGATGGAGATTCTCTTTAATGCCACTTTTGCTGCTAATGTATTTCTGGAAACATTCTTCTTGCCTTTTACATCAGTAGCCAGATTAAGTTCTAGTTGGGCTTTTGGCCTTCTAATTTTCTCCCTGCAAAACCTCACAACATCCTTGTAGGCCTCCTTAATTGCCTGCCCCTTCTTCCAAAGGCCATAAACTCTCTTTATTTTCCTGAGTTCCAGCCGAAGCTCTCTGTTCAGCCAGTTTCGTGCCCTCCACCACTGGCTGGTGTTTCAGCACATGGGAGGCCCTGCTCCTGTGCCTTCAGGATTTCTTCCTTGAGCAGGAATCATCCAGGACTCCTTTGCCCCTCTGTCAACCTGGCTCCTTGACAGGCCAAAATCTGCCTTCTGCAAGTCCAGGGTGGCAGTTCTGCTGAACCCCCTCCTTACCTGTCCAAGAACTCTTTAATTTCATGGCTGCTGTGCCCAAGATGGTTTCTGACCACCTCATCACCCACCAGTCCTTCTCTGCTCACAAACAGCAGGTCTCGCAGGGCATCTTCCCTCACTGGCACACACACACCGACCGTGTGAGGACGTTGTCTTCCACATTCCAGGAACTTCCTAGGCTGTTTCCTCTCCACTGTACTGAATTTCTAGCAGACATGTGGTAAGTTGAAGCCCCCCACAAGGACAAGGGCCAGTGATCATGAGACTTCTCCCAACTGTTTACAGAATATTTCATCTGCTTCTTCATCATGGTTGGGCAGGCTATAACAGATTCCCAGCAGGATATCTGCCTTGTCAGCCTTCCCTGATCCTTACCCATAAACACTCAACCTTCTTAAACACTCAACCATCATTAAGCTTTAGACAATCAAAACACGTCCTAAAGTAGAGGGCTACCTCACTGTGTCTCCTTCCTTGACAATCTGTTCTGAAGAGTTTTCAGCCCTCTACTACAGCACTGTAGTTGTGGGAGCTTCCCTACCATGTTTCTATGACAGCAACTACATCAAGATTTTTGTGCTGTGCAAAGGTTTCCAGTTCCCCCAGTTTGTTGCCCATGTTGCATGCATTGGCGTAGATGCATTTCACGGGCTATTGATCCCACCACCTTTTGAGGGGAAAGAAGCCCTAATTCCTATGTGACCATTCTAAGACACTTCCATGGTTTTGAACACATCAATAACCCTTGAGCCTTTGCTGCCACATGGATCTCCATCTCCTACCTGCACTGAGACAGGAGACCAAAGAACTTCGCTAGCACACTTGCATTCTTTCAACATATTTTATATCACTTCAACTTTTGGTCAAGAACTATCGTATTTCTCCCATCTGTGCAAAAAGTGAGACATTGCTAGAGCTACTTCATAGATTTTACAACTGACAACCTAAATATCATATTTTTCAGATTCTCAACTAGTCTTCTTTGACAAAATATACAACTGAAGATTGCTTAAGCAACAAAATGTGAACTAGGAATAATTTACATAAAAATTAACCTGCATGGCAAAGTGCCATGCTTTGTTTATGCCACTCTGCTAACTTCCAGCAGTCAGGAATTCAGACTAGGTAGTCTATCTTTTAAAACAAAATAAACACTGTTCATATTAAGACTTCATAAGGCCTTCACAAATACTGCCTTAATGCACACATACATTACTAAACTTCTCCTTCATATCTTAATTGTCCTCAAGATGAGTAAAAATATGTTCCTAAAATTTATGCGACAATGGTATGTCTGAATGTTCAGAGAGTTATCTACCAGCAATATGTCTTAAACACTGGATAGCCTAGTGAATATTAAGCAGACACAAACTGTATTTTTCTATTTGAGAGCAAAGTGCTGAAACAACTACTTTGTACTTCACTACCTATAAGCCATATTGTGCGTTCATCACCATTTTATAGAATAGTAAAGTCTACTAAAGGGACTATCAGTATCTGATGAGAAAGCAATATGTATTGGCAATCCATTAGAAAAGGGTAACAAAAGGACAAAGTATTTAAATAATTGAATTTCACAGCAGATAACTTTAGTGGGTGCCATAAAACGTGCTATATCTGTAAAAACATGAACATACTGAAGGGGAACATGGAATAAAACTGGATCAGAGGTGCTCTGGCAAAGAAAGCAAGGAAAGAATAGGGATTTTGTAAAAGAATTCAGCACTGGTCCTTCTCCTTTTCCGGGCAATTACCCTACATTTCCTTCTGGGACTGTGACAAGACATTTGGTTTTTTTCTTTTTTAGTTTATTGCACTTCAGGCCTACCATTTATTGTAACATATTCAGTGGGTGACTAGGTACTTTCCTTGGGTGGCTTTCCCATTGGTGTACTTCTTACGTGAACCTGAATTTGAGGGGATCCTATACCTCATCTGAAACTAATCTTCTGTGCAAAGAAACTTCTACTTATCTCCTCACTGCACTAAAACTGCTTAAACCAGATGTGTCAAAGTTATTCTGCAAGATGGGGCTGAATTCCACGTTTAATTATGCCCCATGGAGCAGGTCATAAACCTCATGCTATCACTGACAAACTGTTTTTGATCCCTCTTGAAGAGAAGCTGCTTTGGCACAATGACTAAACACAGAAAACAGACCTATACAAAAAATAAAAATTGTTTTAGATTTGCTTTGTAAACACAAAGAAAATAATTGGAGAAGAAAATGGTATTAGATGTTAATGTAGCATTGACTGACACAAAGTGTAATGGGACAGAAAACAGCAGTGTGGAAGCAGAACTAGTGCAAGTTTTCAGTTCTCAGGAAATATCCCATTTGCCACATTCTGCAACAGAATGACTGGAAGCAGGTTCCAGACTTGCCATGTTACAGTGCAGCATGGTTGCACTGTAAAATGAACCATGGAGACATCCTAGAACAAACATCTGTCTCTGAAAGGAAAGGAAGGTACATTGAAGGATGCAGAATTTCACTGATTCTGTTTACAGCAAAGATACCTCTATCCTCCAGCTCCAACAGCAGTATTAGTATCACTACTGGGAACAAAAATTTGCAGCTTGGAAATAAGAAAAAAGTGGACAAGGACACGGTTTGTTAAATCCAGTATGTAACTGAAACTTTCTCCAGCGACCTTTTCAACCCATGCATCACTGGATTTGCTTAAGAATTTTTCATACCTCACTATAGTACATAGCTCCCAGCTGATCAGCACTGCTCATACCTTATTTGTGGTTGACAGCCTCCCCTAAAATGTGCTTGTTCTTAAATTATTGGCTTGTTCATGTAAAAAAAGTCACCATTTTTGCCAACACTGGTGGTCTTCATGTCCTTGGATTGATGCTTTTTGAACACTTTCTACAACAAATCATGTGACTTGGGCTGGCAGAATTTAAACCCTCCTATGCTTTGAAAGCTTTCCATAGATCTTTTAGAAGCAACACTAGCTCACTTTCTTATTAGGTAAGTAAATAAAAGATCTTTGTTTTTCATGAATGGAGACGGTCATGCCATCTCATTTTCTCTCTAGTTTGTGTTTCATCTACAAGGTATCACCTGAGACATTCTGCTAACTGCAAAAAGCTGTATGTTACAAGAATGAGATGGAAAAGACCGTATTGAAATGATCTTAGGAACAGCAGAAAAAATGGAGAAGTGCACAACATTGTCAAGAGTTAGTCTAGGACTTCATGCAAGCATTACTGCCTAGTGTACATGTGTGACACAGAACCTTTCACTCACGTGCAGGAGAGCCTTCAGCCTGAACTCCACTTGATAGCTTCAGCTAGGCTTCCCTCAGGCAGCAGGCACCTTAGCCTGCAATCTTTCACAATTAAACCATACCCCTCAGTTACGTGCTATACACTACAGCCAGGAATGAGAAATTCTCAATTCAAGTGACGTGTGGGTTGAAAACGCTGAGGAAGTTTCAGTTACATAATAGCTACCTTCCAAGGCTGAAACCTGTGGCCTGGCAGAGCATTTGCCTTGAGCAGAAACTTTTGTCCATGATTCACTGGTAGGAATCAAGATCCCACCCAGGCTCTGTTCATGGGCATCAGGGAACCCCAGCAAAGGGTTAACAAGACCTCTGTAGCTCACTCAGTGTGACTTCAGGCAGAAGCTGGCGGGTCAGCTGTGGCTGTACCTCCACAAGTCTTGAAAATGTCTGAAAAGAGGCTCCGTAACTCCTCTGTCCAAGTTCTCCTGGGGGAGATCCTCTCCCAATGTCCAGACTGAGCCGCCCAACACACAACTTCTGGCTATTACTCCTTATGTCACCTGGCTCCACCAAGAAGAGTTTGATTTCATTATATTTCTAACTGCTTCTCAAATATTCTTACTGCATTTTAGCCTTCTCTTTGCCAGGCTAGAGAAGCTCAGCTTCCTCGAGATCTCTCTTGGTAAGAAGGCGGGTCCTGGCTACCCTGGCAGCTTGCCACTAGACTCTCCTCACTTTCCCCACATCTCTGCTGACCTGACGACTCCCTGACTGAAGCACAGCATCCACAGAGGAAGACAAAGGGCACGGCAACTTGTGTGCAGCTCTGCAGAGCTGCTGCTAACACCCAGAACAAAATTTGGACATCTCGTTCATGGTACTAATCACTCATGTGCAATCTGTGCAATGAAAATGTAACCAGAAAGAGAGAGATCCAGATGGTAGTGGCTAGATCTGAAATGTAATTAGTTCAGTCAATACAGTAGTGTATTTTTAGATCTTCCACTAGTCAAAACAAGAGATGTTGCTCAAGCAAATTTAACATTGCTTAAAAAAAAAAAATTGCAAAAACTGTTTGCATGTCAATTCTATAGAGACTTTTCTGACAACTTAGGCAAGAGCTGGAAAGCATATTTTAATTCATACAATGGCTAAAGGTAGGAGAACTGCCAGAAAATATGATTTGGAACAATTCTTGGAATACAGAGGTTCATCTGTTTTGCAAAAGAAAGAATCAGAAGCACATAAGTATAAGCAGTTATTTTAAACTTGCCTATTAAGCAAGGAAAGCAATAGCTAACAGATGCGGTTATTTGCAAATGGTTTCAGCAAAACATACATACTACATATGACAAGACTAGTCCCCACCTCTAACCTTTATTGAAACCTGTGTCCTGGTAGAGACACGACAACAATACAAACCTGTCTATTAAACTCAGCATTTGTCTGAGGGCTATTACATTTGCTATTTAATTTGTGTTTCAGTAACTGTATCTGTCAGATGCAAAGTTGGAATGTAGAAAAATTAATCTAGATTGTCATTTCCCAGGACTATTTAAACCACTCAACAGAAAACTTGCCTTTGTTGGAATTTTTCAGTGTGGACTAAGAAAAACTCTTCCTCCTCTGAAGGATCTCTTTCCAAAAAACAGACCTAATTTTTTCCAAACACACCTCAGAATACTGAGGAAACACAAACCTTCACAAAGCAGTTTAAACACTGTGGCTTTGATTATCATTGACACATAACACCCATTACATTTTTGGGTCTGTTTTGATAAGTGCTACACAAACACAGTAAAAGTGAAAACACAAGAGGAACACATATCATCTGGGAGGAAAGAGAAGAAGGAGACACCAGCCAAGTAACAAATGGCTACTTCATGTCTCAAGCTATGTAATTGGCAAATTTCAAGAAGCAGCAGCCTGGGAGCAGGGTATGAACTTCCAGAAGAAGGGCAGCTAAATGGAACATCCCCATGAGCAGCCCATCACAAGGAAAAGGTACTGTAAGGAGAGTCAAAAACACTTGTTTGCCCACACTTGAGAGCAAGCAAACTGGTGAAAATCTAGATGAGTGCATTGTACTTATAAAACAATACCATTAAGTTTAAAATAATTTTTTTTCTAATTAAGAAGTATAAGTCCAGGGGCTTTTTATGGTGGGGGACCAAGAGGAAAAAGACCAACGAAAACTACACAAAGCCACCCCATCTCCCTAGAGAAATGAGAGAAGGCAGTAAGGAACTGGGTTATCCATTTCAAGAAGTGCATAAGGTAAGCTACAGTGGTTCATGTTACATTGCATTTCAGTGGTTAGAAAACTTCACTGGAGTGGTGAAGAGTCCCAATGGCTCAACACAGAATAGCAGTGGTAGCCAAGATAACAGTGATAAACCACTTTAAAATGTCTGGTGGACCACAAGAGAGCTGTGTTTCAATGACATCAAAAATACATGGCAAACCAACCATTAAAACCATTCATTCAAAACACAGTTTGACAGTTTTCAGTGGGCCAGTTTTAAGATTATGGATTTTTATTTATTTAAGCATTCTTCAGAAATGACAAGCCCTCTTGTACATAGGCTGAACTATGATCACTTTCTAAATTACTGCAAACACAGTTCAACTTTCGTTGTTTTTATCTTTTGCTTTCACTTTTTGCCTAAAAAATTTTATGAAATATTCTTAGTTTCTGCTACCTTCTACCCATATTAAGCAACCTAGTATTGTAAACCAGGGCAGAGTTTTCAGGCTGAATGCAGCGTATTCTCCACTCCCCTAATCGTGCAGAACCTCCTCCGCCTCACATCTGCAGGGCTGGAGCATTGCCAGTGGCAGGTCTGTTCTTCACGGCATCATTCCTTCGATGCCTGTGGGGATTTTCTGCAGAAGATAATTTTGACCATATCTTACTAAAAGTTGATGCCCTTTGATGGCATCAAGTTGATAGTTTGATAGCCTGTGCAAATTTGATCAACTGTCTAGCTTAATTTCTAGAATTGCTGGCACTCTCAGTAATAAAGAAACAAACCCCTTGATTCACACTACCATAATGACTAGCAATTTTGGCAGCTCTGCAGTTCAGACCAAAGGCTGAAGTGGCACAGGAGTAAAATCACTGTTTCCCGTTCCTGCAAACTGGCTTTTGAAGTCATGGCTGTAACACACTGGGCAGACAGCTTCTGGGCATAAACACAGGACAGTTTTTAGGACTAACCACCATGCTCTCTCCACAGAGTCTAAACCAAGATTAAAACAATATTTGCATGAAGAGAAACTATAGCTGTAAGGAGAGCTAATTTTATACTGGTATGGTTGGAATATTATACCTGAACTTGCTCAGAAAGTATGTACTTTCCTTTAACACAAAGTTAGCTTTGGGTGTAACTATTATTTGTTTTTCAGCAGAACCTACAAACTACTTCTATTTGCTTGCATCTAAATGTAACAAAAAGATGTCCTCCCCACCCATGAAGTTTAATTTTAGGAGCCAGAGGCTTCTGAAAAACCCAGGTGAGCTAAGAGCTGGCTCTCATCTTCCTCCAACCACAAATGGAAAGGTGGAAAGTCCTAAAGAAGGAACAGCCCTAATCCTATTACTCTTTCTCCGCTTCCACTCCATGCCAACCAAGCACCTCAACCGCAGTCACATTCACTGTCTCCCTCTTGTGGGATTAATGGCCCTTTCCTTGTTGCTGTCAGGAGGTAGTCCTGATCATGAGGAAACTTCCTTTGCTGTAGCTAGTGCCAGATTTATCTGAGATTACTGATTTTTTGCTTCTTTGTTTTTGCTTTCTGGCAGGGCTTTACAAGAGTGGCTACCTTTTAAAACTAAAAATTCACTTGCTAAATACTGTTCATGATTACTCATTCATTCTGCAAGATTATTACATTGCAAGCACTGCTTCAATTGTATCAGATACTGCGAATCACCACGGAATATCTGAAGTAATATTTTTCATCATATGAATAAGATAAACAAATATTTTTTTAGAAAATCAGACCCTATACTTAATCTTTACTTTTCACTTTTTTAAAATTAAATTTGGAATAGTTTTATCAATTTTAACATTCCTCTGTTTCAAACAAGGAACTAATGGTTTTGTAGGTATTTAAACAAAAAGTTTGGCTGAACTACTAAAAACTGAATAGCTGAGTTTGTGTGTGTGTGCATGTGTGTGCGCATATATGTGTGTATATATATATATATATATGCATGCACAAAAAGGCAACACCCTGAGGTTAAATTATCTTTACAAGAAGATTCTCCTTTATTATTTTTATCATGGTAGAATCTACAAACCCCACTAGAGACTGGGGCCCCACTGCATGATGTGCTGTACAGACATTGCATCTGAGTTCCAGCCCAAGAGAGTTCACAAATGTGTATTTCTCCTATGATGCACATAAATACAGTGTGGCTGTTCTGTTCTTCAAAACTAGCCTGAATAATACCCTCGAGAGCACAGACTATCAAGAAATTACTATGAATTGAGTTTGACTATCCATATTTTTTTTTAAAAGAGTAGGTAGCATTTCAGCTTAGAAACATTTTGAGAAGCAGTTTATTAAAAGACAAACATCACACAGACTTTTAACACTTTTATAAAAGCAATCCGAACTAAAAATTAATCAAGTTTCTAACTGCTGAAGCAGTCAAAAAAGGAGTGCTTTTGCAATGGCAGACTTTTTTTTTCCATAGGGAAAGAGGTGTGGTAAACATTGCAGTTCAGCTTTAAGCCGAAGAAATGAAATCGGTCTCTCACATTATCAAAAACAAAAAATAACTTGGTGGGTCTTCTCTCTTTCACTCATCTCACAATGTTTTTTAGTGCTGCACATTGACAATGACAACAGCTTGTCTGACACACACACAACTTGTTAATTATTCTGTTTTACTGCATTGCCTGATGCACAGCTGTTGACTTGCACCCATTGCAATGGATACTGCACACACAGAACAGAGGCTCAGCCCCAGAGCTTAGAATGCATGTGTAACAACACAAATGGCAGATGGATGCAGACAAATTCCAAAAAGTAGATAAAGCTGGTCAGAATATTCTCAGCACAGGGGCAGATGACTGGGTCTTATATATCTCTCTACACAAAACAAATATATATGACAAACTTCTTTTGAGGAATAGACGGAGGATGAAGATGCTTGTTTAAGTGTTAGGCAAGCAAGGGAATCTATCATCATAAACACAGTTAGAACACTTCACATAGGCCTGCAAACATTCCTATTTAAATGTTTCTTTTCATGAGAACTGAAGTAATGAATAAAGAGCTCTCTCTCTTAATATGCAATTGAATTCCACTAGGAATCCCCAAGCAATCAGTCCTCTTTTTTTCAACCTCTAAAAAAAACCCAACAAAACCCCCACACAACCAAACCAACCAACCCCCCCGGCCACCAAAAAAAGCCAAAACAATAAAACAAACCAAAAACCAAAACCACCCACCCACTGAACAAAACCCTCCAATGCATCAACAGCATTTATCAGTCAAATGGGTACCATTTATAGGTCCTGTATATTTCTAAATATTGCAGTGGCAGTGACAGGAATATAAAAACAATTTTAAGAGCATGTGAATAAAAAGGCTCGCCAGAGTTTTACCATGAAGACTGTTACTGTGAAGTTACTGACAGATTCCCTCTGATCTGACTTCAGTTTTGTATCAGTAAACTACTGAGTAGGTAACGCTTAAAGTACAAAACTGGGAGTGGTAGCTCACATAACTGCAATACAACTTTTCTCAAAAACACTAGTTGAAAATTATTCATATTTTTGCCATATCCTGACCAAAAGCAGCGCTTCTTGTTAATTCACTAAGTGCTACATCTAAGTTCATGGCATCAAGGATATTAAAACATAAAATGTTTACCATCAAAGTATGTAAACATCAAAATGATTAAATAAATTAGAGGATTAAGGTCCCTAGGAGCAGACAGGAAAGGTCTGTAACTTTGCTTTTTCATCTGTATATTTCTCCCTCCCTTCTCTTTTTCACTTATCTTGCTCCTTTTCCACCATCTCTCCAGAACTCAACAGGAGATCAAAGGACGTTCCACCCATAGTAAATCAAGCCAGAGGCTGCCAGTCTGGAGAACACAGCCAAGGCACAACTGCAGGGGAAATGAACACAACTGCACTTACATCAGCAACAGAGGTTAATAATTTTTAAAGGATAGAAGTCACATTTTCACTGGTTTCATAATTACAAGAATGGAGTCTCTGGTTTAGACATCCAATAACAAGGTTAAAACATACCGAAGTATTCACTTTTTAAAAACAACTCAAGAGCTGTTTTCATTGCTCTAGGAAAATACTATTTTTTGAAACCTGTTCGTTTTAAATGTTTAACTTTGTATTCAGCACGATTCAGTCTAATTTCTATTAACATGTCTGCAAGTGTAACAATATCCGTATCCTTTTCAAGCTGTTTGAATGTGGGATTTTTTCCAGCGTTTTCTTTAAAAGTTTAGCTGGCTGTTTTATAATTTGTCACCTTTTGTCTTCTTTCAGCAGTATGTCATTAAGTCTTTAATTTGGCGTTTCCTGTTGTCTGCAGAGGGATATATGCTGTTTTAAATCCAAAGGACTGCAGACATAGATGGTGGGTAAAATCTGTGAACCATAAGTAAATTCTTATAAGGAACATACAAAAAAGATTGTTCTTCAGTCAGACTTAAGCCATTACTTTCTTCAAAAGAAGAAAAGACACAAGTTAAGAAAAAGGCACCGCCAAAGACCTTCTGCCCAAATGTGCATCTCCATGAAGTTTCCTGCTGAGTGCATATGAATGCACAGCGATCTGGGAAAAGGATCCAAATAGGATTTCAAACATCCAAAAATTTTAACTCAAACATTTAGGTATTTCACCATGCTGCTATTCATTCATTCACTGATTTTTTTTGTCTTAGTTTAAAGAGATGCTAAACAAAAGGAGAAGAGCTCTACATGTATTTACATTCCAAAACTAAGCTCCCCTTACCACCCCCCTAGTCTGTCATCCCTTCATAGCTAAACAAACCGTAAAGTCTAGCCCTATGTCCTTGAAGCAAAGTCACAAACACAGTAACAGAAAAGTTTGGTCTTTCAAGAAAAAAAGACAAAAAGCGGTTTTAATCTATTATAGTTGCCCATGTTGTTTTGACACCACATTCAGATAATATGTGCAGACTGAACTGGTGGAGAAGTGGGATCAATTTCTTTATTATTTTGGCTCTTACTAAGCTTCGTTCAGTGACAATTTCCCAGTCATTAATAGCTATTCCTGTCCTACTGCTAAGACCTGCTCTTAGATACAAGTGACAACTTTACCAAAACAATTTTGCAACAAAACCAGAGGCTAAATATTTCACCATGTAAAAGGCAGGCAAGACCAATGTTTGAGTCTCTGCAGCTGAGGGGTGTCCACGCAGACGAAACCTGACAGACCCAAGCTGCCTGTGCCACAAACAGCTGCAGGGCCCTCTTGGTAGCTGCTGGGTGCTTCAGCCGGGGCAGGTCACACGCTGCGAACACCAAAACCTGCCAAGTTTTCCCCATTTCTGACACAACAGTACTTTTCACACACTAGACACATACAGATACAGTTTGTTACTTTCCCAAGGAGGTGAGAACCTAAACAACATTAGAGAAGCACATCATTCCACCGAGAAACTCCACAATACTTTCTGTTTGTGCTGAACTCCCATGGCACATGTGTTGTCTGCTCTGGAAGAGGCAGAAATACACCATTTGAAGCAGAGCAAAGCATGAGAACAGAGAGTGAATGAATTAGTGGATTACAAAGGAAGTTCCTTCACACAGAGAATACATTTAACCCACCTTCTTAAAAGGATTCATAATGAATTATACCATCTTCTGTTCGTGAATCATATTTTAAACTTTGGTATAGTATATACAGCTGAAAGATTTAAACGTGGAAATCTTACTGTTAAGTGATTTATTCTTACTGTGAAAATGCAAAATGATATATTGGAATAATATATCTACCTAAAAAGGCCCCTTTGATGAGAGTGGCCACCATTATTTTCGGAGCACTTAAAAAATTACACATTTTAACTTTAGAAGAACCTGCTGAAATCATTGAGACAAAGATGATAAATTTGAATTGCATCCTGTTCAGTTTCAGTTCTTCTGGTGAGACATTGCTGAGCACCATCTCTTTGAGCCTTAAACATACAACAAAACTTTTCCTAGGCTGCTGCGAAAATATATTAGACTCTCTGACCATGGCCGTGATAAGTGTTTTGCTTTGTTACTCACATCCAGCCTTAAAAGCTGAAGGATTCCAGAACCTGACTTTCCATCTGGCTTGTTTGGAAAAGTTCTGGCCTTTTCTGCGCCAAAAATACAGGAGTTTTATGATCTTGAAAGTTGTACAGGTTGAATTGATTTCTGCTATCAAGTATGAGGCAGAAATTTATAATCAATGTTTATATAGCATATTTAACTGCTCATGACCAGCACTGTTCTATTCATATCACTTTTTAAGAGCCTTCATCTATATGCTTATTATTTCATAAATATACTTAAAAGGTTTTCTGAAGCTGTACGCTGTCACAAACCCAAAAGTTAAATTCTCCTAGAAATGGTCAAAACTGCTGCGGAGACAAATCTGCATGGGGAGGGTATTGTGAAAACATAAAAGTACTACACCTATTCCGTTCAACTCCCCCACAGATTCTTACTAAAAGCTTTCCTGTGGTTTAGCTAAATCCACTTTCAAAGTGGACTAAAAAAGACACTCTTACTGTCCTCTCAGAGAGCTACTGTAGAAGAGCTATTCCTTGACAGATATTTTTGGGCTAGTTCTTCATGTAGACAAGCCTTATGTGATACCTTTCTTGGAGTACTTCCTAATGTTACATCATCTACCACAACGCTTCAGTCTTTTGTAAACAACTTTGTGGGTAGACACAGGTATTCTTTACTCTAAGTCCTTTAAACTCTTATATACTTCTCATCCATAGAAGCTTTTAAAGGTATATAATCAGCTTTTCATCAAGCATTTGAACAGAAAATGTGAACTCTGAACATTCCTTTGTCATACTCTGAAGGTTTTCACTATTATTCTTCCTTTGTACAAGGAAATTTTTCATCCAAATTAAAAAGAAAGTTCCCTAGCTGTACTCTTTAAACAACAAACATTGAAACTTGCTATTTCAATCTAGGAAATTATGTTTAGAACCCCAGAAACACTTACGTAATCTTTAGGTCTCAACTTGAAATTGTTCTTTTTCCTCACCTATATAATAAGAAATTACCTATTCTAATATAGTAGCTACACTGTTAATCCAAAACTCAACATGGTGCATTAAACCTGTTCTGTGATGACAGAAAATGTGCAACTGTGCAGATACATCCATCAAGAGAAAGGCATCCAATAACTTTAAAACAGAAAACACCAAACTCTAGACCCCGAAGGGAAAACAAAAGAAAATAAAATGCAATTTCACACTTTGTCAAATGAGAAACTACAAAATAGGTAAGATGTCTCTCCCTTTTCAAAAGCAGCCAACTTTGCCAGCCAGCCTACTCCAGCCAAAGCAATAGAACAAATCATTAGGTAGCCTTCATTTGCCATGTAATAACCCTGTCCTATCTGCCAGCATTACGAACATTGCACTAAAAGATGAGTTTATTTCACTTGAAACTTTGAAACCTTTAACATGGAATTGCAATGATTACTTGTGTTTCACATATATCATTGAATATATTACCACAAACATTGAAAAAAGCAACACGATCATTGTTTTCATATCTCCATAAACAAATTCAAGAGACATCAGCAAATCGTTGTTTTGGGACATGCCAAACTAAGTTTGAGCACACAAAAAGCCAGTCTGCTGGAAATCAGTTATTCAGTCTCAGAGGATGGCAAGGGCAAAAAATGTAAAATTATTTATTAAAAAAATATTCTCAACATGACAACAAATGGGGCACTGCAGAAAACAAAACTGTTGTGGACAACATCACAAGGCTATTCACAACCTGGTTAGAGAAGATGCTAAAAGGCATGACGTGGGGAGCCTTGAAAAAAGATACATGCAGTCATACACCATGACAAAGTGATTATTTTTTTGGACTCTACAGTCTGCATGATTTCCATCTGCTGTTTATTCGTTCTCTTCACCCTCATCCACTCATTTACATTTTGTGAGAAATAGACACATTTTATGTCTAGCTGTTTTACAGTCCAGCATTGTTCTCTTGCTTCCTTCTTTCCCACCCAAACTCTTAGAGGCTTCTAGATTTTTCTAATAGCTTTTTTTCTATGCTGTCAACCTGGTTGTTAAAGTGCAGAAGACTACCACAGCAGTTCTAACTCTCAAACCTAATCATTGAAGCTTCCTCTTCCTGCATCCAGCCTCCCAGACACTTCATTCCACTAAACCTTTTCATCTGGCCTATAGGATTTTGGTACATTTGTAGGTGAGAAACATACACAGTGCAAGAATGCAAACCCAAACTAGCCAACCAGCACGTCCCCTGTGGAAGAACACACTCATATTAGTCAGCAGTCATACTGCCTGACTTATTCTTCCACTAATATAAACAAAATCTTTCCAAGAGTCTGTTGCTGTTTCTGGGTCCAAGCTGGCTTGAACGTTACTCCTTTGCAGTCCATGTCTATTGACTGTGCATCAAACCAGTTGCCAGAATATTGTCTCTGTCTCACTATTTATAACAAGGTTAAAGTTCTTTCTCTAAAAGCCAAGTCTTAGTAGCAAAATCCCTTCATATGTTAAACAGGCAACTCCACATCAATTACCATTCTCTGCTCCTGAAATTTCAATGATGTTATAAAAGCAAGTACGCAGAAGCAAGCAAAATGAGGGGTAAACGAGCTTATACAGACTGAATTTTGTCCTCTTAATTGCCATTAAAATACAAAAATAATTACAGTCATCAACAGGGCCCTATTTTCTGTAAAGACACCTCCTTGACTCCATGCAAGTGGACAGCCTCTGGAGAATGAGATCTCCATCTCCATGTGCAGGTTAGACCTAACGAACAAAGCATAACCATGCAATTTGCCTGACACTCTGTGACTAATCAGCAGAGATTGACTATTCTTTCTCCTAGTTAGAAAGACAGAAGCTCTCAATTTTAGTTTAATTTTCTTACACTGAAATTCGCCATTAATGTAAGGCAGGTAATTACAGTGGGAACAATGCATGAGGAAAAATAGACTGAGAACCCCCTATTTCAGGGTTTTATTCCCAGTTTAAGGGCCAAGGTGTTTAGGCACCTTCAGAAGAATGAGGCTGGTGAGGATTCACAGTAAGTCGCCTTGGGTAGGTCAGAATTCTTTCCTCAGTAAAGAGTGATTAGGAAAACACAGATTATTAACATCAGTCAGTAGACATGACACCTGATCTCATGCTTTTCTGATTACCTGCCCCAGGACACCTTTGTCTGGGCCAAAGGGTATTTACAGGGAAGAAAGCAGCTGCAGCCGTAGCCACCACTATTTTATCTGCGTGCTGTCTGGAGTTTAAATTGTGTGTGTCATACTGACGCAAGACACTAAGATGGTTCAAGTGTTGTGCTAATAATGCTTAGTGATTTTGGCAGGAATCCAGGAACACACTGTACAAAGGAAAAGCTAGACAGACTATGACAATTTTCAACAGTTTATAACTTGCTCAAGTCTCCAAAACTGTTCAAGGAGCTATCAAAAGACTACCCCCACTTTCTACCTTTCTCTTTCAGGAAAGGAAGTAAATAGAAGTAGCTGGAAGTAAAAAAAGAGCCTTTCAAACTGGGAAGCATTAATATTGAAAGAAATATCAATAGTACAGCAATTTGGACTTCCCCTGAAAAATTCAGACACTGTCTGCATGATAAAACAGCAGCAAAACTCCCTTATAATAGTCAGTTATCAGCCTGCAAAACCCTTATGAGCCTTCATCTTGTAAAATCCCAGTTCTACAGTTCTGATAAGACATTTGTAAAAATGCCAGAAGCTGTTTAAATGTGACGACCTCCTAATGTGAACTTGATCTACTGGCAATAAATCTATCTATCAAGATTATTACGTAGAATAACTAATTGTATAGAGATCCTCATAACTCTGAAACATCATGTACAGTACTAGACATAAACAGGCTTCACCTGAATCTTCAGGAGACTATCACTATCTCACTTTATATAACAGAGCCCTTAATCACAAACTCTCACTATTTGTCATACTTTTGCAAGGCATTTTAATTCAGACGGAGAAAAAAAAATATTTCATTAGAGAAGCAATCAGTTTAATGTTAGGAAATACATTACTGCCTGATAGTCTGGAACAGTTGGCCAAGCCAACAGAAAGCTATAATTTTTAAGAAATGTTTTCTCTATATAAGCCTTGAACTGACCTAGTTAGAACCTTAAACGGAATTATTCTGTAAACTTTTAAAGGTCTTGCCTGCAGGAACACATTTGCACAACTATCATCCTGGAGTTGTGTCTAGTCCAAGCTTTAACAAATTGACAAACACCATGAGTAAGTGTTCCCAGAAAAGAACCTTGTTTAGAAGTTTCAGATCCAGGTACTTTAATGCCTGGTGAGTGAGCTTGAGCAGTTTCATTACTCAATTCTCAGGACAAAACTGTCAAAGACAAAAGTTCTTCAATACTGTTCAGAAATAGGTTGTGAGAAAGGAAGGATTAAGATAACTCAAGCATTGGACTGATTTCCAACGGGGTCCAACTGACTGATCTATTGGACTTTGACAACACTCTAAATTCAAAATGTAAAATGCCAGAACAGCCATAGTATATGGCACAAAGCAAAAATGCAGGGCTTAGGATCAGTAACAAATACTTCAAAATGTGTCAAGCATTTAGTTTCAGATAAGAAAAAAATTTCCTCTCATGTTCCCAATGTGGCAGTACATAAAGCACAGGTAATACTCTTACCACCTGTCATACATAAGTCAGTTCTTGAAGTGGGCTCTGTTATGCACAGCAGCAGGCTTAGCAGAAGAACGAAAAACTAAGATGACCATGACTCTCTGTCCCTAAAGAAAAAAAAAACCAACTAACAAGAAAAAAAAAGCAAAAAACCAACCATAAAACCTCACAAAAAACCAACAACAAATAAAAAATAAACAAACAACCAAAAAATCAAACAACAAAGCAAACAAACAAAAAAAAAACCAAAAAAAAAAAAAAACACTTGAACATGGAATAGAAACCTTAAGCATTTTCACATCTTTACACTATACATAAACAAACAAACAGTGTGGATGAACCTATAGGATCAAAGTTCTTCTCCAGAAGATAAATGTACATAATATGAATGGTGAAAAACGCCCATGAATTTTCAGTCACCTATGCAGGCTAAGCTTTAACTGGTGTTCTTATAACAAATTTATTTCCCAACATCTTGTATTGTACATCAACTCTTTGTATTCAGTTAAAATCTGACAATTTTATTTAAAAAAAAAAAAAGCTTATGAAACATATCGTGCCTTGAAAATGAAACTCCAGCACAATAGATCTGTCTTCACTCTCTGAATTATTCACAGACAATATCCTGTTCATCTCAATACAATTTTATTCTTACAAAAAGCAAACAATACAACTGGTTTGGGGGCTTGGGGGAGAGCTGCAACCCATCTTGTCCTAACCAGTCCAGAGCAATTCTACATGGGGAGATTCCTCTGGATATTACTTAGACTTCCTTAATGAAATTCAGGTGTAATCCCTAAGGCTCTATAGCAAAGAGTATCTTTAACTCAACTACAGAATATGGTATTTGCCAAAAGGAGATTAATTATGTTTAGATGTGTCTACTATGAATACCAACAAGTCTAGAGTCTCTATTTAAAATATATTCCAAAATTCATTGAACTTAAAATTCACTAGTGCACAAAATATAAGCAATTTGTAAAATACACAGGGAAATCCAGTCTATAAAGACTTGCTTTCATTATTTTTAATTTTAATAAAGTCAGTTACAATATGAATTCCTTCTCTTGCCCATAGAAAACACTTACAGGGAGCAAAATGTTCAATTCAAGTCCCAGATTGCCACAATGCAGTCTGTGGTATAATCCACAAAGGTTTTCCAGCATCACACTACAGGATCCAAAAAATATTTGCCTTTCAATTTGTTCCCTCTCATGCTTTTCTTGAAGATAAAGCTTTAGCCACCAATACTATATTGGTAAAGTTTTATGTTTCTTTAATAGTTCTCATGCAGTCTAGATTAGAAGCAGAGTAAGAGTCAAGCCCTACATCTCTTTGAGCAAACATTTTTTCCAGAAGCTTCAGCCTCCACTTTTAAAAAAAAATTATTATACTATTAATACTTTCAGCTGTCAATCCACCCTCTCGCAACCTGGGACCATAATGTACTCAGAGCATTCCAGTAGTCCACAGGGTCTGAGACTGCTGTTTGCTGCCAGACAGAGCATGTGAAGAAGAAAAGTAAAAATACTGACTAAAGGAAAAGAGACAAATATTTCTAAATGTAAAACTGTGAATGGACATCATACTAAACAGCAGCCTTCCCCTTCTTTTGAATCTGGAAGATAAGGGAGATGATGTTTAGTCTGTGCTGCACATTTCAGGCATATATCCTCAAAACCAATCAATATCTCACTCTCAGATTTCCAAAAATCCTGAAAATACGAAGATACTGAATAAAACAGTCATTCTTCAGAAAGAAAGTTACCAATCTACTAACAAAAAGGGCAAATGAGGCATTTATAGATTCAGTTAATATATGTGCTTTTGCATGGAAACTTAGTGTCAAGAAAAAAAAAAAGGTAAACACCAGATATCTAGGAGCTTTTCTTAGGTCACTTAATCAGCTTTCTGTTTACTTACATAGGCACTGCAAAAGCTAATGCAAGTGTCTAAACTCAATAACCAGTTTAGACACTTGCAGTCTAAACTGCAGTTAGACTAACTTGCAGTTAACCACTGACTGTAGTCCCATGTTGCACCCCTATCTGGGTCCAGACTTAAACAGTTTAAAACCACAGGGGAAGAAAAAACACAGAAGAATAAATGCTGACAGACTTTGATTATCTTAGTATAAATTATTAATTCTTAAGCCCTTTATTTACTGACAAAATGAAACAATATCTTCACTTCTTTCATCACCTTAGTGTGTTTATTTTTCTTCTGTAAACACTTCAGACTTGATCCTCTTACCTGATTGTATCGATGCACACTCATGAATGGTGTGGTGGTGGGGAGGGTTCTCTTAAACTAATAGAGCAGAAAAAGCCTCAAAGGAATAGTGCAGTGCAAATACTTGTCTAGACATAGGAAAGTTATTAGCATTGAAATGTAATTTAAACAAGCTTTAGACACAAATCGTTCGAAAAGCTAAGCTGCAAGTTGTATGTTGCATCTACATTTATAATTGTATTATGAGTCCATATTTTGAATATTTTCTATTACACAGGCTACCAAGGCAGGTAAGTCTGACTGAAGTGGTAATTGATGTACTTCAAAATTTTCAGTACTGTTAACACAGAGAAAAGCCTCAATATTCCTAGCTCACCTAATTTTTCAGTTTTAATAGCTGATCTCTCACCATAACCCTTTCCTTCTATAGACCTTTGTGAAGAATCACCGTGACCTGTGCTAATAATAACTTTTGTATATAATGCAACAGTGGATCACTGAGAATTTAATTTGATTTTAGAAACACGAGTAATAAAGCAATTCAGGTTCTTTCATGGCAGGCTAATGTATTCCTGCACCTTGTAATATAAACCCATAGAAAAGCAAATAGATAAGAAGTCAGCAGGAAAACAAACAAAAAAATACAGTAGTAGCTATTACTTATGGAGTTCTCTTGCCTCTCATTTATATATGAAAAAGGAAACTGTGCTCTGTTAAGAGAAGTATTTTTCCCAGTTCACGTGTTACTTTTATACCTTGTCAAGTTCTAGGAGAACCTTAATACAGATCAAACAGCAAGACCCCACTCACTGAAGAAGGAACCTTTCCAAATGGGAAGGGAACTGTGAGGGTGATCAGAAGGGGAAGACTGCTCTGCTTAAGCATTGTAACTACAGAGAGATGTACTTGTGATGACCGAGGAAATGACCAGGTGAAGAACAAGACCCCATCTCTGTTCTCAAAATAAAGGTCCAGAAATAGATAATTTATGCACATGTTTGAATGTCAAATTCTTCAGGCTGACATAACAAAAAAAAGTATTCAAATATTATTCTAATTGATGAACCCTGCTAGAACTCATAAATTGGTAATTAATCAAATTGTCAAAAGAATATTAGAACATGCCATTTTTGATTTTTATCTACACACAGAGAAAGGTTCTGTCACCCAATTATTTTATCAAATACCCTTTCATTTTGCATTTATTCTTACTCTGACAGCTACAGTATGTCCTAGCTTGTTGTAAAAACATTGTAACAAACATTATAGCAAACAGGGATGGAGGCAACAGACACCATCTAACCAACACAGTTCAAGCAGTACAGCCAGTAAAAGTAATTACACTATAATGTAATGTGTTAAATCCAAAACTAGTTTTCACTGGATGGTCTTCAAACTTCTAAAAGTAACTTGCAAAGGAAGAAAGACTGTACACAGAGTCTTATACAAAGACTAAAAGAGCAACAATATTACTCCCTTAATATTATTACCTCATTTATTTAAAAGAGTAATGTACTTTATTACTCTTTATACTGCAAGACTAGGAGGTTTTTATAGACTGCATCCTTTCACTAGTTGACTTTAATTGAAGTATTTAAGTTTTCATTTCTTTGGGGTTTTTTTCCTGAAGAAATCGACCCACATTTGCCAGAAGTAAGCTTGGATTTTCATAAGGTGTGTGTGATGCACTCTGGTACAGCAATAAACAAGGAGTACTTGGGAAGAATTCCTGAAGCATGGCATAGTTTATTGAGAAATGAAGAAATCCACAACCAAACTTTTAAAAATGCAGACAAGCCTGAAAATGAGAGGTAGAGATGTCCTGCCCTCCCCTCACCCAAATGGGGCATCTAGGGAATGTGGCATCCTCCTTCTGTTAGGGAGATTGTCACCTTGTCTTCTTTCCTACCTCCCAGGGAACTTCCTTATGGGCTGTGTCTGGAAGCACATGTAGGGAGCAATAAAAGGCTATTGAAAAAAACTCATCCTCTTACTGCGTTTCAAAGCATCTTCTTTTTGCCAAGGTCAATATGAGCAATATTCAAGGCTTTAAAAGAGACTATCCTGGTTTTTATATTTTTAACCAAAACCCCAGGACAAAGTATGTTTGACGGGAAAATAAAGACAGGAAAACAAGCTGGAACAAGCTACTTTTTAGGGGAAGACTAGGGAGAAAAGAAGAAGAGTTTCATCCTTTAACAAGCATGTTAATAAGATTTATTTGTTAAAGCCACTTAAGAAAAAGAACAGCCAACCAAGTAACCAAAAAAACCAATCCAAATTCTTCTAGTTACATGTGAATTTCCCACATTCACAGATCGAGGCTTTACACAGAGCTCTGACCATTGGCATGTGATGCTGCAGCCCTTTCACTGCCAAGGACACCAGTGGGATTGACTCTTCCCCACCCAGCTGCCCATTCCAACATGTGCAAGGGCTTAGTTTTCTCTGAGATACTGACATCAGGATCTTCAGCATAAATCAGACAAATAATTTTTCAAGTCCAGTTTCAAACTAACCACAGGTAAAAGGGATGCATATTCATAAGTGGTGCTGCTCCATGGGGACAGTAGCACAGACTGCCCAAACCTCTCGTAAACTCATTTGCCCTTATCTGGATAACAACACCACTGTACTACAACATTGCCTTTATCTGCATTCTGGCACTACACAGTCTTGTCACACAAACATCCTGCAGACAAAATCCTGCTCTCAGACCAAAGGCAGGCAAAAAAATAAAATATCTGTTATTTCCAGTTTTCTACAATTTTCCCCCTACTTGTCACTTTGCAATTATCTTATGATAGACACAATGCTTAGCCATAAAGATGCTAGCTGTCATCTAGTGTACCTTTCACAAAAAGAAAATTAAAAAAAGGGGAGGCAGGGGGGCTGCATGTTCTTCCACCAGTTTCTCCTGTAAGAATAACTGAAAATGATGGAGAACAGTGGTAGCTTCTCAAGATACTATTACTGTGTCATATGGACAATTATTCTACCTAAGTGTGATCACTTTAAAACGTAGATTCTGGGTTACATATACTCCCCATCTCAGGACCTTGAAATCTATAAACTGCAATGTTCTATACAAGAGCTCTCTGGGAGAATACCTGCATGGACTTTTAAACTGAAATGCTCCATTCTCAGGACAGAGTCCTGAGTGTGCCCTATTCTAGTCCAACTTGTCCTAGAATTTATTTAAATCAACATGTTCTTATCAAAAGGATTTTTCGTGTTATTTTTTTCTACTAACAATTTTTCTAAAGCAGGCAGGACTTTTCATTTTACATTAAAACTTTTTTTTAATGCACTTCACAGTTTTTGCAATGCATACAAATACATATTGATAATTGAAATGGAGAACTGTGACCTCACCTCAATGCCACAGAAGAAATAATTCTGTCTTTATACAGGTTGTTCTGGTTTTGGATGCGAAAGACTGACCAAATTCCCAAAACAACTGCTGAATGCATTTCATCATGATTTTAAAAGGACTCCACCCTCATAATTAAGCCAAGTGAAAAACACTTTAAAGTTGCCTTTAAAATGGGGAAGGCATAAGATTTTTGTAATGGGTTCTGCTTAAACTGAAGAATTTTTGAAATGTTATTGCACACTATTATATAATATGAGTTTATTTTTTAGTAACAACTCTAGAACTGATTTTATTACTTACATGGCAGCCTAAAACACTAAACACGTTGGAAAAAAGGTCAGTAACAGACTACTGGAGCAAATTTAGGTGCATTTAAAAGAGGGCATCACCATTTGTGAGTAAACAAAGGTATGAAAACAAGTATACATAGACTTGTAGATGCATTCTTCTTGTTTTGGAAAGACACTAGACTACTCAACCTACCTCATAGAACTTGGCATAACTTAAATATACCATAACATATGTGCCTATTTATTTAGCCATTACAAAACCTGTTCACCATGTTCTCTTTGTTTTTCTTTTTTAAGCAGAACTGAATGCAGTTTGATGACACTTTGCTAACATTTAGTAAGAAACATATAACTTCATAGTGAAGTATTTATTAGTCTTTGCTTCAAGACAAAGCTTGAAGTCTGGATTTTCTAACACTTAGTTAAATATTAGATGATGACTTCACTTCGATGACTGAGTAATTACAGAAAATATGTAAAAAGAATTAGCTTGGACACATCACCAGCATCTTGAAAATGTGTTAAATGATTATGATGGACACTGCTTGACAAGGCTAATAAGACTGATATAAGTTATTTCACTGCATATTGATGCTGATCACCATAAAACTATAACTTCAAAAAGTAAAATTACATACATACCATTTATGTATATATAATATATACACAAACATTTTTTCCAGCTGAGTCAATTAATATTTAAGAGTTAATTTTCTATACCAGAAATATACAATCTCATTAGACAATTTAGTTAAATAGAAAGAGTAACTACATAAAAAATAGTAATTTCTAAGCATACATATAAGCAAACTAGTATTTCAGACACTGGAAAACAAATTGTTATCCAGTGCAGTGTTTACTTCTTTACTAAATTGTGGTCAATCTGTAGATGAAAGTATTTTCACAGTTCATCAGACAGCACGAGACACAAAAGTGAAAAAAAAAAAAGATAGTCCTAATCTGACATGGGAAAAAAGTTGTTCTCTGTTTTCCCTCCTTCCAGAGACCTGAGGTGTCAAAGAAAACACTAGCATGATTGGAAGACAGAACTCTTTATGGCTTAAAAAGAATAATCATATAATAGCAGATACGAGTCACATTGGTTTGCTGCAAAATATCTTATCTGCAGTGAAAGAACTTAACAACCTTTGTAAAACTATCAGAATGATACAGCACATGGCTGCCATTGACTACACAGAGAATGGCAGGCAGTAAAGTCTTTACTACATTTCAAATTACTATGAGATTTAAAGTAAAAATATGGAATTTTGACTTGGACAAACTGAAGAATTACAATGCCTGGGGGGCAGGGGTGGGGGGGGGAAAGAAAGAATGGGAGAGGATTCATTCACATTGACTAAACTCCTTTTGTTTATACGGGGTATCTGGACATCGTACTTAAGACACTGTGACAGAAAGGTGATGACCAAGTTATATAATTGGAAACTGTTTGGGTTTTTGAGGTGTTTTTTGTTTGGTTTGGGATTTGTTTGTTTGTTTATTTGTTTGTTTAAAAACTAATTACTGGCAACAACTAATGAGAGAGAATTGGAGGACAGGGATATCTCTTAATGTTTCCTGCAACTAATTGTTCCCAGCAACTAAGGAAAGAATTTAAGCCTCCACACAAAAGATCCAACTGCCTCTTTTCTTAAATGGAAACCTGAGTATATACCAAGACAACCAACAAATACATTCCAAAACTAAAATACAGGGATTAACTTGTTAACTCATATAAAATAACATTTATGTGATATTCTATGTACTCAGCACATCCCTTGCCATTAAGTTTTGCTCCCTCTTATAATTTTCAAAGACTTCAAAATGCATACCCTATGATTTCCCTCATTATAAAAGACACAGTTTTATATGATATTACAATTACAACTAAAAAGTGTTTGGCAGAGATGTTGGTAGGTTATTTATCTGCTTAGCTCTTTTTGTCCAAGGAATATTTTCTGCAGATTTTCCTTCTACTCTCGTTCTAACACCAGTTCTCCAAACAGAATTAATTTGGTCAGTTCCCTTAAATTTAACAAAACGTTGTTTTCTTTTTTAAAAAAATCTATCCGCCTGAGGAATTCAGAGCCTAAAATCTACTTCTTAAGAAAGTATTATCATTATTGCAAATAAAGTTTTCTGGTAACATAAAAAACAAGGACTTCAGGCTGATGGAATAAACTGTGGTGATCTAAGTATTTACTTCTCTATATTGCTCTTAATGAAAGCAGCAGAGGTGTTTCCGGTGTGATTTTACCACAGTTACATGGGAACGGGGAGCTTCAGCCAGTGAGGCACTTCAGCCAGCACTTAACAGAGACCCTAAACAACCATTTTTAGGCAAGTCCTTAACTTTGCCATTACACCTCTTCTTCCCCGTACCCTAGCCTACTACTTGGCTCTTCACTTCGGTTTGAAAGGAAGAGTGTTCACTTCCTTTGCAGAACTACTGGGAGTCATTTTTTGCTGTATTTTGGAAACACTGAAAAAAATGCAATAAAAATGTGTCAAAAGAGCTAGAGCAAGTATCTTTAAGGACGTGTATTTTGCTTAACCTTCCCAATACAAGATAACTTCTTACAGTTAAGACTCTTGAATTTGTCCTACTCTGGTTTTAAAGATTACAGTTCTTGTGCTTTATACCATTTCTGCTCCAAAGCCTCCAGTATCATTTGAGAAAATAATCCCACAAAATGAGGATATATTCCATGCTCATGTTTCTCCCCAACTTTTAAGGTCATCAATACTAATTTCAACTACTACACGAATCAGAACAAACCTTCCCTTCCTTATTATTCTTCAATATTTCATAGACAGGTGTTTCTTTCTCAGCCTGCATGGACCTCACTAGACTGTACATATTAAGCCTGGTTAGTCATTCCTCACAAACCAGTCCCAGCATCCTCTTTAACGTGGGGTCAATTTGTATGCAAGAATGCAGGCAGTTATTGTCCTGCTACTGAGATGTTTAAAAGTGTCTGGGTGAGAGATGCAAGGTGATCTTGCATACTGTTGCATACTTCATTCTTGGGTAGGTCAGATATGTTTCACTTCCCAAGTGAGACTTATTGGCAGCTATTACCAGGACTTTTTAATACCTGCTGAAGGCTTCAATTACATATGCCTCATGTAAATTCCTACCATTTTTTTAGAAGTTGTTATGGATACAGTCCCCTAAGTCCAGTAGCCATTTGCTCATTCATTAGCAGTAGCAGCATTATATTTAAAAGAACCTGTTAATAAATTGCCTATTTCCAACTCATAAGCTTGGGTCTAAAACACCCTGCTTCTTTTGAAGAAACACACAATGACAAGGGTGATTTCTACATATTTTCATGAGCTATTACAAACAAGCCCTTTTCCAACACTGGATACTTCCAGGAATTTTCTTCAAAACTCAAGACAACCACTGTTGCGCATTAAAAGCCATACCTGTTACAAAAACACATCTTTTTATCATGGCAAAGTTCATTACTATCAGTCAGATGATAACCAACTTCATGAATGACTACTAAAATATTTCATCAACATTTAACCCTTTTAAGTCTTTGATACTTGCCAATATTTGAAGCATTTTATCCTTGGGAGCCAATGTTTTCTCTGATAATGAGTAGATACATAGAAGAAAAGCTGCAAGTAGTACAAATGACTCTTAAATATATACACTATTCCTCACTCCTATATTCTCCATAAGCTGGTCATTTTCTTCCCTTGTCAGTATACACTTCTTCCTGTCCTGGACAGCTTTCAACTATGTGACAATGAAGAAATCAAACACCAAAATAGCAACAACTACATGACAGTGTAATTTCTTCTGCCTGAAGGCAGTGTCTAGCATTGAAATCAAAGACTGTTTACTTCTAACTCATATATATTACACCAAAGACTTAACTCTTGCTTACATAAAACTTGCAGAAAGACCAATTTACTCACAATGGTTCTATCTAGCGTTTAGAGTCCAAGGCAGCCGTATCTTTCACAGCCAAGGCAGTGATAGTAGCTGGACTGAACCCTAGTACTTATGCAAAAGAACAGAGGAGCTCAAGCCTTACTGCTACTTGTATTCCTATAAATAAGAAGCAAGAAAGTAAATGCCTACACACATTTACTCTTTCAGGTTTAGAAGCCCATTAGAACATTAACAAATTTAAAATTTTAACATTTTAAAATAAATTATCTTCAAGGGTTTTTAAAATAGTTTTTATACCTGAAGTCCAATGTATTTGAAACAGATCTTTCACAGTGTAATTAAAAAGATAATATTTGTATGAAGGGGTCTTGGAAATGGACATGCTCATCCGAAGTGGGATGCATGATTCTGATAATTGTATGGCAATCAAAGAGAGAAAGTTTCAACTAAAATGAGAAACGAAAATGCAGCAATAAACACTGTGATTTCCAAAAGAGAAAAAAGAATATTAGCTTCACATATTTTATGCACATCTGCAAGATATTAGCAGAGAGTTGAGAGGGCAACAGTATTCATGCTAAGGTTGTGCAAGTTAGAAGTACAGCATTCTGTGTGCACTGCTGGCTACATAATTCAGCACACGTGAGCAGTTCTACTCATTGCCCACGTAGGTGTCTGTTGCAGAACCAGATGAAGTCACTACTGACTACCTGTTCATTGTCACCCAGCAGGGAAGGGTACCTACCACACAGGATTTATTTAGCCACAATGGTTCATATACAACAAACCTTTTGGAAACATCTATAACTGTAAATTAAACATGTCCACGAGTATCTTCCAGGGAACTGAGGCCAACTGGTACAAAACGACATGTGTCTAGGGTGGTAAACTCCCTTAGTCTGCAAAACAGAGTGGCCTCACAGAAATGGTCTTCAGGGAATGATCCTTGGAACACTGACTACCAAACAGTGTCCAGAAATTAGCTCAGTGGTTTTGGCATCAAGTTAATCAGGACATTTTTCTATAAAACTTTTACTATGGACATAGCCAAGGAAATTCAAAATGTCCCCAGGTCCAGTCTGCAGCTACAGAGAACTGCAACCCATCTTCAGCTGGTAAAGGGGAAATAGTTCAACATAATTTTAATTAAAAACAGGCAAAATTGGAGCACAAAGCTG
This sequence comes from Acanthornis magna, assembly GCA_036785705.1. Taxonomy (NCBI): domain Eukaryota; kingdom Metazoa; phylum Chordata; class Aves; order Passeriformes; family Acanthizidae; genus Acanthornis; species Acanthornis magna. The sequence continues at coordinate 10,946,312 of JAWUZG010000036.1, forward strand.
AGGAAACAGATATTAGTTACTGCAGTGAGAAAGCAGCTGTTTTTATCTCTGAGGAGAGAGTCTGGTTAAAAACTTCCATACACACAATGCAGACAGACAAAGAAATAACCCTATCTCTGTGTTCATAAACTACATGGCTCCCTTACTTAACATGGTTACTTTATTCTCCCACATCAGATGATATGGTTAGGCTACTTTGAGGGACTTGTCCTATCCTACCCTGTTTCCTCAGAGTAGAATAGGCAATCAGGCCTCAGGACCAAGATGGGAACAAATGGTGACTGAATCACCATCCAGGAACAATCAGGAAATATTCATGACCTTCACACTGCAAGCTCTTAAGATCTGATGAAGCCACAGCCTCAGTGAAGGATGTATCTCACATCATGGTACAAAAGGAAAAACTCACAGCTCTGGCTGAGTCACATAAAGAATGCATTTCACAAAACCATGTTTTTGTTGGGCACATTTTTCTGTCCTTCTATAAACAGTTCAGGTATGCAACTTGGGCCATACTCTATGAAATTCCTTAAGGCTATGATATTTATATTTAAATACAGTTTATGACACAGCAGATTAAAGCAGGAGTTTCCACATCTCTGCACTATACAATATTCTCTGCTATGTTAGGAAACTCCACCACTGTCCTTTGGCAGATCTCTGTTTTGTCATTGGTTATAATCTATTTTACACAAAGTAATTTAATTAATTCATATAAACTCCATTTTCTCTGGCAAATTTTGCATGCTTGGAACCCAAAAATCTCTGGCTTTTTTTTTAACAACTAAAGATCTACAGTGAAGCCTTTTATTTGTAACAACTGGTAGAAATTATACATGTACAAAAATCATTCTAATCAACAACACTTATCTGCAATTATTCTACACAAGTGTTTTTCTAGCTAGCCATCTTAATGAGCACTGCCTCCTAGTATTAATCAAAATAAAAATACATATTCTTAACCTATTGCAATAAAGATTAATTTTACATTATTATATTGAAAATAAACACTACGTCCTCTGTGTAAGACAAATAAGACAACTTCTATGTATTCAAGGGCTCCTGAAACAAGCACTGACTTTATGGCATAATTCCAATGCCCAAGCAAACAAATAAAATGTGCAAACATCTTTTCTTATACATGAAAATTAGGACAATTTCCATAGCTAGCAATTGGTCCTTTAAGCCACTGTCTATCAATGAGTCTTGAGAACTTAGGCTCAAAGTTAATTTTTACACAGCAAAGCAATTTCATAAATTACACTGTGGCAGTTCTCTAAATAGCTTTAAAAACAAATCCCATCTAAAATCAGAGTCCACTAAAATTGCTCGTAACTTTCTAACTATTCTGGAATAACTTTCTTCTTTGACATCAACAGTGAATATAAAATCCTGGAAAAAAATCCTGAAACTACAGAAGTATCTCACGTGGCCACCTCTAATTTAACAAAGTCAGCCTCTTTGAGTGAAAGAATGCAACAAGCCTGATCAGACAGACACTATCAAAAAGTGTTTAACTCAGAGCTATAAGCCTAATCTTTTGCTGTCTAGCATGTACCAGTTAAGCCCCTATAAAGAAGGCACAATTAGATTTGTAACAAATTTCCATTTCAAATTTCTAGGTCTCAGAGAGCAAACACTACTTACCATCAGGAATTTCCAGAAAAGATAAACTACAATCTTCTGTTCATATAACACTCAGTCTTTATTAGGTAGTACTCTGGGAAATACCCAAATCCTTTAAATTCATTAAACTCTATATAAATATCTTCCATCGATATAAATATCTTTCCATGTCTATTTGGGACTGAGAGTGTTTCAGTTTGCCCACAATGGATCAGGTTGGAAGGGCCCACAGTGGTCTGGTCCAACCTCTCTGCTCAAGCAGGGCCATCCCATAGCACATGGCACAGGATTGTGTCCAGAGGGCTGTTGAACATCTCCAGTGAGGGAGACTCCACAGCCTGTCGGGGCAATCTGTTCCAGTACTTGGTCACCTGTGCTGTAAAGAAGTTCTTCCCCATGTTCAGGTGGAACTTCCTGCACATCAGTTCCTGCCCACTGCCTCCTGTCCTATTGCTCAGCACCACTGAGCAGAGCCTGGTCTGCTCTGAGCCCTCCCTGCAGACACTGACAGACACTGATGAGGTCCCCTCTTCTCAAGGCTGAACAGGTCCAGCTCCAGCCTTTCGCCATAAGAGAAATATTCCAGTCCCTTAATTGTCTTTGTTTCCCTCTACTGGACCTACTCCAGGACCTCCACGTCTCTCTTATCCTGAGGAGTACAGAACTGGACACAGCACTCCAGGTGTGGCCTCACCAGGGCTGAGTACACTTGGGTTTTGCTTTGGTTTTTTTTCATTTTAGTCTTTCTGATTATTGAAATCTGACACTTGAACTAGCAATTTTTTAACATTATGTAGCTCATTTATAAAACTATATAAGTGCATTTTTATAGAATGAACAAATTATACAGCATTAAAAAAACCAACTAAACTGAGACTTTAGCTGACAAAATATTATTCCCTACACCTAGAAGAATAAGATGGTTAAACAGAAATATGATCAGTCTAGCATGTGAGATTCTTAGAGATTAATCTCCAATTTTAGGTAAGAATAAAGAAAAGCCAAGGGCTTTTTCAGACACAGAAAATTCATTTCAGTGTTCCAAAAGTGCTATTTCAATACAAATACATTATTCTAAGATTTCAATTTTTCTTTATATTAGAATAGCTAATTTCAGAATTTAAACTGTGTCTTGAGCATAATGCAGGGGTGCCCTCGAGTTTTGGTCTAATTATTTTATGTTATGTGCTGAAGTAGGGCAATAGTGAAACAGAGGTGGTGAGACAATCCATACAATTTTTAAAATACTACAACAGAAATTCCTGTATTAAGACCACATTATCAGTAAGTCTTCCTTTTGCTGGGTCAAAGGACTCAATAATTAACATCAAGGCTCTGACACTGAGTAAAGCCTCAGCTTTCATCTAATTCAGATGACCTCTTCAAAGCTTCATTAAAAGATTTAATTGCACTAATTAACAGAGATCAGAGTCAATTAGCTATTTGCAGGCTGCACATCACATCACAAGGCACCTATATTTGCAGTGATGCTGCATGACAGGAAACTAGATCAATTAATGTAACACAACACTTGTTTTTTTCCCCAGATGTGCATCTCCAGATTTTGGATGCCTCTGTGCAAATGCTGTCAAGGCTGCTAAGCCCAGCAAAAGCTCAGCAACACTAAAACTCTTTACAAATAGGAATTCCTGGGGTTTTTAGCTGTAACAAGAACTTCCAAAAAAGCAGCAAGAAAAATAGTTATAAAAAAACCCAACTTATCAGTGTCCTTTCAACATTCCAATATGAAGAACCAAGCTTCCTGCACAGCTACATTTTTAACTTCAGAAGACATTCTAGAGAACTAAATAACAAAATAATAAACTTTTTCACACTATAAACACCCTTCAATCTTTTTGTAAAACGCACCTTTGCCCTGCAGCTGTGCTGGACAGCAATAGCATGCACAGCACCAAGCCAGCATTCAGACCATGGAAGTTTCCCCTCTCAAGTGGCTGCAGGGTGAGTGCTGAGGCAGCACAGACACTCATCTGCCAGTACTGTGCTTTGCACAACATTTGTTTCTTTGAAGGCAGTGTAACCTTCTGTTCTCTATTAATTACAGGCTCAGTGACCAGTAGGAGAAAAAGTCTCTTCATAGTATGTATAAAGTAATGACATCAATTAAAACAGTGGCTCCAACTTTCAGCTGACCCAAGACACGCCTAAATTAACATGATCGTAATTTTGCTCCATTAGAATATGCACAGAAATAGAATCCTAAATTGTAATATGTATTTTGTACTAGTACATTGCAATGACCATTATTTAGGTATCCAAAATCTATCATGAAGGCTGGCCTGAGCTTCCTTTGTCTGAACTGTAGCTACATATAGCCAAGTCATTACTTCAGACCAAGAGAACAGTGCCTACAGTGGTGCTATGTGCCAGGACATCCCAAGCCCAGTGCCAAAATAACATGGCTGCATGTCTCCTGGTCTGCTCAGCCTTCCTGCAGCTGCCTGGAAAACATTGTGTAGACATGCTTTTCATCTTTGGATGATTTTACACATTATTTCTTATTTGATCTTATGTATTATAAGATAACTTGTTTTGGTGAAATACTGAAAACTGGTTGCTGCAGGAATCTTCTGAGTGCTTTTTATTTTCTTAGCTTTATATCATATGGTAAGCTGGCTCATATTCTGCATATTAAATGCCATATCAAGTTTTTTTTGTAAGCGGGGCCCACTAAAATTCTCACACACCAGGAAACCACTGAGATGCCACAGAGCTAGTGCTTTAAGTAATGAGGCTGAGTTTACAGAACTATTATGCAACATGACATGGAGGTGAAAATCACTTGTGCATGTTTTTAACAAATAGATACCAACAAACTCAAAAATATTTTTCTGCTGATATTAATGTACATGCGGACCTCAATAATAATGATAAACGTTAATATTTCATTATGTATTAATATATACACATATAAACATTATAAATTAAACAATATTGATCATGATTCAGATTGAGAAAGGGATCAAAGAGATCTAGCCAAAGCAAATGAAGGGCTACATGAGGTGAGATGCCTCACAGTCTCAATAATTGCACACAAACGGCTTCTGAAAAGAGTAAAATGAAATACACATACATTTTACTGAGCTCTAAACTACCCACCAGCTTCTCAGCTAGGGCAGGAGCTGATGACTGTGTGGAGCCAGCCAGGACAACCAAGTGCCTTCCTTCTCTCCTGCAGATAATCACAATCCCTGTTCCCACTCGGAAAACTGATGAAACTACATCTTTAAAAGTAGTTTGATCTGTTGACCTAAGATTATGATTTACTTTTACTGTGATTGTAGGTTTATCACTTCAAGACACTTGGGAAACATTCATATGCAAACATTTCAAATTTTTGCTTCACTAACCAAGTCTTGACACACTGCATCTCCACAAAATCCACCAAAGCACCGTAGCAGGTTCTCAAAGACGGAGACAAGCAGAAAAAAAGAGCCTAGAACCTAAGTGGAACTTCTCCTTGGGAAAGTGGAACTACTTTGGTGTTGATACTGACCACAAAATACTCCTTCTGCAAAATAAAGAAAATTTAGTAAAAATCAATGAGATTGGAGTATGCTAGGAAGGTTTAAGGAGAAAAGAAGGTATATAGGAACCCAGGGAAAAAATGACCGGGTCAGAAACAATGCCATAAAAATCCTGTGTCCTGCCTATTTACCATCGTACATATAAAACCAAATGAAAGTTAGAATCAAAGAATCAATTAGGTTGGAAAAACCCACTGAAATCATCAAGTCCAACCTATGACCAAACATCACCATGTCAACTAGACCATGGCATTAAGTGCCATGGCCAGTCTTTCCTCAAACAACTCCAGGCACAGTGATTCCACCACCATCCCTAGGCAGCCCGTTCCAGCACCTAATCACCCATTTTGTGAATTCCTCTTAGAGTGGAGCCAAGAGACAAACTATTTTAAAAACACAAAGCCTGCCAGAATTCATGAAGTGTTTAGACAATGTTCTCAGGCACATGGAGTGATTCTTGGGGCTATCCTGTGAAGGGCCAGGAATTGGACCTCAATGACTATTGTGCATGCCTTCCAATTCGAGACATTCTACTATTATATAATCAACAAAAGTTGGGGCTTGGTGATTATTAATTTCCCAACCCCCCCCCCCCCCCCCCCCAGTTCAGCTGCTCCATGAAAAATGCCAAAGGTAACACAGCAATTAGGTTAACTATAGTTCCTTGAGGCATTTACTCCGGGCTTTGATCACTGAATCCAACTGTCTCAGTCCAGTTCTGTACTCCATCCTTATCCTTGCAAGGGAACCTAAGCAGAGAAGCTTTCTCACACCCCATGAGATGCTGCTTCTCTTTTCCTTGTCGGAACTGGGCAGAGATGAGAAGAGCAGCCAAGCAGCTGCACAACTGCAACAAACACAATTGACTGATCCCTTCAGAAAACTTTTCTCCCTATTTTCTAAAACCTGAGCCAAAGACTTGCATATTTTGCTTAATTTTCATCATCCTTAAATATGTTCATGAGAACCTTTCTTAGAAGAGCAGTTTTCCATTGTAAGTGATTTAAGAGAAGCTAATACTATTCAAATTCAGGGGAAATTCATACTGAAGATATATATAACCTTAATCTAAAAACTTGTTGAATTAATCAGATCACAAATCAAACTCATAATTCAGCTTCCACTGTTCATGTCTGCCATTTCTGCCCAAGTGCAAATCTTGCTCAATTTGCTCAAAGTTTGCAGTACTCTACATTTTGCTGACGGAAGGAGGACTTGGGAGACTTGGGGAATAAAGAGATGGGAGAATTGAGGCCTGTTAACTGGTCTTTATTTTCCTGAGTATTTTGGCATTTTTTATATTCCTGAATATTTTGATAGTGTATCTTCTAGGTGATCAAAGGAAAATGGATAGTGGAATTGTTGGGGTTTCTTTTCCAGTATTAAACAGTAATAATTACTATAGATTACCAAATCATTAGAAATCTTTCAGAGGAGACACATGAATAATTTTGCCCTTAATTGCAATTGCTATAGATTAGTAGTTCTGCTGGGAGTACCCCTGTTTTCCCTTTTATATTATCTGGGAGATTAGGTGATCAGTCCTCAAGCTTTCTCTTAATCCTCTAAAATCTCCTGTGCTTCTCAAGTTCCTCTCTCCTTTCCTCACTGTCTTGTCCCCCTCTTTATATTAAGGTGGAAAGTAGCTTCCTTCAGGATGCTACAAAGTTAAATAGTCTTTACTAACAAGACAATGTGATTTTTCCTGTCACTAGTGGAGTTTCAGTGGCTTAAAAAAATTGAAAGCAGCAATCCACCCAACAATTAACCTCCCAACACCCAAATCGCCCAAACAACTGGAACAACAACAAAAGCTTGGAAAAAACTTTCTTGGCACTATTAAGGGGATACTGCTTGGTTGAAAGCAATAGGATTTGAAAATATTGGGGAAATTAAGACTGTTAAATCTACTGTGCACAATACATAAATAAATTGCTAATTAAAAAACTAAAAATAAAATATAATTTAAAAAAGGCTGATTCTGAGAGATATGTAATGTCAGGGATTTCCCTGATTTCTTCTAAGCTATCCCTTCCTTAAGGATGTCTCCATCACACAGAAAGGAAAGAAGACTAAAACCAAGATGAATGATACAGCTAGACTGAAGTGATTCTGTCCCAAAAGCTTTTTCCTCAACTACACATTCCTGTACCAGGAATTTAACAACCAGTTAAATGCTTGACCTGTATGCAAGAAAGAAGCATCAACATAGTATTTCTTCTCAGACAAAATTTTCACCCAACTACTTGAAGCATCTATGTATGGCATTCACTTACTTCCTCATCTTGAGTAAAATGAAGATGCTCTCAAAAAAGCTTAACCTTTCCAGAATAGCAGTAGAGGATGTCAAAGGTGATTAAGGTTTCCATATACTAAACCACAGATTTTCTTGTGTGAAGTGTAAATTTTTTAAGACCAGCAAAAGACCAGAAATGAAGACCAGCACAAAGTTGTACATCACAATAAGAAAATTCATTCTTCATAAAAGCACACATCTATTCAGCACAGGAAAACTCATGCTGGATGCTACAGGCTCAGGCCTCTATTACAATCTCAATCTCTGTTACTTCTAGGAAAAAGGGTCAGAATTCTTTATTGTGATGTTATTTGTACATATTTCAGTCCTCCTGCCATTTTCTTACTTCTTTAGAAGAATGTTATTATCCAAACATCTGGATTTGTTGTTTTCTTTGTAATATAATGAGCAATATTTTATGGGCTGTATATTCCTGTAGAAATATTGTATATGTCTGCAGTTGCATACACTTTATTGAAGGCAAGAGTGAAAACCATACTGCTTATGTTCCTTACACCTGTCATATGTTTCTCCTGATGAAGAACAGGACCAGCAAAGTCTACACACATTGTAAAGGCCTGTTGAAAAACTACTCACTTCATGATCTAAACTTCTTGCAATAACAGATTATCTGATTAAGGCTCCTCTAACACAAGTAGATAAATTTATCTTGCCTACAGGCATAAATGAGAGTGCATCTGCAAACTTACAATAATGTTTATTGGTCTCTTTCACAGCTCAATAACATGCACTAAAGAAGCATTTTAATAAATTCATCTGCCTTTTGTAGTTCAGGGGAAGGGGGAAAAGAAGGAGAAAATGCAGACATCTCTAGCTTTCGTGTAAGCCAACAATTTTAAAAGGGTCTATTACAGTACACTTGGCTCCTGACAAACTACTCGAGAACCTGTCATATGGCATGCCAAGTTCTTTTAAACCTCTGAACAGGTTTATTATTACTCCTCTACAAAGTCTGCAACAAGTCTTGGCAGACCTACCACTCAGCAAGAGGAACACTAGACCAGATGTGTTTAGAATTCAAAAGTGCAAAGTTGCCATTTTCCATTTACAAGTCACCTTTAATCTTTTCAAGTAACCCTTCAAACTACAGTCAATCCAGGGTCTTGCCTACTTTAGCAAGACAGATAGATGGAAATGTAATGAGAGTTCAGTTGTCAGGCTAGCGCTTCATGGGCCAAAACCATTTTTCTAGTACATTAATTAGTCTTTTGTAACTGAAGACAAACTAAAGTGACTAAATGCTGCTGGGCGGCAGAACTACAGTGCACAGATATACACAATTTCAGATAATATTCACTGCAGCACTGTCCGGAGGATGTATGTAAACACACACACACATTTAGATTAATTTTGAATGATCTTTCCTCTTCTCCATACTCCCCCTTTCTACACTGGATTCCACAAAAACATCAGGACTGACAAAACTATCATGTTAGAAGTGGCCAGGATGTCTCCAATACTGACTAAATGATCTGTGATAAGAATTTCAAAATGCCACACTAATTTTCAGATAGTCATGTAATGATGTATAATACTATAATACTGTAGTAACATCTATTACACTGTTTTTTTTCCAGAAGAGTTTCTGGCTCACAGAATCAAGACAGAGTTTAAGAAAGAAAATTAAAAATTAAGATTCTGGAGCATAACTCTTTGGCTAACAATGACAGCTCTACCATATCCAGGACATAACTAATAAGAACAGAAAAGACTTCTTCATATAAGACATATGTCTGTGGCTTGTGGAGGCTGAAGGCTTCTCAGAGGTTTATAAAATTGGCTAAGTTATGAACAATGGAAAATATGACATTATTTCATAAAGTGCAAGCATCAATATGTATCTGAGGATTCACAATAGCATTTTCTGAAAAGGAAACATTTATTTTCTCTCCTGTAATTCTTTACAAAGATGCAGGTCTCTTGAATCTGAAGTGATCAAAAAACAAAGAGTATATTTTAGTAAATAATTATAAAACTGAGGTAAAGTACTACACTGAATGCACATTAGTAAAGGAGATAAATATGTTGACTGAAGGAATATCACAAATTACAATGTTTTTTGGTAATGTGTGAGGTTTTGGATTTTGTTTGGTTTTTTTCTTTGGTTTTTTAATGTGTATGTATATGTGTGCATGAATTTCCCATAATTTTCCAAATGATTATAAGAAAGGACAACACACCAAGAATCAATTAGAGAATAAAGCATCAATAGGTTCTCAACCCCAAAGTATACTAATTTTTTTTAAAAAGTCATTTACACTTTTGAAGAAAGCTTACATTGCAAGGAATAACTGTTCAAATAAGTTAGGTTTTCTTTCAGGTGCAAATTGCTGGTTTGCTATAGGATACATAGATTCCACAATATTTCTCCAGTGAAAGAAGCTGTGCCTTCATCAGAAACAGCAATAATACCGTCATAAAATGTGCTTCCCTGCATTTTGCATGCTACTAGTCTTTCATCAGGCAAGTAAATATTACGTAACTAAAAAAGTTGGACACAAATTGCATTTTCTAGAAAACAGGTCAATATGATGATCAGTTCTCAGAAGCAGGTAAGAACACACCGCACATCTTTGATTTTTGTGTTTGACTTGTTTGTTTTGAAAGAGCAGTTTCTAGTAGAGTAGCTATGGCACAGTATAATGAGCACAGCATTTCAAGTAGCAATGGATCAATGTTAATTCATGATCAACAAGCATTTTTATGTAAGGCCCTAGCAACTTCACGATTTTGAAATATTCACCAACACCCAGCAAACTTGGCTGAAGAATCCGCCCAAGCTTCCTGCCTACTGCTATCATTTGCACGACAGTATTCCTCCACACTATATTCACACGGCCTGTACCTTTGAGAACTTCAGCACTGTATCACCTCGGAGCACTGGTCAGAGAGTTAAGCCGAAATCTTAAACAGCAAAGTTTACAAACAGGGAACATGCTTCTACAAACTAGGGAGTGTCTTTGGACCATTTCAGCAAAGATGCCTTCTAACAGGATGGTAGCAATTGGTTTTATACAGCCGCATTATATCTAGCATGGCAACCCAATTTCAGGACATTATGTGGGCATTCTGCTTCTTCCTAGTACAAACCAAGATGAGTTGCTCAAATGTGGATGACCTTATGGAAATAAGACTCACACAGTTGGTGCTCTCAACAGCTTATGTACACCTATTCTCATCTTCATGACAAAGATCAGCAGTTGGAAAGGTCATGACTGAGACCTCCCAGGATGATGAAGAAGAGCAGCTAATCATGCCACAAGTTATGCAACTGCTGGGGGGAGTTCAAAAACCAAAGCAGATAGCTACAAAGACAGGCCTATGTACAACAGATAGATATCTATATAACTGTAGGGATAAATACTTACCTGTATGCACAGGAACATCAGACAGCGCCAGACACCCTTCTCCTCAGGGGAAACTCAGAACCATGAGACACTGTGCATTTTGCTCTACATGACCACCATATACCTTCCTATATACCTCCGAGGTGAACACTGGGATCTGACGAAGAGATTGATGAATGTGAGATTATCCATGTTAATATTCTGATAACATTATGTCAATGAGGTGAAAGGATAAGCTTATAGGAAACAAAGGGGGAATATTTCTATGTACCAGTGCTTCCTTTGCAAACAGAATTTTGGGGCAGGAAACTCATTGGACAGAAGCTTTTTTTACATAGGAATTCTTCCATTTGGGTCATGTAATTCTACTAATAAATAAGTAACTTCCTGAAGACAGTCGAAGAACAAACACACATTGCAAAACTTGCCATAAAATGGTAGTTGCTTCTTCCAATGATACAACAAAATATTCCAAATGACACAAATGTCCTCCTACAAATCTTTCTGAACTCAATGCCAGGACATGTTTGGTTAGTGCTTGTCAAGCTATGTTCATTTTCTGCTTTCAACAAGCACCTCATACAAAAAAAATCCTTATTAATTAATGTTATTATTCCATAGCAACTTCCTTTACACAGTCACAACAAATATCTGTCCCATCATAATGAGATTACGCAAAATATGCATCCACCTTAGTTGTATAACACCACCTAAGATGGGCTTTAAATATGTTTCTTTTAGCAACAGTTTTTTTCTGAAACTGCATGCTTCTTGGACAATCAAAAGACTGAAGTTGCCTCCTTCAGTTTAAGAAAGCTGTTTTTATGTCTTGCTGCTTCTTATCTCCTTCAAGGAGTTATTAGCATTATTCAAAAAGATAGTTGATAAAGAACATTTAACTGTTTAACAATACTCAACAGACAGTTGATTATAGAAAGACATGTCAGTGCACATATGGCAGGCGGATAAATTATGCACATCTGGATTACTTTTGGCAAGAAACACAACTAAGCGTCTAACGCCAAGTTTAGCAATCTGTCACTATCAATATGTGCATTTATTTAAAGACGTCAAGGATTCAAAGTCATATTTTCTATTTCTTCATAAAAGTTCCAGCTCTTCACGAGACAGCAAAACAGGTGACAAAACACATTGCTTAAATTGCCAAAGGCTATATAAACAGGGAAAATTTTTAACTTACCATGCATACAGGAGTAGCCAAATTTTAAAAGCAACTCTATTCTTCACCAATTTATATTAGTATATAATATATAAAGTGGGTATATAATCAAGTCCTGAGTACCCAGCCTCAAAACATAGGTGAAAATTTGGTAAGTTCAAAGAAAATGAAACAATATGAAGTTATCTGAAAAGCAGCAATTACAACCTTGTTTGTACAGTAATTGACTATTTTTTGTGTTAGTTTAATGAGAAACTATACTAATATCTAACTTTATGGCCCAAAACTAAGGAATAGGTTTAGCAGTAGACAGAACTTACACCACCGTGAAAGGCAAACATGAAACTGAAGGTTGAGAAGTCATGCTTGTTCTTAAATCAAATCTAATATAAGTTACCAAAACAGAAAAGTACAATTGATGTGGAATAACATTTGCCACAGAGTCATGGTTTGACACATAGAAAGCAACAGTTGCATATAAAAAAACTACCGGAGAGCCAGAGCAATTTTTTCTCAAAAGAACTGAGGGTGTGATCAACAAGGCTTTTATAAATTCGTAAGTATCTTAAAAATATGAAAATCAAAATCAAATTTTGAGACAAAAAGTCTACTTGCTTTCTTACATATTAAAATCATTTTGCTTTTACTAAACAAAGGGAGAAAGAAAAGAAGTATTACCACTATTACTGTCTATCTAATGTAAAAAAAGCTACAAAAACATGTTGTAAGAATTTCAAGACTGCTCATTGTTTAAACGAAGGTGAAAACCCCTTAGCCTGATGGTGTAGTTTCTTTGCTATTAGAAATTCCACTCAGGTTTAGCTCAATGATCATATTAGACTC